>CP139509.1:429973001-430708203 GCA_021014915.2 Artemisia tridentata subsp. tridentata
TCATCGTAATCTATTCCTTCTTGTTGGTTATAGCCTTGTGCTACTAACCTTGCCTTATTCCTAGTTACGACGCCATTTTCGTCGAGTTTATTCCTAAACATCCACTCAGTTCCTATGATGGTTTGATTCTTAGGTGGAGGTACTAAATCCCAAACTTGATTTGCAGTGAATTGATTAAGCTCTTCTTGCATGGGAACTACCCAGCTTTCATCCTTAATCGCTTCACCGACATTCTTAGGTTCTACGGTTGATATAAAACAAAAGAAATTACTTTTGTTTTGAGCTTGTGACCTAAGGGTTCTTTGGTTTAGGTTTCCTATGACATTTTCAATAGGATGGTTCTTGGATTCCTTAATGTTGACAACTTCGTTAACTTCAACTATTTCATCCTCAATGTCATCTTCTAAAGTTTTCTTGCCATTAACCTTAATGGCTTCTTCCTCATCTAAGTCATCATCCACCAAGGGTGATGTCTTAGTCGGTGGAGGACTTTCATCGAATGTCACGTTAAGTGATTCTTCGACTTTTATTGTTTCCTTATTTAGGATAATGTAAGCTTTACTATTTTGGGAGTAACCTAGGAAAACACCTTCGTAAGACTTTGGGTCGAACTTGGTGAGGTAGTCCTTAGTGTTTAGTATAAAGCACTTGCTTCCAAACACTCTAAAGTAATCAAGAGTAGGTTTTCTACCTTTCATGATTTCATATGGTGTTTTTCCTAAGATAGGTCTAATTAGAATCCTATTAAGAATGTAAGTTGAGGTGTCCACCGCATTACACCAAAAATTTTGCGGAATTGATTGTTCATTCAACATCGTTCTACTCATCTCTTGTAGAGTACGATTTTTCCGCTTAACTACCCCATTTGATTGTGGAGTGCGTGGAGCCGAGAAATTGTGTGTAATACCATTAGCATCACAATATACTCCAAATTACACTTCATTATCAAATTCCCGACCATGATCCGTCCTAATTGAGACTATTGTACACCCAAGTTCTCGATCATTATCAAATTCCCGACCATGATCCGTCTTATTCTTAAGAAATCTAGTCCAAGTATACCTAGAGTAGTCATCAACTATTACTAGGGTGTAGTAATTTCCTCCATAGCTCCGTACGGCGGATGGACCAAATAAGTCCATGTGAAGGAGTTCTAGGCATCTAGAGGTCGAGACCATATTCTTAGCTTTGTGGCTAGAGTGAGCTTGTTTTCCAACCTTACAAGCATCACAGAAGTGTTTATCAAACTTAATCTTAGGTAAGTTTCTAACTAGTTCCTTAGATGCCAATGATTGTATCAAACGCATATTGGCGTAACCTAGTCTCCTATGCCATAGAGTGAAATTATCATCTATGGTTGCTAAGCAAATCTTATCCTTAGGCTTATTTCCTATTTTCATAACAAATAAGCCATTCCTCCTAACTCCTTTGCCTATGGTTTTACCATTCTTAATGATCTCACTACCTTCTTCGGAGAATATAACTCTACACTTATTGTCTACCATTTGACTAATGTTAAGCAAGTTAAATCCTAAGTTATCTACATGCTCAACATCTTTAATAGTGAGAGAGTTTTGAGTAATCGTACCTTTGCCTATTATGTTGCCCGTAAGTTTGCTACCGAAAGTGACATTACCTCCGTTGTATGCCTTGTATGATGAGAATAGACTCCGGTTACCCGTCATATGATTAGTGCATCCACTATCCTTGACCCATTCATCAGGCTCCAACTCGATTCACAAGCATATCTATTGAATAAGACAAACATTCAAACATTTGGTCCCCAATATCTCATGGGTCCAAAGTTGTTAGAGTTAAACATCCCATGCATTAGTTGCATTTGGTTAGGATGTTGGAACGGAGGACAAATTTCCCATGGTAAGTAACTTTGCAGTTGACGGTTATTCCAAGTTACGGGATAGTTGCTTGGATAACTTTGTCTTCTAGAGTTACCTCTCGGTAGAGGAGTTCTTGATCGAGGTTTAGGAACATTTGTTTTTCTAAGTGGAGGAGTCTTTGACCTGGTGTCGGGTTTTACAAAGCCAAGCCCGGGGGTTGACAGAGGTTTGTAAAAACTTTTGACTTCCTTTACACTAGCAATAGGTACTTTGGTACCATTTACAACTATGTGACTTGATTTAGGACTTGAATTATTTTTCAAATTCGACTCAGTTCTGTCTCCAGCACCAGACGGTACCACGGTACCATTAAACTTAATGGTGCCGTCTGTACCTTTAGTGGTGTCGTCTACTGTTTTGACAGAACTTGTGGGCTTGACAAATTTTACTTGTTTTGTTTTACTTGTCGAACCTTTATTTGGGTCAAATCCTAAGCCCGCTTCAGTATGTTGACCACACCTAACATTTTCAAGTATATCATTAAGTGTCTTTGTTCCTTTTTCAAACTTAATGATCCTCAAAGCATTTTCTTTGAGTTTCTCATTTTCTACTTGAAGACTTATGCATGATTTACATCCTACGTCTACTTCTTTATTTTTTTCAAGTCGTTTGACTTGAACCTTTAGTTCTAAAACTTGCACTTCGAGTTCATGCAATTTTAATTTTAGTGTTTTGTTTCTACCTAAAATTTTAGAACTTGCTCCACATAGTTTATTATATTCATCATTTAGTATGTTATCATCTATTGACGAATTATCATCACTATAATAAGAAGAGTCAGAATGTACCTCATTAGAAGCCTGAGCCATTAGGCATGTTTCATCGTTGGGCTTCTTCTCTTCTTCTTCACCGCTATCACTCCAAGAGCCTCCTACGAAAGCTCTTTGGTTGTTGGTTTTCGGTGGTTTTGGACATTCTCCTATGAGGTGATTAGGATCTCCACATCTAAAGCATTTCCTATCACTTGTCCCTTTCTTCTCAATTCGGTTCTTGTGTGACGGCTTCTTGTCATCACGAGGTTGCCTAACAAACCTACATCTTCTCCTAAAGAACTTTTTAAAGTCTCTAATGGCTAACGCATACTCTTCATCTTCACTATCGAAACTCGAGCATTCCTCATCACTATACTCCTTTTTGGCTTTCAATGCTAGAGATCTAACTCTCTCGCTTTTGCCTTTGACTATATCGGAGTCCTTCTTGAGTATCATCTCATGAACCTTCAAGTTTCCTATTAGTTCATCGAGAGATAATGTCGCCAAGTCCTTTGACTCTTCAATGGCGGTGACCTTTGCTCTCCATTTTGGATGTAGAGCCCTGAGGAACTTCCTAACATAATTCTTGCTAGAGTAACCTTCATCAAGAGCTTTAAGACTAGTGATAATAGTATTAAATCTAGCAAAAGCATTATCAATAGATTCATCTTCCGAAATGGAAAATTGTTCATATTGTTGCACAAGAAGATCTATCTTGTTCTCTTTGACTTGATTATTACCTTGGTGAGTGACTAACAAAGTTTTCCAAATAAATTTTTCCGTATTACACATGAAAATTCTTTCAAATTCCTTTTTAGGCAAAGCATTGTAAATCATCATTTTAGCCTCATCATTTTTGGCTAATTTTCTTTTAATTTCATCAATTTGTTTACTATAAGGAACTATTTCATCCCTTTTAGTTTCCGGATTCTTTTGAATCGGTTGAAAGTCACCCTCGGTAATAATATGCCAAAGATCAATGTCTTTTGATTTCACATACGTTTCGAATCTTGTTTTCCAATATATAAAACAATCGGTTTCGAAAAGTGGTGGTCTTTGCATAGATTGCTCTTCTAGATATTTGTCGGAATCCATTGATCGATTCAAGTTTTAAAATACAATTTACTTTAAAATCTTGACTGACGGGGCTTCTGATACCAATTGTGGAAAACTAAAGGGGGGGGGGGGTTGAATAGTTTTCCTGATTTTTAATTTGTTTGAAAAAAATTTCTATTGGAAACCTTAGGTTCGAATCTTATGTGTAAACAATCAACACCATTATGAAATTTAAACTATACTAACTAATATAAGTAATGAAAGTAAAGTAAAGAGATGGAAAGATCAAACCGGGACAAAGAGATTTATAGTGGTTCGGTCACGAAGTTCTTCTTCGCCCTACTCCACTTCCCGAGTACCACACTCGAGAGTTTCATGCACTATGTCAACAAGACCTCCCTTCAGGCAGAGAAAACCGTACAACGTCGCTTATCCAATTTTCTGACACTAAGCTAAATGTCGAGTGATAATCTTACCTAGCACCAATCTGCCACGATCTACTTGATCCTTTCTACTTCACACAATCAACACACAAGACTGGATCTACCCGATCTACCTATGATCCACTTGATCAACACACTAGCTCGCAAGCTTCAAGAGATCTCCAAGATCTCGACACGGTCACAATGATCAACCCTCACTTGACTCAATCTTCCCTATCTACTCTTGATCAACTTGATCAACACACTAGCTCACAAGCTACAAGAGATAATCAATATCTCTATAAGATCACAATGATCTTTTTTCACAAACTTTCAAAAGAAAAATGATCTTGATGTATACTAAGATACAATCAAGTGTGTAACAAATGTTACAAGTGCTCTAACTACAACTACAACACTTTGTATCCTCTTGGATACTTTGTGTTCTTCTCTTGCACTTGAAAAGGAATGAAGAGGATCAATTGGATGGATGATTGGATCACTTTTAAACAAAAGAAAACTAAACTAAATGATCAAGAAGAAAAGATGTGGTGAGAGTATTAAACTCAGAAAGTTCTGTGTGAAAAAGGATGCCCAAAATCTGTGAAGTGGGCTGGTATTTATAGGCAGAAAAAATCTGGCCGTTATGAAGGCACGGCTCCACTAAATCACACACGGTACCACTAATACCATGCCAGACAAAAACGCTCTTCTTTTTGTCTTTTGTGGTGAAAACTTATTTGGGGAAGTTTGGAGCTAATTTTGGGGGGAAAAATAGCTGTTATGTTATTTGAACTTATTTTTCCATTAAAACATTTCTTAATTATACAAAAATAACTTGTAAAGTATATTTTTTTAAAAATGTTTTGTCACATTAAAAATGTGAAGTCTTAAAACACAAATTCACTTCTTTGATCATTTGTCAAGTTGTAAATTTGTTTGTGCATACCTAGAGTGATTTATGTAGAAATGGGATCTTTCGACTAAAAACTTGTTTACGTTAATTTTAACGTAACGTGTTTTCACATTTTGTCATCCTCAAAACGTGAAGTTATCGAAAGATATAAATAACGTTTTTAGAACATTATTTGCATCAACAAGGCTATAAAGGCAAGTATTGAGAAGGAGTCGTGCAAAGCTGAGGCCGACAAAGGAAAACGTCCAAGCGAGGACGAAGACCCAAATCCAAACTCCCAAGCCAAGAAACAAAAGGGTGTCAGCGGATCTGCTTCACAATTTAAAGAACCAGTCGGTCCTTCAGCAACCACTACAGCCACTCAACCACCCAAGGCTTCAGGCTCCGGACCTAAAGCAGTGGAGCATCAGTTTGAGTTCACTGCAACTGAGGAATTTGAATTTCAACAACACCAAGATCAACCAGATTCTCCTCCCAAAACTAAAGCAACAACATCTAAATCTGGCAAGAAGACAACTTCCAAAAGACCAACAGTCTTCTCCTGGCTAGATGAAGACACAACACAATGGAATGAATGGTTCGATCAGCTTGTCAGTGCTCAACCTCATGTAGACGAAGACTCCATGATCGAAGGTCGCACACTTGAGTTCACGCAAAAACTCAAACATGACCAACGTATCAAGAAGCTCACAAAAGGAGAACTTCGTCGAATCAAGAACGATGCCTTCAATTTGCTCAAAGATAGGTCTACCAGTGCAGTTGAACTAGAATATCATCTGGAGAACATTGCACGAGCAATGTCTAGTGAGTTCAGCTGGACCAATCCAGATGTGCATGTGGTTGATAGCACTTCTCAACCCAACCAACCACACATCACAGATTGGACAAAGCCTTTGCCGGTGATTAGAGTTTCCGATCAACCTGTTGTTCCTTATAAGTTCTTTTTCAACAACGATCTCGAACTCCTCGTGCACGGTATCAAATGTCAACCCAAATATGCAACCTCCATAACCTTGATCCTCGCAGCAAGTTATCCATAACCAGCCATTGAAGAAACTGCCACAAGACTCTTCGTTACTAACAAAGTGCAGTACGATCAAGATGCACAACTAGGAATCTATCACTGGTTTAAGAAGAGGAGAACATGGTACAAGAGTAGACTCACTAAGAAATCTCCAAATCCAGTGATGAGTGACCTCAGGATACTTGCTGTAGTCAGTCTTGAAGCAGAAAAGAGGTATGATTATACCGTTCTAACTTAAATCAAGGTTAGAAGACACGATCAACAGATATACACATTTTTAGAAGCAGATTTCCCAGACTTGAACCTCAATGACCTTGAAGACATGTATCTCATCAAGGTTCAAAGGAAAATGCAACACTTCTCTACTGATCTTAATTACGCGTTCAACACGTCAATACTACACTACATCAGAAGGAAATCATACAAGAACGTGTAGAAGACTTACAGCTTGGGGTCGAGAGCTATCAAAGGAAGATTAATCTAACCTCACCAGTTCTATATCTTCCTGAGATCAACAATGAGCCCCAGTACACCATGAAGAAAGAACCAACTTTCGGGTTTGTTTACAAAAGTGATCTTACAATCAACTGCTTTATGGGGTACAAAGAGGTTCACAAGTTCTGCGACCACACGCTCAAGAAAGTTCGTGATGGGTTGGTAATACGAGTACGAGATTGGGAGTTATACAAGACCAGCAGGTGGACAACTTCTCAACTAAGAGAAGTTCATCAATTCATTTTAAAGATCGAGAGAAGACTGTTTCATAGAGATCAGATGAGGAGGCTTGAAAGTTATGTTGGAGGAAGGCCATCGTTCCCGATCAGGAATTTCAAGAGACCTGATCCAGTTAACACTATTTTCAGAAACATGGAATGATGTAAGAGTTGGATACATTTTTTTATTTATATAACTTGCTTGTGTGATTGTTTATCATGGTTTGTGCACAGATAACAGTGCACAACCCGTACTTATAAAGAAAGGACCCTGAGGTACGCTTCAGTGCCTCAATCCTAAGATAAGGAGCGAAAGCTTCTTACTTTTGAGCAGAATTAATCAAAATTTTGAAAAGTTTTTCAAAATTCTGCTCAAAAGAACAAGTACGCCCTTGTTAAGGGGGAGTACTTGAAACAAATATATTTGTTCAAAACACGAAAGTTCTTGTTGAAATTCTTCCCATAAACCTCAAAAAGCATATTTTAATCAAACGTTTTCCAAAAACAACATGAATATGCTATTTTTGAGGGGGGGGGGGAATAAGTATGTGATTAAAATATGGTAATTGAAAAGATGAAATCTCGCATGAGCTCGACTCAGATTGTACCCTCGAATTGACGAATATCAAATGTCATTAATCGAAAAGACATGTCCTGGACGGGTAATAATTTCAAGCTGGTTTATCCAGTGATGTAAACGTGTCTCGCAAAGGACTTGTCTGAGTAGAGTGTACCGATTTTGAGAGATTCTTCTTTGAATATTACCTGGACGGGTAATAATTTCAAGCTAGTTTAACTAGTGATGTAAACGTGTCTCGCAACGGTCATATTCACTGAAAAAATAAATCAATTCAAAAAGTGCTAACTCCACCCGACATGTGCAAATTTATATTAAAAACTCATGAGCACATGTGAAGGGGGAGTATTTCTAAAAAAAAAAAAAAAAAGAAGCAAAACTCTCAAAGTGTAAACAATATATGTTTTACAGTCATAAACACTTTGAGAGATTTTTTCAAATAATTGGTTTTGTGGCAACTTATGATAGTCATGGAGATATAAGGTTAGGAAACCGTCTTATGATCCTCCAGAGCCGGAGGGATCTAACCATGGACAATAAATAGTTTAGAACTAGAAAGTCCTTAGGTATGATGAAAAAAAAAGGAGTAAAGAAATGAAAGCAGAAAGAAGGGGTTGAAGAATAAAAAAAGAAAAGTAAAGAAAAGGGTGAAAAGAAATAGCCCTCCATATATTCAACCTTAGGGCAGAAACCGGGTTCAATTCATATGCTACTGGTTGTTACTAAGGTGACACCGGTATTGAAGACTAAGCTGTCATGGACCCAGTGACACACTGCAGTAAACCTTCTAGCTACTCAAGTGTCTCTCAACAGATACTTGTTTCATTTCTCATGGAAAACCCTTCATAATCTATCGACCTCTCATTCCGAGATGTGTTGATATTGAAAAGGAGGTACTCTGCTCCATGCCTCCAATGACTAAAAAACCAATGAGCACTATATTGAGTCTAGAGCCGCGAGATACATAAAAAGATCTCATAGGAACACTTTACATTTCTACACTGGTTGTTCGACAATAAGGACACCAGTTATAAATTACAAGAGTCCTACGCAGATCATAGTAATCTGCCTAGAACATTCACGAGGGAATTTACAAATTGTGATTCTTAGTGATTGAATGGAAATTCCTGCCAGGGTCAACATCAAACAGCCCTGACAACAGGTCACTTCGGTAATCCCTTGTGGATTACGCTTAGTGTTCATGGTGGCTCCAAACGGTCTACAGTCGTGAAGTGATACTTCGGTATACTTTAGCGGCTCACCTGAATCATTGATACACTTCGGTGTATCTGAGTTAGCTCTCTCGGGGGCATCCGGTTCAGGAACGGCCTTGGCAAGGATTAGAGAAAGTCTTCACACTATGCTGTTGACGATCTCGAAGTCCGAACCTGTAAGTGCCGGATGATTTATTGCTAACTTTTTAATTGCAGGTACTTATGGAGACCAGGAGTTCCACCACCACCATTTCCATCAAGCTCATGCAAATATCACAAAGAAAAGTTTTGAAAAAGACTAAGGCATAACAAAAGTTCAAAGAAGTCAAAGAAAGTCTAAAGTCAAGGCAAAAAACCGTTCAAAAGTCAAAGATTGAAGCTAAAGAAGTGAGAACTACATGAAGTATGAAGATCAAAAGTCAAAAGACGTATGAGCATGGTGGAAAAGACGTAAAGACATCGTGATCAAAGAATGTTGGTGGAAGGCAGATCAAGACATTACCATATCACTCACAACAAGAACAAAGAACAAAGATTCTAAAGACGTCGGAGTCGAAGAAGCAAAGAAGACGTCAAGCAACCTTGATGACCAATCCTTAGGGGGAGATTGTTGGGAACACATTTTATATGTAATCAAGTATTGGTCATATTGTAAGGTTGCAAAGGGCTTTAAGTTAGTTACAATTCCCACGGCCCTATTAGGAGCCCATGGGCCGTGAGTTTATGTGTTAAGTTTCTAGAAGATTTGAGGCAAGTGTTGCCCTAAACATTTTCTTATAAATACCAATGCTATGTACTCTTATTAGTTGTTGGTTTTATTCTCATTTGTACCGAACTATTGCTACTCTTACGTGTGAAATAGAATCAACCTTCTCTTCATCTTATTCTCTCATTCTCTTGTATTATACGTATTATATAGCTTGTGTTACACTTAATTTAGGACCTAACAGAATATAGCATTTACGTATGTTGTTTGGTACAATGTAATGGACGTTGAAAAGGAATGAAATAAATGAAATATGGAAAAATGTGATTCCATGTCGTAATGGAATAAGAAAAAATTAGGGGGTGGCTATGTAATGAAATTGGTTATTATATACGTAATGGAATGAACAATGGAATAAACCATTCTATTACAAAATTCAAAACAAACAACAATTTTTTATTTCATTGTAATAATTTATTCCATTCAAACTTTTATTCATGCATACCAAACGCTACGTAAGTGTTATGAAATGTTGGTATAGTTGGTGGAAGGCTTCTGTTGATGGTCCAAGTCTAATATGGAAGATATATATTTTTTGTATCTTGCATGGTGGTCATCGGTTAAATCCATAGAAGTGTTTCATCACATGTGAAAGTAGTCCCAAACTATAAGCCATATGCAATAGTTAGATAGGATATGTCAATTGTTGTTGTGTTGTCATTTGGTCTTGTTGCTCATAATGGGTTTGTGGTCTGGGAGTCATTGTATGCAGTTATCTTGTTGTATTCCTGGTCTTACCATGCATTGTAAAATTTGTGGTTTTAATAATAAACATGTTGTTAAAAAAAAAGTAATAAATAAAAAAATTCTAGTATAACTTAACAAGTTTGGAGTGTCAAAGTAAACATTAGTGGTTTTGAAAAGCTTCCAGTGGTGGTCCGTGGCAGTTGGCTTATGTCAAACAATCCAATATACATATGGGTGTTGTAACCTAGGGTGTTGTAATCGTGATATCGAGTATAGAATTTGCAGTTTGTGCTTAGTCACATTTTGGTAGATCTTCTCTGAAATGGCTAATCCATTTACGATAAGATTTATAATCATTGTAATAGTGTGATATATAGTTTCAACATTTTTTTATTTTCAATGAAGATACAATTTTCGCCAAAAAAATAAAAAATAAAAAGATTCACTTAGTAATAATAAAAACAAAACAAGGCTATTATATAAAAAGTCTTTGGAATGTATAATTGACGTCTTCATTTGTACATCATTCCTACGGGCCTACCGATTGTTGAACATTCGTCCCTTGAACACCTTCATGTCTGTGAGGCAATGCATCATCAGTTGGCCTTTGTTTAATTTCACATTAAGCTTGTACATGAACTCAATGCAATCTTCTTCTAGTTTACGAATGGAACGTTGCGCCATATTATACTTTGGCGTAAAGTGTTACATTTCCCGTCAATTCCACATGTTAATAATGCAACATACATGGTTAAGGTTCTTACTCTCACATGAAACCAATGAATATTGTATGCATATATCTCACCAGCGACATATCACCGTATGAGAGCATTGAGTCTTGTAGTTTACCGGTGAAGGAATGTGTTTTGGTTGGTGTAAGATGCAATATACAACATTCTCCCATCAACAAATTTTGTACTCTCATAGCATTGACGGCTTCTTTGTAGAACCTTTTATATAGGCACAAATAGATGTAAATGCATCTTATTAATGTTTCTGTTGTTCCCTTTACACTGATAGTGTTAACTAAAAAGTTAAACTAATCGTGTTCCATGGTAAAACAATGCATTTAAAAGACTTTGTTAAAATACAAACGTAAAGTAAAAAGACACAAGGTTTTTCAACGTTTAATTCTATTTGCAATTAACAAAGAATTATACCTAAGTGTTTGCGGAATAACACTTGGGACTAAAATGACAAGTATGGGTACAACTCCTCACTAAACTTAAGCTAAGCTTGAGTACAACTATGCTAACCAACTAAGCTATCTCAGGGACTTAGTTGCTTTGGAGGAGTAAAAGGTGTTTGTGAATGTCTAAGCATTTAATGCACAAACTTGTCAACCTTTAACTCCACTTTATGAACCTATTTATACATAAGTAAATTACAACTGTTGTGATAAAGACAAATGATGACCTAAGCTAGTTAGGACAAAATAGTTACGTATTTTGTCTCTGTTACAAGAACCTATTTTGGGTATATGACAATATTGCTTTCTGAAGAATAGTGATGAAACTGTTCTGATCTTTAGCCTTTTAGGGAAAGTTTGACTTCAGCATGATAAGGACTTCTCCTTATCCTTTCAAATATTTCCCGCCTTGTCCCGCCTTCCTTCAGTCTCCAGTCTTCAGTCTTTATTCTTCATAGTTGTTAAGGAGTCTTGGGGTTCAGTGAGTTATTTTCATCACTCACTGAACCCATCACCTTCTTCTTTGACATAGGCGCCATTCATTGAGTTCCGCCTCACTGAATGGAGAGGCTTTCTTCTTAGACTCATCCTAGGCTTCCTGAAGGTGACTCACTGAGTATCTGTTCACTCAGGGACTTGAATGTCGTTATTTGTTGTGTGACACTTAGGTTATATTTTGTTTAAATCCTAGATTAAAGTGACTTGGGTACTGAAGTGATCCAACAGTTTTCGTAACAATAACTTGAAAAGGTCTAATTAATGCTACGGTAACAATATGATATGAAGTTGAAAAGATTGTGAAAATTATTTAAAAACATGTTTATGACACATTAATAGACTTGTTTGCATGTCATTACTCTTCCTACAACTCAACTTCTATATACAGTTAGATTAGATGTAATCTTTTTCCAAATATTTAATGTGACTGTTACATTCTCTTTGACCATCAACATTATTTACGTATTTAGAGCATCTTTTTTGTTGGGAATTAAACATAACAGTACAAACTGCAAGGGTTATAAGTTAGTACTGCTGAAGAATCATTGAAGATAACACTGACAGTACTAAGTCAGTTAGTACTGTCACCATTAGAAGTTAGTACTGCTTATAATTTTTGTAAACATGTAATAGATCATTATAGAAAGGATTTTGTGTATATCCTACTTATATAGAATTATAGTTATCTTGTACAGGAATCCTTGGTCTATAAAAGGATATCCTAGGTTAAGGTTTAGATATACAGATATATCTTAGTCGTACGAATAGATTCAAGGTTGTAAACCCTAGTGATAGAAGATCACTCGTATTATTGATTATAATAATATTGAATCGTTTTGATTAATCAATTGTCTTCATTATTCATACACTTACATACAATTCACTGTTCCACTCATACATACAATACAAACAATCTTCTAAGTGTTAGCTAGTAAATTCCGCGTGCTAGTTAATATTACTCGAAGTATCTATCTAACACAAGGTGTATGTTTATATCCAGTCAAGTGGTATCAGAGATAGGTTGATACTTTTGATTTAGAAGAAGAGATGGACATGGAGACATCTACAACCAATGTTGCTGCTAAGTTACCAATGCTCAAGCCTAATGAATTCAATATGTGGAGATTAAGAATTGAGCAATTCTTCCAGGTGCAGGATTATGCACTATGGGAAATCGTATAAGAAGGAAATTCTTTCAAGCCCACAACCACTACAACTGTAGTTGAGGGTAAGACTGAAACAACTGTGCAAACAAAGCCAATGACTACTGAAGAGAAGGCCCAGTACAAGAATGATCTTAAGGCAAGAAGCATGCTGCTTATGACCATTCATAATGATCAATTATTGAACTTCAGTAAGTTCAAGTGTGCCAAGACTTTGTTTAAAGCTATTGTTGCCAGATATGGTGGGAATGAAGCCACCAAGAAAACTCAAAAGACCCTACTTAAGCAACAATTTGAGAACTTGTCAGCTACAAGCAATGAATCACTAGATCATATGTTCAACAGACTTCAAAAGCTGGTGAGTCAACTTGCTATTCTTGGAATTGAGATGCCTTAGGAAGATCTTAACTCTAAATTCTTAAGGAGTCTACCATCAGAATGGGCTATGCATGTTGTTGTATGGAAGAACAAGCCTAATATAGATTCCATGAGCTTAATGGATCTATATAGCAACTTCAAAATTGTGGAGCAAGATGTGAAGAAGCTTGCTGGAACAAGCTCAAGCTCAAGCTCTGGGAATTTGGCCTTTGTGTCAACTCCCAGTACCTTAAGTTCAGAAGAAGAAGTCCAAGTTGCTGGAACAGTTGGTACTGCTAGTTCAAATATTGGTACTACTAGTACTTCAAGTAGTACTAATGGACTTTTGGATGAGAATACTTATTGTGCTTTCCTGACTACTCAGCACAATGGAAGTATGTTGACTCATGGAGATCTTCAAGAGATTGATGAAGATGACATTGAAGAGATGGACATTAAGTGGCAGCTCTTTCTTCTCAGCATGAGAGCTAAGAGATTCTTGAAGAAGACAGGCAAGAAGATAATCATAAACAGCAATGATGTTGTTGGGTATGACAAGTCAAAGATTGAGTGCTATAATTGCCATAAGAAGGGTCATTATTCAAGGGGGTGCAGGATGCCAAGACAAAAAGATGGAAAGAACAGAGGCTTTGGAAGCAAAACCAGAGAAGTGGAGATTACAGACTCAAGCTCAAAGGCTATGGTTGCCATTGATGGCTTAGGATTTGACTGGAGCTACATTGCAGAGGAGGAAGCAGAAGCATCTACAGAGATTGCTCTTATGGCTTTCTCAGATTCTGAGGTACAAGTTTCTAAATGTTCTAAATCATGTGATGCTTTAAAAGAGTTAGAAAATCTTAGAAAACACTATAATGAACAGAGAATAGAGTTAAACCAGACTGCTTTTAATTTGGAAAATCATAAGAGAGGTTTAGCTGTTTTAGTGGAGCAAATTGTTCATTATAAAAGTAATGAGTCTACTTTTAGTGATACTGTAGCTGTGCTTAAAAGGGATATATTTTTAGAGATGCTGAAATTAGTGTGTTAAAACATGAGTTGGAAAAGTTGAAACAAGCTAAAGAAAAAATTCAAATGAGTGTAGACACATTAGAGTATGCATCTAAGGGTGTAACTAAGATCATTGAATGTCAAATTCTAAATAGGGCTAAGTCAGGTCTAGGGTATAAGTCTATTCCACCTCCTTATAGAGGAATTCCTACTCCCCCAGGCATAGACTTAGAACATACAGGTTTAGATGAATTTCAACTACCTAAGATGGAATATGGACCTAAACCTAAGGAGAATGAAACAGTTGAGAAGCCTGTAGAAGTAAGTTTTGAGAGTGCAAGTGATAAATCACTCTCTGAGGATAAGTTGTCCTCTGATGGGTCATCAAGTAGAGAATTAGATGCTCCAACCATTGAGGATTGGACTTCTGATGATGATGAGAGTGATCAGGATAAGGTTAAGCCTGATAGTGTTGAGTTTGAGTAAACAAAAGTACCTAAGGTGGTCAGAACTGAGACTGTTAGGCCTAAAATTAATGCTAAACCATTTAGACCAACAGTTAGGTATGCTGAAATGTATAGAACCACAAACAAGCCCAGAGGTAACCAAAGGAATTGGAACAACCTCAAGTCTCACCAACTAGGTGATGACTTTGTTTGCTATAGGAAAGCTTGTTTCACATGTGGTAGCTTTGACCATCTTGCTACTTATTGCAATAATAGGGTAACTAGGTATTCAAGTCCAAGAGTGAACTTAGAAAGACCTTACAATCACTCTAACCTTGCTAGAATGACACCTAGATCAGTTCTGTTAAGGTCTAGACCAAGAGCAGTTCATATTGCTAGACTAGCAGTTCATACTGCTAGACCAGAAATTCATACTGCTAGACCAAATAAGAACTTTTACCCAAGACAAGCAGTTCAAAGTGCAAAAATATTTTTCAAATCTGCACCATCAACTGCTAGAAGACCATTTTATAACAATGCAGTGATTAACAAACAAGTTTGGAAGCCTAAAGTTGCAATTGCAAACCCAGCAGTTCATACTGCTAGGCAAGCAGTTAATACTGGAAGTTTTAAAAACACTGCTAAGGGAAAGATGGGTAATGGTGTTAATGCATCTGCATCATGGGATTGGAGACCACTTCAATCAAATGGTACTCCAACTATTCTAAAAAGGTTTAATTATATTGATGCAAGAGGAAAACCTAAGTCAGTGATGGCTTGGGTACCACAAGAAAATTAATTTTCCTTTTTATGTGCAATGTTAGTCATATGTTTATGTATTATGAGACAAGTGCTTTGCACTTTGTTTCCTTGTTTTTGGACTAACACTTGTAGGTATGAATGATAAGCTCCAAGGAATTACAAGTGCTTTCTGTTTTGGACTGTATGGTGATTTGAAGCTTAGTGTGTGATCTTTGCACACAACAAATGGTTATTGGTTCACCATGTCTAACCCACATAAGAACCAACTAGTCCAGAGCAAACGGTTTCTGGTAAATACTAATCAAATCCGTTTATGGTTGACAATTTACCAAAAATTGTATGGTTATCAACTCACCATATCTAACAGTGAAGAGTTGGCTAGTCCAAAGCAAACGGCTATTGATAAAGACATATCAAATCCGTTGATAGCTGATAGTTTGCTAAAAACTATATGTGAGTTATAATGTTTCAAATTCATATAAGTTTATACTGTTCTTTGAAATTTTTTGATAATGGTTTGTACTGCTAGTGCAAAGTTTGTACTGCTGAACTAGCCGTTAGAACTTTTGTGTCAGTAATTAATTTTTGTTTAGAAACTAGCCGTTGGAAGATAATTGAGATTTTTACTGACTTAGTTACGGTTTTTAAGGGATCCTCTTCTAGATATTTTAACTTTTATTCTATTATAATCTTATCCTAAAATAAAAAGTTAAAATATTCTTTAAGTCGGTCAATAGAAACCCTAATTCTCTCAATAATATCTCATCTCACTTTCATCTTCTACTTTCTAACCTAAATTTTCACTATTCACCACAGTCAAATCAATTTTTACTGAGAATATTATGGCTAATTTGGAATTTATCAAGACACACAACCAGGTTGCTTATTTGGAGAAAACAGAGGAATGGGATGGACCAAATTTTATGAGATTGTGGACTTCTTGAACGCGTCTCATATTAGGTATGCTTTAACTGTTTCCCCTACTCTTATTTTCTCTCATATCACACAGTTTTGGCAAACTGCCATTGTCAAAATTAGTGAAGAGGAAGACATAGAAATTCATTCCAAAGTGGATGGCATATCTTTTGTTGTTACCGAATCTACTCTTAGGAGACATCTTAAGTTGCAAGATTCAGATGGTATCAACAATATGCTAAACACTGAAATTTGGCAAGAAATTGCTAGAATGGGGTATGATACATCCAATCAAAAACTTACTTTTCAAAAGGGATGTTTCTCCCCACAATGGAGATTTTTTATCCATACTCTCTTACACTGTTTAAGTCCCAAAAGAACATCATGGGAGCAATTCAGTAGCAATATTGCTATTGCTCTCATATGTCTGTCAACAAACAAGGTTTTTAATTTTTCAAAATTCATATTTGAGAGTATGGTTGCTAATGTAAAAAGTAAAACAAAATTTCTTATGTATCCAAGATTTGTTCAAAGCTTTCTGAATAAGAAAAAGAATTTGCTTAAGCAACATAAAGAAATTTTTCCTACTCCTAGCCTGCAACCAAAAGTTTTTCAAAATATGGCTATGGCAAGTAGATTGTTTAATGGGGGTAGAAATACCTCTATTTCCTGAAATGCTTCAAGTTGTTCAGGGTGAAGGGTCAGTAAACCCAACTGATCCCCAACCAACACCCACAATGGTTCCTGAAATAACCCATACACCCCCAATTATCACAACTTATAGGAGAAGGACCACAGCTAGTCTAACTAGAGTAGAAACTGGATCCTTGCCCCATGACTCACCTCTCCTAGCAGGTAACACAGCTAGAAGTGATGAGGGCAGTTCTAAACTTGATGAATTGACGGCTATTTGTACCAAGTTATCTGCAAAAGTAGAATCTCTGGAAGAAGATCTCAAAAGCCACAAGGATCACTTTGCCAAGGTATACACCAAGTTGACACTCAGGGTGAAGAAGTTGGAAGATCAACTAAAGAAGAAAAGAGCTAAGGTGGTACTTGATGAAGATTCTTCAGATGGTTCAGATGATGATGGTGATGATTCTCCCAAACAGGGGAGGAAATCTGGGAAAGAACACGGTGATATGAGATCTGGAACTCAGGGGAGGTATGAAGAAGGTACTAGTGGATTGTATGAAGAAGGTACTGCTGGTGATGATACTAATATGGGTGAGCAAGAGGAAATCAAGGTATTGCTGAGAATGTTGAAGAAGCAGTACAAACTGCTGATGTTGAAGAAGTAGCAGTACAAACTGCTAAAGACAAGGGCAAAGGTATTTTAATTGAGAAAGATGAGCCACAGAAGATAGTCAAGCCAAGAACTCAAATGCAGATAGACTATGATGCAGAAGTGGCAAAGAAACTTCAAGAGGATGAACAAGCAGATGAACAAGCTCAGATTGACCATGATGCAGAGTTAGCAAAGAAAATGTCTGAAGATGATGTGATTGATTTTATGGAAGCAAAAAGATTAGAAAAGATGGCTTCAGATACACAGATTACTCAAGAAACTTTTGATGAACAACTACAATACTTGTTAGACTCAGATCCTATTGTGAGAGTACAAGCAGTGCAACTTGTTGAAGATGTGAGTTTAAGCACAGAAGAGAAGTCAGCAAAGCTTACTGAGTTCATTTTATCAAAGAATAAGGAAGTTGCTTGGAGTGATCTTATGCAGAAGACAAGAGATAGACAAAAGAAAGGATATAAGAAGAAGATGCCTACAAAGAAAGAACATATCAGCTTCATGAAAAGTTACTTGAAGAATCAGGCTTTTTGGAAGCAGAGTTACTTTAAAGGAAGATCAGATGCTGAAATAGAGAAAGCTTACTATGAGGCTTATACTAGAATCAACACGCCAATATCCAAGGATTTTGCAATAGATACTGGGCATGGTAAAGGAAAGAAAAGGGAAGCAGAAGTGTTAGAATCAAATGAATCAAAGAAGCCAAGGACTGAAACTGAGAGCTTAACAGATGAGCAAATTAAGAACATGATTGTGGTAGTTCTTGAATCCACAAACATCAAGCCAATACAAGTAAAACATCCTATTATTGATTGGGAAGTATTTACTGAAGGAAGAATGAAAGGGTGGAAGATCATGAGAATTGGTGGTATAACTGAGAGATACAGATTATTTGAAGATTTGCTTAAGGGATTTGATAGGGAAGATCTCAATCACTTGTGGAATTTAGTACAAGAAAGATTCAGAGTTGTAGATCCTATTAAAGATAAAGATAAAGAATTATGGGTTCAATTGAAGAGGCTTTATGAACCAGATGGAGGAGAAGCAATTTGGAGGTTTCAAGCTGCAATAAAGGATGTTTCATGGAAGCTGTTTGATACATGTGGAGTGCATAGAATTTCTACTAAAGATGGCTTAGAAATATACATGTTAGTGGAGAAAGACTATCCATTCAGAACCGCTGTGTTAGTTACTTTAGTACATTCAAAATTGGAGATTGAAGCAGAATCAGACATGGCAGATGTGTTAGTCAGAAGAATGTTTGATATTGCACAACAAAGGAAAGCCCAAACAAAGAGATTGACTTGGTAGGTGTTTGGAAGAATCCCCCCATCCTCAGGAGTAAAGTTTAATTCGAAGAAACTTAGTGATTTGAAGAAAAATCATAAGTTTAGGGGAGGATTGTTGGGAATTAAACATAACAGTACAAACTGCAAGGGTTATAAGTTAGTACTGCTGAAGAATCATTGAAGATAACACTGACAGTACTAAGTCAGTTAGTACTGCCACCATTAGAAGTTAGTACTGCTTATAATTTTTGTAAACGTGTAATAAATAATTATAGAAAGGATTTTGTGTATATCCTACTTATATAGAATTATAGTTATCTTGTACAAGAATCCTTGGTCTATATAAGGATATCCTAGGTTAAGGTTTAGATATACAGATATATCTTAGTCGTGCGAATAGATTCAAGGTTGTAAACCCTAGTGATAGAAGATCACTCGTATTATTGATTATAATAATATTGAACTATTTTGATTAATCAATTGTCTTCATTATTCATACACTTACATACAATTCACTGTTCCACTCATACATACAATACAAACAATCTTCTAAGTGTTAGCTAGTAAATTCCGTGTGCTAGTTAATATTACTCAAAGTATATATCTAACACAAGGTGTGTGTTTAATTGTCTTCATTATTCATACACTTACATACAATTCACTGTTCCACTCATACATACAATACAAACAATCTTCTAAGTGTTAGCTAGTAAATTCCGTGTGCTAGTTAATATTACTCAAAGTATCTATCTAACACAAGGTGTGTGTTTAGATCCGGTCACTTTTGAATAGGTCTAAAACTCTTTGAAAAGGTTCATAAATCTGTGAACCATAGTGATAAACCATTTCAATCTTAGGTGGAATGAAAATGTCTAAGATTTTGAAGGTGTCTAAACTATTTTCTAGTTTCATTTTTTATTTTTATTTTTGTAAGGGCATCCACTATGGTTAACATTTATAAACTTTTAGATATTTAATATTTCATGCTACATCAATATTTTATAAACCTTTTGTGCTAATAAACCTATCTTCACTATGGTACACACATTTTAAAGCTTTGTAATTGTTTCACATAACACATGCATTAAATATTTTGAAACTATGAAGAGGTCTAAGGTTTAGGACCTTTTGCATGCCACATATACATGAAATGAAAATCCACTATTGTTGAAATAAAACATAAACCTTTTCAACAATTATAAACTTATTCTTGGAACTCCTATAAACTTATTGCAAAACACATTAGTTCATATTCTCCCTGTAATGTACGTGTTTTGGTTAAACTCCTAACTTCCGTCGAAGCTCCTGAAAATTTTCTCGTGGAACTGCTTTTGTAAATATTTCTGCTAGCTGATCATTCGTTCCACAAAATTCAAGTTGCACATCTTCGTCTTCAATTGCTTCTCTCATAAAATGATGTTTCAAAGCGATATGTTTTGTGAGACTATAATGAACTGAATTCTTTGCAATTGTTGGTGACATGTTGTCGAAGAAAATTGTTGTTGGTCTCAAATGATTTTCTACAATATCTTCAACAATTCTTTGTATCCAAATTGCTTGTGATGTTGCTAGAGTTGTTTAAACGTACGCCTCTGATTATGATTGTGCGTCTGTCTACTATTTCTTTGAGCACCAATTAAACATACATGAACCAAGTGAAAAAATATATCCGGGCATACTTTTTATGTCATCTGTACATCAACCCTAATCACTGTCACAAAATTCATGCAAATTTATATTTGCAATTTTCTTGAACTTGATTTCAAAATATTTCATACCCTACAAATATTTTAAACTTATTTTACAATGTAACACCCGTATCCCGGATACAAATAGGCCTCACCCTAGATGAAAATAGACTAAGGACTTAACGTGATTGACTAGTCGAACCCGATAGTCAACCTTATAGTTAACGAATGTAATATATGGTTATAGAAAATATGACGTGTCACATTTATAAGGAAAAGGTACTTAAGGGACCTAAGTTGCCAAGTTGTAAATGTGTTATTAAGTTATTGTGGTTAATATAGAAAGAAAGGAACTTGAGGGGCTTAATGTGCCAATTGGGCAAACATGCCAACTACTTATGTCCGGATCCTTCTATCACATTCATTAGATTTCCAGAAAAGTGTAATGAGTGTGTGTGTGTCGTGAAGAAGAGAAGGGAGAGAAGAAGGGATCAAGTCTTGATGATCAATTATGGTGTCTATGTGTTCTAAATTAAGTAGATGAAGCCCTAGCAATGGTTCCTACCCAAGTAAGTATCTATGATCTTGATTCAATGAAGTTAGGGTTTATGATTAAGTGGGATTTCATCATATGATCAAGGTATGATCATATGATGATTTAGAATAGAAGATGGGTTATGTCAACCCTTGTTTATGGTATTGATTTAATGTGCTGTTAGGATTGAGGATGATAGTGATGAAGATGGGGATGAGGATGATGATGATGATGATGATGATGGTGATTATATAAACGATATCTTAGCTTGGATTCAAGGTAAGTAAACCGGTTATAAGATGATGTTGTAATGATTTCATTATGTTATGCTTTATGTGTTATATGCTAATGATTTATGTATGTTTGGAAGGATGTGCTTATGTGAAAGTGGACCTAAGGTTAGTATGTCTTAGTTCAAAAGGATGTGATAGTTTAAGAATGCTTAGATGCTATTGAGATAGGTCATGGAGCATTAAGTGGCTAAGGTATGTGTTGGAATATGTGAATCATAAAAAACTATAAACACATAAACATCAAAGCACACGCAACGGAATAGATCTACAATAACATGTAAATTAATTAACTAAAACTAAATAGAAAGCGTACCTTTTGATTCCTAGCAAGAACAAGGAATCACGTGCTTCAAGAACAAAATTATAAACCCTAGGGTAAGGTTTATATGGATCAAACTAGGCAAACACACAAGCTAAAGAAAGCTTGTCACTCGTTCTTGTACATACGTAATACTAGCATTTCAATGGGAAAAGCTAGGTTCAAGATCACGAAACAAACCAAACACTTTAATGTAAAAACTTGGATCGAAATTCCTAGTGGAATTAAAAAGAGTCGATCAGTTTTTAACAAGAGGGAAAGAGGAAGAAGTTTGGCTTGCTTGGAGATTCAAGATTAGGGAAACAATGAATACAATAAATTGTATTTATAGGCTTCACATGTCTTGCTCCCCACTCCAAGTTACAAACCGAATTCCCTAACCCTAAGGGAATACTCGGCCGACTTTTAGAACCCATGGGGTTCTAGATCCTTCTTTCCATCTTTGCAATATTAGTCCTTTAACGAGCGTTATCCAAAACCCGTTAAGTCCTAACGACCGTTAAGTGTTGTTTTGTGAAATGAATAAATAAAATATAAAATATATTTAATTTATTCAAACCATTGAAACTCTTACGTATTGTGTGCAATCCCGAGTCTCGGGTTCGAAACCGGACATACTTATATTAATATTTAATCACAAACTCTAACAGCTCCCACTTGGATAACTATTAATATAGTAATGACATGGGCTAGTCTAGCTTAACAGATCCCAATGCCCCCAGTTTGATCCGAGTATGGTTTTCCTGGAAAAACCACGTGATGAATTTAATCATCATACTTATCCTTTTGTTTCTAATACCGCGTTAATATGGATATGGATCTAGGTCATTCCATAATTAACAATTAGTTTCTCGTTTATACATAATTGATCGAGATTACCAAATCATCTGAACGTCTTCCAGATAGACTTTGGGCGTGCGCACGCAAACATCTTGTCAATACTACGAGTGGCCAAGCAGTATTAAACTTCAACACAAAGTTGAAGGAACAAATCCTTTATTGACTACAAGCATAACCCTTGAACTTCGCATCACTTCCGAAAATAGCCTTTATAACCACCTTTTACGGATAGCGTTAGACTATCTTACAGAAAATGAGCTACATCCTCGGCAATTATCTGGTATCTCAAGTCTGAGGATAAATATTCATGATTTACTTAATGACGACGATCCATAAAGTATAATCATGTGGTTGGGATAAGTCCTATATTCAATTTATCCAATATTGAATATCATGTGATATTGGTATCTCAACCTTACAGTACATTCTACCAATCCTCACATTTGTCTTAGTTCAATAATATTCCCATATTATTAATTGACAACGGACTATTTAGAATAAATTAATTTATTCACAGATTTAAACATGCAAATATAGGACACAAATATTATAAATGAGAATAAACGTTTCCTTAGGTAATGCCTTCGTGAAAGGATCAGCCAGATTGTCATCTGTGTGAACTTTGAGTACATTGATCTCACCCAGTTCGACTTGTTCTCGAACATAGTGGTACTTTCTACGAAAGTGTCTGGCGCCCTTCATAACTCCAGGTTCATTGGCGAATGTGATTGCAGCAGAGTTGTCGCAATACACATTTATAGGTAATTCATTTGACGGCATCACTCCAAGATCCGATATGAATTTCCTTATCCAAACAGCTTCTTGTGCAGCTTCCGATGCAGCAATATACTCAGCTTCTGTAGCAGACATGGCCGTTGTACTCTGCTTCTTGCTCTTCCAGTCTACAGCTCCTCCATTTATGACAAAAACGTAACCCGTCTGAGACTTCGTATCATCATTATCAGTCTGAAAGGACGCATCGCAGAAACCTATAACATTCAGTTCTGCGTCTGGATTTCCCTCGAATACAAGAAACATATCTTTAGTATTCCTTAAATACTTAAGTATGTTCTTAACAGCATGCCAGTGATCTTTCCCTGGGTTTTGCTGATAACAACTGGTTAAATTTTGTGCGAATGCCACATCTGGCCTTGTATATCTAACTGCATACATGATAGATCCTACTGCCGAAGCATACGGAACTTTCTTCATGTATGCCACCTCTTCAGGTGTAGAAGCACACATTTCGCTACTTAAGCCATGTTCTACTTGCATGGGCAAATATCCCTTCTTGGAATTTTGCATATTGAATCTCTTCAATATTTTATCCATGTAAGCACTTTGGCTTAAACCGATCAACCGCTTAGATCTGTCTCTATAGATCTTGATTCCAAGGATATAAGCTGCTTCTCCTAAATCCTTCACGGAAAAACATTTACTCAGATAAGTCTTAACTTCATCAAGACTTGGTATATGATTTCCCATGATTAATATGTCATCGACATATAGGATAAGAAAAGTAGTGTTACTCCCACTAACTTTGTGGTATACACATGGCTCATCGAAATTTTGAGTAAATCCAAACTTCTTGATTTCCTCATCAAATTTCTTATTCCATTGCCTGGATGCTTGCTTCAATCCATAAATGGATCTTTGAAGCTTGCATACACGCTCAGGAAATTGTGGATTCACAAACCCCTCATGTTGCGCCATATAGATGTCTTCATCTAGGCGACCATTCAGAAAGGCGGTTTTGACATCCATTTGCCAAATCTCATAGTCATAGTAGGCAGCTATGGCTATAAGAATCCTAATAGCTCTAATTTCGGCCACAGGAGAAAATGTCTCCTCATAGTCAACACCGAATGTTTGGGTAAAGCCTTTAGCCACCGAACGAGCTTTGTAGGTGTGTACTTTGCCATCCATGTCCGTTTTCTTTTTGAAGAGCCACTTACTCCCAACTACCTTAGCATTGGGAGGAAGGTCTACTTCAATCCAGACTTTGTTGTCTTTCATGGATTGCATTTTCCCATCCATGGCTACCTGCCATTTATCCTTTTCAGGACTATTAATGGCAGCACTATAACTAGTTGGCTCATCAAGATCCCCTAGTATAGTTTCCTCACACTCTACGTTTAAACATAGACGATCAGGAACTTTTGTAGATCTTGAAGATCTACGGATGGGTACCACTTCAACTTCTGGTGGAGAACCTAAACTTTTAGGTTCCACAGGAAGTGTGTTAGTGCCTTCAGAAGATGACGTATCTTCATGATCACTTTCAAGATCATATACTCTCCCACTGAATTCTTGAGTTATTAGATTATCCTCAAGAAATTCGCCATACCTAGCCACGATGACCTTATTTTCTAGTGGGAAGTAAAAGTAGTAACCCTTTGTTTTCTTAGGGTATCCTACGAAGATACACTTAACAGATCTTTGTTGGAGTTTATCAGGTGAGTCACGTTTAACAAACGCCTCACAACCCCAGACCTTTAAGTAAGAAAAGTTGGGAGCTTTTCCAGTCCATACTTCATATGGAGTCTTATCAACCTTCTTAGTTGGAATCCTATTCAACACGTGAACAACTGTTTCAAGAGCATAGTCCCAAAAGGATAAGGGAAGAGTTGTAAGATTAAACATAGATCGTACCATATCAAGTAATGTAGGATTTCTCCTTTCAGATACACCATTTTGCTGTGGAGTATAAGGAGAAGTGAGTTGTTGGACAATGCCACACTCAGCTAGATAATCTTTAAACTCTTGGCTTAAATACTCACCACCACGATCAGATCGAAGGGCCTTAATCTTCTTTCCGAGTTGCAGTTCTACTTCATTTTTAAAGACCTTGAATGTCTCAAAGACTTCATGTTTATGTTTAAGTAAATAAACATAACCATAACGACTATAGTCATCCGTGAAGGTCAAGAAGTAGCTAGCACCGTGCTTAGACACATGTCTAAGTGGACCACACACATCCGTGTGTATTAATCCAAGTAGATCTAAAGCCTTTTCCATATTGCTATGGAAAGGTTTCTTTGTCATCTTACCAGATATGCAAGATTCGCATTTATCAACTGAATCATCATTGATATTTTTCAAAAGCCCATCGTGTTGCAGCTTTTCCATGCGTTTCTTGCCTATATGAGCAAGACGACAGTGCCATAGATAAGACGAATCCAAGTTAGACTTGATTCTCTTATTTCCGATGCTATACACAGAATTATTTCCGTTGGATGCATGATTTTCCATATCAATTTCAAACACACCATTTAATGGAATTGCTTTAAAGTAAAAAACAGAATTAAGAGAAACCGAAATTCCATTATTAATAAAAGTATGCTCAAAACCATTATCCAACAATAAAGAAACTGAAACAACACCTCTAACAATAGATGGTGCGTAATGACAATTGTTCAATACTAAAATTAAACCCGAAGGTAAAAGTAAGTCAAAAGTCCCTATGGCTTCCACTGCTGCACGTATACCGTTGCCGACATACAAGTAGCATTCCCCATAGTTCAGCTTCTTCACTCCTAAGCCCCTGCGATGTATTACAAATGTGAGTACCACATCCTGTATCATATATCCAGGCATTTTGCTTACGAGGAAAAGAAAATAATTCAACCATAAAAATACCTGATGTGCTGGCGCCATGCCCAGCCTTGGCATTTTTATTCTTGCGACACTCCTCAAGCAGCAATGGACAGTCCCTCTTCCAATGTCCAGGAGTGTTACAGTGGTGACAAGCAGCCGTATCCTTTTTAGGATAATCCTTCTTAGGAGTAGGATTCTGCTGATGGATCACGACCTGTTTTCCTTTGTCAGCTTTCCCTTTTCCCTTCTTGTTCACATTGTGCGGTTTACCGGGCTTAGCAACCCTACCACCTCTAATTGCCATCACAGCAGGTGTAGGAGCTTTCTTAGCGAGTCCTTTCTCATAATCTATGAGCATTGCATGCAAGTCAGTAAATGTCTTCCCCTTGCAATGCATGTTGAAGTTGCGCACAAACTCACCATACAATTCCTCATTGAGGGATCTATTGATGAGGCCAACTTTAACATCTTCCACATACCCGCATCCGAGTGCATCCAATTGGTCAAGATATCCTTTCATCTCCAATACATGTGCACTCACGGGTTTGGTTGCTTCCTGCTTGCACTTGGCTATAGAGTTTAGCACATCATATAACTCAGCCGTTGGAGGTTTCTCAAACATACGTTTGAGTTCCTCAATCATTTGCATCGGACCATAATTCTCAAACTGCTTTACAAGCAGAGGATCCATCCCCAATAGCATGAGACAAGCCGCATCATTGTGCTTGTCATAAGCTTTGTTTTACTCTCTAAGTAATTCATTAGGAGAGTCAGCAGGAGGAGCAACGGGAAGAGGCTCACTAAGATATTCAAAACGTTTGGCTATTCTAAGAACAATCCTTAGATTACGATACCAATCGTTGAAATTTTTAGTCCCAGTCAATTTCTCTTTTTCAATCATCATTTTGAAAGCAGAGGTTATGTTTGACATGTTTCCGGGTTGGGCCATTTCTACAGAAAAAGTTCAAAAGTTAGTACTTTCGATAATTAAACTTTTCAAGAAAATTAAACATCCATGGTAAATAACCATTTAATTTTCATTGAAAACTAGGATCCTAATTGACGCCGTTTCATTACATCAGCTTTGGCTGCTAGCAATGAAAGTGCTCAATAAGGTACGGGATCACCCAATTGCCAATATCCAATTGCAATTCCTAGAAATCTTGTGACTTACATTATATTGCCAACATCAGTTGCAAATGTAAGCATGTTTCATCCCCAAATCTTTATGCCTTGGCGCCGTTCCATTACATCAGCTTTGGCTGCTAGTAATGAAAGTGCCCAATTAAGTTAACCAACTTAAGAAACATGTAAATTGACGTCGTTTCATCACATCAGCTTTGGCTGCTAGCAATGAAAGTACTCAATTTTACCCTTAGACAACCACCCTTTGAACATCACATTCAGCTTTGGCTGCTAGTGATGTAGGATGAAACCTTAGGTGTTCCTTTTTGTAGTTGGATGACATATTACTTAAATTTTAAGGGTATTAAATTTTTGATGTGTAATCAAAAAATATGTACAAAGATGTCATGCATTCATCTTTGTATCATATGTTTTCAAAAAACTAGTTTACTCATTCGCAGCTTAAATCAACAAAATTTAATTGATGGCGTTGAGAAACTTACAACATTGCCTTAAGATGCTTCGTACTTTTTCATGGTGTACTTGGTAAGTTTATTATTGACACACAGGTGAGCGGAGGGGCAAACGTCCGCCGAAGCTAATTAAAAACGCGCCCATTTCGGATGACAATTTAATGTCAAACCTCCTTATACCCACTTTATAGTTTGTCAATAATAGGTCCGCCGCTTCGACCACTTTTGTACAGTCGCATCAATCAATTAAAACTTTAAGATTTAAAGCTTAAAACATTTATGTAGTAAATTATTAATTGCTAGTCTCGCCTGGGAGCAAATTACCGTGCGAAGCGAACCACTGTCGGCACATAAGACTTGGCAATTAAATAGTTTACTACAAAGGTTTCATAATTATTAGGTTCATTTATTTTTTATTCAAAAAATTACCCTCTTTGATGTTAAAATCCATCATAATTAAACACAAAGAACAAGTAATTGAAAAAATAAATAAACACTCAATAACACGTATATGATCATTAACAATATCATATAGCCACATGCAAACCTTTTCAATAAATCCTATTAATAATTCTATGTGAATTTTAATGTATGTAATTAATAAAACTCCCATTGGTTTTCGAGCTCATTGTGCCCAATGGACCACAGACGCCAAATAACTTGGCCGCGTAAGTTTTGATTAATTAGATACCACATTGCACATAACCAATTAATTAATATATATTAGGGTCTTCCCTAATTTTAGATTTATCTTAAAAAAAAACATGTAGCAATTAAACACAAAACATTCCATGAACAAACATGCAAGATTTTGTCATGGATCCCATATAGCACTTTAAATCATGTATCACATATTTAAAAGCCTATATTGTACGCAATCTAATTAATGACATCACCAGGTATTTATTAATTTTCACATAAAAGTTTTTACATGTAATCTTAAGGTTTCTACAATTTTTATCAATACAAAAACCCTAACAAGCAATCATGGGTGTCGACCCATAATTAATGCAAATTAGGGTTTACAAAAAAAATAAAACCCTAGATTGTCTAAACATGTAAAGATCCAATTTTTATGTGTTTAGTAATTAATTACATGTTAAAACGGGCTCTGATGCTACTGTTGGAATATGTGAATCATAAAAAACTATAAACACATAAACATCAAAGCATACGCAGCGGAATAGATCTACAATAACATGTAAATTAATTAACTAAAACTAAATAGAAAACGTACCTTTTGATTCCTAGCAAGAACAAGGAATCACGTGCTTCAAGAACAAAATTATAAACCCTAGGGTAAGGTTTATATGGATCGAACTAGGCAAACACACAAGCTAAAGAAAGCTTGTCACTCGTTCTTGTACACACGTAATACTATCGTTTTAATGGGAAAAGCTAGGTTCAAGATCACGAAACAAACCAAACACTTTAATGTAAAAACTTGGATCGAAATTCCTAGTGGAATTAAAAAGAGTCGATCAGTTTTTAACAAGAGGGAAAGAGGAAGAAGTTTGGCTTGCTTGGAGATTCAAGATTAGGGAAACAATGAATACAATGAATTGTATTTATAGGCTTCACATGTCTTGCTCCCCACTCCAAGTTACAAACCGAATTCCCTAACCCTAAGGGAATACTCGGCCGACTTTTAGAACCCATGGGGTTCTAGATCCTTCTTTCCATCTTTGCAATATTAGTCCTTTAACGAGCGTTATCCAAACCCCGTTAAGTCCTAACGACCGTTAAGTGTTGTTTTGTGAAATGAATAAATAAAATATAAAATATATTTAATTTATTCAAACCATTGAAACTCTTACGTATTGTGCGCAATCCCGAGTCTCGAGTTCGAAACCGGACATACTTATATTAATATTTATTCACAAACTCTAACTGTATGTGTTAATGTTAAAGGTTTAAGGTTGTAATGAGGTAATAGGTTGTTGCGTAATGTGTGAATGATTTATGATGTTATGTTATAATCGTTTTACTTAGTAAGCATTCGTGTTTACAGTTTAATGTTCAATGTTTTGTAGGCTCTTGTGTTAATGCTAAGGCTTGGACTAACGATTAAGGTTTGGTTATGTGAGATTAGAAGATTGGTAAGAAAGTAAGAGCTAGGTAGTATACCGAGGTCGTTTCAATGGTGTACCCCCGTTGGTCCTACAATGATTTGTAAAGTGTAGTCAAGTGGTAAAATGTATGTTAAGATCGTCTTAATGATTCGGTGGTCAATTGGTGTGTCAAAGTATGCTTTAAGCGTTTATGCTCAAGGTTAAAGGGGTGTTTGGCATAACGTGTATTTATACCCATTTTGGGTTGTAAACGGGTCAAATATTTATGGAAACGTTTTATTATGTTATATCAATGATTGTTGGTTAAGTTTGGTGGGAAAATGAAGTGGTAAAGGTGGTTTGTATTGTAAATGGGTCAAACCGGGTTTTGGTACAAAACCCGTCATTTTGTAAAGTACTACAACGAAGGTCAAATGGGAATATTAAGGTATGAAAATGAGGTTTATAATATAATGAGTAAATCTGGGAGGTTTCGTGAAATAACAAGTTCGGGAAGTACAAGTTTCTAGATAGGATTTTGAATGGTGCTGGGCTGATCAGAAGGCTCCAGCCGATCGGCATGGAGTCCAGCCTATCGGCTGGATGATCAAAAAGCTCCAGTCGATCAGCTGCGGGGCCAGACCGATCGGCTGGAGGGTCTTGTCAGCTTTCAATGATTTTTGTAATTTTGTATCTTTGATTTGTAAGTCGTCACGGGTCGAGTCACCTGTCATTTCGAAGGTAATAAAGTTTAGTTTCATTAAAAACTGGTTTCAAGGTCTGTAAGTCTAAGGACTTTTGTCAATGGTCAAAAGAGTATGGGGAATGTACGTCAAAGTTGGGTCGTTTCCGCGTAAAAGTCAAAGATTTTGGTCAAAGCGGGCACGGGGTGTAACATACAACTACCAAGTGAACCTGAATAGGATTGTGCATGAAAATTGAGAGTAAACTTTCAACAAACATGATATCAGGCTTATCGCTGTGAAGTATAACAATTTCCCCACTAAACTTCGGTAAAGTGTATCGTCCACTTTACTTGATCCGTCTTCTTTCACGAGATTCTCATTGACAAACAAGGAGTTTCCTTCGTTTTGCATCCAAATATCTCAAAACATTTCAAAATATTCTCCGCATACTTTTCTTGGCAAATAAAAACTCCGCCATCGTCTTAATATATTCCCATTCAGAGAAAATCATTAAGAACTCCTAAAACACTTATCTCGTATTTTTTTTCATCATCTCATTCCTAAAATATTCAATCATTTTATTGTTATTCCATGTGAACACAAGATCATCAACATAGAGCATTACAGTTAGAATGCCATTTGTTCATAATTTTAACATACAAGGTTGGCTCACTCTTGCTTTTCTTCAACTTGTAAACTTTTTTGTTCTTTTCCTTCAACCTTGAATCCTTGAGGTTGATTAACACAAACTTCTTTGAGTCCCTCATTCGGAAATTTTGACTTGATATCGAGTTGGCCTGCTAGTGTGATAATTACTTGAACCATGTCTATACGAGCAACTGGAGAAAATGTATCGTCATAGTCAATTCGGGGTTCTTGTAAGTAACCATTTGCAACTATCCTCACCTTGTTTCTTTGCATTGTACTTGACGTTGTGGACCCATTTGACTACAATAACATCTTTGTCTAGAGGTCGGTTTGTGAGCTCTCACATGTTGTTCTTTTCGATAACTTGAATTTCGTCCTTCTTCGCTTTCTTCAATGATTCCTTTCTAATCGTTTCTTTATAACTTTCAGGCTCTACATGAAAAAAGATTAGCATTGTATGTTTCTGTCAACGAACAAAAGTTTCTTGATGGTGGACTTGGAGATGGTTCATCAGGTTGTTCGCTAGGTACTTCACCATGTGATGGTTTACTTTCGTCACTTTCCAAATATGCTTCATCCTGCATATTGTTAATGGGAAAATGTTTCTTTTTTTCTTCTTCGTTGTTTCATGATGAATTTTCATCAAAAATTAAATCTCCACTAAGTATTACACTTTTTATTTTAAGGCTATGCAATTTATATTCTTTTGACTTGCTACTATAGCCTAGAAAATACACTTTTAACTTATATCATTTTATTTATATATTTTTTGCTTTGGCATTTGAGATTAACAAACACACCCAAACTTTAAGATGTCTTATCGAAGGTTTTCTTCCATTCCACGCTTCAAGCGGAGTCTTGTTATTGAGGAATTTTGTTGGACTTCTATTTAGCAAGTATATTGCCCTATAAAATTTGCCCAAATTTTTTTTGGTAAACCTTTCTCATGCATCATGGATGTCACTATCGCTACAACGGTGTGATTCTTTCTCTCAACTACACCATTTTGCTGAGATGTGTATCGAGTTATGAGGTGACTGTGCATGCCTTCATCCCCTCAAAACATGTCAAATTCTTTCGAGTTGTATTCTTTTCCTTGCGCTTCTCAAAACTTTTGATAAACTCCTTGTTTGTTCTCTGATGATATTTTTAAACTTTTTGAAATTTCAAAAACTTGAGATTTTTCTTCCATGAAATAAATGCATGTTATTCTACTAATATTATATATAAATAGAATGAAACTGATATTATAACCATGAAATGGATTCTTTATCGGACCACAGAGATCAGTGTGTGCTAGCTCGAGGATTTCTTGTCTTTCCAAGTTACTCTTTTCGGAAATGGTTTATGATGATGCTTTCGAGCGCACACCCTACATACACTCCTTCAATCTTGTGAATTTGTGGCAAACCTCCAACCATTTTTTTCTGGTGGAGTAAATTTAGACTTTGGAAAATAAATGTCCAAGCCTCCTATGCCATAACAAAGCTTCATCTGTTGTAGTAGTCTTCAACGTGGCGTGTTCTTCATATCTTAATTTTATCGAAAAACTTATGTTCCGTCCCATTAATATCTTCTGCATCAATTATCTATTTTGTCCATTGTTGTAAATATTGCAACCTTTCCCTTCAAAAGTGACAAACTATCCGTGCTCTACAAGTTGTCCAACACTAAGCAAATTTTGTGCAAATTCAGGAACAAGTAAAACATCATTAATATATCTTATACATATTTTTGTTTTGACTAGGATCTTTCCTTTTTTGTTCACTTGCACTATTGGCGATACCTGTTCGAGATGGAGCAATAAGACGACTGATGGTTCTTTTATTTTCAGCTTGTTTTGTTATCTTGGTATTTTGATTATGGATTATTTCATGGTTTTATTTGATACTCAGCATTTGTTTTGTTTTTATTTCAATTTGGTGGTTGGTTTTAAACAACCTGGAATAATGTATTGATGACTTTATGTCAATCAAAAATAGTTTATGAATATTCAGTTTATCAAATTTGTTGCAATTTCATAGATGTAAATTTTCTTTTGATTTCTAATAATTTGGAAAGTAGCTACTGTTTATACATAATATTCTTATTTGGTTTTGTGAAGAACCGAACCGAATAAACCGCTCACTTATTTGGTTGGATTGGTTTGGTTTTGAGAAATTTGGTTTGGGTATTGGGTGTTAGAAATTATTTTTGAAAACCGAATAACCCAAACCGATTTAACCTATTAAACCGTAAACCGACCGAACGAACACCCCTATTCATCGATGTATCTTTGTGTATCATCAGGTTCTTCAAATTTGTTCTTGACATAGTCAAACACATCTAAAGAATAAAACAAAGTCTCCATTTTGAAACACCAACAATCATAATTTCACCACGAAAAATTGGCCGGGACGACAATATGACTAAGTTCCAAACCTTGTAGTCATGCCATGACTACTTTATAAATATGGTTGAACTCATCTAACCCAATGGATTCAAACAAGCTTTGATACCAATTTATATTGGATGTATGAGATGTACTCTCACTAAAATGGCTCAGAAAAATTATTTCAACAAAACTTTAAATCACTCAAAAATATTCTTTCTTTAAAAACTTGATACACTTTATTTTCTTTAGAAGCGCACTGGTTTGGTACATTTGGCTACTAAATGTAATGTCAACCATTACTGGCCTATTTTTCAGTTGTTACTTGACTTAGTTTGTAGAAGTAAATATCACTTTTTTGGCCACAAAATCATGTCTAAAAAGTTTTTCCAGCTATTCTTTTATCAAGCTTCAATAGTCAAAAATGATTTTCCTTTTCTTTTACTGCAAAACACATTAGCTCACATGCATGACCAAATAGAACGATTATGTTGATTCAAACATTTCTCACTCAAAAGTTGCATTTGTTCTACTTTCTGAGTCAATAATTGCAAACAGGTAAGAAATTAATAAAAATCAGAATACATAAGATTACTTTAAACATGATTTCACAATTAATAACTCTAATATCCGTGCAATAAACAACTACTCAAATGCTGGGTTAAAAATAAACGGTTAAGATCTCTCTACTGATAAGTAATCAAGGCTTTCAATGTGGCTACAATACAGAAACTTTTTTCATTCTCTGAATGAACAAAATTCAACAATCCCAGAGAGATAAAACGAAATTTTAACACTGGCTGCAAACATAATAATGTGAAAACTCAAAAATAAAAAATACAAGTTGCTGATATATCTATAGAAACCAGGAACTAAGAAAAACGCTAGAATATGATCTCCTCTCTGTTTAAACGTGTTCTCCATCTTTAAAGACTTTGTTTGTGCAATAACTTTCCACCTTTTAGCTTCAATCATCAAGTCCATCTAAAGCACCTGCAAAAATAACTTGTATGAAGAAACAATTCACCAAAGTCCAACATAATTGACTTGTCACAAATCTATAGGAACCTAGCTAATGTTCAAATTTAACCAAATAGCATTCATATTCATATTTAAAATATATGATCATTATACGATCTATCTAAGATATGTTAGTGACCTATAGGTCACTACACATATGCCTTCATGACTATGACATAATAATGCATAGGTCAATTTGCAAGGAGTTGACTCAAGTAATGAAAAATCAAAATCATGAAATTGGCAGTAGCTCAAGTAATGTTACTAGTATGATACCATAAAACTAACCTCTTAAAATTATACTTATAACTTTCAGAGAATAAGTATACAGAAACATAGAATCTTTTATTTCTAATCTCTGAGTGATACCGTATATGGTTATGGCTAGAGGACAGAGAAGCTAAAGCTTAAGATAGTCTTTTTATTGGCAATGAATCATTCTTATTGGCCAACTATGTTATCATATATGCCTAATTAAGAGAATATTCTGGTGAAAAAACTGAGCATACCTTACCTAAGCGAAAACAAAAAAACTCGTAACACTCACCTAAAAAGTAGCCAAATTTCCAGCAACTTCTCATGCTTAAATAACGACATCATCTGTAAATACACAGAAAAGCATTAAGTTAGTGCACAATTAATATGAATGAGTAGACCAAACTAAAATTAACTTAAAGAAACATAGAGTGGAAAAATAGAAATAATTGAAGGTTAATGTATAAGTATGATACCAATATGTAAAAATGAACCGAACTCCATTTACCATCTGATCACTCTCTTTATTTCTCTACTCCTGTATCCTGCATAACATGAAGTGTAGGAAAAACATTATTATCATATTTGACACAGTATTAGAGGAAATAAGTACAAGTATCTAAAACTTATATAAAGAAATAGGGATCATATTAAAAAACAGAATCAGATATGACATACCTTTGGAGACAAAAATGCGGAAGAAAGGTAGTCTTGGTCCTCCTTAAAGATTTGAAGATTCTTTATCTTCAGAAGGAAATCTACTTCTTCCTCTTCAAAATCCACAAGGCAACCCAACCTTATTAATTCAGATAGATGTGGAACAAGTTCTTCATTCTCACACAACACCCGGTCGGCTATTACTTCACCAAAAGTAGAGGCATATTCCATCTTACGACCACGAGATTTGTCCTTATTTTGCATAAAGAATATACGAAGATTCTTCTTGTCCCAGTGTATCATTCGCCTTGCTTCAACATTAACCACGTCTCCAGAAGAAAAGTTTAAGCTATATTGCACCATCATAGGTTCTGATGTCTCGTACGCTGTAATTTTAAGTAGCCGGCTAACAGCTTCATGTCTCCTTTTTGCTTCGAATTTTAACTTCGGATCACCAAGAAAGCCAAGAATGAGTTTAAACAGCCCCTTTTTGATAATATATTCTTTTAGATTTACTGGCTGGAATTTCTCAAGATCGACATCAAATATGTTTTTCTGAGCAGTTTCAGATAAACTACGAACCCCGATTTTGGTGAAGATGTCAACAAGCTTAGTTCGGGGTAGAGAATTCATACTAGGCTGAGGATACCAGGCGAATGTGGGATGTGATGATCTTTGAAAGAGGTCCACTAAATAAAGATCGTCACCAATGAAAACATCACTCTTTTCAATCAACAAAATTGCATCAGAATTAGGATCTTGAACAGGAAGTTTTGATATGTTCTTAATGAATGTATCTTCTGTCTTTGAGTCCCAACTTTCAGCAACAAACTCCCAAAAGGAACGACATTTGGTAATTTTTATCTTACGTCCAGAGCTTTCCCATACCTTCCAAAGCTTGCAGTAATCGTCAACAGAAGGATGATCTTTCACATTAAAAACATTAGCAAAAAAGCGAAGAATTTTCTCATCATAGTTAAAACTGGACAAAACATTCAGCTCAAACTCAAAAAGATTTTTTTTATCACGTATAACACATTTTTGTGGTGTTACCCACTCTCCTTTTTTGGTCCCTCTTGGTATCCAGATCCTTTTATTCTCATCATCAGCAGGCTCCCACTTAAATTGCCACAAGTAAATGTAGACTCGATTAATGCTTTCAAATTCGGAATGAGAGTTGAGGTGACTACTAATCAGCTTGCACCCCATCTTAACATCAGTTGTAACTCCTAAAACATTAAGCACCTCTTTGTAAGATCCAATTTCAGATCCGTAGAATTCTTCATCGATGAACGGACCATCACCAAGTTTTAAGTAAGGTGTCCAATCAGAATGGAATAACAAGCACTCATCCGGGCGTTTGTATCCGAATTTGGTTTTTATCCACTTTTTCTGAGTGAGATTATCTAGAAATTTAGCCGGAATTCCTGGTTTCTTTTCTTGTAGCATCTTAACGGAATCGAGCAAAGAGTAAACACTTGCACGAGTAATTCTTCTGCAATCCTGAGGTAAGAAAAGGCCATCAGCTACAAACTTTGCACCATCTTTGAAATCAGAAGTTACACCCAACTGCTTTAACTCCGCTCGATAAAGATATATCTCACTCCCATAAAAGTTGTTACTGTCGTCAATGAATGGAAGCATCGAAACTCTAGAAATGGGCAACCAATGATCTGAACTAAAAAGAATGCACTCATTTGGTGATCGGTAGTCACCAAGATTTGTTCTTAGCCATTTTTCTTCTTGTAAGCAGTCCTTGAGTTCTTTAGGAATTTTGACCTTGTTTTTCTTCAACTTTCTTAAGCATTCAAGAAAGGAAAAAATGTTTTCTTTTGTGATAGAAGATGATGAAAGCTTTTGCTTAAAAGTGCGAGCAAACTCTTTTGCAGTGTCCTCAAAATCCACCATAACACCAATTTTCTTTAATTCAACCAACATTGATTTAATTGAACTTCCATAGAACCTTTCATCAAGAACCGGGAATGATCCAAAGACGTGTAGAAGACAACCCCACTCAGATTCTGGATTCAACAAAAAACATTCACATGGGCATTTGTAGCCCATGTTTGTCTTCAAGCAATTTGTGTCTTTAACCGCTTGCACCAACTTATCTGTTTTTTCTGATTTCTGTATGCACCTTAATATCAGTAAGAAGGCCTCAGACGACAAAGAATTCAATAAATACTTGGACTTAATGTTCTCCGAAACAAGCTGGTAACACTTGTCATCAAAAGATACTAGCACACCGAGTTGTTCAAGTTCTTTTTTGAAAGGATGTATTTCTTTGCCATAATAAACTGGATCAATGAAAGGAAGATCACTTATTTGTGAAGCATCTTTCCATTCATGAGTGAACATAACAGAGTTGGTTGGAGTCATATAACCTCGTTGCGTTTTAAGCCATTTTCCTTCTTTGATACTGTTCACGAAGTCTTCACTCAATGCAAGATTAATACCCAGATACCGAATAAATTTCAGCATTGAAATAACATTGTCTTTAGTAAGCTTTGAGGAAGATGCAAGAGACATGATACGTGAACCTATAAATTCACAAGCTTCTTTATTCTCAAAACGAACACCAATTGTTCGCAACTCATCTTTGTATTGCCTTATCTCATCACCATAAAATTTCTCATCAACCAATGGTATATCAACAAGCACTGATCCATTCTGAAGAAGAGGACCAATTGATGTATCAAGCATAAAAGACTCTGAAGGTGCTCTGTAACTAGGACAACCGCTCAAACATATCTTCAACCAACTTCCATTTCTAATCGACGACAAAAACTTTTCAGGCAAACTAGTCCTGGTTGTGTTTAACTTCTTAAGCCAGTTTAAGAGCAAAAAAGTATTTGATCGAGTTAGAGGGGATGACATAGTAGGAACAGCAGCATCAGGTGGAGATAAACGAGGGATATCATAAGCTTTTACATAATTTTCAAGAAACCAAACAATGTCTTTAACAGGTGTGACAATACCACAATAGGACAAACAACGAGTATAGTCCTCTCCCAGCTCAGCATAATTATGCTGCATCCAAAGATTTGAACCAATCAACTCCACCCATTTGCTTCCATTAGCAGGTACAAGAACACCATTTCTGCTTTTGACTACTTTCCCATAGTTATCAACAATAGGCATTTTACTACACAAAGCATGAACCTGATCCTTATATAAATATTTCCTTTCTAAGGAGTTGTGAAGGAAATGTGCATAAGTAACAATGAGGTTATGGTCAGCATCAAGTGAAAGGCTTAAATCCTCAGCGTATTCGTAGGTACTAACAAATTTAACCTTCAACTTTTCACTAAGCCACTTCTTTATAGGTTTCTGATCATTTGAACACGATTCAATAGCTTCTTGTGTGGCTTTTGGCAGAAAGAATTTACGAGTTGACCATTGAAACTCTGTGTTCCAATTAGTCATCCACGAAAGATGATCAGATTTCTCAGCAAAAAGTATGTTTGCACATAAGCTCATTTTTAATAAATTAACCTTCTTATCCATCCCGACATATTTTATGATTGGTATGTTACTGATGTTGGTCCATTGAAATGACTCCCAATTCTCTGCTATGAATACCAGAAGCTCTATATAAACATCCTCTGAGACTCCCATTATAAGGTTACTACCAGAAATGCATTTTGCATACCATTCATCATCTACATATTTAATCTCCAAAAAATGTAGAATGTTATTGTACTCCTCTTTATCAAATGAAGAATTAAGAATAAAGGTTCCGTGAGATGAAATATTATATAAACTGACATTTTGCCTCCTTGCGTTGTTCAATATGGTCCAAAAATTAGGCTTTAGCCTACCAACTTCATTGGGTTTACAGAACATCTTCTGACCTGTGTAGGACTCACATGGGATAATAGTCTGCTCCTTTAGCTTTTCTTGAATTGCCTGACAGACACAGCTCAGTTGTTGATGACGTGGATTCGAAGGTTTGAAAGGTAAGAACCAAAACATATTTGGGAGGCTAGAAACAGGAGCATTTTCTGTAGACTTCACCAACGAGGTAAATGCATTTAAAAAAGCATCAGGCACACAATCAAGAATCCCTTGGTTCCATTTGTTGTCCCAGAGGATATTCTCCCTTGACGAGGCCAAAAGAAAATCAGCTTGTATAATGAATGGAAGGTGTGTTTCTGTATCTGTTGGTAAAAACGCGTAAATACCAGGAATTATTGAACTTCTTCGAATTCTTTCACCAATTGGGAAAGCCAGTGTGATAACCCATTCCTCTACTTCCTGTCTAGTATCGACTTTATTTTCCTTTTTCACGGGAAACCTTTGTTTCCACATGTGGTAGCCACATTCATTGCCAACATCATCAGCAGTGAGATGAATCAAGTAGGAATCAGCATCCATGCTCTTTGAAGTAACAAAGTTTGTCTCACTAGAGATAGAAATTGCACTCACTGTGTTGAGACTAGGATCATCATTTTGTTCTCTAACAGAAAGCCGCTTTATCTTTGAAAGAAATAAAAGAACTTCAGGATGGACACTTGAAAGCTGCTTCTTCACTGGTATCACCTTTTCTGGTTTTAAAGGCAACACTAGAGTTGTGGCAGGAAGATTGGTAGCAGAGCCATAGACACCTTTAGTGGCAGATAGAACTGTGTCATCCTCAACCCATTCAGGAACAATATATCCAACATTGCAATGCTCGCAAGGTTTTTCATTAAACCTTATCTGATAACAGTTGCTAAAAATGTAAGGCTGGGATGTTATCAGAAATACACTCTTGAACCCGATTCCTGAATAGAGATTTAGTTATATCATAAACTGTAATGATTTACATATAAAAAATATATTGAATAAAAAAAGTGTTGGTGTTCCAATTTAGCACACTTACGACACCAAATGCAAGTAGACCTAAACTATATTTGCACAAAGGAAACATTTGTCGAGCACACAAACACATTCAGTGTAAAAACATATCCGCGTATTGCATACATGTGCATATTATTTTCTTCCTTTGGGCTAGCATCTATAATAATATTAACATTGATCCAGTTATAAGAGACATCTGATGGTTAAACCCTTATCTGTTTCATATGCAACTGAAATTTGTTGGTAGAACCCTTTAAAATGAATATGGATATTTAATGACCTTCTTCAATTCTAACACATACATAAATTAATTGAAACTAATATGATTTTAGTTGATAAAAAGGTACACTAAGCATGACTAAGAGACTACCTTTCAGGTTATTGAAAATGCATCTAATAGAAATTTAAGACATGAAAATGAACAACTAATGAGTCACCGATGAATAATTAGATTAAAATGAGAAGTGCATACCTTTTTCCCCTATATAACCATGCCCACGAAGTCCTTTCTTTGTAGAACGCCCCACGCTACAAATGGAATCAATATTCTTACTAGAAAACCCTTTCTCATTGTTGAAAACTAACAAAGTGGCAGGAGCTCCAGTGTTTGTTACGTCCTTTGACGTAATCACAAACTCCAGTGATGGGTTGACTCCTTCTGGATACTCGTTATCCTCAGCATTCTGTGGAGCAACAATTAATAAGATTAAAATACAATCCAGAAAACAAATTTAATCACAAAGCATCGCTGATTCGTTAAACACTTCATACTTGTAAAAAAACACTACAAGATGCACTATATTTAATAAAAGCTGAAAATCACTTCATAACTCTTTAACAAAAAATAAGCCCCATAATTCGGATATTTTTTATAAATAGTGAAAGATATAAAAACATTCAACTTTCTAAACTGCTATACAATGCATATGTTCAGGTTGTTCATACTTCATACGGACCTTTGTCCAAAAACATGTTACTAGTTAATTGACTTTATGGTTCCACTTGCTGTACATATCTAGGATTGTGTTTGTGCATTTTTACTTTCATGAGTCTGAAATTGTACTAAAATGTTTTGACCTAAAAATGTTTTAAGTTATTGCCATTAAAGTATCTATACTATCTATTAAAAACAAGTTTTTGCTGACATCATATGTATGAGGTGTCATGCATTTAGGCTATAAATTGAAAATTTTATACTGTGTTATGACATCATTTCGTATTATAAGTTTTATTTTCTTTTAATACTATCCAAATACAGTAGGGGATCATGCAATACGTATCATTTTTTTTTCTTTTGCAGTCTTTTCTTACAGAGTACATGTGAGTTTCAAGGCAAAAGACCTTTTTGTTGCTTGTGCAGGCTTGTCATTTAAATTTCAAATTTAAATACTCAATTTTCTATCATTTTCATTCATCTCAGATCTAAATCACAACTTTTCCCGCCCCTACTAATGAAGTCTTTTGCAATCTATTCTCTGCTGTCATCTTGAAATTTTGTGTGTTTAGTTAATGTTTAGCTTACATTCGGAGCTGTGATGAAAGAAGAAGAAAATGATGATAAAAAATGTTGTGTAAGCAAAAAAATTCAGGCAAGTGCTTTAAATATTACCTTTTTATCTATCTGAAAAATCATTTCAAAACTCTTTCCCTGTTTTTAGGTTCTGAGCCTCTTAATTTAGCATTTATTTTCGTTAGATCTTTCAGGTGATAAAGGGGTAAGAGAGCTTTTTCGTTTTGAGTCTAATGGTCGTAGATATTTCTAATTGAGCCATGAATTAAAGGGTGCAATTTTGGCTGTAATCTTTTTATTGCTTAATATAGACGATGCTGATGATGATATTGAAAGAAATCTAAATATGGAGAAGCTCCCTAAGGTTTATAACTCTTTTTGTCCATTGATTTTTGGTATTTCACATATCAATTAATACCCTTTTACAAATTACAGGAAGCAAGTCGTATTTTCTCATAATCTACCCTTTTACCAAACCCAATTAAGACTATTTGGGTAGGTGTAGGACTAAATACGTTCGGTTTATTCGTGTCTTGGTTTTCCCGGCTAGATCTTAATAACTTATTTGATAGTGTTTTCGAAAAACTATTAAGCTCTTTCAAGGTGTTTGGGCAAGCTTATTTGAGAGTGCTTATTAATTTTTAAGGGAAAAAAAAAAAAAAAAAAAAAAAAAAAAAAGCCTATTAGCATACCTAAACACTGACTTAGAATTTGAAACTAATGCAAGATAATGTCAAATGAGCAGCTAAGAAGATTTGGCATTGTCCCAATAGGCCGAGTAGTATACCAAGAGCAATTGAACTCCTAAAGGATGATATGCAAACAAGATGTATCCAATAGATGTCTAATCTTACTACCGTGTATGATATTTTTTTCTGGGACATCGAAAGTAGCAAAGAAACTGTCTTTAATTTGATTTCAGTAACAGCTTTTCATACTCTTTTATGTATATAAAGTATATGGGCTCATAGTCTATAACATGTAGTAGTTGTTATCGGCTTTTTAATTTTTTCCATCTTTTTCTCTTGCAACATACTTAAATATCAGTATTATGTTCTGATTTGCTTGACTAATTCCATTTTGCCGGTCATCTTATTGTAATTGATATTTACTATATTTCCTATCAGACGAAATGGCACCTGAACTTTTTGGTAATTTATAGAAGAATGTTAGACTATTCCATTTTGGGTTCTATTATTTTGAGGGTGCTATTGACTCTCCCTGTAGGAGTAAATATATACAAGTATTTCTATCACAGGGGACATATTTAAAGATATGAAAAATTGTGAGAAATTCTAATTCTAATATATTAATCCATAATATTAGGATATGAGAAATTGTATATTCAATACATTACTTTGTGTTTAACTTTAGTTATTTTCTTATATAGCCCTTGTTGAACACGGGTTATGAACTAGTTGATAAACAATATTTCCTTGTTCAAAATGGGCTGATCTTGTTTTTTTTCTTCCTTTTACAAAGAACCTAAACTGTTTTATAAAATTTGATCATTAGAACAAACGATTTACCCAAAATATGGCTTAGTTGAGTTCAACAAGTCATTCAAGGACCATATATATTGCAACTGTAGTGACACAAGATGAAGAGACTGATTTGGTAACTAGTGACACTTTTAATCACAAAAATACCTGGATTAGTTCCATGAAACAATGAACATCTTTTGCATAAAGCTCAGCAGACAGATTTTTAACAGCCTGATGAAGATCCTCAGTTAACGGATTGGGTAATCCACCAATCGAGAACTTCGTCCTCCGTATCTCTGCCACATGCTCCTTCGCCGACATACTTGTCGACCCAATACTTGATTCATTGTCCTGTTTATGCATAACAAACACAAATATGTATTATTAATTAGTTAATACCATTTAATTATAAGATACCGAAAATGCATAATTGCATATATATCCAAAACATGCATAAGAACCATTGTACTATGTGCATAAAAAACTTGTACAAAGGATATATATGCAATTATTCACTTTATGAGGGATATATATGCAATTCTGGCAAGATTAGAATATATGGCGCCCCACCTCAATTAACAAGCTAATTAAACGAGGATGGGACCCAAAAAAAACAAAACAAAAACAAGATATCAGCACGAAATTCACAAACTATTGCCTGACACTTAACTTATACTATCAAATACATATGCGAACCAAACATTGAGATGGTCAATTGCCAACCAATTCCCACAAGGGAATATAAAATTCTCAAATGAAGTAAAGGCCACCAATATCACTTGCTGCCACATAGAACATTCTAAAACACAAAAATAGCTCTGATCCTCAACTCATTATAGTACCAGGTAGTTATGTGATCCAAACACTGTGTTGGACAAATGCCAGCCACTACCTACCTGGGAATATAAAGTCCATATGGAATAATAGCCAACATTGTCCATTTGCTGTTACTCAAGCCAATCTCAAGTACATTAAAAACTCTGACCACCTGAGTTGCAGACGAAAAAAACCATTTGCAGACACGAAACCAAACAGCAGTATCAGTAGACCAATCAACACAGAATATTTGCAAACTAAGCACAGACCTGATGAAACCCAACTATAGTATACTAATCCCCACGTGAAGAGATGTCCTACAGTGAAGAGATGTATCTCACTTAAGAATACAACAGATGCCCTTGTGAAACAAAATAAGAACCAATCATATTCAATAGTATACACGTACATACACTTAATTTTACCTATAACTGATTTACATTTTTGATGGATTTGTTATTAAAATCAATGAACCAAAATTTTGTTAAGTTTGATACACTAAAATAGTAAACCCTATAAAAACTATAAAATCATGTAAACCAAAATTTATGTAAAGTTTATAACATGTTCTTATAATAATAGTAACTAAAATGTATTCATACCGTATTTTGCAATTGCTGTTCTTGTTTTACAACTACAAGTCCATATGAACTGTCATCTTCATTCGAATATTTTCCAATTTTCGAGTTTCTACCCCGATCCAAAATACCCTACACGCATGAAACTTATTAATACACGTAGAACATAATAATTATTTTCTTCGTTTCAAGTAACATGTTACACTTAATCAATAACAACCTCTTCATCTGAGTTATCGTCGACGACAATAATGTTGAGGTCAAGCAAGTTGTTTGGTTTTTCGTTCGAAACCTTACCCTTCCTGTTACGTTTTTTGGAACTGCGAGTAACCTGAATATTATTTTGATTAGTTTTAGCATGAATATTGTCAAAAATAACGTAAAGAAACCAACAAGATATTACTTGTGACATTTACCTTCATAGTAATTGTGTCTGTGTCGTTCTTCACGAGTGTCTCTTTGAGTGGTTTTAAGGTTGATGTGTTTTGTTCTGGTGTTATATTTTAAAGTTGAGATTTAGGTCAAATCTTTTTCCCTAATGTTAATTTAAATTTAAAACTTAAAAAACGCGCTTGTTAAAAGGTAAGTGATAATAATCTTGACTTTTTTTTTTTTTTTTTTTTTTTTTTTTTTTTTTTTTTTTTTTTTTAACTTGGTAAAGATTGTGTATTTTAGGAAGAGATATAAAATAGTGTATCACTCGATGAACTTTTGGATTGCCTTTCAATTCGTTTTTGTGTAGACATATACGACTAGAAGAATGAGTTGAGATCTCTAAAGAACCACCATTTGTCATAGAACCATTAAACCAATCCCAACCATGCAATCCAATTTGATCCAAAGGCTGAGATCAAATCATGTATTTACACTTGAAGGGCAAAAAAGACAATTATATAAATAATATATATATATATATATATATATATATATATATATATATATATATATATATATATATATATATATATATATATATATATATATATATATATAGTGTGTGATCCTAGTTATGTAAATCACATGTTATTCAGCTTATTTTGTTGCTTATTTAGATTTTTAGGGTTTTAAGGTAATAAAAATCACATGTATTCTGCTCTTAAATAAATAGTGTGTGATCCTAGTTATGTAAATCACTATGTTTTTTTTTAACAAAATCACATGTGATTCTGTAAAACAGATTCTGTGATGACACCAAGACCAACTTTATACGCACATGAAGAAACTCCTAGAGGATCATTTTATTGGGAACCTGTTGTTGACGATATTTATTTACCTGTTGAGGGGAAAAAGTTTAATACGATAGAGGAATGTATTGAAATGTACAACAAATATGCTGAAATAGCAGGCTTTGAATTAAAAAAATGGGCACAAAAAAATACAAGAAGTGGTTTGGTAAAAAGTAAGTACCTTATGTGTAATAGGGAAGGGCTTCCAAAAAACATAAATATAAACACATTGGATCTAGAAAAGAGTGATAAACAAGTCAGAAATACAAGACAACAGATAACAGGTTGTATGACACGAATATTTATCACTTTGGATCTTGTTTCTGGAGAGTATGAAGTAACTAAATTCATTGCTAAGCACAATCATTTAATGATTCCGAAAGCGTATAAGCATCTAACAAAGAAACAAAGGAAGATGACTCAAGCGAAAAAAAGGTTCGTTGTCAAAGCTTCAACCTTCAAAATTGGTGCAACAAGGGCACACCATTTATACTGTAGCATGATAGGTGGCACTCAATATGTTCATGGCACAAGTGCTGATTTTAAGAATCGACAAAGGGATATAAATCCATTCATAGGTGAAAGCGATGCGCAAATGCTATTAGACAAAATGGAAAATCGACAAAAGTATGTGTCGAACTTTACATTTCATTATAAGGTTGAAAATAGTGAGTTGGTTGTCATGTTTTGGGCGGATGAAGTTGCCAAATGCAACTACAAGGAGTTTGGAGATATAGTATCATTTGATGCCACATTCATAACTAACAAGTAAGCATGTATTCAAAGTTGTTATACCTTTATTAAAATTTAACACATTCATGAATTACATGTGATTATGAGAGAATCACATGTGATTCTAACAAAATAACATGTGATTCTTTTTGAGATTTTTGTGTGAAACTTGTGATATTCAGGTACGACATGGTGTTTGTTCCATTCACTGGGATAGATAATCACAGAAAGTGTGTGACACGCGGTGCGGGAATGCTTCTAAAAGAAGATGAAGAAGCTTACACATGGCTATTAAAATCATTAATAAGTGCACATGAAAAACAACCAAAAATGATTGTAACGGATCAAGATGGAGCCATGAAGTTAGCAATTGAAGCAGTTTTTACTGAATCCAAACACAGACTATGCATGTGGCATATCACCCAAAAAATTCCAGCAAAGGTATTTTAATTCATATACTATTTTAAAATTTGTTTATGATTTATCACTTGAATCACATGTGATTCACATAGAATCACAATCACATGTGATTCAACTTTGTTTATATCATGAATAACATGAAATTTGTTTACAGATTTGTAAAAAAATCTATGATGAAACTGATTTCAAAAAGCGTTTGAACAAGATTATGTGGAATATGTTCATGGAACCATTGGAGTTTGAAGAAAAATGGACAAAATTGATTGAAGATTTTGGATTGAAAGACCACAAATGGATGAAAAAGATGTTTAGACTTCGAGAAATGTGGCTACCAGCGTATTTTATTGACTCACCATTATTTGGATTGATGAAAACTACTTCAAGGTCTGAGAGTGAAAACGCTTTCTTCAAAAATTTCACAAATCACGGGTCAACATTGGTTAATTTAATGATGTGCTTCGAATCAACAATCGAGAGGCAAAGGTATAGGCAAGAACAATTGGACTTTAACACATTTGACTCAGCTCCAAAACTTTCTACAGAGTTAAATATGGAACGTCATGCATCTAAAGTATATACAAGAACAATATTTCTGCTTGTTCAAAAGGAAATAAAAGAAGCTTGTTGGTCTTGCAAAATAGAAGAGTTTAAAACAGAAGAGGGTTGTGAGATGCTTAGGGTTAGAGATAGGAATGCGGCTGCTTATAGGACACTTTATAAAGAAAAAGGAGAAGAACATGTGCAGGAATGTGAAAAAGTAGCAGAATACAAGGTAAATTTATTTGAAATTATGTTTTTTAGCTGTTATCATCTGATATAACAAATCACATGTGCTTTTCACAAATAATCACATGTGATTTCAGCATTAATAAAGTTTTAACTTTCTTTCCTCTCTGTTATGCAAAAAGGTTCTGCGTTCTCTTGAAGACGGGTCAGTGGAATGTACTTGTAGGCATTTTCTTCGATTCGGATTTTTATGTCGACACGTATTATGTGCTTTGAAGAACCGTGATGTTCAAATGATCCAAGAATCGTGTTTTAAGACCTTCTGGAGGTCGAGGTTGACTAAAATGGAAGAGATCCATGGTCGGTTTTAGAGAGAGAGTAGAGAGAAGGTGGAGATAACCTTTAGATATTATTGAAATGAAAAGATAAGGTTTTTACAGCCACACCCTTCAAGTGACAACTTGAAGGGTATTTATATGCCTTACATGACAACTTTGCTAATATTACATTTTCAGTCCTTGCATTATATGCAATCTAGTTGTCTACTTCCAATTCACGTAAATATCGTCCAGCTTCGTTTCTAACAATCTCCCTCCAACTGGAGATATACGTGAATTGGTTACAATGATTCCTAACAAGTACATAAAACGATGAATACAATGCTGAGGTAGAGCAGTTTCCTTTCTTTTGAGGATGTCTTCACAGCTCTTGATCTTCTCGTATCTTTCTCATCTTGCTTGAATTACTTGCAGAATCACTGTAATGATCTAATTGGGTTATTACTCCCTCCCAATTAGTGAGGCATTTTCTATTACTATGCTCCCTCCCAAATTGACAACCTGTTTGATATAGCCTTGATGCTTGTAGAAGAAGTTTCTCTGAAATCTTGCCAAATTGTCTTCAGTCTCTCGCACAGCGGAAAATGGATTATAGACTGATGACTTGTAACTTCTTCACAGGTTTCTTTGGGGAGCATCATATCGACATCTTCAGCTCACTTAGAATGCTTCCAGTTCTTCATAAACAGCCCCGATGTGCACATTTCATACATTTCTCCCTCCAGGATGATGACGATCTTTCGGACTCATCCTACATATGTGTACATAGACATATCAACTAGAAGCAACATACAAATCAATACCCCATGAGTTGATGTCGATAACTATTCTCTCTACGATTCTCTTAGGATCAATCTCTTCTCAAACCTCTTGTATCAAAGCAACAGCTTTTTGTAGTGACTGCTGATGGAGAAACCCACTATGACGAACTTGAGACTGAAGTAAAATAACCCAGACTTGTGACTTAAGCTTGCACGATAGTGTGACTATGAACCTATATTGAGCACTACAATGTAACTCCTTAAAGCATAGGTCGTTTCATATACCCATCCATCCTTCCTTATCTGTATATGAACCTCTCTTGAATTATCCACATCTTTGTGTGACACTGAGTACTACAACGTATCTCCTTTAAGTGATAGTTAACTAGGTCTTCGTCCATCCTCCCCTTGACCTATGAAAACTAGATAACCCAAGACTTAATCACTATTCTATAAATGCTCAAACAAGGATCTCGAAGAATCATGCATCCAACCAACCCCGATATCTTCAAGATACTAAGTACACGCACCTGTGAAATTCCACTTCAACTTCAAGTAAGTAATAATGAATCATCCTTGTAGTCACAGTTGATAACTTAGCCATTGTCATTTGATTGAGATTCTTGATCAGGATCTTTTCGGCTATACGTGGTGAAGTTGACGGTGTAGGCCAAAAATATCATTTGTGATTTAGGTGTGAAAAATGTCATAAAATGACATTCTAATGATGCAGGAAAAATTTGAGTTTAAGAAATTTTTACGCCAAAAATTTCTCGAAAAATTCGAATTTTGGCCAAAAAATTTGAATTTTAGGCCAAAATTTTCACTCTTGTACCAGAATTTGAATCTCGCGTAAAAATGGACCGTTAAGTCTCCTGTGAAAAATAAATTTTACTCAAGTTTTCCCGCCAAAATAATTTTTTTTTTTTTTTTTTTTTTTTTTTTTTTTTGCAATTGCGAGATGAAGGACCAATTGCGAAAGGTTCTGGAATTGCGAAACATTGGTACAATTGCGAAACACACTTGAATTGCGAAAGAAGAAGGAATTGCGAGATTAACTTGAATTGCGAGACAGTCATGAATTGCGAGAGCAACTTCAATTGCGAAATGAATTCCGAGACTGAATTGCGAGACCAATTCCGAAACTGTGAAGCAATTGCGATACTACCCTGAATTGTGAGACACAATTGCGAAGCAGCAGTAAATGCGAGAGTCCAACAGCAATTGCGAGAAATGTGAAGCAATTGCGAGACTCTGGCAATTTCGAAACTTATGTTGACTTTCTGTATTTCGAAAGAAGTGCAGAAAATACTAACTTTTCGTCCTTTTCTCTTACAAGCCCACGCTTCCCACTGACAACTTTCACCCATTTGCCCACTTTCCTGACAATTTACACCAACTTGTACCAACTTGGACTAAACAAATATTAATCCAATTAAAATATCCAAAAACACATAACGTGATTCATTCTTGAACATTTTCGATCAAAAAGGCTAAGAACACCAAAGTGAATGCAGCCTTTTAACCAAGAATAATCACTCAGTCACAAAACTAAGTCGCAAAACCAAGAACAAACACAACCTTACACATTATTTTTTGATATTCGATTCCCAGAAAACACATCAACTAGCGTAGCTGCTGGGTATTTATGAACAAAAACCGAACACAAAAAATATAAAAGCACACCACGAATCACATTTTTTACCTCAAGAACACCACGATTCGCCCCCGGTTAGCTCTTGATACCAATTGTAGAAGCCATGATTCACGACATGGAGGTGGGGAAAACACTAGATAACGATTAAGCATGATCTTATTAATAGATTGGCGGAGGTGTATATGTTTTCTAGTGAGAGAAGCAGAGAAAACATATAAACCTCCAAAAGAATAACCTGTGAATCCCCAAACCCTCCTACACAACTAGGAGGGTATTTATACAAAGATATCTTTGCCTTATTGGCAAGACTAGTCCTCGTATTTACAAACTATGCAATTCCGGCATATGACAAAACTTTAAAGCTAACAATCTCTCCCTAAGGGATGGTCATTCAAAAGATGCACCATGTGTTTAGATCTTTAGACTTCTGGGTCTTGAACTTTGTGATTCTTTGTTCCTTCATGCATTGTGATCTTCATCGTATCGTCTTTTGGATTGTTCTTTGCCTTGATCAACATCTTCATGTATTCAAAGCGTCTATTCTTCCAATGTAGATGTTGAGACATACGATGATCGATGGACTTTCTTCAGTACCTGCATAAAACAGTTAGCAATAAATCGTCCAGCTCTTACAGGTTCAGATCTCGTTAAGACACTTACAACTTATGTTCTTTTTGGTGAACACAAGTGTATTTTATTGGAAGTGTTCCTAAGAGATCTTTGATGAATCTCATGGCTCTAGACTCTATAATGTGCGTTTTGGTTTTAGATGTAGAAGCCAAGATCCACGTACGGGAGGTGGGAGAAACACAATAAACACGAACTAAAGATTAAACATGATATTCGGTTTATTAACTGTCGAGGTGTGTATGTTTTTCTAGAGAGAAGCTAGAGAAAACACACACACCTCTTTTGTATTTATGAATCTCCAACCCTCCTAGTGTTGACATAGGAGGGTATTTATTACAAGAATACAAAGATAATTTAGCTAACATGACTAAACTAGTCCTTGTACAAAGAAAGAAGTGCAATTCCCAAATATGACAAAACTTTAAGGCTAACAATCTCTCCCCAAAGTGAAGTCATATGGGAATTGCTTACAATGTTCTCTACAAGTAAAATATAAACCATAAGCACAGAGAATAGTCTTCAAACGTCATTACTTCGTTCAGCTTGGAGAATCTTCTCAGCATTCATTTCTTTACTTGCAGAAGAACCATGTGAGCAATTCTAATTAGGGTTTAATACAGCGTGCCCTGAGTGCTCTCCCCTAATTAGTGCTCTCCCCCAAACTGACAACCTTTCTGATGATTGCCCTGAATCTGAAGAAGTCTTTTGATAATTAAATGCATTTCGTCTTTAGTCTTCTAACATGCAGCGGAAAATGTAGAGCAGACTGTAGACTCGACCTTCTTCAAGATTATCTGTTCGAGGGAACAGGGTATCAACATCTTCATCTCACCAAATGCATCCCAGTTGTCTTTCATATGAAAAATCAGCCCATGACGTACACATGAAATGATAACACCAAAGTAACAAGTTGAACCACTGATCATCTTGATTTTGTTGCCCGAAATTGTTGAAGGTGGAAAAGGTAGAAGTACGTAGAATAAGATGAGTAGAGGATAAGACATAGAATCAACCAATTTCCGACACAAATCAAATCATTACATAAATCATTAAGCCCGATCACGTGAACTTGTTGTGAGACCTCGATGTACACATTTCTCTCCCCTGCTGGTTACGATTTATCGGAATCAGCATAATGTTGTGTACGTGAAGTATTTAACTGGAAGCACTTTATCATTAAACCCAGTCAGCCTGTGAGAAGATGTCGATAAACCCAATCTAACCTCCTGAATAAAAAACAACGGCTTCATGTAGTAACCACATGTGATGATAACCCAATATGATGAACTTGAGAATGAAGTAACATCGCCCAGATTTGTGACTTAAGCTTGTACTATCCTTGTGACAAACCTCTTGACATATCCTCAACTACGTGAGACACTGAGCACTACAACGTAACTCCTTAAAGTGATAGCTACTTTGTGAGTATAGAGAGAGAATCACAAAAGTAACTAGATATCCAAGTCTTCGTCACCATTAATATATGCCCAAACAAGTCATCTTCGCGGTAGGGTAGAAAGAAAGAAGATGAAATAAGTACACGCGTCCGTAAAACCTTACTTCAAACCCAAATAAATAATAACGAATCATCCCCGTAGTCACAGCTAATAATTTAACCATTGTCATTTGATTGTGAATCTTGATCAGGATCTTTTTGGCTATACGTGGTAATTTTGAAGGTGCAGTCCGATAATATCATTTGTGATGTTGTTGTGAAAAATGCCATAAAATGCAATTCTAATGATGCCGGAAAAATTTGAGTTTAAGAAATTTTTACGCCGAAAATTCCCGAAAAATTCGAATTTTGGGCCAAAATTTTCACTCTTGTACCAGAATTTGAATCTCGCGTAAAAATGGACCGTAAAGTCTCCTGTGAAAAATAAATTTTACTCAACTTTTCCCGCCAAAAAACTCTTTTTTTTTTTTTTTTTTTTTTGGCAAATGCGATAAGGTTGTCCAATCGCGATAACAGTGAAGATGGTCAACTGCGATAAATCTCAAATGCGATAAATCTCAGATCCGATAAACCTCAACTGCGATAAACCTCAAATGCGATATACCTCAACTGCGATAACCATCTGAGTTGTCAACTGCGATAAGGTCAAATGCGATAGAGCAAAACAGCGATGCCAAATGCGATAAGGCCAAATGCGATACCTATCGCAATTCTCATACAAGAAATGCGATAATCACTACGAATTAATCACTACGAATTGCGATAACCTCGCTGCTTTTCTTCAATTGCGATAAAACGCAACTTTTGCCCACTTTTGTTGACTTTGTTGTGTCACTTGCCCAGACCTTATCTTGTAAAATATTTCTACTGACAACTTTCACCCACTGCTACCAACTTGGACCAATAATTCACACCAATAATGCACTATCTTCACTTAAAATAATCAATAACAAATCTTTTACAAACTTTGTTAGTGATTTTCGATCAATGAACCAAGAACAAACCAAAGTCTGTTCTTCCTTTAAGTAAGATTTGAGTGAAGAACTAGTGAACTTTCACAGCCCAAGTCGATAAATCACAAAACAAACACAACCTTTGATCTAATATTTGTGTACGATTGCAAGAAAAGCAAAAAGGCTCACGTTTTTAAAACAAAAACGCAACCTTTTTGTTGCTGTGAAACAAAATCCGAACACAAACAAGATAATACACACCAAAATCACATTTGTTACCTTAAAAACACCACGATTCGCCACCCGGTTAGCTCTGATACCAATTGTAGAGGTATAGATTCACATACGGGAGGTGGGAGAACCACAATAAACACGAACTAAAGATTAAACATGATATTCGGTTTATTAACTGTCGAGGTGTGTATGTTTTTCTAGAGAGAAGCTAGAGAAAACACACACACCTCTTTTGTATTTATGAATCTCCAACCCTCCTAGTGTTGACATAGGAGGGTATTTATTACAAGAATACAAAGATAATTTAGCTAACATGACTAAACTAGTCCTTGTACAAAGAAAGAAGTGCAATTCCCACATATGACAAAACTTTAAGGCTAACATGGTTTTAGATGTCGGAGGCGTGGAGCAGAGTGCCACCTTTTCAATATCAACTCATCTCGGAGTGAGAGGTCGATAGATTATGCATTGATCTCCGTGAGAAATGAAACAAATATCTTTTAAGAGATATCTGAGTGGATAGGAGGGGTGGTGCAAATGCGTCACTGGGTCCATGACGTCTTGTCTTCAATACCAGTATCACCTTAGTGAACACCGATAACATATGTATTGACCCGGTTTCTGACCTAAGTTTTCATGGAGGGCTATTTCTTTTCACCCTTACAAAAACTTTTCTTTTTCATTCTTCAACCCCTTCTTTCTCCTTTCTCATTATACTCCTTTTTTCAATCATACCTAAGGACTTCTAATTCTAAGCTATTGGAATAGTCCTTGGGTAGATCCCTCCGGTTCTGGCGGATCATTGGACATAACCTAACCATAATCACCTTATTACTCCATGATTATCCTAGATTATTTGTCACATGCCATTAAACCTTGTGAAAATCTCTCAACGTGTTTATGAGAAAACACATTTTGTTAACACATCGAGAGTTTTTGCATTTTTGAAACACTCCCCCTTCACATGTGCTCATGCACTTTTTAAATAAACTGCACATGACGGGTAGAGTTCGCACATTTGAAATGATCGATTTTCAATGAACACGACCTTCGCGAGACACGCTTACATCACTAGTTAGACTAGTTTGAAATTATTACCCGTCCCGGTCATATTCAAAGATCATCTCTCGAATTGGTACATTCTACTCAGACAAGTCCTTTGCGAGACACGCTTGCATCACTGAATAAATTCAGCTTGAAATTATTACCCGTCCAGGACTAGTCTTTTCGATTACTGACATTTAAGCTTCGTCAATTCGATGGTATTTTCTGAGTCTTTCTGATGAGCTCCTTTGAGATTCGAACCATGATCACATTTTAATCCCATTTCTCCCCCTCAAAAATAGCATTTCGATGGTATTTTTGATACCGTTTGATTAAAATCATTGTTTTTGGAAAGCTAATAGGGAGAAACGATCTGCATGAACTTTTTGGAACAAAATTTCTTTTTGGAATACTCCCCCTCAAAACTTGCATTGGTTTTTACATTTTGGAAAACTTTGGAGCAAGTGGGGAGTAACGATTTGAAAAATCTTAAGCAAATTTTTTGAAAAGTTTTGAAAAACCTTTTGAGAAATTTTGAGTGAAATTTTGCTTAAGATTAAGAAGTTTGAATAAACATTGCATGAAAACTTCTTTTCTTTTTAGGATTGTTGCATTAAATTGTACAACAGTTTCCTTTCTTTGAAAAACGGGTTATACACTGTTATGTGCGCATAAGCCAAAACGTTGAAGCTCGGGTTGTAAGCTGAAATACTTACAAGCCATTGATTTTTAGGATAAGTGCTCGAAAGATTTTGATGAGGCACTTTCCTTTCTTTGAAGCTCGGGTCCTAATCGGATGTGATTAGAAGCCATTAGGTTAAGCTCGGGTTTCGTACTGAAATGCACGAAAGCCATTCTAAGTGAGTTGAAGATGTCGATATGATGCTCCCCAAAGAAACCTGTCTCTGATACCAATTGTAATGACCAAGAATCGTGTTTTAAGACCTTCTGGAGGTCGAGGTTGACTAAAATGGAAGAGATCCATGGTCGGTTTTAGAGAGAGAGTAGAGAGAAGGTGGAGATAACCTTTAGATATTATTGAAATGAAAAGATAAGGTTTTTACAGCCACACCCTTCAAGTGACAACTTGAAGGGTATTTATATGCCTTACATGACAACTTTGCTAATATTACATTTTCAGTCCTTGCATTATATGCAATCTAGTTGTCTACTTCCAATTCACGTAAATATCGTCCAGCTTCGTTTCTAACAAAAGTACATTTTGAGGCGTTGGAGGAGGGACATAATACCACCTACATTAAGAAGAAAGACAAATAGGAAGAAGATGATTCAGATTTGTACTTCACCAAACGCTTCTTCTTCTTTGAAGGTTTCTCATATTCAGAAGAAGAAGATGATATAGATTTGGACTTAACTAAACGCTTCTTCTTCTTTGAAGGTTTCTCATCTTGAGATGATTCATATTTCTTCTTACGCTTCAACACCTTCTTAGACTTCAACACCCTCTTTTCATCTTCAGATGAAGACGATGATTCATATTTCTTCATTTTCTTAGACATTGGAACATTCTTCTTAGGCTTTAACACCCTCTTTTCATCAGAAACTTGATTCCGTTTCTTAGACTCAGAAATCTTCTTTCTACCTTTTTCCTTTAACACTATCAAACTCTTATTATCTTTAACACTCTTTGATTTTACCTTCTTAACCACTTCCTTATCACTTCCCTCATCCTCTTCACTTTCCTCATCCTCTTCATTTTCATCATCCTCTTCACTTTGCTTAACTTTGTATTCCTCGTCTTCTTCATCCAAAGCCTCTTCATCATCCTGTTCTTCCTCCTCTGCTTCATCAGAACCCTCACCCTCTCCTTCGTCCTCTCCTTCATCCTCTACCTCATCCTGTTCTTCCTCCTCTGCTTCATCAGAACCCTCATCCTCTCCATCCGATCCTTCATCCTCATCCGAAGCCTCTTCATCAGAACCCTCTTCTTCAGAAGCTACCTTTTCACCATCTTCATCCGACACTACCTTTTCACCCTCTCCTTCAGAATTTTCTTCACCGGAACCCTCTCCATCGGAAACATCCTCATCAGAACTTTCTTCATCGAAACCCTCTTCATCGGACTCTACCTTTGATTCAACGACTTTTGCTTTGACAACAGGAGGATTTGGTTTGACAACAGGAGGGTTTGGTTTGAGAACAGGAGGATTGGAAGGAGCGTTTGGTTTGGTTTGGTTTTGTTTGGTTTGTTTTGATTTGGTTTGCTTTGCTAATTGTTCCTTGGCTAATTGTTTTGTCTCTAAATTTTCCTTTGATATTCTTTCCTTTGCAGCCGTGAGATTAAGCTTGATAGTACGCTTTGGTATGACGGGAGGGTTTGGTTTGATGGGAGGGTTTTGTAACACCCCCAAAATTGGGTCCAGCGGAAGCATACATGTCACTGGGGTGCTACTCAATTGGTATCACAACCCAAGCTACAAAGAACGGTTTTACCTCAACCGTTTAGAATAAAACTTATTAACAAAAAGTGTTAAATTTATATTTTTTCAAAAGTAGTGCGGAAATAGGCCCATAAAATAAGTAAAGCGGTTCCAAATGTTTATCAGAGTCGTCTATGACCATGCCCCTTTGCCAAGCGCCTTCAGAAATAAGCTATCACCTTAAACATGAAAATACATGCTAAAAGGGTCAGCTTACGCTGGTGAGTTCACAGGTTTTAGTTTAAAACAACATGGTTGAACCAAAAGGTTTTCGAGTTCTAAACATTGTTCACAAACAAGTCAAGTCCAACGTAGGCTCACACTGCCTAAATCACCGTTCCAAAACCAAATCCGCAATAATAACATTTATAATAACAGTGGACCAAAATTAGTAATAAGTATGCTATGTGTGACTAGGTCGCAACCAACTAAACCAAACCAAACCCACACTTGGGTGTATCCAAATACAGTAACAGTTTCCTATAGGTGCACACTACGGATGTCTATAGGCACAGGAGCCCTCGGTAATAGGCACAAAGAGCCCTTGTTAATGATTAGGCACAAAGAGCCCTTGTATATAATAACCATAGTGAACTAGCATAGCAACATATCGAAAACATAAAATAACAGTTGGTCCATTCAAAACGGTTTTGCAAGTTTTCTCCCTCAAGTTTAGTAAAGCATTAATAAGAGTAAAAATTTAGGGCTATGAAAACTCACATTCATATCAGTTAATCACATAACACCTTCAAATAACCAATTCAAATATTTCAGTCAAACATTCAAATATTGAGTAAACAGTTCTCGTATTTCAAATAAACAGTTATTGAGTTTAGTTAAAATGAGCATGTATTCTCCCCCAAATTAGTTTAAAAACTAGTAAAAGTAGGGGCCATGAACTCACCTTAGCCACAGCAATACAAGAATCACAACTGACACGACTGGCATCGAGAAGCACAACATAACAATCTCAAGATATACGACACGACGGTTCCACGACATACAGGCACAATGGTACACTAAGGTACAAGCACAGCGGTACACAACGGTCTAGGATCGGCACAACCTAATACGTATACGGTTATCTCAAAATACGTCTCGCACAATAATAAAGTCTATAAAAGACAATGTGTCGTAGTTTTCGTGGATTACTCGATTTCAAAACTCATCAAAAGCTTAGTATCAACGTTTCGTGTGGTAGTAAGAAAACATAGACTCGACATACAACTCACGCCAAACAGAAAAAGACATCGACATAGTCGAGCGAATACTGACGGGAACTCAAACAAAAGAAGACAAATCTACAAGTTAACGACACATAGCTATACTGATACAAATAGATCAATTGGTAGTTTCGGTATGTTTCCCCATAACCTCAAATAGTTTAGAAAAGCCAATTTGCGTTTATAATAAAAGTCAATTTCCTCAAAACAATTTAATAGAAAATTAATAAAAGGTGTTCATTGAATATTAGACATTATTGCCTTATTGTATATTTGTTGCGAATCAAATATATTAAATTCATCTTGAGTCTAATATACTGTATTCTTTTCAAGTCCAATAAGTCCAACAATGTCCATTGTCCAATAATTCAAGTCCGAAAGATTATTACAAGTCCAATATTCAATTGTCCGTTAAATATTTATATTGTCTAAGTACAAGTATAATCCCGAGTATCAATCAATAATTTTACCGAAACTCGCCAATGATCATCATGCCAAAACAAATAACAGATGTTAGTGATAGTCCAAATAACTATAGTAACTACTAAATGGATTAAAACCTAACACTTTAACTCATAAACCAACTTATACGACAGTTGGGCTTCGGCCCAATGATTTCCAAACACACCCTCATAGAATCTGTTGGGCTTTAGCCCATTAAATCCACAATACTCCACACACCTTTAGTTTTTCTTGTTTTACCAGTTAACCAAAACAACACCCTTACGCACCCTTGTGCTTTGTCGTAGACAAACCGAGAACCAAGGACGCACCCTAAAATGTAATCAAACCCGAGCTGACACGCAACCTTACGTGACTGAAGGTGCAAACCAACGCTCATATACCAATATAATCTAAGAGTTTAAAACACCCCGTGGGCGTTTCGACGTAAACCGAGACAAACAGTTAACCGCACTTGTGGTTTTCCTCATTAAATCCAAACACAAACATTATAGCACACCTTAAACAGCTTCTTTTGAAGCTGAGAACAACAACAACAACAACGAGCAAAACATAGCTTACACAAGCAAATTCCAAATCTAAACCGTGACTCTAAAATAGATTTTTACCCGAAACCCTAAACGGGTTTTGGCCCGAGAGTAACACCAAATACGTGGCGTCGGGTTGACCCGACCCGTTTCATAGCAAAACCGAACATCATAAACAGATCTTCTTACCACATGAAAGATTTCAAAAACACGTTCATATCCGGTTTTTAAATCACAAATAATTAGTAACTAGTTTCGTATATAGTTTTAAATCCACGAAAACGTTGACAAAGCTTATAATCGGTTTATAAATAAATAAGGACAAGAAGGAATGGTTTTACCCTACCATTCGAACAACGAGAGAGAGAAGGAGAGAAGAAGAGAGGTGATGGAGACAGTGGTGGTGTGGCGGTGGCTATGGTGATAAGCACAACCCAAACAAAACCCAGAAAACTCCAACACTCGATCCAAAACACCCTCAAATCTCACGGTTTTATACAAAGGTTGACCAAAAGTGGTGGTGGTAGCGCGTATAATAGCGGTGGTGAGGGTTTTGGGCGCGTGTAGTGGTTAAATGGAGTAAGGAGATCATGAGATTGAGTTTGGTGGTGGTAGTGTGGTGTAACAGTGGGCGGCGTGGGGTGGCCAGAGATGGCCGGAGGTGGTGGAGAGGGGGGGGGGGGCGGCGTCGGCTGCAAGAGGCAGGAAAGAGGGGGTATAGTATTAACCCTAAAATGAGTTAATATGGGGTTTATATAGGTAGGGCAAAGATTAAATAAACCCTGGGGACTAGTTATGTAACCCTAGGAACCTTAGGGGTGGGTGGTGGAACTTTAAATCCAGGGACCCATATTGTAATTTAGGCTATCTTTCTTGAAATGAAGCTCGGGGCTTGTTTAGACTAGTAAACAGTTGATTCAAGACACGAGATTTACGCCATTGCGCTCAGAATAGTTTTTTCAATAAAAACGACTATTCATACGCCTCGTTTCTCACAAATAATAAAATAATCAAATCAAATCGTCGGTTGTGCCAGTACGCGTTGTGTACAATTTTCACGTTTTGCGAGATAACTTCACGTTCCCATGAGAATTCAGGACTTTTTTTCGAGCTTTGACGAGCTTTGTCGATAAGGATGCGACTTTACTAAAGTCGTTTGACTTCATGGTACATGATTTCGATAGGTTTCTCAACAAGTTTTAAACATTCATCAAACTGGATCTCTCCCGGAGGAATAGCGGTTGCCTCATCGGCAAGTCATTTCTTCACTATACACATAAAAACGTTGCGAACACTGTTGAGTCCTGACGGTAGCTCGAGTCTGTGAGCTACTGGTCCAACTCAAGCAAGGATTTCAAAATAATCAATACAGCGAGGATTAAGCTTTCCACGTCTGCTAAACGTATCACACCTTCTCATGGTGAGTCTTTAAGCATAATCTAGACTTTAACTGGGAATTCAAGAGGTTCACGTCATTAGTCAGCATAACTGTTCTGACGATTTGCGAGCAGCTTGCAACTCGGTTCTGATCTGAACGATCTTCTCGGTAGTCTCATGAATAAGTTCAGGTTCAGTAAGTTGGGTATCCCCAACTTCTACCCATCAAGTCGGCGATCGGCACTTGCGACCATAAGGTGCCTCGTACAGTGCCGTGGAAATACTAGAGTCGTAGGTATCGTTATAAGAGGATGTGGCCAATGGAAGGTGTCTATGCCAACCATTGCCACACTCGATTACTCTGGTGGAGGTGCGGGATTCGCTCCTGAGGTCTAGCTTCTGATATAGCAGCAGAAACAGCAAATCGACTTATAAAATGATTTGTGAAACAACTTATAGGATAATAGGAAAACAACTCATCGTTTAAAAAAAAATTGAAGCAAAGTCAAAATTTTGATTTTTAGTTTGATTCATAACATCGTAACAAAACATTTTATGAAATCATTTCGCCAAACGATTTATAGAAAGTTTACGGGTAACAGAAAAGCAGTTCGCCATTTATAAAATGGTAGTAAGATCAAAAATTTGATTTTCGTGAAATAGCAGTAAAACATTTGTAGGATGACCGCAAATTGGTCGGTAGAAAAATCAAAGGCAGTTTGTAAAATTAATGGCAAAACAGTTTATTATCCTATAAGAGATTAGCAAAGATAACTGGTATTCCCGAGGGACGAGAGAAAAGTTCGGTGATTGTCCCAAGGAACGCGGTTCAGGTTACTCCTTAAAGTCTTAAAATTTTTGCTGGGCGTGGAGTCTCTGCCAAATGGAGAGTTTAACGAGTTCAGAGTACAACTCTTAGGGAAGATGCTGATTGCTACAAGAATTCTATTGGTTGAATCAGTAATGTACGTAGTACTTAAAGCGGAGAGGTATAACATTGATTGAACAGGTTCGATTGAACAGGTTCGATTGAACAATCGATTAGGCACAAGGCTTAGGGTAGAGGCGACTGTAACAAGGCAACAACAAAACAAGGCCGAATAACAAATCCAAATCCAGGATGACGTCCAAAATCACAAAACCAAACAATCTAAATTCAACCAGAATCAAATCCACTCCAAACATAGCCAATATCAAATCCAAACGTGGCCAAAATCGATTCCAAGCGTAGCCAAAATCAAATCTAAAACGTGGCCAAAAATCGATTCCAAACGTAGCCAAAATCAAATCTAAACGTAGCTAAAATCAAATCCAAACGTGGCCAAAATCAAATCCAAACATTCTAGTAAGCTCGGACAGGCTTATTACGCTCTTAAGGGTTACAAATAAGTAACTCGGATTAAACGGTGCCATTCAGGTCTAACCCGGCTCGATGCAAATTACGGGCAGACGGCGAGTGATCCGTGCTAAATAGATATATAAATATTATGCAATGATGGATACGCGTGAATAAAGACAAATCAACCCTTTAGGAAAAAGGCTAACTTTCAAAAACTCAAGTTGTGATATGTGTGATACCAGGTAAGTGATTACCCGGGTCGTGTCCCAACGAGGAGTGAATGGACAATCGTTTAAGGTTTGGGATTAGAGTGAAGATGATTGGAATTTGGAATTTTTCTTTTTTAATTCTAATTTTAAAAAATGAGAAACAAATTCTCACGGGAAATTTAATATTAACACAAATTATATTAAAAACGCGTTACGGGAATTCTAAAACGGGATTAAAAAGTGAAATCTATAAAAATAAATCCTAAAAGTACCAAATTATTTTTCCTAAGTTAAAAATGACAAAAGAAAATTTTAGAAAAAAGATTTATATTTTTCTGACTTTTATATTTTTTATTATGAATTAAAAACTATTAGAAAATAATTAAAAGGTTAAAAATAGTAAATGACTTTAGAAAAATATGAAACTTTGTAGATAAATCTAAAATATTATTCTTAATCTAGGAAAAATAAAATAAAAGGTTATCTAAACCCTAATAAGCAAATGGGCTAATAAGCAGTTTGGAAATAAGCACTAAAATAAGCTAAAAAGCTCTAAAAATTACCAAAAGCTCAGAAATAGTTCAAACAACTTAATTAAGCATAAAACAACTGAATAAGCTCAAATAAACTAAGGAAATAAGCCAATAAGCACTTGGACAGATTCACTAATTATGCAGAAATATCAGTTAAAATCCCCAACTTGCAGATCAAAATAAGCTGATAAATAAGCAGAAAAGTGGAACTTTATGGGGGCAAAACCTTCCTAGTACTACAGGCTACACTAAAATTCAAAAAGCCCTAATTCTAACAACCCAATTGAACTCCAATTTGTGCCTAGATCAGATGGTGTAAAAAACTGAGGTTGATGCAGGGTTGAGTCAGTGAAATGGGGGAAATTGCAGACCTGATTCAAGCTAATTAATAAGCTCAAAAGTGCAATCCCAGATTAGAAACTGAAAACCTATACTATAAGCTATCTCTAAACCAAAAACCAGGCATTAAGTAGAACACATAAGCACTTAAATGGTGTCTAGAAAATTGGTGCAGACCTACTGATTTGGGTACTAATGTGCAGACTAGCAAAAATGGGTCAAACCCATTCAAAACCTATTGAAGCCTATCCAATTCTTGTGCATCCTCTTTAACCACTAAATAGAACACAAAAAGACCACAACTAAAAACCAAATCTGCTTATCTCTAAAATAAGCAGACTTGAGCAGTTGAGATTCTAATATTGAACTCACAAACTCAAATCCTCCAAAACTTAGAAATCGGGTCAAAAGCTTTTCACAACAACCTTTAAATGCAAAGTTAATCAAGATCAAAGTTGAGAAAAGTGCAAGTGAACAGTGGTGACCCCAAATGACCTATTTGACTTAAAAAGCCAAACACCCCTTTGTGTGGGTCTGTTATGATTTTTAAACTAAGACAGATTATTTAAAGCTATGATTTGGAAATACAAATATTAATTGAGCTATGTTAAGTCTAGAAAAGCAGAAATAAAAGGAAATTAAGCACTAGGAATAAGTTATCACTAATAAGCTATTTTTGGCTTTTTTAAAGTTTTTTTAAGAAAATGAAACAAAAGTTATTAAACACTGATGAGATTGATGAAATGCACTTATAAACTTCTAATAAGCAGGAAAAGACTATAATAAGCTAAAATTAAGCTATAGAACAGTGAAATAGAAAGTAATGCAAAAACTAGAAAATTGCTTACAATTGTATTGGAATATGAGACAAAGGAAATTGATCAGGGATAAGCCTAGCTTGTCAGAACCAAGCTATAAACCCAATTAAGCTTTCCAGAACAGCATATTCCACACAACTGCTTATTTTGGCTTATTGTTGACTTTTTTTTGACTTTTTCTTGACTTTTAAAATTTAAACTGAATTAAGTGATAATAAACTAACAATAAGCTGTCACAGGCTTATATTAGCTTACTTAAACTGGAAATAGGAGCTTTTAAACTTAGTAACAACTGATTCGAATCAAATGACTTAACATTAACTTGTGTTGACATAAATAATGCCTAAAAACATTATCAATATTTATTCATATCTCTATGTTTTGATGATCACAAAATGTAAACTCATTAAAACATAAACTTATCAAATAAACAAGTATTTACTTGTAAATATTCATTTCTACAACTTAATCACTTAAGGTATGAATAAACAAGTGCTTAATGCATTATATGATCAAATGAACATTTTCTTAATAACTAGATTTTTTATAAAACATCAAAAACATTTTATATATTTTTGAAAAACATTTTTGGTATTAAATAAAAATGTTTAATCTTTTATAAAAATATGAATTCAAATTTTTTAACCAAAATCAGTTAAAATGTTCCAGAAAAACCTTCCCCACAAAAGGACAAAACTGGCCAACGTTCAGCAGGGGCGGCCCCCTTAATTTTACTAGGCGGCCCCCTTAAAATTAAGGGGACCGCCCCCCTATTTAAGGGGGCCGGCCACGCTCCAGTAGGCTCCAGCTGTCCAGATTTTTCCCTATAAATACCAGCCTTCCCCTGGATTTTTACTCACCCTTTTGCACTAAAACTTTCTGTTGTAGATCTCATTTCATATCTTAAAAAACCTTTGATCATGTAATCTTAAGCATTGGTTTCCAAGTGATCCAAGCTTCCACCATCCAAGTGCAAAAGAAGAATACTTCTATCAATCAAGATTAGAAGTATTACAACTTAGTATCATCTTGTTACTTAAGTTGTGTGTTTAACAAAGTTTGTAAATCATTCATTCATTTGTATGTAAGGTGTGTGTTGTAGATTAATGTTGTGTGTAAGTAGTGAAGATGTTGTATAAGTAGTTGTGGTATAGAAGTCGTGAAGCCGTTGTGTAGAAGTCGTGAACCCGTGGTGTAGAAGTTGTGAAGCCGTAGCTTAGAAGACATGAAGTCCTTATGTTGAAGTCGTGAAGCCGTAGCATAGAAGCTGTGAAGTGGTCGTGTTAAAGTTGTGAAGTCCTAGTCGTGAAGTTCTTATGTTGAAGTCGTGAAGCCATAACATAGAAGCTGTGTAGCGGTCGTGTTGAAGCCATGAAGTCCTAGTCGTGAAGTCCTAATGTTGAAGTCGTGAAGCCGTAGCATAGAGGTTGTGTAGCGGTCGTATTGAAGCCGTGAAGTCCTAGTCGTGAAGTTCTAGTGTTGAAGTCGTGAAGCCGTAGCATAGAGGTTGTGTAGCGGTCATGTTGAAGTCGTGAAGTCTTAGTCGTGAAGACATAGTGTTGAAGTCGTGAAGCCGCAACATAGAGGTTGTGTAGCGGTCGTGTTAAAGTCGTGAAGATGTCGTGAAGCCGTTGTGTTGAAGTCGTGAAGTCGTCGTGAATAAGTTGTGTACAAGTTGTGTTGTGAAGTTGTGAGATTGGTTCTAGCTACGATTAGAACTCGACATTTAGCTTTGTGTCGTTAAACCCGTGTAAGCCAAAGTCGTGTAAGGTTTTCTCCGCCATAAGGGAGCTTATTGAAGTTGTGAAGAAAACTCTCGAGCGAGGTGTGCTCGGGGAGTGGAGTAGGGCAAGGAAGGTGTCCTTGTAGCCGAACCACTATAAATCTCTCGTGTCTCGGTTAGATCTTTCCATACCTTATTTATTTCTTTACTTGCATCGTCATTACTTTCATACACATAGGCTTATATAATTGCTAGTATTAATTAGAGGTCGACTTCACATAAAGATCAAATTAAAAATCCATTCAAGAAACCAAAACTTTTACAATCAGTTTAAAAGAATACATATATAACTAATAATAAGATTTAAGTTTTATTTTTCATAACAAACTAGAATTTAAGTTTATTTTAAAAGTAAACAAAGGTTTTATAATAAAATCAAAAAGACGTAAAACTATTCAACCCCCCCTTCTAGTTTTCCACAATTGGTTTCAAGAGCCAGGTCAATCAAGATCTTTAAAATATACTGTATTTTAAAACTTGAATCGATCTATGGAATTCGAAAAATATCTAGAAGGGGAATCTTTGCTAAAACCACCACTATTTGAAAACTATACTTTTCTTGAATGGAAAAATAAATTTGAAACTTATGTGAAATCAATTGATCTAGATCTTTGGCATATCATTTCGATTGGTGATTTTGAAAGTCAAACAAAAACATATTTTGAAAGTTAAACAAAAACTGATTTTGAAAATCAAACAAAAACGGATTTTGAAAGTCATATTGATTATTTGAAAACAAAGAATGAAATAAATAATAAAGCTAAAATAATTATTTATAAAACCTTGCCGAAAGTTGAATATGAAAGAATATTCTTCTGTAAAACGGCAAATGATATTTGGAAAAATTTCTTAAACTTTCATCAAGAAAAATGTCAAGCCAAAGATGAGGATTTTGATTTTGTACATGAATTAGTTATCTTAGAAAATTTAATAGATAAAAATTTAGATAAAATAGATACATGTGCTACTAGTTCAAATGTTGTTAATGAAGGTGTTAGCGACGAAGACTACATGAATCAACTCCAAAGTGAACTCAATCCAAGATCATGGAGTGACACAGACGAAGGAGAAGATCATCATCCGACTCACCTATCATTCACCCGTCGATCATCATCTGAGATATTACGAAGAAAAGCTAGGACGTGAGGTAAGTTCTCTTTTTAAATTTCATAAGTTACTACTTCATGCATATAATCTTATTAATGCCTTAGGATACGCTTAGTCTGATAGGTTGCTTTGCCTTTACACTTTAGTTATATTTGTTCTGTGGCTTAATGAACTAGAAACTCTTTAGTTAGCCCCCCTAAGTATTAGTAAACCAAGCAATCTTCATATTTGGTACTCTTCGATAGGTAAATTTAGGAACTTAATTTCTTCTAAAAAGAGAATGACTACTGGAGAATCTATTGACTAGAAACTCAATTTGACCTAACGGTTGAATTGCTTCTATGTGAGAAGTTGGGTGTGTGTAACCCGTAAAAACGGTCGTGTTTAGCCTGAATTGAGCACCACTAGTAATAGTCTCATACTCATTCTCCAACTTGAATACATTATTCTTCCTAAATATACCTAACGATAGTTTACTGTTATGAACTTTGCTTTTCACTAGAGCTTTTCATTCCTAGATGTATGTCATCCTGCATATATAAAATTTCTAGATGTTTACTTGCTCCTATGTGATTTGACTGCATGCCTTCGTAATTATTTGTTTAGTTGAATGCATTGTCATTATAATAGCTTTTGTTTTTCTCTAACTACTCTGACATGATGTATTTTTGTATTTAGTCATAATACATGCGTAAATGTCATAGGATATGTAGAAAGAGGTAGCATGTGACAATAGACTTGAGCATGAGATCTTTTATAAACCATTATTTTTTAAACCTATAATTAATGGGACTTATTTTTAAATTTGCAAAAACTTCACATTTTGGAAAAATAATTTTTCAAAAGATTATGACACATTTCTATTTTACATATTTCACCATCCTACCTTTCTTCCAAACTTGTGTCCATAATTACGTGTTTATCAAAACCAAAGATTGGAAAAATATGTTTTCTTTCCTCATAAAAAGATTTTGAAATAAAACCAAAACTATTTCATTAAAATATTTTTCACATACACATAAAAACCCACTTTCAAACATTGTTGAATAATGCCAAAAATATTTCTTTAAATCATGCATGGTGATCTCGTATCTGTCATCTATATTTATGTATGTGACATTTATAAGTGAACTAAATTTGAAAATAACCATAATTTATTCACTAAGACCTCACTTGGTACAAGTCTAGAAGTCCATGCTATCACAACTCTACATTCCCATGCACATAGATATTCATTAGGATTATTTAACTAGGTTATTAATCTTCCTAAATATGATACTATGAATTACTTGGTGCTATGTAGTGTTTTCTTGTCTAACATATATATGTTACATGCTAAATGAGTTGTTTGCATGCTAGATAATAATGTCTAATGAATATGCTTAGCATACATAAGTTATTAAATCCTAAAATGCCTCAAAAGAAGTTGGACTTGCTTGAAACTAAACCCAAAAACACAACCCTTTCAACAATTTTCTGCCAAAAACCCATTTCCAGTAACCTGGAAATCAGCAGATGGGCGGCCCCCTTAATTCATTATACGGCCCCCTTAATATTTAAGGGGACCGGCCCCTTAATTAAGGGGACCGGCCATCTGATGGTCGAAGGTGCTGCTCCCTTTTTCTATTTTTTAGCCCATTTTATCCTATACTTCCCAAAATTCACAAACACATTTTGTCACAAACCACCCTCCAAAATTTATCTTCCACAATCACATCATCACTACACCATAAATACCCATTTGGAGGAGGAAGCTTGACATTTGCCATAACCCAACAAATGATGTTGTTCAAACTCAACCAACACCTAAACCTCATCCTAATGAACCCTTTCACACACATAACCAATCATCCATATGTCCACCTTCATTTACTCATAATTACCCAAGTTCACAAATGTCTCCACCACCAAAAGTGTCACCACCACTTCCACCAAATAACAACCACTCTCCATCATCATCACCTTCCACTCAACACTTGAAGTTCATTGAAGAACTCAAGGAAGCCCATGAGCTTAATGCTCTCCTTGCTTTGCACCTTGCTCAAAGCAACTTAAACCCATCACCATCCATATCACCATCATTACCATCATCACCACATCACTTGAGTCAAATTGAGAAACATGTCAACAATTGTCCTTGTTGCATCTTTCTCCAAAATCAAACCATCATTACCATCATCACCATCCATCTCACCATCATTACCATCATCACCACATCACTCGAGTCAAATTGAGAAACATGTCAACAATAGTCCTTGTTGCATCTTTCTCCAAAATCAAACCATCACCTTAAATGAGCGTCTCACTTGGATTGAGTTTCTTCTCACTAGATCTAATCCAACACCACCACTTAACAACATCAAAACCCTCATTCAACATGGTCAAGTCTAAGCTCTCCACCTCCAATTCCTCTATCAACACTCTCTCCAACATCCATACACCCAAACTTACAACCCCATTAATCCAACATTTTTTTTACCCCCTCTTTACCATCATCCATCCAAAATAATCCAAGTTCTCATGTCTCAAGCAAGTCCAATGGATCTCTTAGGCAATTTAAAATTTTCTACTTATTGCATGCTATAAGCAAAATATGTGTTGTATCAATAATTATGTTTTTAACATAATTATTTTCAACTAATGAATGCTTTATGTCTTGTCTTTAATATATGATTGTTATTCTTATTGCTTGTATACTTGATATCATGATATATATACATGCTTGATGATTAATAACATGCTTATTCCATAATATGTTTTAAATGTATGCATGCGTATTTAACATGTTTATGTCACTATTTAATCATTCTTGATGTACATGATTCAAATGGAGCTTGCTGCAAAAACACCCTAAAAATGACCCTTTTCTGGAAATTTTTCAAATTTGGTCGCCTGGGAAAACACCAGATGGGCGGCCCCCTTAATTCCCTAGGCGGTCCCCTTAATTTTAAGGGGGCCGGCCTACAATTAAGGGGACCGGCCATCTGGGCAGTAAAATTTACTGTTTTCTTTTGCATCTTGCGACCCCTTTTATCTAGCCCAAACCTTACCTAAATCAACCATCATCTCTAAGACACCAAAACTCCATCACCACCACCTCAATGTTCATCCCCAAGTGCACCAAATGCACCATCAAAAACACCCTTCACTCATGGCACAACATCTTCATCCATACCTTCCACTTCATCCATCAATAACTACATCAACTCACACCTATCATCACCAATACCACCACCATGCTTTCCCATCCCTTGGGCTTTACTTGAAGCCCATGGAGACAATTGCCTTTGTTGCATCCACAACCGAACCATCATCTTTGGTCTTAGAGATGAGATACACTACATGTTTTCATCCCTTGAACACATGCTTAACAACCAACCTCCACCACAACCTCCACCATTTTCACCCACTACACCACCACCACCTTCATTCTCACCAAATTAAGCATATGCAATGCTTAATCAAAAATAATTTTTCAAACCATTTTGTATGCAAGCCCCATGGAAGATCATGTACTCCTTGAATAATTATGTAGATTGCATTACTTACTAGCTAATGTAGGATTGAATATAATCTTGGATGGTTGTGTATTTATACACAACATTTTTAATGAATGTCTTGATATGCATGCTTATTTTTGCTATATATATGCTTGTGCTTCTAATATTTTTCTTGCAAGTATTCCATATATCGATTCCTTGGTGCCCTCAAATGAGGGGGAGCACACATCAAGGGGGAGTTCTCGTCCCGATAAATTTTGTCTCAAAAACTTGTCGGCATAACCTTTTTGATTCTACAAAAAGGGTGAGAAGTGAATATAAACTCACTAAATACTTGTCCAAAAATAACTTTTTGGATTTAATGAGTTTAGGTTTTGTAATCATCAAAAAGGGGGAGATTGTTGACATAAATAATGCCTAAAAACATTATCAATATTTATTCATATCTCTATGTTTTGATGATCACAAAATGTAAACTCATTAAAACATAAACTTATCATATAAACAAGTATTTAGTTGTAAATATTCATTTCTACAACTTAATCACTTAAGGTATGAATAAACAAGTGCTTAATGCATTATATGATCAAATGAACATTTTCTTAATAACTAGATTTTTTATAAAACATCAAAAACATTTTATATATTTTTGAAAAACATTTTTGGTATTAAATAAAAATGTTTAATCTTTTATAAAAATATGAATTCAAAATTTTTAACCAAAATCAGTTAAAATGTTCCAGAAAAACCTTCCCCACAAAAGGACAAAACTGGCCAACGTTCAGCAGGGGCGGCCCCCTTAATTTTACTAGGCGGCCCCCTTAAAATTAAGGGGACCGCCCCCCTATTTAAGGGGGCCGGCCACGCTCCAGTAGGCTCCAGCTGTCCAGATTTTTTCCTATAAATACCAGCCTTCCCCTGGATTTTTACTCACCCTTTTGCACTAAAACTTTCTGTTGTAGATCTCATTTCATATCTTAAAAAACCTTTGATCATGTAATCTTAAGCATTGGTTTCCAAGTGATCCAAGCTTCCATCATCCAAGTGCAAAAGAAGAATACTTCTATCAATCAAGATTAGAAGTATTACAACTTAGTATCATCTTGTTACTTAAGTTGTGTCTTTAACAAAGTTTGTAAATCATTCATTCATTTGTATGTAAGGTGTGTGTTGTAGATTAGTGTTGTGTGTAAGTAGTGAAGATGTTGTATAAGTAGTTGTGGTATAGAAGTCGTGAAGCCATTGTGTAGAAGTCGTGAACCCGTGGTATAGAAGTTGTGAAGCCGTAGCTTAGAAGACATGAAGTCCTTGTGTTGAAGTCGTGAAGCCGTAGCATAGAAGCTGTGAAGCGGTCGTGTTAAAGTTGTGAAGTCCTAGTCGTGAAGTTCTTGTGTTGAAGTCGTGAAGCCATAGCATAGAAGCTGTGTAGCGGTCGTGTTGAAGCCATGAAGTCCTAGTCGTGAAGTCCTAGTGTGGAAGTCGTGAAGCCGTAGCATAGAGGTTGTGTAGCGGTCGTGTTGAAGCCGTGATGTAACACCCCAACCCGACAAGGGTAAAGATATCACAACAATGGATTCACATCAGAATAAAACCAAGCATACATCTTCATTAATACAAAAATCTCAAAGGATACAAATGAGATACTAAAGCTATAGGGTTACAAATGAAAACTTCCAAAACATTATGTCTAAAGTATATCATCTTCGGTCCAATTCTAAATCCAGCGTAGCTATCCAAGCTTCTAAGTTCAAAGGTACACTCCTCTCTCATTCCCAGCTTCCTACTAAAACCTGCCGCAGGAAAAGAAATGCGGCTGAGCTACGAGAGCTCAGTGAATAGATATAACGGTAACAAAACAATAATAGATAATAAAATCAAGAAGAATCAGGAATACTGGTCATACCGACAACTCATGATGTAGAAATGAGGTGACAGGAATAAGGTATAAGTCTAAAGAAAAGAAAAGGAACAAGAAATAGGAAAATTTCAAGAGGTTCAATAAATAAAGAAAACAGAAATCTATCACGAGCCCAGAAACAAGCCATATCATATCATTGCCATTGTAAATAAATAGAGTAGCTAGCTCCCAGATATGTGAAAGACGTGTATCGCACACACCATCAGTCACCAGAAAAATATAACAATAAACATATAACATAACATATACAGATAACAGGTCAAATCTAGAGTGCACCCATACGCCCCACAGACAAATCAATAATCATAATTATAATGGCCATATCAAATAATAAATAAGGGACGGAACAGGTCATCACTCTCCTGCCCTAGAGTCATGTCAGAGGTGCGTCAATGACATGGACATGAAACCCTCATGTCTAGTGATTGGCTCGTAATATCAAACTGTAGGTCAAAGGTCAAACGTACTATCAAATAATCAAAAGTCATATCCTAAGGGTACATGGCAAAGGTTCATGTCAATCAATTCAGGATTACATATCATAGGTTCACTTAGAATTTATCAGGTTAAGTTTTTATATCAAGTTTAAGTTCAGATTAAAAGGACTATATCGAATGGTTCAAAAGAGTATAACAAAAGTTTATAATCAAAGTTTCATATCAACGGTTTATCTAAAAAGGTTTCTATTTAAAGTCCATTTAAACAATCTTTCAAAAGTGGTTTTCATAACAACTGATCTTACAAAAGAGTTTTCTTCAAAATGGTCTCCCAAATCTTTTAGTAACTTTTATTAAAAAGTGATATTACTTATTCTGAAATAGTTTTTCCCAAAACATTTCATATGTAGTCTAAGAACGGTTCAAAATCAGTTAGGTTTAAATAAGGATTTAACAGATTAAGGTTTATATCAAAATCAATTTAGTTTTATAACAAGTCTATTAGTTTAATATTCAAAACAAGGTTCACAAATCAGGGTTCAGGACAAGAGATCAAATACAAGGTTCATGAAAGTTCACAAGGCAAAAGATCACATGGAAGGTTCACAAATAAGAGACCACATGAAAAGTTTACAAACAAACAGGGAACATAGCAATGGTATAGGGAATCCTAATAAGAAGACAAGGACGGAAATGAAAAGGGAAATGAAAGACCCTTACTGAAAGAGGGCAGAATATCTGTACCTTGTTACGAATGCAAGGACACAAAGCTAAAAGCTGACAGGGATTAGATTACTCCTTCCTTGAACCTAGGAAGTTGAAGACAGAAGTCCAAAGGGTCTTTAGTTATATTTCCATTATTAGTAAGTTAATAATATCACAGATTAGGTTAAGTCTTTATTAAGATTATTATGGAAGTAAGATACATTTTATCAGGTTACAAAAGTTTAAGAGTAATTATAACAAGTTTACATAGTTTAGGGTTTCAATTGCAAATTTATCTAATTCAAAGGTTTAATCAGGAAAATACCTTTAGTTACTGATTTAGCACACACTATATTCAGAATGACATTTTAGTATCTTAAGTTTTCACAGTTTACAGTTTATACCCCTTTAGTTATCATATTTCCAAATCAAACCCTACATTTACATAATTCCTGTTTTAATACCTATAATATCTATTTTTACCAAACAAGCACCCTTTTATTACAAAGTTACTGAACATATCCTCAGAATTACATGTAGTATAATTTTGACCCCTCAGAATTCATTAATTACACATTTGGTCCCTTAACTTTACAAAACTTACAATTTAAATCATAATTTATTTATAGTTACACATCAAGCCCATAAATAGTCAAAATTACACAATATACCCTAAATGACATTATTTACTCAAAATAACTTCAAGTTTTTAGAATTTACACTTTTAGTCCCTCCATTTTAATTAATTGCAAATCGTACCCTTCAATTATCATTAATTCATTTTCTTACAATATTTACACTTAGGACTCTCAAGTTATATTTTTCCTACATTTGTACTAACCTAATTAACATTATAAAAATATCCCACAAGTTTCAAAGTTGGCAAAACACACCCTTTACATTTAAAAACCCCAATCGGTTTACTTAAAAATCACCAAAACTAAACCTAATTTATCCCAATCATTAAACCAATCATTAAATAATCATGACATGAAATTATTAATTAGATTCATACCAAAACACTAACCCTAAATTCGTTACTAGGGTTCTTCTTATTTTTCTTTGTTTTTCAATAAATCCGATTACAACATTAATTCAAAAACACATGATTTAAGCTTCCACAAATCAAAGGGTTATTTTTCTAGAGTTATATGATCAGTATGGAACCCATTAAAATTATATACAAAGCTCAGAAAAATCGTATAGATTATTATAGATTTTACGTACGTTTTACTCTCCATAATTATAATCGATCAAAGTAGCTTGCATGGTTCGATTTATCTATTTTATATGGAACCTATATGATGCCAAGAACATAAGAAAAATACTAGATGAACAATTGCACGATCGAATGAAGCAAATGAATTTATACCTTGCGGCTAAAGAAAATCGACAACAAAGTCCTTCTACGAACGAACGAGCAATCCTACGACCCAAAACTTATTTTTCCTAGCCTTCTTGGATGATGATGAACTCCAAAAAATTTCTTGCTCAGGTCCAGAAAGTCGAGTGAGGGTTTGAGGGATTTTAGTTTTGTCGATCTAGGGTTTTTGGCAAAATAGGGTTTTATAAAATATGTGTTTTGTATTTATATTATATTAACCGACCTAGGAGGGGGCTTGGGTCCAGATTTTCGGCCCTAAAGATTATCACAAGATCAAAGTTTAATTTGGTGTATAATTCCTTTATTTGATTTTGTATTTATCTAGTTAAATGATTTTACAAAATATGATATATATACACTTAATTATTTTCGGATCATATGTATATGTATAAGTGATTTTAAAATTTTTGGACATTCAAAATAATGTAATTTTGTTGCAGAAATTAATCTACTTGATACGTAGTTTGTTTTCAGTAGTTTTGGAGTTGTTTCAGAATTTTATAACTTAATTATTTAGGTTTTATTGTTTCAGGGGTAATTTGGTCTTTTTACTAGTTATCTGAATTTCAGGTATTACAACTTCTTCCCCACTAACAAAAAAATTTCATCCTCGAAATTTGCAGGAAGTAGAAAGAAAAGAGAACGGAACACAAAACGAAGACATACCAGACTTAATAGGTGATAATAGGATTCTCTCGGAAGAGACGTAAGAATTACACGGGATTTTGACGGATATGCCGTTCAAAGGATTTGATTTGACAATTTAGATTAGAACGTACCGAAAATAGATTATCGATAACATCAATTGGTAGAAGTTCTATCACAAAACCTAAGGTTATTTCTGAAAATTCTTAGAGGTCAGCAGAATGCGTGACAGAAGTCCTGACGTATCAATTCGCATAACGGTGAAAGCTTATTACGCGTATAGGTAGAATGAACTTAAAGTCTCACTAACGCAGATGATCTCAAACAGTTATCAGGATTTCCAAAGTTCTAAGGCACTTCTTGAAATATCCGATGCCCACAACAAGTGCACGTTATATGATGTAAGTATTATCACGTTGGCCAGACGTCATAATACTGGCATCATATAAATATGCCCTCATGATGGTCATACTTGATTTCAAGTCGTGAATAAACTAACTTATCTTATTCCACCTAGTCTTCCTACGGTCTCAGAGGTCATCAAAATTAAACACTCTAACTAAATGGAGGGCGATTCACTAGAAAGAATTACCGAAAGTCCCAGAATGGCTATCAGAATTTGGTACATCGCTAAAAGCATCAAATCATTCATCCTTTGCCAAAATTTCTCAAAGCAAGGTCGTCACTGAACACATGAACAGGAATGCTTCTAGGAACTTAACTCATTCGAGGATCTTATTACGAAACTTAAGTAAATCAACGGAGTGAAAGTTAGTCGCCAAGAACTTCGGCCTTCATAGAATAAATTTTCCCCCAACCATAAAGGGTCTTTTCCAAACCCGCTCATTTAACACATCTAATCTCTTCAAGTCCAGTTAACCTGTTTTTATCAGTTCGTCAATCGGAAAGTGAAACCAACATTGGAATTTGTGTTTGGTCCTTCGAGCTTTCTGCCGTTCTTCTTTAAATATGATGGAGTAATGTGACTTTCTAACATGCTTTTTCTCGTCTCTGAACGTACAATTAAGTCATACAATGACCATTTGTCCCAGTAGTCATGAGAAAACCTAATTACCAATTTTATAAGCAGTCAGAGCTTTAGCTAATACTATTAGCGTTACTAAGCGTCACAACAGTCGTTTATGGATTCGGAAAACGATTTCAAAACTAAAATTAATGAATCCCTTGAAAAGAAACTTCACGCTCTAAAATTAGACAAACACCTAATCGATTCAGGGTGGAGGAATATCGGTTTCTAACAGTAATATGGTTCAGCTATCTTCAGCCACCATCCTTCTTTATCACGAACGGAACTGAAACACGCCTAGAGACACAATTTAAACAAACTTACTTCCCGATCTTCAGTTGTTGCTCATCTCGGTTGCTCAACCGACTGGTATGATCCCGAACACATCTCTGAAAGACACCTTCACATGGTGACTAAACATCTCTCGGTAACTTGTCAATTTCTACCTCACGCTTCGGTGGATAACTTGGTGGTTCAACTAGGAATTATATTTAGAACTCAAGATGCCCAAAACTCTCAAGATGAGGTTCATTCCTCAGTGCACAAAATGGGTTCTAGGACACTTCGGTACTCGGATTTCTAAGGAGGTATTTTTAATGGATGCCAGGAAACCAAGGCAACCATGGGAAATCAAGTTCTGGCTTTCAAAGCCGAATGAGCCCGACAGCTTAAAAGGTTGAGTACCATGGTAGACACATAACAACGTAATTTATTCCAAAAATTGCTCAAGCCTTATTATTAAATATTTGGGAAAAACCCACAATCCAATGGAATCCGTACAATGTTAATGTCAAAAGAAACCCAAAACAAAAATTTTAACAGTACTAACACATATGACTCGAGCCCTAATTCCATGACTAGACCGTGTTACTTGCAGTAGACTCCACATCTGAATCCACTTCATCTTCCTCGCTAAGCCATCCGTTTCGGTTCCCTTCAGGCTGTGGCAGTGGTTGTCTCGCAAAACCATCCTCAGAGTTCCTTCCTTCATCTTCTATGCCGTCCACGAATCCATACAAATTGTGAGGCTCTGCCCGCACTACTCCTCCTTCTTCCACGAACTTGGGACACCTTCCCGGGTACTTAGTCACTACTCCGTCTTTATCAATCACTTTCGTCTCATGCATATGTACCTCCGTTCCATTTATATTAACCACGGTCAGCTTTTCTTCAATCCGGCAGGGATACATGCTAGCAGGGATCAGCATTCTTTTGTTAGTCCATCTCAACTTACCAATCTTTTTCTGGCCTGTAGCGAAAACGGTTGTCCAACGATACGTACTGCGAGCTGGGGGTGCCATGCTGAAAATGACACAAATGATACTAAGTACTAGAACTCGATAGGAATCGAAAGACCACCCATAACTCAAAATTTTAAAAACACGCGAAATATCACCGTCTGAACGATTTCAAAGATGATTAACGAAATATGGGAAATAAGCACGAATGGAACGACAAAACAAAATCCTAATGTCTACCCAAATCCTCACCGGTCAGAGTTTAAGTTCCTATAGGGAAAATCCTAAAGCAATTTCTCAAGGGTTGTCCTACGATTACCTACAGTAGAAACTTAGTGGTCCAGATTTCACAGGTCAAGGGTAAATGTATTACGAATCGCAGCCTGTCTCTCTGATACCATAAATTGTAACACCCTAACCCAACAAGGGTAAATATATCACAACAATGGATTCACATCAGAATAAAACCAAGCATACATCTTCATTAATACAAAAATCTCAAAGGATACAAATGAGATACTAAAGCTATAGGGTTACAAATGAAAACTTCCAAAACATTATGTCTAAAGTATATCATCTTCGGTCCAATTCTAAATCCAGCGTAGCTATCCAAGCTTCTAAGTTCAAACGTACACTCCTCTCTCATTCCCAGCTTCCTACTAAAACCTGCCGCAAGAAAAGAAATGCGGCTGAGCTACGAGAGCTCAGTGAACAGATATAACGGTAACAAAACAATAATAGATAATAAAATCAAGAAGAATCAGGAATACTGGTCATACCGACAACTCATGATGTAGAAATGAGGTGACAGGAATAAGGTATAAGTCTAAAGAAAAGAAAAGGAACAAGAAATAGGAAAATTTCAAGAGGTTCAATAAATAAAGAAAACAGAAATCTATCACGAGCCCAGAAACAAGCCATATCATATCATTGCCAATGTAAATAAATAGAGTAGCTAGCTCCCAGATATGTGAAAGACGTGTATCGCACACACCGTCAGTCACCAGACAAATATAACAATAAACATATAACATAACATATACAGATAACAGGTCAAATCTAGAGTGCACCCATACGCCCCACAGACAAATCAATAATCATAATTATAATGGCCATAGCAAATAATAAATAAGGGACGGAACAGGTCATCACTCTCCTGCCCTAGAGTCATGTCAGAGGTGCATCAATGACATGGACATGAAACCCTCATGTCTAGTGATTGGCTCGTAATATCAAACTGTAGGTCAAAGGTCAAACGTACTATCAAATAATCAAAAGTCATATCCTAAGGGTACATGGCAAAGGTTCATGTCAAACAATTCAGGATTACATATCATAGGTTCACTTAGAATTTATCAGGTTAAGTTTTTATATCAAGTTTAAGTTCAGATTAAAAGGACTATATCGAATGGTTCAAAAGAGTATAACAAAAGTTTATAATCAAAGTTTCATATCAACGGTTTATCTAAAAAGGTTTCTATTTAAAGTCCATTTAAACAATCTTTCAAAAGTGGTTTTCATAACAACTGATCTTACAAAAGACTTTTCTTCAAAATGGTCTCCCAAAGCTTTTAGTAACTTTTATTAAAAAGTGATATTACTTATTCTGAAATAGTTTTTCCCAAAACATTTCATATGTAGTCTAAGAACGGTTCAAAATCAGTTAGGTTTAAATAAGGATTTAACAGATTAAGGTTTATATCAAAATCAATTTAGTTTTATAACAAGTCTATTAGTTTAATATTCAAAACAAGGTTCACAAATCAGGGTTCAGGACAAGAGATCAGATACAAGGTTCATGAAAGTTCACAAGGCAAAAGATCACATGGAAGGTTCACAAATAAGAGACCACATGAAAAGTTTACAAACAAACAGGGAACATAGCAATGGTATAGGGAATCTTAATAAGAAGACAAGGACGGAAATGAAAAGGGAAATGAAAGACCCTTACTGAAAGAGGGTAGAATATCTGTACCTTGTTACGAATGCAAGGACACAAAGCTAAAAGCTGACAGGGATTAGATTACTCCTTCCTCGAACCTAGGAAGTTGAAGACAGAAGTCCAAAGGGTCTTTAGTTATATTTCCATTATTAGTAAGTTAATAATATCACAGATTAGGTTAAGTCTTTATTAAGATTATTATGGAAGTAAGATACATTTTATCAGGTTACAAAAGTTTAAGAGTAATTATAACAAGTTTACATAGTTTAGGGTTTCAATTGCAAATTTATCTAATTCAAAGGTTTAACCAGGAAAATACCTTTAGTTACTGATTTAGCACACACTATATTCAGAATGACATTTTAGTATCTTAAGTTTTCACAGTTTACAGTTTATACCCCTTTAGTTATCATATTTCCAAATCAAACCCTACATTTACATAATTCCTGTTTTAATCCCTATAATATCTATTTTTCCCAAAAAAGCACCCTTTTATTACAAAGTTACTGAACATATCCTCAGAATTACATGTAGTATAATTTTGACCCCTCAGAATTCATTAATTACACATTTGGTCCCTTAACTTTACAAAACTTACAATTTAAATCATAATTTATTTATAGTTACACATCAAGCCCATAAATAGTCAAAATTACACAATATACCCTAAATGACATTATTTACTCAAAATAACTTCAAGTTTTCAGAATTTACACTTTTAGTCCCTCCATTTTAATTAATTGCAAATCGTACCCTTCAATTATCATTAATTCATTTTCTTACAATATTTACACTTAGGACCCTCAAGTTATATTTTTCCTACATTTGTACTGACCTAATTAACATTATAAAAATATCCCACAAGTTTCAAAGTTGGCAAAACACACCCTTTATATTTAAAAACCCCAATCGGTTTACTTAAAAATCACCAAAACTAAACCTAGTTTATCCCAATCATTAAACAATCATGACATGCAATTATTAATTAGATTCATACCAAAACACTAACCCTAAATTCGTTACTAGGGTTCTTCTTATTTTTCTTTGTTTTTCAATAAATCCGATTACAACATTAATTCAAAAACACATGATTTAAGCTTCCACAAATCAAAGGGTTATTTTTCTAGAGTTATATGATCAGTATAGAACCCATAAAAATTATATACAAAGCTCAGAAAAATCGTATAGATTATTATAGATTTTACGTACGTTTTACTCTCCATAATTATAATCGATCAAAGTAGCTTGCATGGCTCGATTTATCTATTTTATATGGAACCTATATGATGCCAAGAACATAAGAAAAATACTAGATGAACAATTTCACGATCGAATGAAGCAAATGAATTTATACCTTGCGGCTAAAGAAAATCGACAACAAAGTCCTTCTACGAACGAACGAGCAATCCTACGACCCAACACTTATTTTTCCTAGCCTTCTTGGATGATGATGAACTCCAGAAAATTTCTTGCTCAGGTCCAGAAAGTCGAGTGAGGGTTTGAGGGATTTTAGTTTTGTCGATCTAGGGTTTTTGGCAAAATAGGGTTTTATAAAATATGTGTTTTGTATTTATATTATATTAACCGACCTAGGAGGGGGCTTGGGTCCAGATTTTCGGCCCTAAAGATTATCACAAGATCAAAGTTTAATTTGGTGTATAATTCCTTTATTTGATTTTGTATTTATCTAGTTAAATGATTTTACAAAATATGATATATATACACTTAATTATTTTCGGATCATATGTATATGTATAAGTGATTTTATAATTTTTGGACATTCAAAATAATGTAATTTTGTTCCAGAAATTAATCTACTTGATACGTAGTTTGTTTTCAGTAGTTTTGGAGTTGTTTCAGAATTTTATAACTTAATTATTTAGGTTTTATTGTTTCAGGGGTAATTTGGTCTTTTTACTAATTATCTGAATTTCAAGTATTACACGTGAAGCCTAGTCGTGAAGTTCTGGTGTTGAAGTCGTGAAGCCGTAGCATAGAGGTTGTGTAGCGGTCATGTTGAAGTCGTGAAGTCTTAGTCGTGAAGACATAGTGTTGAAGTCGTGAAGCCGCAACATAGAGGTTGTGTAGCGGTCGTGTTGAAGTCGTGAAGCAGTCGTGAAGCCGTTGTGTTGAAGTCGTGAAGTCGTCGTGAATAAGTTGTGTACAAGTTGTGTTGTGAAGTTGTGAGATTGGTTCTAGCTACGATTAGAACTCGACATTTAGCTTTGTGTCGTTAAACCCGTGTAAGCCAAAGTCGTGTAAGGTTTTCTCCGCCATAAGGGAGCTTATTGAAGTTGTGAAGAAAACTCTCGAGCAAGGTGTGCTCGGGGAATGGAGTAGGGCAAGGAAGGTGTCCTTGTAGCCGAACCACTATAAATCTCTCGTGTCTCGGTTAGATCTTTCCATACCTTATTTATTTCTTTACTTGCATCGTCATTACTTTCATACACATAGGCTTATATAATTGCTAGTATTAATTAGAGGTCGACTTCACATAAAGATCAAATTGAAAATCCATTCAAGAAACCAAAACTTTTACAATCAGTTTAAAAGAATACATATATAACTAATAATAAGATTTAAGTTTTATTTTTCATAACAAACTAGAATTTAAGTTTATTTTAAAAGTAAACAAAGGTTTTATAATAAAATCAAAAAGACGTAAAACTATTCAACCCCCCCTTCTAGTTTTCCACAACTTGAATTAAAACTGAAATAGTACAAAGGTTTTTGAAACTGAAATTGAAATTGAAATGTGAAATTACAATAACATGAGATTGATTACAACTAAAAGCTTATTCTAAATTTGACTTAAGAGTAAATTACACTACGAATGGTCTAAAGCAGGGACAGTCTTCTCTCTGTGTCTTCATTTCATTATATAGCTATCCAAAAAGACTCTCTCCTCAATTCCGAACAAATCCCACCCATTGGATTGCTTTGAAGTGATCTCAGCCCTTCAAACTAATTTTGGCGCCAAAAAGGGTGAGTGGGAAACCCACTTGTGTACAGGTAACTTGGGGGGGGAGGAAGAAGCAATAAATGCTTCTTGGCTTTTAGGTGAAGTGTATTGGGAAGGAGGAGGGTGGTGTGATGGGGGATGCAGAGAAACCTGTGGGTATGGTGGTATGGTTTTTGGCGGGGTGGTATTGAAGAAGAAGGTTTGACCGAAGTCAAACCTTCTGGGTTAACTAAGGGGTCGGGTTGGGTTATTGGTGGGGATTGGGCTTGGGAAATGTTTTGGTTGGGCTGGGTTTAGATTAAGTGTGGGTTGGCTGGGTTTAGTGATTAGGATTAGATTTGGATTTAGGTTTAATCTTAGGGACCAAAGTTGTAATATTCTGAAAATCCAAGGACTATTGCTGCCAAAAATAGAAATTATTCCCAGGGACCATTTGTATCATTTTTGTATTTTGGGGGTTGACTTTGAATCTGTCTTTTTAATCTTAGGACCAAAGTTGTAATATTTGAAATCCAAGGACTATTGCTGCCAAAAATAGAAATTATTCCCAGGGACCATTTGAATCATTTTGGTATTTTGGGGGTTGACTTTGAATCTGTCTTTGACTTTCGTCCTCACTTGATCAAATGCACAATTGTTGCCAAGTCGATCCAAAAATGCTCGTTTTCGTTCTGTTTTCAATCTTTCAGTACCTGAGACACATAAAACACAAACCAAGGATATCTGCAGTATAATTCAGTGTTTTAGGTCATTTCAGTGTCTATTATGGGTATAAAATGATGAGTATTTACACACTCATCAATCCCCCACACTAAGCTATTGCTAGTCCCTAGCAATCCGATCATATAAAGTAATGAAAGGATCAAAAGAATACCAAGCATACCCCGTTTTGATTTTCTATGTAATGCCAGAAATTTAAACTTAGAACAAAATATATAACACGCTTGATTTCCAAAAATGGTATCACGGAACAGGATTCACACAAACTGGGTGTCTCTAGGGAATTGTAATCGTCATCCTCTTTTTTATACTCCCAACTAAGCTTAAACTCAATGTGCAAATGCTTTTGTAAAATGCCAACACTACTTATATCAATAATCTATGTAAGTCGAAACTTAACTTTTCACTCCCGCATTTATCAAGTTTAGGTGAAAGTGCTTGATTTTCAAAATCTTGATAACAAAAATCGACGTTTTTATAAAACTTTGACTAATACTAGCTGAAAGATAGATTTAAAATTCACAACAAGTAAGCTTCAAAATTTATTGCATTTTGCAATATCATTCCATTTTATTTCCTTTTTATTTTTATTTTCTCACTTTTTTATTTTTTTTTATTTTTTTTTTTTTTTTTTTTTTAATACTTAACTTTGTGCAATATAAACTAACGGAGTTTCACGGGAACCAAGACCTTAAACCTTCCTGGAATAAAGGATCCAAGGGCCGTTACAACGGAGAGTTCCAAGACCTTAACGCCTTTAGAATTAAGGGTCCAAGGGCCGGTGTAAGAGGGTAGCCAAGACCTAAACGCCTTCCGAAAATAAGGATCCAAGGGCCGATCTTGAACCTTAGCTTTTTAGCACATACATTTATTACTTATCTTTTACATTATTATGACATATGCTTGTTCTGAAGTTTAAATAAAGCTTTGAACTAGTATTTTTCAAAATCGTAAAGAAAAATGATTTTGTGTGTTCAAACGTTTGAAAAATAAGCACTAATTAAGTCAGATTAGTTATCTCCTGGGAGGAAAAGCCATATATTACTTATATAAGCTCTAAAGAAAACCACTATTCTACGCTTAGTATTTTCATTTGCACAAATCGTAAAACCTTAGTCTAATAGTTAAGGAAGCAGCCAGATCAATACTCTGGCAGAGTCGGGATTCCCTTTGTTCTAACCTAATCAAGACTAAACATTCTTCTTTTTTATTGCAATTTCTTATCTAAAAAACGAAAAAATTTTAAAATTTTGGCCAAAACGGGGGTACTAGGGCACTAGAAGGTACAATGTGACAAAATTCGAGAGAATTCCCCCTCACACTTAGAATTGAATATTGCCCTCAATATTCATAGTACCGGCTATTATGCCGACAATACTGAACGTAAAAAGGTAAGACTAATAGCCAAGTGTGTGAAAGAAATCTCTATTTTCACAAACAGGATTAAAAAGATATCCCTAGATAATTGTTAGCAAAAGGATAGGATATTGGGCGGCTGGATTGAAAACAGGCACGGCAATCATCACAATCCAAGGGAAACCTGAAAATAAGAGCAAACAACACACAAAAATGCACAGCACAGTGGGATTCCCCCACACTTAGTGTCAGAAAATAGAAAGAAGTCATAAACATGGGTGTTTACCCATGTGGTGCTAATGTTTTTGTTAACCGAGTCACTAGCTTGACTCGACCCCGAATTCATTGGTTCATGGGGGAGCAAGTGGAAGAAACCATCTCCATCGGACTTTCATTCAATATGTTTGGATAAATATTGAATTTCTTGAAAGTTCCACTCCGATGAGATACATCCGGCTCAAAAGATTGATAAATGGAGATGCCGGGGTCAAAAACTTTGTCTTCATTCCCAAACGAGTGAGGGAAAGGACAAGCTACCTTATAAGCACAGAAAGGTAGAAAAACTCGAACGACATATGTGAAGTCAATATAATGGCGATCCTCAACGGGAAATGTCACATATGTCGGAGAAAGATCAATATCGGGATTAAGAGTAGAGGTCACATCATCAAGTTTATGAACAATAGAGTCCTTGACCTCATCGTTTTCTAACTCTTCATCAAAGAGAGGATTTATTTTGCTAGAAAAGTACTAATCGTCAAATTCAAAAAGAGAATTCGAATAGACTTTGAGACTTTCATTTTGAACGTCCTCATCAGAAAGTGATTCGTCATCACTAGAAGAAAAATCATCATTTGAATTGAAAAGGGGATTAGAGAAAATCCCGAAAAATTCACCGTTTGAATTGAAAAGAGGGTTAGAAAACGTCCCGAAAAAATCATCAGTAGTGTAAAGAGGTTGATCACTACGAGAAGAACCATCACTTTCACTGTCGGAAATATCCTCAGACTCACTTGGGATTGGGATAAGGTTCTCAGCACTAGACTTTATGAATTCGTCCGATTCCTTTTCAGTAATAGTGCTAATATGCTCATCCCCCATAATAAGAGAGTCCTCGGAGTCCATAGACTGTAAGAAGGGTGTGATTGCAATGGATTGAGGGAGTTGAAAAATGGATTTATTCAAAGGAATAGCACTCTCCTCGTCATCCTCCTCATCAATATTGCTAGCATAAATGGCTTTTATACGTTCCATTTGCTCGTCGGATAGCAATTCTGCAATAGTCTTATCTGCCTGCCTTTTCTGGACAGGTGTGATTGCAGCAGATGAATTCTCGCAAACTCCCCACATAGAATCTTCATCATCGTCATCGCAAATGAAAGTTTGACGATATTTGGAACTCATTCTAGCTGTTTGTTCTTCTTCAGCTAGAAGCTCTCCAATGGTTTTCTGATGAGGATCTTCTTGGGCATTTTTAACAGCCAAATCATTAAGTGTATCCATCATATTTTGGAGTTTTTGGAATACATTTTCAAGAGATTCTTCAAGAGGAGATGGCTGAGGTTGAATCATTTGATACTGTGGAGGTTGGTCATGACAAGAATAGTCATAATTGTCACAAGGGCCATGCTCATAGACAAGCGGGGTCCTCGTTTGACAATCAGATTCATAATGCGGACCTCCACAGAATTCACAACAGTAAAACTGTTGTGACTGATTCATAGAAGTACATGGATATTGGTCATAACCAAGATTTTGACTGTTACAAGAAACCTGCTCATAGACAAGCATGTTATTTGTTTGACACTCAAAACTTTGGTGAGGACCTCCACAATACTCACAAAGATCATTTGGCATATTTTGAAATGATGTATCATTGAAGTTTTGATAACACGGCTCTTGCCAAAATGAATCCTGAGAAGGGGTACTGAAATCGTTGTGAAAATCTGGATAATCAAGTGTATTTTGGATTTCAGAAGTGCAACACGTGCAAAGTCCATGAGTAAACCCACATCCTTTGCAAAAACATCGTTCACACTGTGAATCATCCCCCAACGGATCTTCACATATAAAACAATTATGCTGAGTGAGTGAAGATGGCTGGGGTTGTGGAGGGTGTTCGGGAAGACTTTGAGTATTATCAATGGAATTAAGCTTTTCTTCGAGGGCCACTTTACACCAATAACAAAATCCTTTTGGTGCATGATTTCCACACCGCTCACACTTGCACTTGGAACACCGAAGATTATCACCCACTGGACCTTTACAATCAAAACAGCGATAGCCCAGTGACGACATGAGAATTAAATATTAAGGAGGGTTAAGAAGATAGAATCAAACGGTTTAAGAGGATGAGGAAAAATATTTTTGGGTTTTTTTTTTTTTTTTTTTTTTTTTGGAAAAAACTAATTCAATTAAATCAAGATCGAAGCAAAACACAAGGAACTTAAACCTTAAATCAACAAACGTACGGTAGCTCTCTGAAAGAAAAACGCACAGAGTGGCGGAGGAGCAAAGGTGGGCAATAAATGCTCCTTAAAAACCCGCTCCTTTCGGTTCGACAATTTAATGTCAAACCCTCCTTAAACCTCCGTTAGAGTTTGTTTATCAATCAAAGGTGAGCCGAATTCGCAAGGGACACAAAGGCAAGTTTTAATCTGATGTTTGGAAACTTATTATGATAATACTCCAAGTTGAGGAATATTATATTGATTTTACTTTTATCTTTTATTTAACAATAAAAAGGAAAATGTTTTTGGGTTTTTATTTTTATATGATAATATATATATAAAAGAAAAGAAAAATATTTTTGTTTTTTATATAGTTTATGAAAGTGGAAACTTCTGAAAGAAGGATCTCAAGTCACTAATCGTTTAGAATCTCAACGATATTGTCGCAACACAACCTCCCCGGCAGCGGCGCCAAAATTTGATCCGTGCTAAATAGATATATAAATATTATGCAATGACGGATACGCGTGAATAAAGACAAATCAACCATTTAGGAAAAAGGCTAACTTGCAAAAACTCACGTTGTGATATGTGTGATACCAGGTAAGTGATTACCTAGGTCGTGTCCCAACGAGGAGTGAATGGACAATCGTTTAAGGTTTGGGATTAGAGTGACTGATGATTGGAATTTGGAATTTTTCTTTTTTAATTCTAATTTTAACAAATGAGAAACAAATTCTCACGGGAAATTTAATATTAACACAAATTATATTAAAAACGCGTTACGGGAATTCTAAAACGGGATTAAAAAGTGAAATCTATAAAAATAAATCCTACAAGTATCAAATTATTTTTCCTAAGTTAAAAATGACAAAAGAAAATTTTAGAAAAAAGATTTATATTTTTCTGACTTTTATATTTTTTATTATGAATTAAAAACTATTAGAAACTAATTAAAAGGTTAAAAATAGTAAATGACTTTAGAAAAATATGAAACTTGGCGGATAAATCTAAAATATTATTCTTAATCTAGGAAAAATAAAATCAAAGGTTATCTAAACCCTAATAAGCAAATGGGCTAATAAGCAGTTTGGAAATAAGCACTAAAATAAGCTAAAAAGCTCTAAAAATTACCAAAAGCTCAGAAATAGTTCAAACAACTTAATTAAGCATAAAACAACTGAATAAGCTCAAATAAACTAAGGAAATAAGCCAATAAGCACTTGGGCAGATTCACTAATTATGCAGAAATATCAGTTAAAATCCCCAACTTGCAGATCAAAATAAGCTGATAAATAAGCAGAAAAGTGGAACTTTATGGGGGCAAAACCTTCCTAGTACTACAGGCTACACTAAAATTCAAAAATCCCTAATTCTAACAACCCAATTGAACTCCAATTTGTGCCTAGATCAGATGGTGTAAAAAACTGAGGTTGATGCAAGGTTGAGTCAGTGAAATGGGGGAAATTGCAGACCTGATTCAAGCTAATTAATAAGCTCAAAAGTGCAATCCCAGATTAGAAACTGAAAACCTATACTATAAGCTATCTCTAAACCAAAAACCAGGCATTAAGTAGAACACATAAGCACTTAAATGGTGTCTAGAAAATTGGTGCAGACCTACTGATTTGGGTACTAATGTGCAGACTAGCAAAAATGGGTCAAACCCATTCAAAACCTATTGAAGCCTATCCAATTCTTGTGCATCCTCTTTAACCACTAAATAGAACACAAAAAGACCACAACTAAAAACCAAATCTGCTTATCTCTAAAATAAGCAGACTTGAGCAGTTGAGATTCTAATATTGAACTCACAAACTCAAATCCTCCAAAACTTAGAAATCAGGTCAAAAGCTTTTCACAACAACCTTTAAATGCTAAGTTAATCAAGATCAAAGTTGAGAAAAGTGCAAGTGAACAGTGGTGACCCCAAATGACCTATTTGACTTAAAAAGCCAAACACCCCTTTGTGTGGGTCTGTTATGATTTTTAAACTAAGACAGATTATTTAAAGCTATTATTTGGAAAGAAAAATATTAATTGAGCTATGTTAAGTCTAGAAAAGCAGAAATCAAAGGAAATTAAGCACTAGGAATAAGTTATCACTAATAAGCTATTTTTGGCTTTTTTTAAAGTTTTTTTAAGAAAATGAAACAAAAGTTATTAAACACTGATGAGATTGATGAAATGCACTTATAAACTACTAATAAGCAGGAAAAGACTATAATAAGCTAAAATTAAGCTATAGAACAGTGAAATAGAAAGTAATGCAAAAACTAGAAAATTGCTTACAATTGTATTGGAATATGAGACAAAGGAAATTGATCAGGGATAAGCCTAGCTTGTCAGAACCAAGCTATAAACCCAATTAAGCTTTCCAGAACAACATATTCCACACAACTGCTTATTTTGGCTTATTATTGACTTTTTTTTGACTTTTTCTTGACTTTTAAAATTTAAACTGAATTAAGTGATAATAAACTAACAATAAGCTGTCACAGGCTTATATTAGCTTACTTAAACTGGAAATAGGAGCTTTTAAACTTAGTAACAACTGATTCGAATCAAATGACTTAACATTAACTTGAATTAAAACTGAAATAGTACAAAGGTTTTTGAAACTGAAATTGAAATTGAAATGTGAAATTACAATAACATGAGATTGATTACAACTAAAAGCTTATTCTAAATTTGACTTAAGAGTAAATTACACTACGAATGGTCTAAAGCAGGGACAGTCTTCTCTCTGTGTCTTCATTTCATTATATAGCTATCCAAAAAGACTCTCTCCTCAATTCCGAACAAATCCCACCCATTGGATTGCTTTGAAGTGATCTCAGCCCTTCAAACTGATTTTGGCGCCAAAAAGGGTGAGTGGGAAACCCACTTGTGTACAGGTAACTTGGGGGGGGGAGGAAGAAGCAATAAATGCTTCTTGGCTTTTAGGTGAAGTGTATTGGGAAGGAGGAGGGTGGTGTGATGGGGGATGCAGAGAAACCTGTGGGTATGGTGGTATGGTTTTTGGCGGGGTGGTATTGAAGAAGAAGGTTTGACCGAAGTCAAACCTTCTGGGTTAACTAAGGGGTCGGGTTGGGTTATTGGTGGGGATTGGGCTTGGGAAATGTTTTGGTTGGGCTGGGTTTAGATTAAGTGTGGGTTGGCTGGGTTTAGTGATTAGGATTAGATTTGGATTTAGGTTTAATCTTAGGGACCAAAGTTGTAATATTCTGAAAATCCAAGGACTATTGCTGCCAAAAATAGAAATTATTCCCAGGGACCATTTGTGTCATTTTGGTATTTTGGAGGTTGACTTTGACTCTGTCTTTGACTTTCGTCCTCACTTGATCAAATGCACAATTGTTGCCAAGTCGATCCAAAAATGCTCGTTTTCGTTCTGTTTTCAATCTTTCAGTACCTGAGACACATAAAACACAAACCAAGGATATCTGCAGTATAATTCAGTGTTTTAGGTCATTTTAGTGTCTATTATGGGTATAAAATGATGAGTATTTACACACTCATCAGCGAGAAACTGGAATTCCATATAATGGAGAAGTATAGCGGTGCCAAAGGCATTATGGTTCATGCGGTGTTGTGATGCCAGTGCATTTTGTGTGTGGAAGTAATATCCAATGCCCGTATACACACGCGAAACTCTACCATTTCCAAAAATCAAGGACCAACCCGAACATAATTCCATTATAAGTACTCCAAGGATTGCAAAATTCACCTCTGAGTTGGACATAGGTGATCAGGCTATGTCCCACTGTCCCTGGTTGAATATAGGTGATCAGTCTATATTCACCCGAGGTTCAATAAATTTTGGAATACTTAGCCTAGTTATACTAGTAGTATGTCTGTTGCATCCAAAATCATTCCCAAAACCACAACAAGTGTACAAACTCGACATTCAATAATGAGATTACGCAAGGAAATAGCGTAACTCGGTGACAGGTTCGTTGCGTGCATAAGCATATGAAAATGCTTATAGTGAACAGCTAAAATAGGCGGATATAAAATATCCAAAAGTCAGGCACACATCTCAACAAATATAAAATCAAGCATCTCAGAGAACTCGTCAAATATATCATGAACATCTCATCAATTATATCCTCAAACAAAATCATACGCGAGGCATCAGCTTGGCAGGCGGGCACGTGGCGGTCATAGGGTTAAGTTTTCATGAAAGTGGTTATAGTCTAGGTTTTAGAAAATAAACCCAGTTCTCTATAACCTAGCTCTGATACCAATCTGTAACACCCCAAAAATCGGGTCCAGCGGAAGCATACATGTCACTGGGGTGATACTCAATTGGTATCACAACACAAGGTACAATGAACGGTTTTACCTCAACCATTTAGAATAAAACTTATTAACAAAAAGTGTTAAATTTACATTTTTTCAAAAGTAGTGCGGAAACAGGCCCATAAAATAAGTAAAGCGGTCCAAAATGTTTATCAGAGTCGTCAATGACCATGCCCCTTTGCCAAGCGCCTTCAGAAATAAGCTATCACCTTAAACCTGAAAATACATGCTAAAAGGGCCAACTTACGCTGGTGAGTTCACAGGTTTTAGTTTAAAACAACATGGTTGAACCAAAAGGTTTTCAAGTTCTAAACATTGTTCACAAACAAGTCAAGTCCAACGTAGGCTCACACAGCCTAAATCACCGTTCCAAAACCAAATCCGCAATAATAACATTTATAATAACCGTGGACCAAAATCAGTTATAAGTATGCTATGCTTGACTAGGTCGCAACCAACCAAACCAAACCAAACCTACACTTGGGTGTATCCAAATATAGTAACAGTTTCCTATAGGTGCACACTACGGGTGTCTATAGGCACAGGAGCCCTCGGTAATAGGCACAAAGAGCCCTTGTTAATGATTAGGCACAAAGAGCCCTTGTATATAATAACCATAGTCAAGTAGCATAGCAACATATCGAAAATATAAAATAACAGTTGGTCCATTCAAAACGGTTTTGCAAGTTTTCTCCTCCAAGTTTAGTAAAGCATTAATAAGATTAAAAATTTGGGGCTATGAAAACTCACATTCATATCAGTTAATCACATAACGCCTTCAAATAACCAATTCAAATATTTCAGTCAAACAGTCAAATATTGAGTAAACAGTTCATGTATTTCAAATAAACAGCTATTGAGTTTAGTTCAAAACGAGCATGTATTCTCCCCCAAATTAGTTTAAAAACCAGTAAAAGTAGGGGCCATGAACTCACCTTAGCCACAGCAATACAAGAATCACAACTGACACGACTGGCATCGAGAAGCACAACATAACAATCTCAAGATATACGACACGACGGTTCCACGACATACAGGCACAACGGTACACTGAGGTACAAGCACAACGGTACACAACGGTCTAGGATCGACACAACCTAATACGTATACGGTTATCTCAAAATATGTCTCGCACAATAATAAAGTCTATAAAAGGCAATGTGTCGTAGTTTTCGTGGATTACTCGATTTCAAAATTCATCAAAAGCTTAGTATCAACGTTTCGTGTGGTGGTAAGAAAACATAGACTCGACATACAACTCACGCCAAACAGAAAAAGACATCGACATAGTCGAGCGAATACTGACGAGAACTCAAACCAAAGAAGACAAATCTAGAAGTTAACGACACATAGCTATACTGATACAAATAGATCAATTGGTAGTTTCGGTATGTTTCCCCATAACCTCAAATAGTTTTGAAAAGCCAATTTGCGTTTATAATAAAAGTCAATTTCCTCAAAACAATTTAATAGAAAATTAATAAAAGGTGTTCATTGAATATTAGACATTATTGCCTTATTGTATATTTGTTGCGAATCAAATATATTAAATTCATCTTGAGTCTAATATACTGTATTCGTTTCATCTTGAGTCTAATATACTGTATTTTTTTTGATTTTTTTCTTATTAAATTCATTAGATCTTGAATATAATGATCATCTTAGTATTTTTTTAATTGTTTTTATCTGACTTTAGTTGATTTTAGTTGTTTTAGTTGATTAGAAATTGTTTTAGTTGTTATTGATGCTGTTAAATATTGTTTTAGTTGATGCTTAAAGTAGTTTTTAGTTGTTTTAGTTGATTTTTAGTCTTTGATGAAAAATCACATGTGATTCCTTTTTTATTGATGCTGTTAAATATTGTTTTAGTTGATGTTAAAAGCAGTTTTTAGTTGATTTTTAGTTTTTGATAAAAAATCACATGTGATTCTTTTTTATTGTTGCTGTTAAATATTGTGTTTGTTTAATTATCTGTGTGTTGTTAGTGATATCAGCCTATTCAGGGAGATTATTTGTGATATCTAGGGCGACTAATTAGTGATATTAGCCTAGTTAGTGATATCAGCCTAGTCATATTGTAGATAAGAAGGGCAAAATAGGATTTTATGTGTGTGTGTTTTATGTGTTGTTGTTTTAGTTTATTTGTTGGAGTAATTAGCCTATGCAAGGGAGTTTTGACCCATTTTTTACCAAATGGATTAATCAGTCTATGCAGGGAGTTTTGATCGATTTAGTTATGTGTCGTTGTTTTAGTTATGTGATTCATTAGTTTAAAGTAGTTTTATTTTACATATTTTATTGTTGTATTGTTGTAATCATTTGTGATTTTTTGTTGCAGGTGAAACTGTTATAAAGTCATCTGGCCAGGTGAAATCGATTGCCTCAAAGGAAAAATTAGCAAAGGAAAAACCAAACCCTGCTGTCAAACCAAACCCTACCGTCAAACCAAACCCTCCTGTCATACCAAAGCGTACTATCAAGCTTAATCTCACGGCTGCAAAGGAACGAATAGCAAAGGAAAATTAGAGACGGAACAATTAGCAAAGCAAACCAAATCAAAACATACCAAACAAAACCAAACCAAACCAAACGCTCCTTCCAATCCTCCTGTTCTCAAACCAAACCCTCTTGTTGTCAAACCAAATCCTCCTGTTGTCAAAGCAAAAGTTATTGAATCAAAGGTAGCGTCCGATGAAGAGGGTTCCTATGAAGAAAGTTCTGATGAGGAGGTTTCCGATGAAGAGGGTTCTGATGAAGAAAGTTCTAAAGGAGAGGGTGAAAAGTTAGTGTCTGATGAAGATGGTGAAAAGGTGGCTTCTGAAGAATGGGGTTCTGATGAAGAGGCTTCGGATGAGGATGAAGGATCGGATGGAGAGGATGAGGGTTCTGATGAAGTAGAGGAGGAAGAACAGGATGAGGTAGAGGATGAAGGAGAGGAAGAAGGAGAGGGGGAGGGTTCTGATGAAGCAGAGGAGGAAGAACAGGATGATGAAGAGGCTTCGAATGAAGAAGACTAGGAATACAAAGTTAAGCAAAGTGAAGAGGATGACGAAAATGAAGAGGATGAGGAAAGTGAAGAGGATGAGGGAAGTGATGAGGAAGTGGTTAAGAAGGTAAAATCAAAGATTGTTAAAGATAATAGGAGTTTGATAGTGTTAAAGGAAAAAGGTAGAAAGAAGGTTTCTGAGTCTATGAAACGGAATCAAGTTTCTGATGAAAAGAGGGTGTTAAAGCTTAAGAAGAATGTTCCAAAGTCTAAGAAAATGAAGAAATATGAATCATCTTCCTCTGAAGATGAAAAGAGGGTGTTGAAGCGTAAGAAACCTTCAAAGAAGAAGAAGCGTTTAGTTAAGTCCAAATCTAAATCATCTTCTTCTTCTGAAGATGAGAAACCTTCAAAGAAGAAGAAGCATTTGGTGAAGTACAAATCTGAATCATCTTCTTCCTGTGAAGATGAGATGCCTTCAAAGAAGAAGCGTTTACTAAAGTCTAAATCAAAGATAGACAAGATAGAGGATTTGAAGAAGAAAAGGAAGAAACCTTTAATCGAAGAGCAGAAGAAGAGGTTGGCGTATCTGAAAAAGTTCAAAGTTATGAAATCAAGGACCGTACCTGCTTCTTTGTTTGCTGCCATCCGTGACTCGAGAGTTGACATGCAATCTTTCCTGTCGGGTATTGGTTTTATGTCTTTGTACAATGTTTCTATCGAATCACTTCCATCTTGGCTTGCTAGGTTTGTTGTGACTAAGTTTGATAACAAAACTTATGAGTTTAAGTTGCATAATGGCACATTTGTTGTTACTCCGGAGAAAGTACATGAGATTTTAGGAATACCTCTTGGTGGTATATCTTTGTTTGATTTACCTGAGAGATCTCCTAATGATCCGTTTATTAAGAAGTGGTTAAGCAATTTGATAATAGAGCGTTGAAGGATATCCATCTCCCTGATATTGCTTCAATGTTGGTGACTGCAAAGGAAGTTGACTTTATGTTTAAAGTCAACTTCCTCATGCTATTTGCTAACACAATGTGTCTCACTGATACCATGAGGGGATTGTGAATTTGACTGTGCTTAAACGTATTCGGTAAGATACAGTAATCTCAGAAATTGACTGGTGCGGGTTTCTTCACAACTTTCTTCAATATAGTCAACTTCCAAATAGTGATGGTGGCTACTACATTGGTCCAATCGCCTTCTTGATTGTAAGTTTTTACCTTTTATGTTTTTATATTTTGTTACAGTAATCTTACTATTTTTTGATTGTAATCTTACTATTTTTTGTCTATTTTTACAAGCTCTTGTATTTGGATTCTACGAAGTTGGATTCGTTTCCTGTTGTTAGAGTTTTGGAAAAATATTAAATCGTGTATGACTAGAATCGAACCCGGGACTGAGGGATTGCACACTTTACGTATGAATGATCAAAGGAATAATTAATATATATATATATATATATATTATATATATATATATATATATATATATATATATATATATATATATATATATATATTATATATTTTAATTATTTGGACACGAAATATAACTAACGGACGTTAAAGTAATTAATAGAATTGACTAATGACTGTTAGTAAATAAAGGAGGGGGTTGAGTGTCGAGTTTTGAAACTTGAGGAGGTATTAGACTCAAACTTGGAGAACAAGTTTGGAGCCTATATAAACAAACTCATTGCTCTCAAAACAGGTCGACAATTAATTAAGCCTTCAAAAGGCACGATTACATTACAATACCAAAAAGTCAATCGACTTTTTGATTTCTCATTCTTAGCATGTGTCTAGTCGTACAGTATCTATCTTTGACATGATATGCACTGTACATTATTTATAATAATAATACCACATGATACATATGTATTGTACAGTATGTAGAAGAATGATTATATTCTTACTTCCTTCTTGAATTAAAGATTCAAGGTTTATTAAACAAAATAGTTTTGGTTTAATAATTGTGTTCATTCACTAGCATCAACCTTTGATCGGTTATAGTACGTGTGTCATGAACTTAGATATTACTTACTTTAGTAATTAATCTTGGTTTGTTAGTTCAAGAAAAGTGAAGAGAAGTTTAGATATTTGTTTAGCTAAGATCAAAGGTACGTTTCCTTTATTATTCGGTAATACTTTATACATGTTAAATATGATCCTTGCTTCCGCTATTATACGTGCTTTGATGTTTATTTATTTATTTTAATGTCAAGATATTTAAATTCCAACAGTGGTATCAGAGACAGGTTTAACATGTAATTGTTATTACCTAAACGCATAATAAAAATCGAATCTTGATTTGGATTTACATGTTAGCGATTTGTGTTTAGTTTAGAACATAAAAATATAAATCGTACATAATTTAGGGGGGGTTTCGAACCTTCTTTTATTAAAAAGTTATATTTGTAACCCTAAATTAGGACATGTTATGTTTATGTGTTTATTTGAATAAAGGGTTACGTTCCTGGTTAATCCATGATGCTTCATGCAAGGTATTTATGGATTAGGGTTTGTTTTATTTTCTACATGTTTAGATAAATCTAAAATTAGGGAAGACCTAATCTATTAAATTAATGAATCAGTTATGTGCAACGTGGTATATTATTATTAAAACTTACGCGGTCAATTGTTGGCGTCTGTGGTCCATTGGGTACAATGCGCTCGAAAACCAATGGGAGTTTTATTAATTATATACATAATAATTACACATATAGATTATTAATAGGATTTATCAAAAGGTTGCATGTGGCTATATGATTTAATTGTTAAGATTATATGCGTTATTTGTGTTTATTTAATTTTTGTTAAAATTACTTGTCTTATTTGTTTAAATTATTCTTGAATTGTAAGCAAAAAGAGGGTGATTTTTGGTATAAAAATTAAATGGACCTAATAACTATGAAACCTTGATATGGTAAATTATTTATTGCCAAGTCTTATGTGCCGGCAGTGGTTCGCTTCGCATGGTAATTTGCTCCCAGGCGAGACTAGCAATTTAATAATTTACAACATAATTTTATAAGACTTAGAATCATAAACTTTTAATTGATTGATGCAACTGTACAAATGGTCGAAGCGGCGGACCTAATTAGACAAACTATAAAGTGGGTATAAGGTTGGTACGCATTAAATTGTGACCTTAAAGAGACTCCATTCTGTCTCTCCGCTCGCCTGTGCGTCTAATTAGACTTACCAAGTACACCATTATATGTACGAAGCATCTTAAGGCAAAGTTGTAAGTTATTCAACGCCTCAATTAAAATTTTGTTGATTTAACTCTTAGCAAATTGGTAATTAAAATGGTTTTGAAAACTTAAGATACAAAGATGAGTGCATGCATCTTTGTACATATTTTGATTATAACATCAAAATAAATACCCTATAAAATTTAAGTCCATGCTATCTAATTATAAGAGACACTTGAAGTTAATATCTGGCGTAAGTGAGACCTTGACACAGATATTAATGACAAGGTAAATTACATGCTTTTATTGCCAGCAGATCAACTGAGTGTAATAAAATTATGTGAATTTACAAGTTTCTAAATTAGACGACATAATTAAGTTATAAGTGAGACCTTGAGACTTATAGCATGAGATGGGAAGAAACATGCTTACATTGCTAATTATTTGGCAAATGTAATTCCCAAAAATTTAGGAGTCGGAAATTGTTTCGCGATTATTGTTCTACAATTACCATCTTTTGTACTTTCACTGCTAGCAGATTAACTGATGTGGTAGAACTATGGAAAGTTGGATCCTAGTTTTCAAGAAAATTAAATGGTTATTTTATATTTCCTGGGTAATTTTCTTTTCTTGAAAAATTATTATCGAAAATACTAAAATTGAATTTTGTAAATTCATTTAATGTATTAATGCAACGTTAAAAACTGTAAATGTGGGGCATTCTTTTAGCGGAAAAATGATCTACACCCGTAGGGGTTTAGGCTAGAGTCAATTTTACTAAAAGAACAAACCAAGTCTACTTTCTTTGAGAAGAGTGAGACTTAAACCATATACCTTTTCATGTATAAGAAGGGTATAATGGGAAAATTAGAATTGTCTAAATTCTAAGAAATAACTCATAGCAAAATTTTAATAGTTAAGAAAATTGCACATTTTATGAGTTATTAAATTAGAAGCTAGACTAGTTACTGCAAAATTGGTAAAAGGCAAACTAGCACACTTTGTCTAGTTGTTGTGCTTTGACCACTTTTAGATGCTACATACCATTGTGAGGATGGTAGTCATATTAAGGAAGAAATTGCATGCCCAATTATTTCCAAGTTAATTGAATTGATGGATAGTCCATCATTTACAAAGTAGAATACATTCTTTAGTACCTAAGTAATTGTTACGTATGGGATTACTCAAAGGTGTAGGAAAGTAAATAGCACACTATTTGCTTTTACTGGTTATGAAACACTTATAATGTTGTCAAATCCAGTGGGAGCATTGTGATGTAATTACGGAATAACATATATTAATGTAATGATCTGTAATTCAGTGGGAGCTACGAGCTTGTTATCTTGGTAGTAACCCAAATTATCTCTAGAATGTCTTGAGATAATTACTTTCCAATTATAGACACTTGTGGGTTTAAGGATAGTCATGTGCGTTTCCTTACTAGACAAGGTGGTTCTATATCTACGAATATCTATGACACAATCATATTGATCACATAAACAAACGATTGACGAGTTGTTTATCTGATACATGATGTTGTTCCATGCACAAGTGGGAGAAATCTTAATTGTGTGCAAGCAACAACACAAAGGAATATGATTTAAAGAATTCTCTTGACTGCAAGGTAAGAGATTAATGTTCTAATGTGATTTATTCACATCTAATAAATAGAACACTTGGAATTAATATCTAGCGTAAGTGAGACCTTGACATAGATATTAATGACAAGGTAGATTACATACTTTCATTACTAGCAGATCAACTGATGTAATGAAACTATGCTAATTTGCAAGTTCTAAATTAGATTCTTATTAGAAAAAGTGTCAATATGATAATGAGATTACTTCAAACTAATATTTATGTATTATTGAAATGACATAAATAAATGAAGTAATCTAATACTACTTCAAATTTGAATATTTATGTATTCTTGGAATGTCATAAATATATGAAGTAAATAAATTAACTTGAAATACTATTAAAACCAAATTGTGGTGTTCATGATTACTTTAGTTATGCATATTTATATTTTATTGTAAAGTTACAAATATGAAGTCTTTTAATTGTTACAAGACTTATAATAAAGTAAGACGTTAACTTGTTATGTCTTTATTAAAACATATACAAGAAGTAATTGAGTTGATCAATGATTTATAACGTATAATGGGAATATAACAGTTATGTCTTCTTCTTAAGACATGGACAAGAAGTGACTTGGTTAAAAGTACTTATGTTATATTGCATGCAATTGGTTTGGAAAATCTATTTCACCATTAACATGACTTAGTTGGTAAATAGGTAAGCCAAACAAAATATATTTATCTTACATATTGTAAGATTGTCTGACAATGTTAATCCTAATGAAATACATAATGGTTATGGTACGTTCATTGTTTGATTAAAGATAACTATATATTCTTTTATTCCAAAAGTTATCAAGGTTAGGAAATTGAGTATGCATTGTATATACTCAATCAGACTCCAACCTAGAAGATTATTAAGACACCATTTATTATGGAATGTGATGAATCACATTAAGTCTTAAAATTGAAGTTCTGAATTTGTTAAAACTATTTGAGTAGGGTATTAACAAACTTCATGTAAGGAACTGTCAATATGTATTTGTAATGTCCCAAAAGAGAACAATTTTATGTTGCTCTACTTGCTAAGTATTTATAGATAGTCTATAAATAGGAAAAGGCAAGTGGGAGTTTTATCTTGAAAAAGATAAAATTACAAGATACATGATCTTCTAAAATACACTAGCAAATGTCATGATGAGGATTAAACATGTTAATGTTAAATCTCAAGATGATGGAATTCTCATTCATAGATCCGCATGGATATCTCAAATATTTGTATAATATGTTGAGGATTATGAGATACAGGATTATGGTAAACCTGTTGATGAATTGCAAATATTGAATTTGGCAAGTTACTCATACTATGAATGATTAGATGCAGTCCATAAAGATAATTAGTTTTGGAAACTTAATTAATCTTGAACTCTATAGTTACACTATAGAATAATGGTGAGTTTCTCAAAAGGAATAAAAATCCTAGAGATTTAGATTCCTGTGTAGAAATCATAATGGACAATTCTGTGTACATATTTAATGTATGAAAAGATTATCAAACACATTTAAGCAATTAACTGTGATTGAAATTCTTTGTAGGCACATTAAATGTATAAAGATTATGATTGTCATTCTTAGTTGCATTTATATGAAATTAAGAATGGAAGATCAAAACTCTTTCTTGAGTAATTACTTGTGCGAGGACGATAAGTAATTGAAAGGAGTATTTGAATTCAAATAATCTTTGGAAGTATACAAAGTGAAATCATTTATGAATGGATTAATGCATGCATCTAGGAGATACACTTATGTTTGATTATTAAATTTAAGTTTTGATTTATAATTAAAATAAGATAATCTCTTAATATTCCTAAAAGCTAGTGGGAGTGTTATATTTATTTTCTTATTTCATATATGTTGTATAACATATAGGAAGTAACATTCCATAAGCATTAAATGTTAAGTCTTAGTTTGGAACGAAACTTCACGTGAAGATTTAGAAAATAAACATACAGCCTTGAATATATGTTTATTGTTATAAACATAAGCGGTAAAATAATTGATTCTAATAAACATGATTATACTATTAGAAAGTCTAGATAGACACATATCTTTGAAAAGATATGACATGAATAAATCTAAGTTTGACGCAAGGATTTTTCATGTACATCATGTTGTTTGTTGTATCATGCTTGATGAAAGATGATTTGACAACATTAATATCTAATGGAAAGTTATTAGATAACTTAGTGTAATGGATGTGGTTGGATTTAGAATTAACATCCTTATCCTGGAATAGCTCCTGAATTCTAAAGATAAACCATATGGCAAATTATTGCGTAATTGTCATAGCCAACAAATCTGGAAAGATTTGAAGGTATCAAAGATTACACAAATGGATATTGAAGTTTACGGGATTTTAAAGAGCATATTGTTGTTTGCATACAATGATGCTGGTAAGATTGAGATGACACTCAATACTAGTCATGGTAGGATTTCATCCTAGTTTATAGCCATGTGTACTAGTTATGCTTAACTGTAAGCATAGTTGCATTTTACATTAAAGAATTAGAATACTTTAAACTATAAAAGGTTTGATAGTTTGCTTGTCATAAATTCGTGGTTGAGGATGTCACGTATTTTATGAAATATTATGTGGCATTATCAAGATAATTGATAGCACACATACAAGAACTTCATTAATTGAATTCTTGAAATAAGTATTCTCAAAATTCCCATAGATCAAAATTAGTTGATTTATGCCTTGTCAACAAGTATGTTTGACATGACTTGAGGCATAATTCATTAATAAGAATTATCATGCATTGATCTATTTTAGTGTTTGGATAATGGGATGTTATTGAACAGTTATTATTTTAATGAAATAAAATAATGGTTATGTTTATTTATCATTTTCTTAATAATATATCCTATATTTGCATGTTTATATCCTTGAATATATTTATATATTCTAAACTGTCCGTTGTCAGTTAATGATACGGGAATATCATTAAATTAAGACAAATCTGAGTCTTGGTAGAATATACTTAAAGTATATTGATGCGTTGTCATACCAATTTCACATGATATTCAAAATGTTTGGATATAGGACTTATCCCGCCACATGAGTTTACTTTATGGATCTTGTCATCAAGTAAATCATGAGTATATAGTTATCCTCAGACTTGAGATGCCAGATAACTGTCATGCATGTAGTGCATTTCTTTGATTCAATTTAACGCTATACGTAACTGGTAGCTATACGGATTGTTTTGGGAAGCGTTGCGAAGTGCATGTGTTATGCTCGTAGTCAAGATAGAATTTGTTCCTTCAAATTGTTTGAAGTTTAATACTGTTGGGCCCCTCGTAGGGTTGACAAGATGTTTGTGCGGCCGCACCCAAGATCTCCCCTGAATGGTTCAGATGATTTGGTAATCTTGCTCAATCATAAACAACGAGAAACATAATTATTAATAAAGAATGACTTAGATCCATATCTTTATTAATGTAGTATTAGAACAAAAGGATAAGTATGATGATTAATAATCAAGTGGTTTTTCCAGGAGACCACCACCCGAGTTGTACTAGGGGCATTGGCGTGTTGCTAGACGCTAACCAATGTCATTACCCTTTTAATAGATTTCCAAGTGGGAGCTGTTAGAGTTTTGGAAAAATATTAAATCGTGTATGACTAGAATCGAACCCGGGACTGAGGGATTGCACACTTTACGTATGAATGATCAAAGGAATAATTAATATATATATTATTATATATTTTAATTATTTGGACACGAAATATAACTAACGGACGTTAAAGTAATTAATAGAATTGACTAATGACTGTTAGTAAATAAAGGAGGGGGTTGAGTGTCGAGTTTTGAAACTTGAGGAGGTATTAGACTCAAACTTGGAGAACAAGTTTGGAGCCTATATAAACAAACTCATTGCTCTCAAAACAGGTCGAAAATTAATTAAGCCTTCAAAAGGCACGATTACATTACAATACCAAAAAGTCAATCGACTTTTTGATTTCTCATTCTTAGCATGTGTCTAGTCGTACAGTATCTATCTTTGACATGATATGCACTGTACATTATTTATAATAATAATACCACATGATACATATGTATTGTACAGTATGTAGAAGAATGATTATATTCTTACTTCCTTCTTGAATTAAGATTCAAGGTTTATTAAACAAAATAGTTTTGGTTTAATAATTGTGTTCATTCACTAGCATCAACCTTTGATCGGTTATAGTACGTGTGTCATGAACTTAGATATTACTTACTTTAGTAATTAATCTTGGTTTGTTAGTTCAAGAAAAGTGAAGAGAAGTTTGGATCTTTGTTTAGCTAAGATCAAAGGTACGTTTCCTTTATTATTCGGTAATACTTTATACATGTTAAATATGATCCTTGCTTCCGCTATTATACGTGCTTTGATGTTTATTTATTTATTTGAATGTCAAGATATTTAAATATGATCCTTGCTTCCGCTATTATACGTGCTTTGATGTTTATTTATTTATTTGAATGTCAAGATATTTAAATTCCAACACCTGTTGTACGTGTACAGCCTGCAATCCAAAACTGGAACACATATGCAATGAAGAGACGACAAGATCTTGAAATTAAAGAACAAGTCATTGGAAAGCTTGAATTGCATGGAGAGTGGACTGAAAATGAAGCTTATGAAAGAAGGCTTTGTTGTTTGTGATGCTGTTAGAAGTCATCCTCATTTGGAATCTTTTCCACCTGCAACCGACAAACAGGTTTGTGAGAGTGGACTGATTTGTAAGAAAATCACATGTGATTTGTAAGAAAATCACATGTGATTTTATTATAAATCACATGTGATTTATTATGTGATTTCTAACTTCAGTTTTATATGATTTTTGTTTTTATTGCAGAGTTTTTATAAGATGATTGAAGAAAAGCTTTCAATCATATCTGATGAAAAGCACAATCTTGAAGATATTTTGAAATATGCCAATTCAGAGTATCCGGACGATGAGAATGTGCTTCGACTGTATGATAAGTATGTCGAACTTTTCAAGGAAACTGTATCACTGGATCAAGAGGAAGTTCATGTTGATGATTTTTCCCAAGAAGATCATGAAAAGAATGAAGGTGGTCCGAAAAATGATGATCCGAAAAAAGATGTTCCAAAAAAAGACTTTCTGAAAAAAGATGTTCCAAAAAAAGATGCTGGTGCGAAAAAAGATGGTGGTCAGAAAGATGGTGGTGCGAAAGAAGATGGTGCTCAGAAAGATGATAGTGGTCAGAAAGATGATAGTGTTCCGAAAGATGGTGGTCAGAAGGATGATGAGGATAATGTTGATGGTGGTCAGAAAGATGGGGATAATGTTGTTCCTGAAACAGAGAATCCCGTTTCAGGATGAAGACATAATTGATGTTGGAAATTTCACGTAGTGGCTTGAAGAAAATTATGATGTGGTTGGTGATGTAATTGATATTATTTCTGATGCATATTATGATGTACTCTATCTATCTTAGAAAAAATATAGTTTCTTCTTTTTATTCTTATTTTTTCTAACTAAATATTTTTTTCAATTCAGGGACCATCGTATGATGATCCTCAGGCTGCTCAGGCGGCTAACATAGATTGTCCTCAGACTCCTCAACGAATGGTCACTCGTGTTTCTAAATGAAGCCCACCTTCTCCAAATCTTAAGAAACGCGTTGTTAAACCATCTTCGTACCTGTGCTCTCCATACATGAATAAGAAGACGGTAGTGATCACTCTCCTTAAAAAGTTGGAGTTCATGTTGGTAAATAGCTTGTTTGTAATGCAGAGCGAGAAGCTGTAAGTGTAAATTCATTATTTTCTATAAGTTTTTAAAATCTCATGTGATTCTTATTTAATCATATGTGATTCTTATACTGACATGTGATTTTTTTATATATAGTGAAAAGGTTTTTGAAAGTAATTCTGGCGACTTTGAGGTTTCGTCTGTGCGTTTGAACATGGAGACGTTGGCACCAAGCTTGTGGATAGATGCTAATGTTGTTGACTGCTAGGGAGCAATCGTTAACTATGAAGATCGATTTAAAGAGGAATCCTCACCATACATGCATTTTTTTCCAACGGGTTGTCTTGTAAGTTTTTTTTATATATATATTTGTATTTACCTTCCATTTTAATAGATATTGGTATTGTAAGCCTATTTTTATCTTGTAGTTTTTTTTATATATATTTGTATTTACCTTCCATTGTTAAGCCTATTTTTATCTTGTATTTAATTTCCATTTTTTTAAACTTTTTTTTTATGTTTTAATAGACAAATGCTATGGTTAATGATCCGCGTCTAGATGAGGATCAGCATTGGGAGATGTTTTGAAAAGAGATTGCGGCTCAACTTAAAAAAGATGATGCTACTCTTTCGTTAGTTGAACTGGTAATTTTTTTATTCCATTAGAAATATAATTTTGTGTTAGTTTATTTGGTATTTAAGTTTCCTTTTTATTTGTTTAAACAGGCGTTTTTCCCTATTTGTGTGTCCAAACATTTTTATGTGGTTGTTTTCAAGCTTAAGACGCAAACGACAATGACCATCCTTGATAACAGAGATTGTGGACAAAATGTCTACGAGGAAAAGTATGAAAAAGCTTGCGAACTTCTGGTAAGTATTTTTTTTTAATTCCATTAGAACTTCTGTGTGAATCACATGTGATTTTCTGTGTGGATCACATGTGATTCATATGTCAGGATCACATGTGATTCTGTGTGGATCACATGTGATTCATATGTCAAAATCATTCAGTTTACTTACCAAAATATATATATATAATATATTATATATATATTATTTATATATATAATATATATTTATATTTTGTAGAAAAAATTGTTTTCCAGGTATTTGAGTAATTTTGAACATCCAAAACATGCTGCTGTTGCTAAAGTAAAACCACGCATTCCAAGATTGAAATGGAGAACAAAGATGAATCACGTAGACTGTGGAGTTTTTACAATGATTCATATGGAGTCTTACATGGGTCAAGCTGCTTCCAAATGGGATGTTGGACTTTGTGCAGAATCTGAGAAACAGAAGTCAATGTTGAAGCGCATGAGGTTCAAAATTGCAACCAAGATTCTGTTGCATGAAGAGAATGTCCGTGCACAGAAGATGTATGACTTGGCTATCAGTTTCCAGAATGAACATGATGATACTACAAGGATCTCGATAATTGTTGATGTAATTAGAAACAGAGGTCAACGTAAAAGTCAAGAGTAGTCTTCTAATGGTAGTAGCCTTTTGATGGTAGTCTTTTGATGGTTGATAACTGATGGTAGTCTTGTGATGGTTTGTAATGATCTTTGAACTAAAACTGTTGATGGTAGTCTTCTGATGGTAGTTTTAGTTTGTAATGATGGTAGTCTTGGATAACTGATCTTTGAACAAGTTGTAATGATCTTTGAACAAGTTGTAATGGTCTTTGAACAAGTTGTTTATCGTAACTGATTTTTAGTCTTTCTGCTGTATGTTTTTAGCATGTCTTTTTATTTTTTTTATTATCATTTTTTTAAATTTTGTTAAATGTAATGGTCTTTCTGCTATATGTTTTGAACAAGTTTATTATAACGCTAGATCACATGTGATTATTGTGAAAATCACATGTGATTATTGTGAAAATCACATGTGATTTTCACTATAATCACATGTGATTTTTGCATGAATCACATGTGATTCACATAGAAACACATGTGATTCTTTTTTCCGTGAAGTACAAGTGTTTAATCTGCTAGAAAAAAAAGTAAAAATCCTTGTAACACACTTGTAGAAATTCCATATATTCGAATAAAGAATCTTTGTAACACACTTGCAGAAGTTCAAACAAAACATGTAACAAAATTCTAATGTACCAAAACACTTTACCAAAAGTTCAAAAAAAGTATGAAAAATGCTAATGATGGTAAAATATGAAATTCAAGAAGCGTTTGTCGCTAGTTTAGCAGCAGCAATTCTTGCTAGTTTTTCAATATACTTTGGATTCAACGGACATGTTTTCTTGGTGTGCTTGTTAGTCTTCTCTCCACAACATCCATATTTCCATTTCGACTTAGATCTTTCTTCAAGTGCCATTTCTCTTCCACTCTTTCTGCGTGCTTCTTTAGACCAACCTTTGTTTGAAGCTTTGGTTGGATTTTTTCCACCTTTTTTTTCAGGTTTCTCAACTGCATATATATCCTCAACCACATTCTCAATTTCTTTTTTCCGCGAAGGAGGTTTAGGCGCTTCATCCTCAATTTCTTTCTTGATTGATTTCAATTGTTCCACAAACTTTCCTAACTTTCCTTCATCTTTACTCAACAAATATAAACACTCGTCTACCACGAAAGTAGCCTCATTTGTTAATTTTTCAATTGGTTTATTTTTTTCTCCATACCTATTTTTCTTTCTTCTCAATGCAGGTGGTATTACTTCCCTCCTCCAACACCTCAAAATGTACTTTTCCGGGATCATTTGAACATCACGGTTCTTCAAAGCACATAATACGTGTCGACATAAAAATCCGAATCGAAGAAAATGCCTACAAGTACATTCCAGTAGGACCTTTTCGCAGAACAGAGAGGAAAGAAAATTAAAACTTTATTAATGCTGGAATCACATGTGATTATTTGTGAAAAGCACATGTGATTTGTTATATCAGATGATAACAGCTAAAAACATTTAATAATTTCAAATAAATTTACCTTGTATTCTGCTACTTTTTCACATTCCTGCACCTGTTATTCTCCTTTTTCTTTATAAAGTGTCCTATAAGCAGCCGCATTCCTATCTCTAACCCTAAGCATCTCACAACCCTCTTCCGTTTTAAACTCTTCTATTGTGCAAGACCAACAAGCTTCTTTTATTACCTTTTGAACAAGCATAAATATTGTTCTTGTATATACTTTAGATGCATGACGTTCCATATTTAACTCTGTGGAAAGTTTTGGAGCTGAGTCAAATGTGTTAAAGTCCAATTGTTCTTGCCTATACCTTTGCCTCTCGATTGCTGATTCGAAGCACATCATGAAATTAACCAATGTTGACCCGTGATTTGTGAAATTTTTGAAGAAAGCGTTTTCACTCTTATACCTTAAAGTAGTTCTCATCAATCCAAATAATGGTGAGTCAATAAAATATGCTGGTAGCCACATTTCTCGAAGTCTAAACATCTTTTTCATCCATTTGTGGTCTTTCAATCCAAAATCTTCAATCAATTTTGTCCATTTTTCTTCAAACTCCAATGGTTCCATGAACATATTCCACATAATCTTGTTCAAACGCTTTTTGAAATCAGTTTCATCATAGATTTTTTTACAAATCTGTAAACAAATTTCATGTTATTCATGATATAAACAAAAGTGAATCACATGTGATTCAAGTGATAAATCATAAACAAATTTTAAAATAGTATATGAATTAAAATACCTTTGCTGGAATTTTTTGGGTGATATGCCACATGCATAGTTTGTGTTTGGATTCAGTAAAAACTGCTTCAATTGCTAACTTCATGGCTCCATCTTGATCCGTTACAATCATTTTTGGTTGTTTTTCATGTGCACTCATGAATGATTTTAATAGCCATGTGTAAGCTTCTTCATCTTCTTTTAGAAGCATTCCCGCACCGAGTGTCACACACTTTCTGTGATTATCTATCCCAGTGAATGGAACAAACACCATGTCGTACCTGTATATCACAAGTTTCACACAAAAATCTCAAAAAGAATCACATGTTATTTTGTTAGAATCACATGTGATTCTCTCAGAATCACAAGTAATTCATGAACGTGTTAAATTTTAATAAAGGTATAACAACTTTGAATACAGACTTACTTGTTAGTTCTGAATTTGGCATCAAATGATACTATATCTCCAAACTCCTTGTAATTGCATTTGGAAACTTCATCCGCCCAAAACATGGCAACCAACTCACTATTTTCAACCTTATAATGAAATGTAAAGTTTGGCACATACTTCTGTCGGTTTTCCATTTTGTCTAATAGAATTTGCGCATCGCTTTCACCTATGAATGGATTTATATCCCTTTGTTGATTCTTAAAATCAGCACTTGTGCCATGAACATATTGAGTGCCACCTATCATGCTACAGTATAAATGGTGTGCCCTTGTTGCACCAAGTTTGAAGGTTGAAGCTTTGACAACGAACCTTTTTTCCGCTTGAGTCATCTTCCTTTGTTTCTTTGTTAGATGCTTATACGCTTTCGGAATCATTAAATGATTGTGCTTAGCAATGAATTTAGTTACTTCATACTCTCCAGAAATAGGATCCAAAGTGATAAATATTCGTGCCATACAACCTGTTATCCGTTGTCTTGTATTTTTGACTTGTTTATCACTCTTTTCTAGATCCAATGTGTTTATATTTATGTTTTTTGGAAGCCCTTCCTTATTACACATAAGGTACTTACTTTTTGCCAAACAACTTCTTGTGTTTTTTTGTGCCGATTTTTTAACTTCAAAGCCTGCTATTTCAGCATATTTGTTGTACATTTCAATACATTCCTCTATCGTATTAAACTTTTTCCCCTCAACAGGTAAATAAATATCGTCAACAACAGGTTCCCAATAAACTGATCCTCCATGAGTTTCTTCATGTGTGTATGAAGTTGGTCTTGGTGCCATCGCAGAATCTGTTTTACAGAATCACATGTGATTTTGTTAAAAAAATATAGCGATTTACATAACTAGGATCACACACTATTTATTTAAGAGCAGAATACATGTGATTTTTATTACCTTAAAACCCTAAAAATCTAAATAAGCAACAAAATAAGCTGAATAACATGTTATTTACTTTAAACCCCTAAAAACTAGCTGAATCACATGTGATTTACCTTAAAAACCAAAAAATCTAAATAAGCAACAAAATAAGTAACAAACTAAGCTGAATCACATGTGATTTACCTTGAATAACAGCTATATTTTCTTCCATAATTTCAGCATCCATAATCTCATCTGGATTTTCAGAAACCACAAGTTGAACATCAACTAAATTTGTTTCGCTTAACTGATTACTATCCATTTGATGATGGTGGATTGACGGTGATGACGGCGGTTGAAGGTGGTGACGGCGGATTGAAGGTGGTTATCGGTGGTGATGGGTGGTGGATTGAGAATGTTTTTGTGTGTGTTTTTTTTGCCCTAATTTTTTTGGGGAAAAAAATGAAGGTTTTTTTTTTGGTTTATATAATTGTCTTTTTTGCCCTTCAAGTGTAAATACATGATTTGGTTGGGATTGGTTCAATGGTCTATGACAAATGGTGGTTCTTTAGGGATCTCAACTCATTCTTCTAGTCGTATATGTCTACACAAAAACGAATTGAAAGGCAATCCAAAAGTTCATTGAGTGATACACGATTTTATATCTCTTCCTAAAATACACAATCTTTACCAAGTTAAAAAAAAAAAAAAAAAAAAAAAAAAAAGTCGAGATTATTATCACTTACCTTTTAACAAGCGCGTTTTTTAAGTTTTAAATTTAAATTAACATTAGGGAAAAAGATTTGACCTAAATCTCAACTTTAAAATATAACACCAGAACAAAACACATCAACCTTAAAACCACTCAAAGAGACACTCGTAAAGAACGACACAGACACAATTACTATGAAGGTAAATGTCACAAGTAATATCTTGTTGGTTTCTTTACGTTATTTTTGACAATATTCATGCTAAAACTAATCAAAATAATATTCAGGTTACTCGCAGTTCCAAAAAACGTAACAGGAAGGGTAAGGTTTCGAACGAAAAACCAAACAACTTGCTTGACCTCAACATTATTGTCGTCGACGATAACTCAGATGAAGAGGTTGTTATTGATTAAGTGTAACATGTTACTTGAAACGAAGAAAATAATTATTATGTTCTACGTGTACTAATAAGTTTCATGCGTGTAGGGTATTTTGGATCGGGGTAGAAACTCGAAAATTGGAAAATATTCGAATGAAGATGACAGTTCATATGGACTTGTAGTTGTAAAACAAAAACAGCAATTGCAAAATACGGTATGAATAAATTTTAGTTACTATTATTATAAGAACATGTTATAAACTTTACATAAATTTTGGTTTACATGATTTTATAGTTTTTATAGGGTTTACTATTTTAGTGTATCAAACATAACAAAATTTTGGTTCATTGATTTTAATAACAAATCCATCAAAAATGTAAATCAGTTATAGGTAAAATTAAGTGTACGTACGTGTATACTATTGAATATGATTGGTTCTTATTTTGTTTCACAAGGGCATCTGTTGTATTCTTAAGTGAGATACAGATTGGTCATTTTGGATTAGTATACTGTAGGACATCTCTTCATGTGGGGATTAGTATACTATAGTTGGGTTTCATCAGGTCTGTGCTTAGTTTGCAAATATTCTGTGTTGATTGGTCTACTGATACTGCTGTTTGGTTTCGTGTCTGCAAATGGTTTTTTTGGTCTGCAACTCAGGTGGTCAGAGTTTTTAATGTACTTGAGATTGGCTTGAGTAACAGCAAATGGACAATGTTGGCTATTATTCCATATAGACTTTATATTCCCAGGTAGGTAGTGGCTGGCATTCGTCCAACACAGTGTTTGGTTCACATAACTACCTGGTACTATAATGAGTCGAGGATCAGAGCTATTTTTGTGTTTTAGAATGTTCTATGTGGCAGCAAGTGATATTGGTGGCCTTTACTTCATTTGAGAATTTTATATTCCCATGTGGGTATTGGTTGGCAATTGACCATCTCAATGTTTGGTTCCCATGTGATTTTTATTACCTTAAAACCCTAAAAATCTAAATAAGCAACAAAATCAGCTGAATAACATGTTATTTACCTTAAACCCCTAAAAACTAGCTGAATCACATGTGATTTACCTTAAAAACCTAAAAATCTAAATAAGTAACAAACTAAGCTGAATCACATGTGATTTACCTTGAATAACAACTATATTTTCTTCCATAATTTCAGCATCCATAATATCATAGGATTTTTAGAAACCACAAGTTGAACATCAACTAAATCAGAAACAACCACATGATTTTCATCGACCGCAACTTGAACATCAACTAAATTTGTTTCGCTTAACTGATTACTATCCATTTGATGATGGTGGATTGACGGTGATGACGGCGGTTGAAGGTGGTGACGGCGGATTGAAGGTGGTTATCGGTGGTGATGGGTGGTGGATTGAGAGTGTTTTTGTGTGTGTTTTTTTTGCCCTAATTTTTTTGGGGAAAAAAATGAATGTTTTTTTTTTTGTTTATATAATTGTCTTTTTTGCCCTTCAAGTGTAAATACATGATTTGGTTGGGATTGGTTCAATGGTTCTATGACAAATGGTGGTTCTTTAGGAGCTCAACTCATTCTTCTAGTCGTATATGTCTACACAAAAACGAATTGAAGGCAATCCAAAAGTTCATCGAGTGATACACGATTTTATATCTCTTCCTAAAATACACAATCTTTATCAAGTTAAAAAAAAAAAAAAAAAAAAATCAAGATTATTATCACTTACCTTTTAACAAGCGGGTTTTTTAAGTTTTAAATTTAAATTAACATTAGGGAAAAAGATTTGACCTAAATCTCAACTTTAAAATATAACACCAGAACAAAACACATCAACCTTAAAACCACTCAAAGAGACACTCGTGAAGAATGACACAGACACAATTACTATGAAGGTAAATGTCACAAGTAATATCTTGTTGGTTTCTTTACGTTATTTTTGACAATATTCATTCTAAAACTAGTCAAAATAATATTCAGGTTACTCGCAGTTCCAAAAAACGTAACAGGAAGGTTAAGGTTTCGAACGAAAAACCAAACAACTTGCTTGACCTCAACATTATTGTCGTCGACGATAACTCAGATGAAGAGGTTATTATTGATTAAGTGTAACATGTTACTTGAAACGAAGAAAATAATTATTATGTTCTACGTGTATTAATAAGTTTCATGCGTGTAGGGTATTTTGGATCAGGGTAGAAACTCGAAAATTGGAAAATATTCGAATGAAGATGACAGTTCATATGGACTTGTAGTTGTAAAACAAAAACAGCAATTGCAAAATACGGTATGAAACATTTTAGTTACTATTATTACAAACTTGAAAAAAGAACTGTTTACAGAGTCAAGATGAGACCTCACAAATAAGGCATAAACAACAATAAGGCAGAGACATCCTGATAAAGTCTCAGAACGCCTAATGGGATCTGGACAAACACTCTCGACGGGTAACAAAAACCCTCATGGTAAATCAAGAATATGCAATCATCAAGCTAATCTACCCTGATAAGCAAGCCTGTAAAAACTAATGATCGGGCTAACCTATCCTGATAAACCCTCGCAAAACACTGGGGGGACTCACAAGACAAAAACAAATATATTCTATAAAGCTTACGAAGCTTATATAGAATAAACAGCGATCACCAGGAAAACTTGCCCTGAGAAAAACATATATCCCATGAACACAAAGAAGGCTTATGAGAAACAGACGTGCATTTTATAACACGAACTTTTAAAAAATGCCTTCTACAAGGCCCACACATATGCAGCACTTCGTAAAACTCGAGGAAACACATTTTCCAGGCATGAAAATCCTGGGAAAACCTCTAGCGCCATTTAGCGCCTGAAAGCAAAAAGAGATTTAGGGCCTGAAAGGCATACCAAAACAAGCTCCACAAAAAGACTTACAAAGGTAAAAGGAAAAAGATAAAAATGAGTAACGCCTGAAGGGCTTACCAACTTGAAAAAAAGAACTCTCTGGAGAGTCAAAATGAGACCTCACTAACAAGGCATAAACAACAAGAAGGCAGAGACATCCTGATAAAGTCTCAGAATGCCTAATGGGATCTGGACAAACACTCTTGATGGGTAACAAAAACCCTCATGGTAAATCAAGGATATGCAATCATCAGGCTAATCTACCCTGATAAGCAAGCCTGTAAAAACCAATGATCATGCTGACCTATACCTCTCACCAAAGCGGACATCGGTCGAAGTAATCCGTTTAGCTGACGGGAAGTTCTATTCCTTTGGATGCGGATCGGCTTGTTTCCTCTCAAACGCCGATCCTATTCACTTCACTTTTTGAACGAGCATGGAAAGACATTGTCAAAGACTCTAGCCCCAGCGACTATGAAAGCCCGGGTCAATATAAGAAGAGTCCATCCACGGCATGAGAGGAGTGTACAGAAAGCGATCTATAAGAGGGAACAAACGAAGCTATGAACTTTAGAAGTAAAACGAAGTGAAGCAATTAGGACTTATTGCTTCACTCCGCATAGCTTCGTTCGTTCTATAAGGAACTTCGCTTCGTTCGTTCGAAGTTCCGCTATTAGACCAACGGGCTAACACTTGGCTTCAAGCAACTCTCGATGTATTCAGCAAGGAAAGAAAGACTAAGAAGTAAAGGCGGACAACGAGGCGCAGATAGCAGACTTGCCTCAAGACAGGAACATAGAAAGAAATAGAGTAAACCCATGCGCCTTTCGCTTAGAGTAGTGAATCCTGTGAAAGCCGAAGACTAAGAAGAAGGGTTTTAGCGAGCAGGGAAAACTACTGAATACGATAACGATACATTCACAGCGGAACAAGAAGAATCACTGTCGACTCAACTTGACGAGTCAGTAGCTGCTTTTAGAGCTGGGATAAGTAGGGTAGCAGCTAAGATTAACTAAAAGGACTCTCCTCAACCTAGACATAGAACTCCTAGCTCTGGAGCTGATTGAATTGATTCTTTTGAACAGCTACCGAAAGGCTTCGCTCCTCGCTCACAGAACTCCCCCAAGTCTCAGGTCAAGAGAGAAGAGCGATGGCATATCTTGAGTCACTCACTTCTTTTGGGCGCTTTCTGCTTTTATGGTAAAAAGCAAGGTTATCACAGTTCGATTTTCTTTAATCCTCATCTCGTTCAGTCTTGATGGCAGCTAGTTTCTTTATTTATTACGTCGTTCAGTTCAAAGAGTCATTCTGGCATCTGCTTTCAATGCTTGCTAGTAAACAGCTGTTGTCTCTTTCCTCTCGCCCTTACTTATCTTATAACGTACTCTTGTAAAGAGTCGATTCAACAAGAGGAAGAAGAGCTTCTCCCTCTGGTAACTTCGCTACTTTGAGAACAGCGAGAGCAGAATCCGAATCAGACTTTAAGATAGATGTAACTAACTTGCTTTCCTTCCTTACTAAAGAAATCCCCTTTCGCCTTCCGCTCCTAGTCCGCTTTTTTAATAAGATAAGTTCGCTTTGTCATTTTAAATTATTCCTATTCTCCTGCTTTTGATGAGTCTAAGGAGATGCGGTTGGCCGATAAACATATGAAGGGGTGCGAAAAGCACATCTAAAGAATCATAGAGAGCGCGCAATTTTTATACGAGAATAAAAACCTGGAGCTTGATATAAAAGAAAAAGACGATATAGAACGAGGGTTTCAGTCCTACTTCGCAGATATTTACGACTTCCCCTCTAAGGAAAGTCGCAGAAAGCATCTCAACGAAGTACTGAAAACGATTGGAAAAGAGAGGAGTCGTATTTGGAAACGCATCAAAGGGCTAATTGAAAATTCATTTTGATTTGAATAGTCAATAATAGTCTTTTAGGTGTGGGATGCTTAGACAGTTGACAGGGCTAAAAAAGATGAAGGAACAAAACAACTCACTCTTGCCTTTGTGTGGATTACCTTTACCTGAGCGTGCTATTCCCGCATCCAAACCTTCTTCTTCTTTACATTGCATCTATGAAAACGAATTGTATGGCTACAGTAGGTCCCTTCAATCCATGTTTAGCAACTCTTATGATACCATATGCAGTCTCTCTGCAGCTGTTCACAAGTACAAGATTTTTGTTCTGGTAATAACATATTTGACAGATACGACGTTGAACCTTGCAGGGAAGTGTTCTATAGAAATCATCATAACCTCTCTTTCCCTAGCGGACTATCAGGTACTCTGAACCCTCAACCATTGTTCCATACCAAAAGGTTACCATATCCATACCAAAAGGTTTCCATATCCATACCAAAAGGTTTCCATCTCCATACCAAAAGGTTTCCATGCTTAGCTCTTTTTTTCTGGTCTTACTACTCAGGGAAATCAGTAGCTTTGGTAGTCTCGTACGTATTATAAAGAAGATTCCCTGCTAGAGATAAATGAGTTCCCGGCTCTCTCTTTCCAGTACCAGGGAATATATGAATTGATCCCGGCTTACTACGATTCTGGGTAGAAAGTTCTTGCATGCTCTTTGAACTGCTAGAATAAGTTGTTCAAGTATCCAAACCTTCTTCTTTACATAGCATCCATGAACACAGTCTATCAAACTAATTCTATGACCAGGCCTTAAAAAACACAGTTTAGCAACCCTCATGATTATACCTAAACCAGACTCAGCAACAGTTCACAAGTACAAGCTTTGGATCTGAAACAGGAAAGATAGGACCGAGGATTCAATAGACAAAGGTATCATTCTAAAGAAAGGGAATTTGAGGTAAAGCAGGCATAAGAGAATTGAGTTACAGAGCTAATATTCAAACATCTAAATCTTAATTGGATGCGGCTCGTCCCGATGTCATTCTCCATTCCTATTGGAATAGCAAGCGCAGGAGTTTTCTAGCTATCGTACCTCAGAAGTTCTAACTAAGCCTTCATCCTCTCCCTACGCTCTTCCAGCGCTGTAGCTTTTCTCAATCCTCTCGCTATCGGTAAAGCAACTATGTACCTTTCTGTCGTGTGTCTTTCGCTTTCCTTACACCACTCTTTTATCCTTCCTTCGTTCCTAGTCATCCAGTTAGATATGCCCATTTAGATATGTATAGAAAGTTCTTTCATATTAGGTATAGTTGGTAGGATGAAGTGGGATGAAGCCTTAGTGGATATAGCAAGTGTGACGGGGAGGCGGCTCGGGCGTAGTGGGTCTGGATGCCTAGCACGAAAGAGCCTTCTCTGGTAGCGGCACTATACCTTACTCTCTCTCTAGCTTCCGGTCTATATAACACATAGTTAGCAGAGGTCAGTCTGTCTGGCGTTCCCTCGCGTCAAGGGCTACTTTTGCATCGGCTCTCTCTCGTTCTCGTTAGGGAATTACCGAGGCGAAAGCAGCTCTCTCGGAAGTAAGTTTCCCCGCTGGGACTAGTCTAAGAAACTTTCACTTGAATTGCCAAGCCTCTTGTGGTAACGCCCTTGACGAATTGCGTTCAACGTCCCTTTATGACAATTGATCCGAGCCAAGTAGTTCGGCTAAGCCCTGACAAACCCTCGCAAGACACTGGGAGGACTCACAAAACAAAAACAAATATACTATATATATAAAGCTTATGAAGCTTATATAGAACAAACAACGTTCACTAGGCAAACTTGCCCTGAGAAAAACATATATCCCATGAACACAAAGAAGGTTTATGAGAAACAGACATGCATTTTATAACACGAACTTTTAAAAAATGCCTTCTACAAGGCCCACACATATGAAACACTTCGTAAAAATCGAGGAAACACATTTTCCAGGCATAAAAATCCTAGGAAAACCTCTTTCACCAAAAGGGTAACACACCAGACAGTCACATTCACCTTGGAAACTTCATGAACCACCTATGAAACATCAATGCTTATATAAATATGCCAGTCACACCTAGTAGGCCAAAAACATAAACAATCAGGCTAATCTATCCTGATAAAATCTTGCGAAGCAATAAAGGAAATCACAAGAGCGGGCAAACACACCATTCGCGCCTCAAAGGCCAAAAACATAAACAATCGAGTTAATCCATCCTGATCATCTCTTGTGAACACTAAAATGAAATCGTAAGACATAAACAAACGCAAACATTTGATAACGCTTCAACAGCTTATAAAAACTAAACAACAAAGCGAAAAGCAAAATAAACAACCAGGCGCACCAGCCCTCAAAGTAAACATAAACACCTCATAAACACTTGAGGGATAATAGACAACCCGGCTCATTTGCCCTGGAAATTACACCAACACCTCATAAACATTTGAGAAATAAACGTAATCCGGCTCAAGCCTTGAAAATTTCCTATGTGATAAAATCAGACTCAGACATGCCAAACAAAAACTAGGAAAACTCATCCTTGAAAACATCCTTTACAGATGAGGAGCAAGTTTAAATCAGGTTCGCAATGCCCTAAACGGAAACTTCCTAGCACCTGAATGGTCTAAGGAATACACCCGAAAAAACTCAAGTCACAATGTCTGTACGCTTCATAGCTGAGGAAAGTAAAACTGATAAACATTAAAGTAACGCCAGAAAGACTTACAAAAAGAATTCCTAGAATAATCTACAAATGCCTAAAAGGCTCACAAAAGTAAAGTCATTTAAAAATGATAAACTTCTCATTAATAAGTTGCGCAAAAATACAACGAACAATACAAGAGACTCAAACAACTGCAATCCAGGCACACTAGCCCTGGAAAAACATTTTATAACGCTGGAAAGGCTTATAACCTATCCTACATGACCCAGGAAAGTGGAATTCACTAGAAAAGTGTTTGAAATACAACAAAGTCTAATTTAAAAGCTAAGTTACATACTTTCCATCAAACAAATCGATGTTCCTGGAAGGAAACTTAGGCTTTAAAAATCCTCAAATCTCTTGTCGAGCAGTCAAAACACCTAGAAAACACCTTCTAGAATAAATGACTCGAGCAACAACAGCTTATAGTGGCACTGGTTGTTCGTCAAGTATATATATAATAGTAAGTGATACTTAAACCAACCAAATAGTCAATTCGCCCTCGTCAAAGAGTGAAAATCCCAAGTGGTCAAAGAAAGTCAAACTATATATATTTCCGAAAGTAATTAATATTCCCGGGTCGTTAATGTCCCAACGAGGTGTGGATGGAAAATCGGATTCGGTTCGTGATCGGGTGATTGAATAAGCAAGATATTTTTGGAATTATGGTACTAAAATAGAATACGTAAATAAGGAAGCAAATATTAAGCATACAAAACAAGAAATCAAAGCACAATTAAGTCCTAACGCGAATTAAACTAAAAACGAGCACTAAACGGGAACTTAACGGGCCTAAAAACCTAAGTTATCAAATTTTAACCCTAGAAATGCAAATTTATTTTCTAAAAGTCCTAAATGACTAAAAATAATTTTAGAAAAAAGAATTATATATATATTTTATTTATTTATTATGAATTAAAAACACTTTTAATATAAAAATATTATTAAAAATAATAAACTAATTATGAAAAATCTGAAAAAATTATGAAAAGTACTTTAATCTATAAGGATTCTAGTAAAAATAAAACTGATGATCCAGCTTATTGAAATAAACTGGAAATAAGCTAAAAGGGCTGATATGCTAAAATGGATAAATGACTATAAATAAATAACCAATGCACCCTTAGACGTAAAAGACCCAAGGGCGCAGTTGGTAGTGTGTTTGTTATAACTTGGTTGAGACTGGTTGAGATCTCGGGTTCGAGCCTTGGCTCACCCTTGGCTTCCCAGTTTCTCAAGTTTTTTATTTGCAAAACCCTTTTTTGAAACTTATAAACAACTTAAAAATAAGCACTTTTTGTAAAAGCAATATTTTTAAAACTTGCAAAATAAGCTAGAAAAGCTGAGAATAAGCTCAGCAGTACTAACTTAAGGTTAGTACTGCTACTTAACTGCTAAAGCTATTAAAACAACTGATAGGCACTCTAATAAGCTAACAAACGGATAAAACCTAAAAATCTAATCCTAATAAGCACTGAGGACCTAAAATAAGCCAGAAACAATAAGCAAAAATCTCAAAAACTAAACTAAGCTATAAGCCAAAAACTACTATAAAAACAGCCTGAGAGGGCACTTTTAAGCTACTAATTAAGCTACTAAATCAATAAGCTAGGCCTCAAAACCTCTAAACAGCTAAAACTTACCTACCAAGGAACACATAAAACAATTTTCAGACATTTTGGACTAAAAATGAACTTAAAAATAAGTGAGAAAACAGGACAGTTGAGACTTTTGTTTTTGACTTTTCTAAATTTAAATGTTGAACCACTACTTTTAAAGCTAAAAATAAGCTACTAAAAGGTGATAAAATAAGCTGAAACTTCAAAATAGCTAAGATTACCTACCAAGGAACACACAAAACAATTGTCAGACATTTTGGACTAAAAATAAGCTGATATAAAGGCTACTCAAACTAATATTTTTGGCTTTTCTTTGGTTTTTCAAAAACTTGTAGATTAAATATATGACCTTAAAACTTGACTTAAAACACTTAACTAACATATAAAACTGGTTTCGAACTAAAAAACATTAACTCAAAAGAACTTTTGATGAACTTATCAAAATAAGCTTTCACAAGCAATTTTGAACTTTGAAATTTTGAAAACCAATCTAAAAGCTATAAATCTATGTAGAAATGCTTTTAAAAACTTAAAAACTACTTATTAAACTAATTTTAAGCTAGACAAACTTGGCTTAATAGCCAAAACAAGGACTAGCAGTTTTAGAACTTGGCTAAAACTGAGATCCAAACACTCCTTTAAAATCTAAAAATGACTTTTTAAAACTGAATTAGACTAAAAACTTATGAAATTTTGACAAAAACTTGATTATTATGACTAAATGACTAATCAAAAGCAGCATTGATTAATTAATAAGCACTCACCAATAAGCTAAGGCTTATTGGTGTTTATGACAGTTAAAGAACAAATAAGAGCAAATAACTACTAAACTATGAAATAAGCTACAAAACTATAAGATCTAATAATCAAAAGCTCAGATAAGACAAATAAAAGTAAGACAAGTAGATAATAAGCAGATTTAAGCAATAAGAAGTACTAATTAAGCTAAAAGCAGTTTTAAGCTAAATTGAAGATTAAAGACTTTTACCTTGATCCTAGCTCAAATAAGGATCAAATAAGCTCGAGGAGCTACTCTACAAGCTCCAGCTTATCAACTGATAAGCTGGTGAAACCATAAGCCCTTCCATTTCTGGCTTATCATCCAAATTAGCTTATTTTGTCTTAACACCAAATTACTAAACCAAACTGCTTTTAAATCAAACAACAAGCTCAAACAAGCTTTAACAAGCTTGATTGAGTGCTAAACAGTATTTAAAGAAAGAGCTTATTAGACAACTTATTAACCAAAAATAAACAACATATTTTAAAGGTAAATTGAACACAACTTTAAGATAAACTGAACTTTTATTAAAACTTTAAAGGTTTACAATACTGGAAAGGAAATTACAATTTTAATAAAGAGACAATAAAAACTAAAAATAAGCACTAAATAAGGTGGAAAAGACAATAAAAACTCAATGCCTTGTGTGAATGAGGAGTGCCTCTATTTATAGGGGTCTTGTGAAGGTTCTAGGAGCTGGGGAGTGTCTGCTTCTTTAAATCAAGATCGTTCAATCACTGCGTTGATCATAAGCATCAATCAATACCCTTGGATCATGTGCCATGTGTCTTGACGATTTCCAGCTTGGACTAAAATGATGTCAGTCTCTCTGACTTGTCAGCCTTCTAGAAGGGTGAATTGTACTTAAGGTAGGGTTAATTTGAGGTGGGGGAAGGCAGGGTAAAAGGGAAGAAGGAGGTGAACAGTAAAACTGATATACGCGCTTTTTTTTTATTTGATTGGGTATTGGGTATGGGTTGGTCGGGTTATGGTGTTGGGCTTTTGAGATTGTAATTGGGTTGGGTTGTTTATATAAAAGAGATTGGGTTATTATTTAGGATATAACAACAGTTAAGTTTAGGACTAATGGTGCAATTGGTTTTGGACTAATGGTGTAATGGATTTAACATTAGAGATTAGGTTTGGTATTTTTAGGTTTAGACTTGATCCAAAATGTAGAAATTCATCCCCGGCTTCGGCTTTTCATGCTCTTTCCAATCCCGTGCTCGTTTTTGTCCGTTTTGTCTTTATTTTTGTCCTTTTCTCATATCCGTTACCTGCACATACACAAACACAAAAACAAGCATATATATGGCATTTATGATACGTTTTTGGTCTTTTGAGTTCATTTTTGATAAAGAAAAGGTATGTGAAAACACACATACCAGAATCCCCCAGACTAAGGTATTGCCGTGCCCTCACGCAATGTCATCACATCACGCTTTTGAAACCAAAAATTTCAAACCTCTTTTTACTAAAAACTTTGAAAAGTAGCAAAGTGTTCCTCAAAAGAGATTAAGAAATCAATAGCTTTAAAAATGCCCTGTTTGACCATTTTATCATGTATAATATCTTTTTGTATTTTTCTTTTTATGACGGGATGTTGACTTTCATTATGAAATAACTTTTAGGATCACGGAGTAAGAAGCAGTTTTCATGAAAAAGCGTCCACATGGATAAAATTCATCGTCCTTGATTTTTCATAAGTCGCCAAACCAAGCTTAAAAACGAAATCATAGCTAAATATAAAATTAGATGCTAACACTATCCATGGATGCTAATTGTGTACGCGCAGCTACTCCTTGCTCCCTTATTCCTAGATCCTCTAAGGATTTTATTTTGAAAAATGAGTTTTTCTTATTTTGATAGATTTTTAGTCCAATAAAAGCACCCAGTTTAGACATTAACTAGTTTAAAATCCTTCTCTCGAGAACCGCTGCCCATAAAATGAGGTCCACATCAAGGTCCTAATTTAACTTTATTTAGGGGATATCCTTTTTATTTCATCCGAAACAACTCATCTACGAGTCTAGAGACAGAATCTTTATTTAGATATCCCCGGAGTTGAAATTTGGCTTTATTAACATTATTAAGCACATTAGCCCTCGGCCCTTTATAAAAACTGCAACAACGGGAGCGAACCATCAAGAAACAGTAGCCTATTATGACCTTGGGAATTTCCTCTGCCTTTTTGAAGTCTGAGTCAACGGGAGCGAACCGTCACGAAACAAAAACTTTTATGGCTTTGGATTATTTAGTTTATTACTTCCACCTTTTGAACAACCATGTCAATGGGAACGAACCGTCAGGGCACAGTAGTCTATTATGGCTTCGGTTTATTATTACATATATGGCGCCAAATCCCGAGTCCTACGGTCTTTCAACATCCGAAACAATAGCAGCGAACTATCAGGAATTAGTTTTATTATTTCACCATAACGCTGGCAGTACCTTGATGTGTACCTAATTCTCATAAGCAAGAATTCTCTAAAGAAGGAGTAAAAACAAACTATCGCCAAAACCGTGCACCTTTAATTATTTTGAAAACTTTTATTTTTGTTTTTATTTAGCTGATGGGAGCAAAAAGCCGCAAGAAACCTCTATGAGCTCTAAAGAGATCCAACTACTCCACGCTTAGCATCTAACTTATATTTAACTCTATCATTTTTCGTTCTTCGCAAATTTAAAATCCTAAATAAAAGGATCCACGAATGCTTAGTCTAATAAAATCAAGCTTTGCATATTTAAAAGTCAATTATGGAAACTTGCAAATTCTAAGATAGAATTCGCGTTTTAAAGCTTCTTGTATAAAAGACTAGCAAAAGTTTTCAATTATAAATGTTAAGGGAACAAGCTAGAGCTCAACACGCTCGATCAAGTCAAAATTTTATTCCTACTCTCACCAACGGAAAGTCAACAATGTGTCAAAACACTTATTATATTTTTGCAATTTTTTTTTTTCTTTTTGAAGGAAAAACGGGGTTGCGAGAGTATAAGGCAAAATGCAAGGTAAAATCAAACCGAAAGATTACCCCCCAGACAAAAACGAAACATTGTCCTCAATGTTTTAAAATAAGGGTTCTCTTACGCAAATCTAAAGCTGTTTATTAATTATGCTAATAGATAAACATTAATCGATAAGATTGTGGATATCGGATTTCCCAATAAGCATTGAAGGATGAAACTCGAGTAGATGAAAGACAAAACCACGAGCACGAGAGTCTTCATAATTCAGGCAAATTCTGGACATAAAACAACAAGCACAAAAGACAAAAAATGGAAGAGGTGAGCCTCCTCACGTTACAATTATTAGAAAATAGAAAGAAGATAGAAACACGGGTTGCCTCCCGAGAAATGCTTGTTTATTATCGAGTCGTTAGCTTGACTCGCCCCGAAATTCATTAAAGTGTGAGCTTAATCATCTATGAGTATTCCGGGATCGAAAACTTTGTCTTCATTTCCGGATGAAAATGGCAGCAAAGTTTCAGTCAAAGACAAATCTATGCAGAATAGGAGTTCATGATCAGAATAGAACAGAGGGGAATTATTTTTCTCAGGAATTAAAAGTTCCTCAGATGAGGTTTGCAACTTTAAATTCTTATCAGGAGTCAATTTCATCTCATAATGAATTTCAATACCATCGAGTATGCCTGGATTGAACACTTTGTCTTCACAAGAAACCTCAACAGGATGCTTGATGGAAGACTCAACAGAGAAAAGGAAATCACCCTCGGGTGATAGAGGAGATAAGTTATATGGATCAATTGTAGGTTCCTCAGTTACAGTTTTCATTTTTAGGTCTTTATCTTCAAAGGATTTATCATCAGAAGGTTTGTTATTTAATAGATATTCCCATTCTTTTCGATCAGCTCCAAAATCAAAGAGATCGTCATCACTTTGTGAATCACTAATTTCGGTATTAGGATAAGAATCAAGTGATGGAGCATGATGTAAAAGATATTCTAATTCTTTAAGATCGGCTTCAAAATCAAAGAGATCATCATCATTTCCCAGCGGAAATGGATCGATGTGAGTGAGTTCATCGGCGAATTCCTCGAGATAAGAAACACAATTAGTTTTCCCATAAGAAGAATCAATTGATGGATCACGATTTATCAAATATTCTAATTCTCTCAGATCTAATTCAAAATCAAAGTCATCGTCTTCATCCCCCGGTGGGATTGGATCATTCTTAAGATAAGCCACGATCTCTTCTTAAATGAAGTTACTTCCCTCAAAAGAAGTGAGAAAAGGGTAATGGGGATTACACGGCTTAATTTCCTTAATCTCTTCAATATTAATTTCCTTCGGAGGGAGAGAAGGTGACGGATCTTCATTGAGTAACTTCTCGAGGAGAAGAATGTCTCCCTCCGGATCAAAGTGGGTATCATCAATTTCTGGTGAAATTGAATCATCTAGAGCAAGAAAAGTGTCGGTCTCCTCCAAGAGAAAGTCACTATCTGTAACACCCCCAAAATTCGGTTCAGCGAAATACAAAACAAGTTTTTGGGGTGCTACAAAATTGGTACACAACAAAAGCATAGAAAGCAGGATAACATTATCCGTTTACATAAAACATTTCAAAATCCATATCTCAAGTCTACATTTAACCAAAAGTACTGAAAGTAATTAAAGTAAGGCCCAAAAGAAAATAAACAAGATAGGTCCCCAAAAGCATTATCATAGTTTAGGTTGATCCATAGCCATGCCATACGCCAAGCCTCCAACAGTAATAGCCAAAGTAAACATCATCAATTACCTGAGAAAACATGCTAAAAGTCAGCTAACGCTGGTGAGTTCATAGGTTTAGACACAACGCACACTAGTGGACCAACTTACATACTAGTTTGCTATACTGGACTACGTCATATATCAATACATCAACTTCACACAAAGATGCGTCAATTCAGACAATACTTTCCTATAGGTGCACACTATAGTCCCGCACAATTGCGGCACACACAATAACAATCCCGCACAATTGCGGCAAATGCAAAAATATCCCCGCACAGTTGCGGCCATTAACACATAACACTAGCCAGTAACTATAGCAAACATATCAAATAATAACATAACCATTGGTCCATTCCAAAAATAGTTTTGCATGTTTTCTCACCCCAAGTATTCAATAAAACATCATTAAGAGTAAAAGTGGGGCTATGAACTCACCTCAATCAAGCAAAGCACAAATACAATCTATAGAAGCAAGGTACACAGCGGCTCTCAAGTATCGGCACTCACGGACTCGGCACAACCTAATAATATCAACTCGCCTTAACATAATCTCCAAATGTAAAATTTTCCATAAGCTAACTATCCCAAGTAGATTCCATTTTAAATTCCAAAATCTCTTTCTTATATTAGTTATTAGCGTTCGGTATCGACGGGTGTGTAGTGGTGACACGACATGACTCAAGTGTACTCACGTCTCATAATGACTAAAACCAAAACGACTCACAAACAAGGACGTATGACTAAGTTTTGATTTGACAAGTTATTCGGACGAATTGTCGGGTTCTTATCGAGTTCGTCAACTCGATAAGTCTCGCAATTCCTTCATTTAATTTATCATTCCAAAACTCAATAATCATACTTGGTAAGTCATAAGGATGAATTTCTCATTAATAAATCTCTTCCGACATGCTTATTAGGCTCTTATTGGACTCGTCAGCCCAATAAGTCCGATAACCATGTGGGTCGGGTTTATTAATGTCAACTGATCCGAGACTCGACGCTAGATTCACACAACATAATTATTTCCATAAAAGTATTTTTCGATTTGCGTGCCCTCGAAATAATAAATAACTCGCACTTATTACTTTTTATTTGTCAAAATATTAAATAACGTCTTACGCGTCATTTAACTTTTCCTTTTAAACCTTTAAAATATTAAGTAACCATGAACTCGTTATTTAATATTTTAAGTTATCATTTAATGATGTCATTTAAGCTTTTACAAGTTATCTCATATTTCGAGTAACTTTCCAGGTTTATTACATACTCGGGTCAAAAGTCAATCCTCAAAAGTGCAATATCAATAATCAAGTCCAAGTATTTCTTTTGGCTTGTCGAGGCCGCAACGAGACTAGTAAGTCTCGGTGACTCTCGAATTGGCTCAAACAACATGATTCAATATATAACTATAATAAAATTGCCGCAATATCAATCAACCTCCAACAAATTTTTAACGGCCAAAATTTCCTACGGCTCGTTATCTACCAACGCCTCTCGTATTCAACACAATAATCAACACCAGAAACCATGTATCCAGGCCGAGACCCTAATGGTCTCGGCTCCATCTCTCGGCACCAAAATAAACCATATCTACCCTAGATCTTTACTCGACAACAATCCAACAGCCGCAAATTACTATCGATAACATCAACAACAGTCCACAGCCGCAATGCTATAACCAATAACAACAATCAACCAAAAAAAAATCCAACAGCCTCAATTTATATTACCAACAACCACACATAACCACAACAGTGATCAAATTAGAATATTGCCACAATCTATTATCCACTCTAAAACAAATCTAATTCAAGTTCCAACCACAACTCTTGGTGCAATTCTAAGGGTTTTACCGAACCCAAATATGAAAGTAAACGACCACAGTACAACAATAACTTGACATACAAGACCACAAGACTCGACCCAAACAAAAATGTAATCAATAGAACTCGGCCTCAACACGACCACAGTGCATTTATTAGACCACGACTTGACCTCATATGACACAACACAACCAAGAACGTGATACCAAACATTTATTAATCATTTTTAGTTATTAAAAATGAGAACACATTTGTTTATAACACCCAAATCGAACCAAAATAGTAAATATTAACTTGACACAGTCGAGTTGTTGCACACCGAGTCACAACCACGGGTGACTCGGTGTTACCCACCTTTAATACTCTCGGATCTCAACGAATCTTGGTCGGAAAAAGGTATAAGGTGGCGCGTGGTGATGGTGTGGGAGGGTTTTACAGCGCGTATGGTAAAGAAATGGAATAAGGAGCTTAAAATATGAGGTTTGGTGGCGGTGGTGTAAGAAGAGGAGGTGCGGTGGTGGCGTGTGGAGATGGCCGGAGAAGGAAGTATGAAGAGAGAGGATAAGGGTCGGCTGTGAGGGTGAATGGGGTTGGAATAACCCTAATTGGGTTATAAGTTATACTTATGTAGTACTTGGACTAAATTTGAAAGTGAAATGCCCCTCAAGGACTGAATTTGTAACTTGGGCGCGGGGTGGGAAATGACATTCGGCCAAACTTTCTATAACACGTAACCGGGATAGATTTAAGTATCGAGACGACTTCCCGAGTAATTTTAATGTGTTCCACTAATTTTAGAATAATTTTTCCGTTCAAAACGACTATAAATACGTCTATATTCATTTACCGCGTCCAAAAGTCAATATTTCTCATTTTTATTAGATCTAATTGTGCCGACTCACGGAGTGCCTCACTGGGTACACAAGGAAATACTCATCACATAATGAAAATCCATGATATATAAACCAAAATTCGGATAAAATATCCAACACATTCAAAAGTGATTACAAGAGATAAAATATTCGTTTTAAAAATGTAATTCGGTAATTTGAAAAGGCTCCCGAAATTTACCAGTTGTCACACTATCCCCGAAGGGGGTAAGAGATGGGGAGAGAGACGCGACAACAGGATCAGAAAATGGAGTGGGATTGCCACTCAGAGAATTATTCGAAAATCCAAGACCATCTTGAGCATACTCCTCATATGCAATATCTATAACATCGATTCGGTTAACCGATATAGCATCATAATTAGAGGAGTATCTTGAAGTTTGATTGAGATTAAAAGTTATAGCTTCATCATTAACACGAAGGGTTAATTCTTCACCATAAACATCAACTAAAGCACGTCTCGTCCTCAAGAAGGATCTCCTGAGAATGAGGGGAACCCGAGGATCGGCATCAAAATCAACGACTACAAAGTCAATGATTGAATGGAAATTCCTGCCAGGGTAAACATCAAGCAGCCCTGAAAGCAGGTCACTTCGGTAATTCCCTGTGGATTACGCTTAGTGATCGCGGCGGTTTCAAACGGTCTACAGTCGTGGAGTGATCTCCAGCGACTCACCTAATCGTTGATATACTACGGTACGATCATAAAAAGCCCTCTGTGGGTTTTCGATTAGGAACGGTCCTGGTAAGGATTAGAGAGAGTTTTCACACTATGCTGTTAACAATCTCGAAGTCTTTTGATAACCAAATGCATGCCGTCTTTAGTCTTCTAACACATAGCGGAGAATGTAGAGTAGACTGTAGACTCGACCTTCTTCAAGATTGCCCAATATGGAGGAACAGAATACCAACCATCTTTATCTCACCAAATGCCTTCCAGTGACCTTACATATAACCTATCAGCCCGCAACATACACATGAGATGATAACACACAACAGAGAATGTAGAATAGACTGACGACTCGATCTTCTTCAGTCTTTAGTATAACACCAAAGTAACAAGTTGAACCACTGATCATCTATAGTATGTATCCATCCTTAGATATTTAGCCCTGATCACGTGAACCTGTTGTGCGTCCTTGATGTACACATTCTCTCTCCCCTGATGGTTACGATTAATCAGCCCATGATGTAACAGTGAAACGTTAATACCAAGGTAACAAGTTGAATCACTGATCATCTCTGCGGTTATCAAAACCGGAATAAATGATTAAGCCCGATCACGTGAACCTGTTGTGCGTCCTTGGTGTACACATTTCTCTCCCCCATGATGGTTACGATTAATCTGAATCATCATCATGATGTGTACATGCAGCGTAATGACGTGTACATGAAGCATTGACTAGAAACCCTTTGTTGCTGATTTTACCAGCCCGTGAGACGATGTCGATTAGCATTCCATGACCATGTTCTTTAACACCTTGATAGACGGAGGAAGATGTAGTGTTGGAGAACAATGGTTTGCACGACTCCTGAACTGACGTATTCAGGAGTCGTATGACCGATTCTCAATCATCAATCAACATGTAGAATATTCACCCTTTCCCCTGCTCAATAATTGCATATGCCTGCCAACTGCAATTTTTGATGATTGAACGAGTGAATATGAATACCATCAACGGTAAGTAGCTCCACTTGACGGTTCTTGAAGACTGACATGTTGTTTATTCACCCTTTCCCCCCCTCAAAAATTGCATATGCCTGTCAACTGCAATTTTTGGTTGAATAAGTGAATAAGATTATACTCCAATATGCGTCGATCCACTTGAAGACTGAATGAGCACGGAAAGAGCATGAAACTTGTTGATGAGAATGGCCATAAATAAGAAGATTCCTCTTCTTTTGAAGATAAAGTGCACTCAAGCGTACACTTTTCTTTTCTTTGAAGAACGAGGCCTGAACTGATATGAACAGACATCATAGCCAATGAAGAACGAGGCCTGCGCTGAAGTGTACAGACGTCATTGTCGTTGAAGAACGAGGCCTGAACTGATTTGAACATGCGTCATTTCTCTCTCTTCTACCTCTCTCAATTAACTCGTTACCAACCCCATTATCATTATGTCGGCTTGATGTCGTGACCACTGATGGAGAAAAACCCAATATGATGAACTTGAGACTGAAGTAACATAACCTGAACTTGTGACTTAAACTTGTACTAATGCGTGACAAAGAACGGTGTAGAGACTTCGTGCAACATTGAATCCCTAAGTACTCTATACTCTTCAACCAACCAACCATCAAGTATAAGACGTACATCACCTCTTGGATATCCACAACTTCGTGTGACACTGAGCACTACAACGTAACTCCTTAAAGTGATACTTATTTTGTAACAGAGAGAAAGAAAAAATAACTAGATATCCAAGTCCTCGTCATTGTAAAGGATGAAAGCTCGAACAAGGATCTCGAAGAATCTTCATCCACCCCCCCCCCCCCGATATCTTCAGATACTAAGTACACGCACCCATGAAATTTCACTTCAGCCTCAAATAAATAATAATGAATTAACGCCGTAGTCACATCTTGTCGTTTAAATGCCCCGATCTAGCCCTTTATTATGTTTTAGCTTAACGTTGATAATGGTTTTAACTAGATCACGATCAAGAGCGCGTAACCCATTATCACGGGATTTTACAAATCTATGATTTAAACCGAGAAATAAGTACTTTCGTGGGATTTTACAAAACCAAGAAGAAACCGTGAGACAGGAACGAATTGAATGTGGCATGACTGATTTGATTTTGGTGAATATCAGTTTGGATTAAGAATATCTCGTGAGAATTACAGATCACATCACAACTTTTAAAACCTTTGTCCAACTAACCAACCTCGTACACAGACAACTATTTGTGACCACTTGATGAAGGAAACCCGATATACCAATATTGCAAATGAAGTAGAATTACTCAAATTTGTTACCTAAGCTTGCATTGTAGTTGGAAGAACGGTGTTAAATCTCTAAGTACTTAATGTTATCCTGACAAAGTATGAGACTTTCATCACCTCTTGCAATTATCCACAACGTCTTCTACGTGTGACACTGAGTACTATAATGTAGCTCCTTTAAGTGATAGTTAACCAGGTCTTCAACCATCCACCCCGACTTCTGGAAACTAGATAACCCAAGTCTTCAACTTACATCTTAAGCACGAGCAAGTTATCATTGAAATCATGCATCCAACCATCCCCGATTTCAAGATAAAATAGGTAGACTCTTTCGTGAAATCCAACTTCACTCTCAAGCAAGGAATACCAAATTAACTTCGTAATCATTTTGTGCGGTTGAATAGTCAAAGGGAGAAGAAACATGCGCTAATTCTTAGCAGTGCCCATGACTCATAGTCAGTCCTATCAAACATAGCTGTCTGACCTAGCTGCTTGGATGTTATCAGGTGCAGTGCATGGAATAGTTGTCTTACTATGTACAGGATTTTACAGTTCTTGAGATTTAACCGAGAAATAAATTCAAGAACAAACTGCACAACAGTAAGTATCAAACCGCTGAAATCTTAGGCAATTTGCTAAGACCCAAACCACTGAAAGCTAAACCACTGAAACCGGAACCGCTAAGATTCAAACTGCTGGAGACTGAACCACTGAATCCTGAATCGCTATGATCTGACTCGCTATAACCGGAACTGCTAAGATTCAAACCGCTGGAGACTGAACCACTATGATCTGACCCGCTGTAACCGGAACCACTAAGATTCACACCGCTGGAGACTGAACCGCTAGAAAACACGCGCAAATTCTCCCCCTCAAAAAGGGCATGCAATGACCTTTTTGCCAAAGCTGAGAGTCCGTGATGGTTGTGAATTTGTCAGGCACATACATGGAAAGAGTCAAATAAAATTACTGCAAAGAAGATGGTGATTAAGACTCTCTTGTAGTAACCCCTTGCTTGTCTCCTCATCAACGGTTTAGTAGATTAACAAAGTCACTGAAGCTCGTAATATGCCAAAACCGCTTGATGAAATGTGTTTAACTTAAGAGTGAGTAAAAGGTTAAAACACGTCTCTAAACAAATCACCTCCTGTCTTTAAGTCTGACCACCTTTTGAGAAGATCTTGTACTACAATCCCATTAGAAGCTTGAGAAACAACAGTCACTTGATAAAGCTTGATAAAGGACAAGTCCGCGACTTCTGTCAAAATCCATGTCCCACCTATTTGTCCAAAATTGATTTGACGGGATTTTACTACTCTTGAGATTTAAACCGAGAAATCGAATCTTTCGCGGGATTTTCTAAAACCTACAAGAGAAACCGTGAAATCAACCAGACTACCCAAGAGTGAAGTGCAATACTAATCTTCGAAATTCAAGTCACAGAAGTCAAATCACAACTTGATCAAATCGCAACACGTCAAGTCACAGATTGTCGAACTGCAACTTGACAAATCGCAATTAATCAAATCGCAATTTGTCAGCTGTAACTCAAATCGCAACAATCAAATTGCAAGCTCACTCAAATCGTGGGTACCGATAGGACTACGCTACCAAATCCACAACTCTGTTCTCACGTTGACATTCCATGTCAAAATTCCCGTGAAATTATTCGCTTTGTTCTTTTGAACCCCAAATGTAACCATTAACAACTGACTGTACCAAAAATTTGAATTATCAAATTTAAGCACAAAACCACATAAGTCATACCCATTTTCAGCCTAGTTAATTTCACCCGAATGAAATGCACGATCGGCCCATCAATTCCAAAGTCCAATCATAACAACCCACCAGCCCAAACAAATCTAACTAAAATAAACCATAATAATACCTGTATATATATAATACACACTTAGCCACATAATCCTAACCCTAATCACTCTTTATCAAGTCCTCCGCCCCCACTTTACACCAACCACATCTCAACTCAATGAAACCGATCTATCATCACTCATTCATCAATCTTCATCTATCTTCATCATCACACGAGTAATAATAAAAAAACAAACGTGACCCTTCTGATGTGCAAAACATATTCGGCTTCAATATCCATTGGGGTCGCAGGTATGCTTTTATATGTTGTGTCTCGTGCTTGTGCTTACAGTAAGCGAACAAGAGAAATGATGAAACGGAATCATTTTGTTCTACTCAAGATGTTCGGATATTAACCAAGAAGTGTAAGCTACATAATGATCTATGATGATGGTTCACTAAAAATCTTGTAAAGATTAAAAACAATGAACCGATCTGAGATTAAGTATGAGTCTAGAACGAATCAAGGAAAGAAAATAACATTATTGTTATGTTTCTTATCCTTTTAATTTCGTATATGAGATGGAGCAATGCTTCAAAATCTTGATCGATGATGGTTTAGTTTTCGTGTGATAGACTTTAATAGTCTCGATATGGCTTTGTGTAACACGAAATTAAAACCGAGATCTATGATGGATTTTCTCTGATTAGATCTATGATGATATCATTTTCGTGTGTATGTTCATGATACTACTGTTGGAGAACACGAAAGATGAGTCTGAGAGCTTATCAGTTGTAGTTTGTAATCCTTTGTTGTTTGGTTGAGCGTTGTGGAGTGACAGAGAGGCTAATGGTTGTGACTAGATGTAGGATTTGGTTTGTTTTTCGTCTTCATTTAGGTTTGGCTTTGGTATTGTTAACATCTTCTTATCATTTAGGTTTGAGTATACTGGTTTGTTTCTTGTGAATGACTTTGGTTGTAAGAACAGAAGTCAACTAGAGTCTGGTATATCTTGTTTTGGTCTGACGGTGACAGACAAAACGCAAGATCTGTTAAAATTTTGGCAGCATAACATTTCTTTTTGTTTGATAATTTGTCTTGAGTAGACAAAACGCTACCCACAAAATGCTACACGTTCTTAGACAAAACGCTATACCAATAGCAGTTGACCAGTCAAACCGAGCTGTCATTTTCGTTCTTTCCCTAAAAAACCGGATCTGGGTTTTTCTCTTTCATCAAAACGCTAGCAAGAAATTAGTTAAGATAAAGCAAAGACCAAGAAGTATTCCCCAGTAACCAAATCAATCGACCAGAAAAAAGTTGAAGCCAATTCAGACCAATTGTATGGCAAACAACAAAAAGGATTCCAAATACAACCACAAAAAAAATCCGTTTGCAAGACCAAGCACCACTTGACCCGTGACAATTTTACCAAAACACAGCCAAGACTTATACTTCACATACATTAACAGTTACGCTACCTCCTTAATCATTTAAGGCCCAAGTATGAATCTTAAGAAAAAGTCTTGAACTTAAACAGTTAATCCCAAATATAACCAAGAAGAAGTGGTTGCTGAACATGTCGAACCAATAATTATAAAAAGGAAGAAAAATAAAGACCACAAATCCACGCACACACAATCACTCGAACCTAACCATGGCTCTTGATACCAATTGTAAGATCTAAACAACTTGATTGTGTGGATGATTCGGGTGGTCTTGGGTTATGGAAGATGAGATCCATGGTGGAGTTTTAGAGAGAAGTTAGAGAGAGAGAGTTGGGAATCTTGTTGAGAGAAAAACCTGAATATTAGATTAGTGTGTGTGAAATATGACAAGAGTTCCAACCCTTCCCAAGTGTGGGAAGGGGTATTTATTGTTCCTAATATTTGTGCCCCTAGTGGGCTGTGGAGTGAGCTGACAGTGGGTAAAGACCCGACCCACTCCACAAATATAGATACGACTAATCTAATAAAACTAATAATACTAATAGTACTAAGCTAATATAAATAAGCCTACGAGCTATGTAAATGCTAAGTAGATACTCGGGGTGACCGAGCCTTCATCTGAATATTTATATTCCTAACAATAATAGTTAAAATATCTCTCGGAGTACGGTTCAAAATATTGCCACCGGCAGCTGCATTAAGCGAATCTTGATCGGTTTGCGTCAAAGCATTATAAAACGTATCGATTTGGTGCAATTTTGAAAAAACGTGATGTGGGCATTACGAAGGAGATCCTTGAATCGTTCCCATGCCTCACCAAAATTTTCATCAAAACGTTGTTGAAAATTCGTAATATCGTTCTTAAGATTCGTCGTTTTAGAAGGAGGAAAGAAATAATTTACGAATTTAGAGACGAGATCTTCCCAAGTCGTAATAGAACAAGGGGGTTCTTTTTCAAGCCAAATCCGGGCTGCCCCCTCAAGAGAAAATGGGAATAACATCAACTTAATCGCGCTATGAGGGACATCCCGATATTTCATAGTCGAAGTCAACTTATTAAACCATCGGATGTGAGCGTGAGGATCGTCCATCTCGAAACCATGAAATTGGTTTGACGTTACAAGTTGAATTAAACCGGTTTTTAAATCAAAATTCTAGGAAAGAATCGGTGGTAAAACTATAGCATCTTCGTAACTCTCGGTGGGTGCTTGGAGCAATTCCGACATAGTACGTGTATCCGCCATTTCGATTATGGGAGCATCAACAAGAGTACGTATCTCGAGTACGTTTACTCGTTTGTTACATCGATGATAACGTTGAGTCGGTATTGTGGGAGATTTATCGATTAAATTCGATTGAGAACAAGTGCGCATGCACTAAAATCAAAAGAAAAATAAATTTTGAAAAAAAAAATATTTTTGGGTTTTTATATTTAGAAAAATTGAAAAACATATGTGGAAAACTAGAAGGGGGGGTTGAATAGTTTTATGTCTTTTTAATTTTAGGGATAATTATGAAAACCTTTGTTTATTTTTAAAACACATAGATTCAAGTTTGTATGAAAAATAAAACTTGAACCTTATTATTAGTTATATATGTATTCTTTTAAATTGATTGTAAAAGTTTTGGTTTCTTGAATGGAGTTTCAATTTGATCTATATGTGAAGTCAACTTCTAATTATTACTAACAGTTATATATGCCTATATGTTATAAAAGTAATGAAGATATAAATAAAGATGTAAATAAGAGATGGAAAGATCTAACCGAGACATGAGGGATTTATAGTGGTTCGGCTACAAGGCTACCTTCCTTGCCCTACTCCACTCCCCGAGCACCGAGCTCGAGAGTTTTCTTCACAACTTCAATAAGCTCCCTTATGGAGGAGAAAACTGTACACAACTTTGGCTTACACGGGTTTAACAACACAAAGCTAAATGTCGAGTTCTAATCGTAGCTAGAACCAATCTCACAACTTCACAAAACAACTTCTTCACAACTTATTCACAACTACTTCACAACGGCTTCACGACTGCTTCACGACTTTAACACTAGGACTTCACGACTTCAACACGACCGCTACACAACCTCTATGCTGCGGCTTCACGACTTCAACACTATGTCTTCACGACTAAGACTTCACGACTTCAACACGACCGCTACACAACCTCTATGCTACGGCTTCACGACTTCAACACTAGGACTTCACACTAGGACTTCACGGCTTCAACACGACCGCTACACAACCTCTATGCTACGGCTTCACGACTTCAACACTAGGACTTCACGACTAGGACTTCACGGCTTGAACACGACCGCTACACAACCTCTATGCTACGGCTTCACGACTTCTAGGCTATGGCTTCACAACGGCTTCAAGACTTCTCTACTTCACAACTTTACAAGGCTTCTACTCTACTTCTTTACTCCACAACTACTTATCCACCTTCTTCACTACTTACACACTACTCTAGCCTAATCACTTATGTTTACAACTTATATACACACTTTACACAAATGAATGAATGATTTACAAAATATACAAAACAAACAACTTGAGTAACAAGATGATACTAAGTTGTAATACTTCTAGTCTTGATTGATAGAAGTATTCTTCTTTTATACTTGGATGGTGGAAGCTTGGATCACTTGGAAACCAATGCTTAAGATTACATGATCAAAGGTTTTTTTTGAAGATATGAAATGAGATCTACAACAGAAAGTTTTAGTGCAAAAGGGTGAGGAAAAAGTCCAGGGGAAGGCTGGTCTTTATAGGCAGAAAACTGGACAGCTGGAAGCTAGAGGAGCGTGGCCGGCCCCCTTAAATAGGGGGGGCGGTCCCCTTAATTTTAAGGGGGCCGCCTAGCAAAATTAAGGGGGCCGCCCAAGCCAACCGTTGCCCAGTTTTGTCCTTTTGTGGGGAAGGTTTTTCTGGAACATTTTTACTGATTTTGGTTAAAAATTTGAATTCATAAATTTATAATGAATTAAACATTTTTATTTATTACCAAAAATGTTTTTCTAAAAGATATAAAATGTTTTTGACATTTTATAAAAAATCTAGTTATTAAGAAAATGTTCCTTTGATCATATAATGCATTAAGCATTAGTTCATTCATACCTTAAGTGATTTTAGTTGTAGAAGTGAATATTTACAACTAAGTACTTGTTTATTTTATAAGTTTATGTTTTAATGAGTTTACATTTTGTGATCATCAAAACATAGAGATATGAATAAATATTGATAATGTTTTTAGGCATTATTTATGTCAACAATCTCCCTCTTTTTTATGATTACAAAACCTAAACTCATTAAATCCAAAAAGTTATTTTTGGACAAGTATTTAGTGAGTTTATATTCACTTCTCCCCCTTTTTGTAGAATCAAAAAGGTTATGCCGACAAGTTTTTGAGACAAAATTTGTCAGGACGAGAACTCCCCCTTGATATGTGCTCCCCCTCGTTTGAGGGCACCAAGGAATCGATATATGGAATACTTGCAAGAAAAATATTAGAAGCACAAGCATATATATAGCAAAAATAAGCATGCATATAAAGACATTCATTAGAAATGTTGTGTATAAATACACAACCATCCAATATTATATTCAATCCTACATTAGCTAGTAAGTAATGCAATCTACATAATCATTCTAGGAGTACATGATCTTCCATGGGGCTTGCACACAAAATGGTTTGAAAAATTATTTTTGGTTAAGCATTGCATATGCTTAATTTGGTGAGAATGAAGGTGGTGGGGGTGTAGTGGGTGAAAATGATGGAGGTTGGTTGTTAAGCATGTGTTCAAGGGATGAAAACATGTAGTGTATCTCATCTCTAAGACCAAAGATGATGGTTCGGTTTTGGATGCAACAAAGGCAATTGTCTCCATGGGCTTCAAGTAAAGCCCAAGGGATGGGAAAGCATGGTGGTGGTATTGGTGATTGATGCGGGTGATGTGTCGTTGCGGTTTAGCAGTTTTAATGCCTACTCAAGTTTTAAATTTATATTTAGCCGACTTATCAATAACACACACACTTAACGAGCAGTGTACCCGGTCAGTATGAATATAATGGTAAGTAGAGTGTCGATCACTAAGAGTGGAATGTATTATCTCGTTATTCTAATCAGTATTTTAATATCCTAACGCAAGGGGGTTTCAGCCTGAGAGACTGGCACGATTTGTTTGCAATTAAATAATAAAATAAACCAATAGGCACGAATCAGCAAGTAGCACACACGTACACAGATAAATACTCGAGACAATAAGAGGGCTGTCCTTATGATTAAGTAGATTGTCACTTGTTTTATTGATAGCTTTATATGAAGTGTATGTAGTTAACCCTTTCTCGTTGGTCCTATTCTTATCGGCGAGTAAACCCTTAATGATTACTTATGTCTAAAAGTTATTCCTAAGTGATCAATTTAGTAATAACCGTGGGAGCCACATTATTTTCCGCAGTCAAATGCCCGCAAGCCACTAATAAACACAGAGGTTATCAATGCACTAATAAGTAGTAACCAAAGACATCAACATATAAACTTTAATTGATGGGAAAGCAAGTATTAAAGGGAGTGCAATCTTTCGTTGTCACATTACACAGGCCACCAATCCTGATGAATTAAAGTTTGCTAACACAATAAAACAAAACTACTTAATGAATTAAACACATGCAGCACCTTCTTACAGCTCTTGTATCTTCGTTTGGTGTGTCTTGTGCTGCCTCCTTGACTGAATTCGTCCTAGGGTTCTGCTGCTTCGGTCTTCGAATCTAATATATTCCTCTCGAAATTCGTCTGGTCTTGGGGTATTTATAGTTTCTGTCTGAGGGAAGATGCGGCGCATCTAGTAAGTAGATGCGGCGCATTGACTTAACTTCGCGTGGGGTCCAAGATTATAATATTCAGGAATATTCGTACACCGCCAGAAGATGCGGCGTAACTCCATGATTAGATGCGGCGCATGTCCTCTTGTATCATGGATCGTATCTGGTGATATCTTAATAGAGATGCGCCGTATGTAATGAGTGAGATGCGGCGCATCTGGAGCAGATTAGTCTTGATCTTCTTCATTTCAGTAGACTCTTAACTTCTTGCATGTTTTGCTCCATAATTAGTCCAAAATCGCTAAGTTTCACCAAATGCTTGTTTTTACCTGAGAATTACAAAAGTAAACGATTAAGTATCAATCCTCATACATAATATAATAAAACAAGTCAAATTAATAGGATAAATGATAGTAATAAAATGTACTTATTTGAGTTCATCAAATATCCCCCACTTGAACTTTACTTGTCCCCAAGTAAACCTTAGAATTTCTCTTATGAAAATGTATCCTAAAAGATGTTAGGATTTATTTTTATATTTAAGCATGTATTCGTTTATTTCATAATCACACAACTAAACACTTAACGAATTAGAAGTAAAATAAAATAAGTTGATAAAAGCAAATCTAATCGTTTAACTGTCCAGTCGTGACGAATATTCTATCATAAGCTTGGCAAGTATACACATCTCCTCCACTAAAGCTAAGGAATAACAAGTCTAAAGCGGTAAAAAGAGTTTTTAGGCTTAAGGGTTAATTATTCTTGATCACTATCGATCTCAAATTCCAGAAAAGGCGACAAAATCATAAATACATGATCGAATCCACGAACACGATACTTGCAATTGCTCAAATTCTTAACTCGAATAGGCTAAAGATAGGTCCAAACTTCACCAATAATAATATATCAAAAAGGGCGACAAAATCATAAATACATAGCCGAATCCACGACTACGATACTTAAGATTGCTCAAATCCCTAATCTCAATAAATCAAAGGTTTGGTTGGATAAAGAATAATAAAGGGCATGGATAACATTTGGGATATAAATTGGTGTAAAATGAAAAATAAACAAAACAAATAAATTAAAATCCTAAGTGTGGTTAATCACTATCCCAACCATCCCATGAATAAGACTCATATCATCGAATAACTCACACTTTAACACTTGAAACACACGCTTTAGGTAGACACGAATTATACTCAACAAGATCTTAATCAAAGAATAAACCTTAATTGGCGTTCCCATAACTGCCAATTCCCATTCAATCCATAGATATAGTACAACAAATAGTGGTGATATCGACCACTTAATACAAAACTTTACATAAGTTGGTTAAAACAAACATCCAACTCTTTTTTTTTTTTTTTTTTTTTTTTTTTTTTTTTTTTTTTTTAAACATAAACATAGATGTGTAAAATTTCACCACATCACTATAATGATAATTCTGGATAATTTTTCCATACTTTTCATACTTCAGAAATAACGGTAATAGTGAAAGTAGTAAACACACGAAAAATAAACTCAAAGATATACAATATTTACTTTCACTCCAATTGCATTGTGCAATTTCCCGACCTAACCAAAGATAATGAATTACGCACGCGAACACAGGTAATGTAAGGAAACACACTTTGCCTATAGCAATTAACCAACCACGGATTCTAATCTACAGGGTAGGCTAAGGTGTAAGGGTGTAACGAAACATTTTAAACATAGGTGTAAGAAACGAAAGGAATGGCTCTGAGTGTTTTTCTAGGGGTATCTTACTCTAAAAATGAGAGTAACAAAAGGGTTTATACGGGGGTTAACTACCTAGTGTAGTTAGTTAATAACACATAACATATAATAGGCTATTTGGGTGTAATCCTAGAATTTTACCAATTTAGACAAGTCATTCCAATTATATAAATATAATACTTATTATGGTGGTCTCGAATAGTATACAAGCCAAGTTCTAAAGTTTACAAGTCACCGGCACACTCATAGATTTGTGAATTTTTGAAAAATCACAATTTTTGAAAATAACGTCATGTGTGCAGCTATGCAACTTAGATCTTAAACAAAAACATGCTAAAAATTTTTAAGTTTGATATATTAAGCACATTTTAAGCATAATTTTTGAAAAAGTTTAGGACAAGTAATTGTTAAGTGTTCTAATTCTCCAATCCCCCCACTTAAGTTAAACAACGTCCTCGTTGTTTGTATAAAAGGTTAAAAACTGGAAAATAAAAGAATTAGAACAGGAAAACTCCCCTGAGATTTGCTCGGTATGATCCTCCATTTGATAAGAGCAAAAATCATCTTTCTTGTGGATGAGAACGTTAAAGCTTCATACTTGATGTATCCACAGGAAATCCAGGAAACTATAATACCACCAACACTTTAAAACACACCTAAGATAAGAAAGGTTCAAACTTGCATAATACATTAGTAGTTAGGAAAAATAAAACTTAAAAATTAAAACTGAAAATCATCAGGTCAGTCGATGCGCCGTATCTTATGGAAGAAGATACGCCGTATCGAGCCTGGAATTAATACGGATCAGAATAAAGATGCGCCGCATCCTTAACCAGGGATGCGCCGCATTAAAATAAACTGATAAAAAGTTTTAAAGTCGAAAATAAAAATGCAAAAAAATAAAATAAGATATGACCATTGCAGGAGATGCGTCGCATCTCAGGATTGAGATGCGCCGTATCCTCATGCGGGCCTGACTGACTCGACACAAAAAACAGAATAATAAAAATTCTCCGGGTTGTCTCCCGGCCAGCACTTGTCTTTATTCCAGAGTCTTCAAGTTAGACTCACGTTCAGCTTCTTCAATAAGTCCTTGTCACGGTCCATCCTTCTTCCTTCATTCGAAAGATGTTCCCGTATAGCTCCGCAACGTTTTCTTCCGTTCGACTTAATCTAATATAACTCTTGGTCTTTACTGCAACATATTCCTCATCGGGTCCCAAAGAGTATTTGATGATTTTAAATTTCTCAGTAATCATTGCGGGTGGCTTATTGTAAGGGATCCCAAGTAGTTGACACTTTCTTTTGGTGAATTCTTCTTCGTCCTTGTCAACAAACTTAAAATAAGGATCCTTAATCAAATAGTCATCTAATTCCTCAATCAACGACTCATTATTATTATCATCTTGAATCGCCTCCCATTCTCTTTCCAAATCATATTGTAACCGTCGACTAAGCTTCGTGAAATCATCAAACTGTTTATGCACCCATTCCCAGAAAGTAGTATCCGATGTCCCCTTAAGTCCTTTCAAGCGTTCAATTCTGCCCTTTTCTTGTAAAGCCTCCGATTTTTGTGGGCAGTCTTCAACATTATCGTACCATTCATAATCTTCAAAGTTTACATCATTTCCAACCCGTTTCATCCCAATTATACTTCCCCCATTACAGGTTCCGTCACTCTTATAATCACAGGTCGGCCAAACACTACTCCCGTCCTTGAAAACGAAGGGTGTACAGGTATGATTAATGTGCTCAACATCCCATGGTTTATCCCAAACCCATGGTACTTGGTCATTCCATTCGTAGCACCAGGTGTTTTTGAAATCATCATAAGTCTTAAATCCTGGTAGATCTCCAGTTAGCACATCATCGTCGACTCGAAGAAGGTAGTTAAATTCTTTGAACTGCTTGCACAAGGGTGTCTCATAATCGAACACATCAATGTCTATTCTGAATAACTCTTCAATGCCTTCATTGATTGTTGAATCATGAAGTGACGACCCATAATCGCTTTCTACTTCTTCATCTTCTCCTCTCATCCAATATACCCATAATGCATCCTTAGTAGCTCGATCCATACTCTTATGGTTATTAAACTTACTAGCCAACCACTCTGAAAAATCAACATCGTTAGGATCGTGGTTAACGTCAAAGCAAGCCTTCCTAATCATATTCCTTCTTATCTCCATGAACTCGTTAAATTGCTTCTTAAAACTCCGTGTCAACCATGAAGTCATAATCTGCTTGACTTCATTTGCAGGGGCGAATTCCGGACTACCATATTTAAGTTCTAGCCAATCATTGAGGGAGAGATCAATCAATCGTACCAACCTGCCATGAAATAGTAACTCTGCCAAAGCATAAATTCCATCATTGTCCAGATATTTCTCATTTAATCCCCAGTACTGCTCGGAATATGGCATGTAAGAGTTTTGGGTATTGCCTCCACCACAGCTTTCGTTGCTTGAATCCATGTATGCAAGATAGAATTTCCCATCATCTTCTTCGATAGTAGTCCAGTTCAATCCTTTGGATTCAATGATAGGCTATAAGAGCGACAATTCATCTCCAGTGTACCTCACAAATACATCATAAGAGAACACCCCTTCGTCAATGTTGCACAAACGCATGAATTCCTTAAAAGCAGCTTCAAGAGGAGTCTCCCAAAAGAATAAATCCGTATCAATCATGAGCACATTGAAGTTGACATCATCAAAAACCTTCACATCGAATGAATCCGAAAGCAAGAGTTCCTTAGCAAGATATCCGTTCACTGAGATGTCTTCCATAGCAAAACCTGTCATCATAGGTAAAATCATCAGTAGGATTTGTTCGCTAGAAGAGAAATTAACGAATATAGAAACGGATATAAGAATACAAATTTCTGATGTCTGCACACGATGCGCCGTATCCAAAAAGTTGGATACGCCGTATCTTATAATCGTTAAAATTTAATCAGACTTTATCCAGAAAATAGATACGCCGCTTAGAATTTATGAATGCGCCGTATCGAATTAATTAATCAAAAATCGATATTTATTTAAAATTAAATACGTCGTATTAACAAAAGTTAATGCGCCGTATTTTCGTTACGTTTAAAAATACAAGATTTTTGATTCAGAAGATGCGCCGTATCGATAGAGATCGATACGTCGTATCTGTTTAATAATTCGCAAACTGTTTTTAATTAAAATAATAGATACGCCGTATTTGCTAAAGCAGATGCGTCGTATGGCGTTAACGTTTAGAAATTTTTTTTATCAAAAACAGATACGCCGTATCTGCTAAAGCAGATGCGTCGTATTACTTTATCGCTTAAAAAAAAATTCTTATTAAAAACAGATACGCCGTATCTTGGGGAAAAGATGCGTCGTATCGAATTAATTAAACGCGTTGTATTTAAAAAAAAATTAAACGCAATACGCCGTATCTGAGAGATCAGATGCGCCGTATCGTTTGATTTAGCACAGTACAACGATAGCAGAACAGAAAAAATACGAAAAATAAAAACAAAAATTAAAACACACAAACAAAAATAAACACAAAAAACAAAATAAAAGCAAACAAATAACACACAAAACAACAAATATGCAAAATAATACAATGATGCAATTAATCTAATAAAAAGAAAAACCTAATTAAAATACTAATCAAATTAACAGATAATAACAATTCACTCCCCGGCAGTGGCGCCAAAAACTTGATGGGGGTGATGTGTCGTTGCGGTTTAGCAGTTTTAATGCCTACTCAAGTTTTAAATTTATATTTAGCCGACTTATCAATAACACACACACTTAACGAGCAGTGTACCCGATCAGTATGAATATAATGGTAAGTAGAGTGTCGATCACTAAGAGTGGAACGTATTATCTCGTTATTCTAATCAGTATTTTAATATCCTAACGCAAGGGGGTTTCAGCCTGAGAGACTGGCACGATTTGTTTGCAATTAAATAATAAAATAAACCAATAGGCACGAATCAGCAAGTAGCACACACGTACACAGATAAATACTCGAGACAATAAGAGGGTTGTCCTTATGATTAAGTAGATTGTCACTTGTTTTATTGATAGCTTTATATGAAGTGTATGTAGTTAACCCTTTCTCGTTGGTCCTATTCTTATCGGCGAGTAAACCCTTAATGATTACTTATGTCTAAAAGTTATTCCTAAGTGATCAATTTAGTAATAACCGTGGGAGCCACATTATTTTCCGCAGTCAAATGCCCGCAAGCCACTAATAAACACAGAGGTTATCAATGCACTAATAAGTAGTAACCAAAGACATCAACATATAAACTTTAATTGATGGGAAAGCAAGTATTAAAGGGAGTGCAATCTTTCGTTGTCACATTACACAGGCCACCAATCCTGATGAATTAAAGTTTGCTAACACAATAAAACAAAACTACTTAATGAATTAAACACATGCAGCACCTTCTTACAGCTCTTGTATCTTCGTTTGGTGTGTCTTGTGCTGTCTCCTTGACTGAATTCGTCCTAGGGTTCTGCTGCTTCGGTCTTCGAATCTAATATATTCCTCTCGAAATTCGTCTGGTCTTGGGGTATTTATAGTTTCTGTCTGAGGGAAGATGCGGCGCATCTAGTAAGTAGATGCGGCGCATTGACTTAACTTCGCGTGGGGTCCAAGATTATAATATTCAGGAATATTCGTACACCGCCAGAAGATGCGGCGTAACTCCATGATTAGATGCGGCGCATGTCCTCTTGTATCTTGGATCGTATCTGGTGATATCTTAATAGAGATGCGCCGTATGTAATGAGTGAGATGCGGCGCATCTGGAGCAGATTAGTCTTGATCTTCTTCATTTCAGTAGACTCTTAACTTCTTGCATGTTTTGCTCCATAATTAGTCCAAAATCGCTAAGTTTCACCAAATGCTTGTTTTTACCTGAGAATTACAAAAGTAAACGATTAAGTATCAATCCTCATACATAATATAATAAAACAAGTCAAATTAATAGGATAAATGATAGTAATAAAATGTACTTATTTGAGTTCATCAGTGATGATGAGAAATGAGCATCAAGAGGTGTTATTGGTGATTTGGAAATGACAAGTTTGGTGAATGGAGGTTCTTGAGTAGGAGGTGGAGTTGATGCTCTTGATGGTGGTGATGATAGGTGTGAGTTGATGTAGTTATTGATGGATGAAGTGGAAGGTATGGATGAAGATGATGTGCCATGAGTGGAGGGTGTTTTTGATGGTGCATTTGGTGCACTTGGGGGATGAACATTGAGGTGGTGGTGATGGAGTTTTGGTGTCTTAGAGATGATTTTGGTGATAGCATGGTGAATGAAAATGGGTGTTTGATGGTGGTGATGGTTGATTTAGGTAAGGTTTGGAGGTTTTGTGGTAAAATTCCAATACCAGTTCGTCCTTTAAGAGAAATGGTAGCTGGGGCTAGATAAAAGGGGTCGCAAGATGCAAAAGAAAACAGTAAATTTTACTGCCCAGATGGCCGGTCCCCTTAATTGTAGGCCGGCCCCCTTAAAAGTAAGGGGACCGCTTAGGGAATTAAGGGGGCTGCCCATCTGGTGTTTTCCAAGGCGACCAAATTTGAAAAATTTCCAGAAAAGGGTCATTTTTAGGGTATTTTTGCAGCAAGCTCCATTTGAATCATGTACATCAAGAATGATTAAATTGTGGCATAAACATGTTAAATACGCATGCATATATTTAAAACATATTATGGAATAAGCATGTTATTAATCATCAAGCATGTATATATATCATGATATCAAGTATACAAGCAATAAGCATAACAATCATATATTAAAGACAAGAAATAAAGCATTCATTAGTTGAAAATAATTATGTTAAAAACATAATTATTGATACAACACATATTTTGCTTATAGCATACAATAAGTAGAAATTTTAAATTGCCTAAGAGATCCATTTGACTTGCTTGAGACATGAAAAACTTGAATTATTTTGGATGGATGATGGTAAAGAGGGGGTAAAAATGTTGGATTAATGGGGTTGTAAGTTTGGGTGTATGGATGTTGGAGAGAGTGTTGATGGAGGAATTGGAGGTGGAGAGCTTGGACTTGACCATGTTGAATGAGGGTTTTGATGTTGTTCAAGTGGTGGTGTTGGATTAGATCTAGTGAGAAGATACTCAATCCAAGTGAGACGCTCATTTAAGGCGATGGTTTGATTTTGGAGAAAGATGCAACAAGGACAATTGTTGACATGTTTCTCAATTTGACTCAAGTGATGTGGTGATGATGGTAATGATGGTGAGATGGATTGTGATGGGTCTAAGTTGCTTTGAGCAAGGTGCAAAGCAAGGAAAGCATTAAGCTCATGGGCTTCCTTGAGTTCTTCAATGAACTTCAAGTGTTGAGTGGAAGGTGATGATGATGGAGAGTGGTTGTTATTTGGTGGAAGTGGTGGTGACACTCTTGGTGGTGGAGACATTTGTGAACTTGGGTAATTATGAGTGAATGAAGGTGGACATATGGATGATTGGTTATGTGTGTGAAAGGGTTCATTAGGATGAGGTTTAGGTGTTGGTTGAGTTTGAACAACATCATTTGTTGGGTTATGGCAAATGTCAAGCTTCCTCCTCCAAATGGGCCTCACTGAGATTTTAGCAACTCTTGAAGGCTTGGATCTTGGGTCGTTAGATGATGACATGTTTGGATGGATGATATGGATGAGCATTTATGATGGAGTTGGGTATTTATGGTGTAGTGATGATGTGATTGTGGAAGGTAAATTTTGGTGGGTGGTTTGTGACAAAATGTGTTTGTGAATTTTGGGAAGTATAGGATAAAATGGGCTAAAAAATAGAAAAAGGGAGCAGCACCTTCGACCATCAGATGGCCGGTCCCCTTAATTAAGGGGCCGGTCCCCTTAAATATTAAGGGGGCCGCCCATCTGCTGATTTCCAGGTTACTGGAAATGGGTTTTTGGCAGAAAATTGTTGAAAGGGTTGTGTTTTTGGGTTTAGTTTCAAGCAAGTCCAACTTCTTTTGAGGCAATTTAGGATTTAATAACTTATGTATGCTAAGCATATTCATTAGACATTATTATCTAGCATGCAAACAACTCATTTAGCATGTAACATATATATGTTAGACAAGAAAACACTACATAGCACCAAGTAATTCATAGTATCATATTTAGGAAGATTAATAAGCAAGTTAAATAATCCTAATGAATATCTATGTGCATGGGAATGTGGAGTTGTGATAGCATGGACTTCTAGACTTGTACCAAGTGAGGTCTTAGTGAATAAATTATGGTTATTTTCAAATTTAGTTCACTTATAAATGTCACATACATAAATATAGATGACAGATATGAGATCACCATGCATGATTTAAAGAAATGTTTTTGGCATTATTCAACAATGTTTGAAAGTGGGTTTTTATGTAGATGTGAAAGATATATTAATGAAATAGTTTTGGCTTTATTTCAAAATGTTTTTATGAGGAAAGAAAACATATTTTTCCAATCTTTGGTTTTTGATAAACACGTAATTATGGACACAAGTTTGGAAGAAAGGTAGGATGGTGAAACATGTTTAATAGAAATGTGTCATAATCTTTTGAAAAATCATTTTTCCAAAATGTGAAGTTTTTGCAAATTTAAAAACAAGTCCCATTAATTATAGGTTTAAAAATAGTGGTTTATAAAAGATCTCATGCTCAAGGGTATTGGTTAAGTCTATTGTCACATGCTACCTCTTTCTACATATCCTATGGCATTTAAGCATGTATTATGACTAAATACAAAAATACATCATATCAGAGTAGTTAGAGAAAAACAAAAGCTATTATAATGACAATGCATTCAACAACTAAACAAATAATTACGAAGGCATGCAGTCAAATCACATAGGAGCAAGTAAACATCTAGAAATTTATATATGCAAGATGACATACATCTAGGAATGAAAAGCTCTAGTGAAAAGCAAAGTTCATAACAGTAAACTATCGTTAGGTATATTTAGGAAGAATAATGTATTCAAGTTGGAGAATGAGTATGAGACTATTACTAGTGGTGCTCAATTCAGGCTAAACACGACTGTTTTTACGGGTTACACACACCCAACTTCTCACATAGAAGCAATTCAACTGTTAGGTCAAATTGAGTTTCTAGTCAATAGATTCTCCAGTAGTCATTCTCTTTTTAGAAGAAATTAAGTTCCTAAATTTACCTATCGAAGAGTACCAAATATGAAGATTGCTTGGTTTACTAATACTTAGGGGGGCTAACTAAAGGGTTTCTAGTTCATTAAGTCACAGAACGAATATAACTAAAGTGTAAAGGCAAAGCAACCTATCAGACTAAGCGTATCCTAAGGCATTAATAAGATTATATGCATGAAGTAATTACTTATGAAATTTAAAAAGAAAACTTACCTCACGTCCTAGCTTTTCTTTGTAATGTCTCAGATAATAATCGACTTGTGAATGATAGGTGAGTCTTATTTGGAGTTTTATCTAATTTGCATTCGTCACATACCGGATGGTGATCTTCTCCTTCGTCTGTGTCACTCCATGATTTTGGATTGAGTTCACTTTGGAGTTGATTCATGTAGTCTTCGTCGTTAATACCATCATTAACAGCATTTGAACTAGTAGCACATGTATCTATTTTATCTAAATGTTTATCTATTAAATTTTCTAAGATAACTAATTCATGTACAAGATCAAAATCTTCATCTTTGGCTTGGCATTTTTCTTGATGAAAGTTTAAGAGATTTTTCCAAATATCATTTGCCGTTTTACAGAAGAATATTCTTTCATATTCAACTTCCGGCAAGGTTTTATAAATAATTATTTTAGCTTTATTATTTATGTCATTCTTTGTTTTCAAATGCTCAATTTGACTTTCAAAATCCGTTTTTGTTTGACTTTCAAAATATGTTTTTGTTTGACTTTCAAAATCACCAATCGAAATGACATGCCAAAGATCTAGATCAATTGATTTCACATAAGTTTCCAAATTATTTTTCCATTCAAGAAAAGTATAGTTTTCAAATAGTGGTGGTTTTAGCAAAGATTCCCCTTCTAGATATTTTTCGAATTCCATAGATCGATTCAAGTTTTAAAATACAGTATATTTTAAAGATCTTGATTGACGTGGCACTTGATACCAATTGTGGAAAACTAGAAGGGGGGGTTGAATAGTTTTATGTCTTTTTAATTTTATTATGAAAACCTTTGTTTATTTTTAAAACACATAGATTCAAGTTTGTATGAAAAATAAAACTTGAACCTTATTATTAGTTATATATGTATTTTTTTAAATTGATTGTAAAAGTTTTGGTTTCTTGAATGGAGTTTCAATTTGATCTATATGTGAAGTCAACTTCTAATTATTACTAACAGTTATATATGCCTATATGTTATAAAAGTAATGACGATATAAATAAAGATGTAAATAAGAGATGGAAAGATCTAACCGAGACACGAGGGATTTATAGTGGTTCGGCTACAAGGACACCTTCCTTGCCCTACTCCACTCCCCGAGCACCAAGCTCGAGAGTTTTCTTCACAACTTCAATAAGCTCCCTTATGGCGGAGAAAACCGTACACAACTTTGGCTTACACGGGTTTAACGACACAAAGCTAAATGTCGAGTTCTAATCGTAGCTAGAACCAATCTCACAACTTCACAACACAACTTCTTCACAACTTATTCACGACTACTTCACAACGGCTTCACGACTGCTTCACGACTTCAACACTAGGACTTCACGACTAGAACTTCATGACTTCAACACGACCGCTACACAACCTCTATGCTGCGGCTTCACGACTTCAACACTATGTCTTCACGACTAAGACTTCACGACTTCAACACGACCGCTACACAACCTCTATGCTACGGCTTCACGACTTCAACACTAGGACTTCACGACTAGGACTTCATGGCTTCAACACGACCGCTACACAACCTCTATGCTACGGCTTCACGACTTCTAGGCTATGGCTTCACAACGGCTTCAAGACTTCTCTACTTCACAACTTTACAAGGCTTCTACTCTACTTCTTTACTCCACAACTACTTATCCACCTTCTTCACTACTTACACACTACTCTAGCCTAATCACTTATGTTTACAACTTATATACACACTTTACACAAATGAATGAATGATTTACAAAATATACAAAACAAACAACTTGAGTAACAAGATGATACTAAGTTGTAATACTTCTAGTCTTGATTGATAGAAGTATTCTTCTTTTGCACTTGGATGGTGGAAGCTTGGATCACTTGGAAACCAATGCTTAAGATTACATGATCAAAGGTTTTTTTTGAAGATATGAAATGAGATCTACAACAGAAAGTTTTAGTGCAAAAGGGTGAGGAAAAAGTCCAGGGGAAGGCTGGTCTTTATAGGCAGAAAACTGGACAGCTGGAAGCTAGAGGAGCGTGGCCGGCCCCCTTAAATAGGGGGGCGGTCCCCTTAATTTTAAGGGGGCCGCCTAGCAAAATTAAGGGGGCCGCCCAAGCCAACCGTTGCCAGTTTTGTCTTTTTGTGGGGAATGTTTTTCTAAAACATTTTTACTGATTTTGGTTAAAATTTTGAATTCATAAATTTAAAATGAATTAAACCTTTTTATTTATTACCAAAAATGTTTTTCTAAAAGATATAAAATATTTTTGACATTTTATAAAAAATCTAGTTATTAAGAAAATGTTCAATTGATCATATAATGCATTAAGCATTAGTTCATTCATACCTTAAGTGATTTTAGTTGTAGAAGTGAATATTTACAACTAATTACTTGTTTATTTTATAAGTTTATGTTTTAATGAGTTTACATTTTGTGATCATCAAAACATAGAGATATGAATAAATATTGATAATGTTTTTAGGCATTATATATGTCAACAACATATATTTTTTTTGTAATCGATTTGTCAACCGGTGATCGGTAGCTCTCTAGAATTTCTCACAAAGTGGCGGAGAAACAAAGGTCAGCAATTAATGACAATTAAAAACCCGTTTCTTTTGGTTAGACAATTTAATGTCAATCCTCCTTAAACCCCTCTTATAGTTTGTAATCTAAAGGTGAGCCAACGTAACAATTGACTTCACGATTTCTTTTGTTGGTTTTTTAATTTTTTTTGGTATTTTGAATACTTTAGAAAAAGTATTCGTGTTTTTTTTAAAATTTAATTTTTTTTTGTTTTTATAATACGAAAGTATTCACAAGATAAAACGATAACTTCACGGGGAAGGATCTTCAAATCACTAATCTTCGAATGGGAATTTGAAATTCGTTTACACACTTCCCCGACAGCGGCGCCAAAAACTTGGTTGTTTGTCAAGTATATATATCAATGTTGCAAAAATCGCGTATCGGTGGTGTGGCGGTCGACCACCCTGCAGCGATTAATCGGCCATGGCGGGATTAATCGGTGATTAATCGGTTTTGCAATTTTGGCATGTTTTGGGTATTTCTGAAGACCAAACTAAAGATCGTAACTGATTCCAAGCCTACTATGTTTCCAAACCTCAATAAAAGGCTCCAATTATGATTATGAGGCTCATTGTGTGTTATAAGTGAAATAAACGATCCCCAAATTAAGTAGAATGCCTAAATTTTTATTTTTTTAAAGCTGGCCGATACGGCCGATATGGCCGATTAATCGGCCGATATGGCCGATTTCTGGCCGATTTTTGTCGCTTTTTTCCCAAAACCGATTTTTTTGTCCGATTTGCATTATTCGACAAGGCCGGCGGCCGATAACCGATATATCGGCGATTAATCGGCCGCCACGGCCGATTTTTGCAACATTGATAATATATATATAATAGTAAGTGATACTTAAACCGACCAAATAGTCAATTTGCCCTCGTCAAAGAGTGATAATCCCAAGTGGTCAAAGAAAGTCAAACTATATATATTTCCAGAAGTAATTAATATTCCCGGGTCGTTAATGTCCCAACGAGGTGTGAATGGAAAATCGGATTCGGTTCGTGATCGGGTGATTGAATAAGCAAGATATTTTTGGAGTTATGGTACTAAAATAGAATACGTAAACAAGTAATCAAATATTAAGCATACAAAACAAGAAATCAAAGCACAATTAAGTCCTAACGCGAATTAAACTAAAAACGAGCACTAAACGGGAACTTAACGGGCCTAAAAACCTGAATTATCAAATTTTAACCCTAGCAATGCAAATTTATTTTCTAAAAGTCCTAAATGACTAAAAATAATTTTAGAAAAAAGAATTATATTTTTTTGATTTTGATTTTATTTATTATGAATTAAAAACACTTTTAATCTAAAAATAATATTAAAAATACTGAACTAATTATGAAAAATCTTAAAAAATTATGAAAGGTACTTTAATCTATAAGGATTCTAGGAAAAATAAAACTGATGATCCAGCTTATTGAAATAAGCTGGAAATAAGCTAAAAGGGCTGATATGCTAAAATGGATAAATGACTATAAATAAATAACCAATGCACCCTTAGACGTAAAAGACCCAAGGGCGCAGTTGGTAGTGTGTTTGTTATAACTTGGTTGAGACTGGTTGAGGTCTCGGGTTCGAGCCTTGGCTCACCCTTGGCAACCTAGTTTCCCAAGTTTTTTTATTTGCAAAACCCTTTTTTGAAACTTATAAACAACTTGAAAATAAGCACTTTTTGTAAAAGCAATATTTTTAAAACTTGAAAAATAAGCTAGAAAAGCTGAGAATAAGCTCAGCAGTACTAACTTAAGGTTAGTACTGCTACTTAACTGCTAAACCTAATAAAACAGCTGATAAGCACTCTAATAAGCTAACAAACTGATAAAACCTAAAAATCTAATCCTAATAAGCATTGAGGTCCTAAAATAAGCCAGAAACAATAAGCAAAAAGCTCCAAAACTAAACTAAGCTATAAGCCAAAAACTGCTCTAAAAACAGCCTGAGAGGGCACTTTTAAGCTACTAATTAAGCTACTAAGTCAATAAACTGGGCCTCAAAACCTCTAAACAACTAAAACTTACCTACCAAGGAACACATAAAACAATTTTCAGACATTTTGGACTTAAAATGAACTTAAAAATAAGCTGAGAAAACAGGACAATTGAGACTTTTGTTATTTACTTTTCTGAATTTAAATGCTGAACCACTACTTTAAAGCTAAAAATAAGTTACTAAAAGCTGATAAAATAAGCTAAAACTTCAAAACAGCTAAGATTACCTACCAAGGAACACACAAAACAATTTTCAGACATTTTGGGCTAAAAATAAGCTTAAAAATAAGCTGATATAAAGGTTAGTCAAACTAATATTTTTGGCTTTTATTTGGTTTTTCAAAAACTTGCAGATTAAATATATGACCTTAAAGCTTGACTCAAAAAACTTAGCTAACATATAAAACTGGTTTTGAACTCAAAAGAACTTTTGATGAACTTATCAAAATAAGCTTTAACATGCAGTTTTTAACTTTGAAATTTTGAAAACCAATCTAAAAGCTATAAATATATGTAGAAATGCTTTTAAAAACATAAAAACTACTTATTAAACTAATTTTAAGCTAGACAAACTTGGCTTAATAGCCAAAACAAGGACTAGCAGTTTTAGAACTTGGCTAAAATTGAGATGCAATCACTCCTTTAAAATCTGAAAATGACTTTTTACAACTGAATTAGACTAAAAACTTATGAAATTTTGACAAAAACTTGATTATTATGACTAAATGACTGATCAAAAGCAGCATTGACTAATTAATAAGCACTCACCAATAAGCTAAGGCTTAGTGGTGTTTATGACAGTTAAAGAACAAATAAGAGCAAAAAACTACTAAACTATGAAATAAGCTACAAAACTATAAGATCTAATAATCAAAAGCTCAGATAAGACAAATAAAAGTAAGACAAGTAGATAATAAGCAGATTTAAGCAATAAGCAGTACTAATTAAGCTAAAAGCATTTTTAAGCTAAATTGAAGATTAAAGACTTTTACCTTGTTCCTTGCTCAAACCAGGATCAAATAAGCTCGAGGAGCTACTCTACAAGCTCACGCTTATCAACTGATAAGCTGGTGAAACCATAAGCCCTTCCATTTCTAGCTTATCATCCAAATTAGCTTATTTTGTCTTAACACCAAATTACTAAACCAAACTGCTTTTAAATCAAACAACATGCTCAAACAAGCTTTAACAAGCTTGATTGAGTGCTAAACAGTATTTAAAGAAAGAGCTTATTAACCAAAAACAAACAACATATTTTAAAGGTGTTAGGATTTATAAAAAGTGATGGTCATGCGTCTTTGTAATATTTTATTTAAGTGTGTCGTTGTGTATTTAATTAGAATAGGCTTTGGGCTTTTAATCTAATAGGTTAATGTTAAGTGAAATGAAAAGCTCAAAGCCCACCCAAGTCCAACAAGAAAACTATAAATAGGACCTTCCTCCTCATTTGGAAGGTTGGTCATTTGTGGTGGTCTCTCTCTCTAGGTATTGTATCAAAGGGATTTGTGTGAATAAAAGTTCTTTAGTTTCATAATCCACTCTTTTTCTTTGATTATATCTAGTGATTTAGTTGTAGGTTAGGATTGATATTAGACTATAACAAGTGGTATCAAGAGCAAAATACAAAGTTCTAGGAATTTTTTGGGGCGACGTTACTGTTCATCAGGAGATTTAAACGAGTTTCTGTCACTTTCTCTCGAGTTAGAAAGTCTGTGGCTAGAAATTCTCGAGTTTCTATCAGTTTTCTCAAGTTTCTCAAGTATCCTCGAGTTTCTAAAAGTTGTCTCGACATTCTGTGAAATTCATCGAGTTTCCCAGATCTACTCGACTTTCTGTGTACTTTCTTGAGTTTTTGGAAAGCTTAGTCGAGTTTCTCAAGGTTCAATCGAGTTTCTGCATAGTTCTCGAGTTTCTGGCAAGAATAGTCGAGTTGCTCGAGTTTCTTGGTTTGCTCGAGTTTCTAGATTTGCTCAAGTTTCTTGGTTTGCCCGAGTTTCTAGATTTGCTTGAGTTTCTTGGTTTGCTCGAGTTTCTAGATTTGCTCAAGTTTCTTGGTTTGCTCGAGTTTCTAGATTTTCTCGAGTTTCTTGGTTTGCTCGAGTTTCTAGGTTTGCTCAAGTTTCTAGGTTTGCTCAAGTTTCTTGGTTTGCTCGAGTTTCTAGGTTTGCTCAAGTTTCTAGGTTTGCTCGAGTTTCTCAAGTATTCTTCAAGTTTCTAAAAGTCTAGTCGAGTTTCTGAAGGTCTAACCGAGTTTGTGAGATAACCGAGTTTGTGATATAATTGAGTTTGTGATATAACCGAGTTTGTGATATAACCGAGTTTGTGAGATAACCAAATTTGTGAGATAACCGAGTTTCTATAGTCATCAAGTTTCTCAAGGATCATCAAGTTTCTCAAGGATCATCAAGTTTCTCACAAGTTATCAACTTTCTCGATTTATCAAGTTTCTCATCGACCCTTCAAGGACACCGACAAAGGACTTACCTTTAAACCAATCATAACTCGTGAACTGTAACCAACCCACTCCTAGTTCTTTAACCGATCCAACATCATCTTAACCATACAACTTTATCAATGGCTACTTAATAAGACATCCATGCAGCCGGTGCAGAAAACCGTCCTCCAATGCTTGAAAAGGGTGGTTATCTTCCATGGACAAGTCGTATGATTCGATATATCAAAACCAAACCCAATGGTCAAGGTAAACTCCTGATTAACTCCATCAAGAAAGGACCATTCAAGCCTCGTCAGATTCAAGTAGCTGGTGATCCAAATCAAACACCTCCCATTCCACCATCCTTTTGTGACCAAAAAGAATAGGAATACACAGTAGAGGATTGGAAGCAAATTGAAGCTGATGATTTAGCAATGCATTTAATTCAACTTGGTTTACCACGTGAGATCTTTGCTGTTGTTGACAGTTGTGAAACTGCTTATGATATGTGGGAACGAGTTAGAAGGCTTTGTCATGGCACAGAAATTGGACAACAAGATATTGAAAACAAGCTTCTAACCGAATGGGAAAAGTTCGCATCCACTCCAGCTGAACCAATTGAATCTTACTACACCAGGTTTTGCACCTTAATGAATGAGCTTATCAGAAACAAGTTGACACCAAAACCAATTGTTCAAAACATCAAGTTCATCAACAATATACTAGAAGAATGGGGACGGTATGTCACAATTGTTAACCAAACAAAGAACCTTCATGAGGTGAATTATGATCAGCTCTATGAGTTTCTAAAGCAAAACCAGGCAGAGGCGAATGAAGTCAGGAAAGAAAAGTTAGCCAAACAACATGATCCTCTAGCATTGATTGCTCAAACACCAACACCTGCAACAGTGAATACACAACCATCATCATCTCCCACTCAGAACTACATGCAACAACAATTCGTTCCACAAACTACTGTCATACCACAACAACAAGTCTACCCACAACAACAAGTTATTCCACAACAACAATACCCACAATATCAAGAACCAGATTCCACAGACACCGATGATAGTGCTGCTTTGACTCAAGCATTTACCCTTCTAACAAAGGTATTCCAAGGACGCTATTCCACACCAACTAACAACAACCAAAGGATTTCTTCGAACACTTGCAACAGGCAGATTGCACAGTCGAGTTTCAACATGGGTCATCAAGGACAAATGGTTGGAGTTTATGGGAATCAACAAGGATATGCTACAAGGTTTCAGATGGGTAATCAAGGGCAGTATGCAGGAAATCAGATGGGTCAGTATGCTGGGAATCAGATGGGTCAAGCTGTTGGGAATCAAAGGGGTCAGAATGTTGGGAACCAGAATGTTGGTAATCAGTTTGGGAATGTTGCTCCAGTTGCTGGGAATGTTAGGAATATGAATCAAGGGAATTTGGTAAAGTGCTTCAACTATCATGGTACTGGTCACATGGCAAGGAACTGTCCCACCAAGCCGAAAAAGAAAGATCTTGAGTATCTTCAGAAAGCAGTGCTTTTGGCACATAAGGAGAAGGCAGGGTTTCAGTTGAATGCTGAGGAGAATGATTTCATGGCACTGATGGATGATATGGAAGACCTTGAGGATATCGATGCCAACTACATCTTCATGGCAAATCTTCAGGAGGCAAAGTACGACACGAATTCTGATGCTCCTCCTGCTTATGATGTCAATGGAGTTTCTGAGGTACCACCATATGCTACATGTCACAATAATGAAATATTTGATATGTCACCTCAAAATGAACAGCATCCTGCGACTCCTAATCTCACTTACGATACATATATGGACACGCCAAGTTGTAGCAATATTAATTTGGCAACTCCAGATATGGATCCTAATGGAGGCTTCGAGTCACAACATACTGAGAATGATGAGGAAACACGTGCGTTATTTGAAACATTATTGCAAAATTGTAGTATTGAAATTGAAAAGGTCAAAAAGATCAATCGCGATGTTAAGGCCGCGAATGAAAAATTGACCGCTGAGCTTGAGAGATATAAGGTGAATGAACAAGCTTTTGAATTTAATAACAAACGACAGTCAGAACTAGAAATTGTTTATAGAGATTCTGTTTTAAGAGAAAAACTTCTGCAAATCAAATATGACACACTCGATGTTAATTTGAACATGAAAATAAAATCCTTAAATATGGAAATTTCTGAATTAACCAACCAACTTTCTAAACAAAAATCAACTTGTTCGGATCTTGAAAAAGAAAAGAAAGAGTTGAATGCAAGGTTTTCAAAATGAGAAAATGATCTTCTTGACGAAATCATTGATAAACAAGAAACCATTAAAGTTGCTTGTGAAAACGGGTCAGCCTACTCAAACAATTAACATGCTAATTAATGATCCAAACCCGCTTTTACATACTATGAAGAAAATGGCTATCGGTTGTGAAAACCCTTATCATCGCAAGAAAGCTCAGCAAGAACAGAACGTGTTATATAATGGTAGTGTGCTAAATGATAAACATGATCCTCCCGAAGTTCGGGATTCTTTTGAAACGATTGAGCTTGCCGAAGAGAGTAGAATCAAAATGAGACAAATAAACCCAGAAATTAAACCAATTGATTATAATAAGCTTAACACAATTTCTGGAGTACATCTTGTTCAAAAAGAGTCACAAATGTTTTTCAAGAAACCAGTGGCTGTCTCAAAACGGAAAGTTATTTCAAAACATCTTTCTAACATCAAACAAATGTCCTCTAATAACACTTTTAACACAAGTGACGCTAGACGATATTTGGATGATCTTAAAAAGAGAGTTGAAATGCTTCAAATGATTTTAAACTATCTTAAGGGGGAGTATAAAAAGAAAAACAAAATGTCCCAAATCATGCTACAATGATCCGTCTTTCTCTCCAAAAAAGCTTTCATTTTAATTAGTTGATACCAAAAATATCACTGCATGCTATTTTTGAGGGGGAGAAGACGTGATTAAAATGTGATAAAAAAGTTTAAAGATCATGGATTGAATCTCAATAAGAGCTCGACTCAAGATTTTACCCTCGAATTGACGAAAATTAAATGTCCGTAATCAAAAAGACTTGTCCGGGACGGGTAATAATTTCAAGCTGGTTATCCAATGATGTAAATGTGTCTCGCAAAGGACTTGTCTGAGTAGAATGTACCAATTCGAGAGATAATCATTGAATATGACCGGGACGGGTAATAATTTCAAGCTAGTCTAACTAGTGATGTAAACGTGTCTCGCGATGGTCATGTTCATTGAAAGTCAATCATTTCAAATGTGCGAACTCTACCCAACATGTGCAAAATTTATATTATAAATGCAAGAGCACATGTGAAGGGGGAGTATTTCAGAAAATGCAAAACTCTCAAAGTGTTAACAAAAATGTGTTTATTCATAAACACTTTGAGAGATTTTCACAAAAGGTTTTATGGCAAGTGATCAATAAATCTAGGATAATCATGGAGTAATAAGGTGATTATGGTTAGGTTTATGTCCTATGATCCGCCAGAGCCAGAGGGATCTACCCAATGACAATTCCAATAGATTAGAATTAGAAGTCCTTTGGAAAGATTGAAAAAAGGAGTAAATGAGAAAGGGAAAGAAGGGGTTGAAGAATTAAAAAGAAAAGTTGAATGAAAGGGTGAAAAGAAATAGCCCTCTATGAAAACTTAGGGCAGAAACCGGGTCAATACATCTGCTATTGGTATTCACTAAGGTGATACTGATATTGAAGACAAGACGTCATGAACCCAGTGACGCATTGCACAAACCCCTCCTAGCCACTCAGATATCTCTTAAAAGATATTTGCTTCATTTCTCACGGAGAACACTGCATAATCTATCGACCTCTCACTCCGAGATGTATTGATATTGAAAAGGTGGCACTCTGCTCCATGCCTCCGACTACTAAAACCAAAACGCACATTATCGATTCTAGAGCCATGAGATTCATCAAAAGATCTCTTAGGAACACTTCCAATATAATACACTTGTGTTCGCCAAAAAGGACACAAGTTGTAAGAGTCTTAATGTGATCTTCGGATCTTGCCTTATATCATGATGGTTACATGCTTCAAACAGTCTACAGTCGTGGGATGATCTCCAGCGACTCACTGAATCGTGGGTGCACTTCAGTGTGTCCGTGTAAGCCCTTTCGGGGGTATCCGGTTCAGAACGGCTTGGGTTAGGATTAGAGAAAATCTACACATTATGCTGTTGACTATCTCGAAGTCTGAACCTGTAAGTGCTGGACGATTTATTGCTAACTGTTTTATGCAGGTACTGACGAAAGTCCATCAACCATCATCATATATCTTAAACATCTTCATCTCCTCATACTCATACTTATGAAGATCATCCTCAACAAAGCTCAAGTGTAAAAGTTCAAGACGAAAAGATCAAGTTAAAGACAAAATGTTAAAGACAACGTCAAAAAACTAATCAGGAAGTCAAGAACAAGCTCATGTATCAAGAAAGGATGACATGTGTATAAAGTTCAAGAAGTATGAGTATGATAGAGGATACGACGCGAATGTAAAGAAGATGTTGATCAAGGCAAGAACCTCCAAAAGACGATACTTTGAAGATCACAGTGCTGGAAGGAACAAGAACAATGACTATTCTACAGCGACACACAAAGCACAAGACATTGAAGACGAAAGACCACATCACTCAGTGCATCATTTGAATGACCATCCCTTAGGGGGAGATTGTTAGGATTTATAAAAAGTGATGGTCATGCGTCTTTGTAATATTTTATTTAAGTGTGTCATTGTGTATTTAATTAGAATAGGCTTTGGGCTTTTAATCTAATAGGTTAATGTTAAGTGAAATGAAAAGCCCAAAGCCCACCCAAGTCCAACAAGAAAACTATAAATAGGACCTTCCTCCTCATTTGGAAGGTTGGTCATTTGTGGTAGTCTCTCTCTCTAGGTATTGTATCAAAGGGATTTGTGTGAATAAAAGTTCTTTAGTTTCATAATCCACTCTTCTTCTTTGATTATATCTAGTGATTTAGTTGTAGGTTAGGATTGATATTAAACTATAACAAAAGGTAAATTGAACAAACTTTAAGATAAACTGAACTTTTATTAAAACTTTAAAGGTTTACAATACTGGAAAGGAAATTACAATTTTAATAAAGTGACAATAAAAACTAAAAATAAGCACTAAATAAGCTGGAAAAGACACTAAAAACTCAATGCCTTGTGTGAATGAGGAGTGCCTCTATTTATAGGGGTCTTGTGAAGGTTCTAGGAGCTGGGGAGTGTCTGCTTCTTTAAATCAAGATCGTCCAATCATTGCGTTGATCATAAGCATCAATCAACACCCTTGGATCATGTGCCATGTGTCTTGACCAATCAAATCCTTGGAGATTGCCAGCTTGGACTGAAATGATGTCAGTCTCTCTGACTTGTCAGCCTTCTAGAAGGGTGAATTGTACTTAAGGTAGGGTTAATTTGAGGTGGGGGAAGGCAGGGTAAAAGGGAAGAAGGAGGTGAACTGTAAAACTGATATATGCGCCTTTTTTTTATTTGATTGGGTATTGGGTATGGGTTGGTCGGGTTATGGTGTTGGGCTTTTGGGATTATAATTGGGTTGGGTTGTTTATATAAATATATAACAATCGTTAAGTTTAGGACTAATGGTGTAATGGATTTAAAATTAGAGATTAGGTTTGGTATTTTTTGGTTTAGGCTTGATCCAAAATGTAGAAATTCATCCCCGGCTTCGGATTTTCATGCTCTTTCCAATCTCGTGCTCGTTTTTGTCCGTTTTGTCTTTATTTTTGTCTTTTTCTCATATTCATTACCTGCACATACACAAACACAAAAACAAGCATATATATGGCATTTATGATACATTTTTGGTCTTTTGAGTTCGTTTTGGATAAAGAAAATGTATGTGAAAACACACATACCAGGCACCATAACATTAAAAGCCAGACGAGAATAGAGGTTGAACCCCAACTGAGAATAGAAGTTGAACCCTAACTGGTTCAAAACAATCCTGGAAATAGGACACCAAAATAAGGGACCCTCTCTCACTGAAGTTCAGAAGAGAGCCCATTAGGCTAACCTAGGCCTGGCTAAATTACCTACACCATGACACAGCTTGACAACATAGCCTAATGGACGTAATCGTAGGCAATAACCGTTAAGGTAACAATAATCGCAGGGAAGAATAGCCAAAACAAACCCTTAGGACCTAACTGGGAACCAAAGAGCTACAGTCTCCACCCCTTCCACCACATCCTACACCTCTTGAAAAACAAACACAAGATAAAATAAAATAAAAAACACGTAAACACAAACCCAGAAACAAAAATAAAACAAAGAATCGACATACCATGTGGTGGTGATGAGTGTTCACAACAGGGTAGGCAACCCCTGGACACTCTCACCACTCGTCCCCCAACCTCCCCAAAGTGAATGTGTAAGCAATGTATACTCTCGCTTACACATTCCTGCATAGCCACATCCAGGGAAACCGAGATACTCGATCCTGGATGTTCGATGAAACAACTAACTTTCTGAACAAAATAACTTGAGTCACCTTGACTATAGACATAATTTCAGGATGATAACCTCCTATGCTCATAACAACAATCTCCATAGCAGAGACAATCAAGGCGTAAGCCTACGAACAACAGGAAGTAACTGTCTTCCCAAAACAAACATTACAAACATTTCCCTTACAACAAGTAAGGAGATACTTAGAGACAACCATCAGATCAACCCGAGCGTTGCGTCACAGTTAAAAAATACCTGACGACTTTGCTAATAGACACAAAGACCGCCACAAAACAAAGAGAAAACACACACCTTTTGTTGATTACCGTGCTAACAAAGAGAAAACCAAAACTAGGGCTTTCAATGAGAAAAGGATACTTGGAATTTTCTTTGGGAATAAGGTAAGCTTTGGAGTGACTCCAAAACGGTTAAGGGTACCCCCCTTTTATAGGCAAAATAACGGGGGCCCAATGGGCACGTGTCCAAAAATCTAAGGAGTCAAACCGCGTTGAAAGCATGAACCTCACACTAAAAGTAATGTACTCCGAGATGTCAGACTTTAAGACACCAAAACAGCTAATCAACAGCCTACAACAAAAATGGAGGAAAATCTCAAATCTTCGGAAGACTTTGAAATGACTAAGAAAGAGACAGTTTTAGTGTTTTATGGCTAAAACAGAATCCCAGGCTACGCGAACATTTAAAGCAGCTCAAGCCTGGGATAGGTAAGCCTGACAACTTCTTAATCTTTGAAAACACTAGCATTCAAAAAGATTGCAGTGTTGGAAATTTCATATCTCCCATCCTTTTTAGTTGGAAATTTCATATATACCCAAACATGCATTAAAAGCATTGTACATCGTGCACTCAATACTTGCACTTTGTGTATATATGAAATTAATCATGAAAGTAGGGTGATATATGAAATTAATCCTTAATTAATTTACCTCCTTTCATATTTCCATTTTTTTAGCTTTAAAGTTAAAACTCATCCTTGTTGAGTTATAGTAAATTAAAGGGTTAATGGTATGTAATAGCAACATACTTTCCCATTTGTTCCATTATCATATACGAACCCAAAAAAATACTACAATACCCATCCAACTTTCAAATTTTGTTTCATTATCATACGTTTTGTTTGCACCGTTAGTCCTTTTGACTAACGACCGTTTGTAATTAACTCAAAAATATGTTTTTCTTACGTTTTCATACATTTTATTACGTTTTCATATGTTTTCATACGTTTCTATCCGTTTTTATACGTTTTCGCCTATTTTATTTACGTTTTTGTTTGCACCATTAGTCCTTTTGACTAACGAACAAAAACGCTTGAAAACATATAAAAACGTAAGAAAAACATATTTTTGAGTTAATTACAAACGGTCGTTAGTCAAAAGGACTAACGGTGCAAGCGAACAAAAACCTATGAAAACGTAAGAAAACGGGCGAAAACATATAAAAACGTATGAAAACGCAATAAAACATATTTTTTAGTTAATTACAAACGGTCGTTAGTCAAAACGTATGATAATGAAACAAATGGGAAAGAAAGTTGCTATTACATACCAAAAGGACTAACGGAGCAAAGAGTTGGATGGTGATTATGGTAATTTTTTGGGTTCGTATTTGATAATGGAACAAATGGGAAAATACGTTGCTATTACATGCCATTAATTAAAACAAAAGTCGTTAAAAGTAGGGTAAAAGCCATAAAAATAACCACATACTTTCAAAAATATACCGACTTGAAACATTTACTTTTTTATTAACAAATACACCCACGTACTTTCAAATTTTGTTCCGACTTGAAACGCATTATATACCGTTAGTCATCATGTGGCAACGTTAGTCCATTTAGTCAACGAACATTTGCAAAGTTAGTCCTTTATACTAACGGTCGTTTTTAATTAACTAAAAATTTAGTTTTCTTACGTTTTCATACGTTTTTGTCCGTTTTTATACGTATTCGTCTGTTTTTATACGTTTTCATCCGTTTTTATACTTTTTTACCCGTTTTATTACGTTTTCATACGTTTTTATTTGTTTTTATACGTTTTCATCCGTTTTTATATGTTTTCGTTCCTTTTTATACGTTTTCGTCCGTTTTTATACATTTTCTTATGTTTTCATACGTTTTTATTCGTTTTTATCTATTTTTATACATCTTCATACATTTTTAAACATTTTCGTCCGTTTTCATCTGTTTTTAAAAAACGTATAAAACCGGATGAAAACGTGTAAAACGGTCAAAAACATATAAAAATGGACAAAACCTTATGAAAACGTAATAAAACGTATGAAAACATAAGAAAAACGGACAAAAACGTATGAAAATGTAATAAAACGTATTAAAACAGATAAAAACGTATGAAAACGTAAGAGAAATGTATAAAAACGGACGAAAACGTATAAAACAGACGAAAACGTATGAAACGAATAAAAACGGACAAAAATATATGAAAACGGGCGAAACTGTATAAAAACTGACGAAAACGTATGAAAACAGATGAAAATGTATAAAAACGGACGAAAACGTATAAAAACGGACAAAAACATATGAAAACGGAGGAAAACGGATGAAGACGTATAAAAACAGACGTATAAAACGGACAAAAACGTATGAAAAACATAAGAAAACCAAATTTTTAGTTAATTAAAAACGGCCATTTGTATAAAGGACTAACTTTGCAAACGTTCGTTGACTAAATGGACTAACGTTGTCACATGATGACTAACGGTATATAATGTGTTTCAAGTCGGAACAAAATTTGAAAATACGTGAGTGTATTTGTTAATAAAAAAATAAGTGTTTCAAGTCGGTACATTTTTAAAGTAAGTGGCTATTTTATGACTTTTACCCTTAAAAGTAGGTTGAATTTACCATTCAAACGCTTTCGTCAACAACAAAAAAACAGAACAACTTTTTTGTTAGTTTTGTATTTATAGTTTATTTATGGGTTTAAGATGTTCAAAATAATACTCGCACTTTAAATTTCAACACTAAAAAACTTTAAAGAAAATAAAGATTTAGGGTGCGTTTGTTTAGTGGGTTTGGATTCAAAGTAATGGATTGATTTCCATATATGATTGTTTGGTTGGTTTTGGGCCCACAACTTTGGGAATCAAGGAATGAGATTTCATTCCCCCCAAAGTTGGTGGGTTTTTACCATTCCATCCAATCACATTTTTTTTTTATTTGATCAAAAATTTTCAACCATACATTATTTATTCTTTTTCTTATTTTATAATTTTTTCAACCATAAATTATATATAATAATATATTTTCTCTCTCCTACTTTTTCTCCAAACCTTTCCTAAATCTTTCAAACCTTTCCCAAATCCAAATCCAATTCCAATCCCACTTGCGAACCAAACTTAAAAGAAAATGCACCCTTAGTGTTAGCACTTCGATTACAGTGTATTTTGCTTAAAAACCAATGATATTGTGACAGGGAGAGTTTTTTAAATTTAGAATTTTAGTTTAATAAATAATGATAAGTACACAAGTCTACAAGACAAATAAAGCTCACTGGTGTCCCCTTTTGAGTGGGCTACACAAGTAACAATTAAAATAGCCCAATCAAAAGAATGGTACCAGATAAAATTGCATTCAAAAGCTTTAACTAATCCAAGAATCTCATAAACTTTGTTCTTTATTTCTTAATACTAAATCCATTATTTTGGTTAAACAAGAAGTGTTGCTAAATAATACTGTAACTATACTCCTATTAGCTTTTCAGCATATAGGATCAAAAAGTGGTAAAAACAACAAACACTACAAGAATATAGGGTTATATCGAGTTTTTTCTCCTAAAAACTTAAGGATTGCATATTATAATAAGCTTCAATGCCACAATCTGAAATTGATGCAAACTTGATTGGTTACCATTCAAAAACAAAAAACCATTAACCACCAGTCTCATGATTTGCAATCACAACAGTTCAATTACATTGATAAACGCGAAAAGAAAATAACTTCAGAAACTTAGATAACTGCATAAAAAAAGCTTCATCTATCAACTTTTTTCCAAACAGAAATGTCCACCACGATAACCAGCTGATCGTGTCTTCTTATGTTTTCTCCTGCATTTTAAAAACAAAATTTAAAAATCAATACATAATAGATGTTCTTAAGACAGAATTAATCGCACAAATTTTATAAGCAGTTGACTGTCATATAGGATATTAAGTTAACAATCAGACGACAATTTGACCCATGATTCCAAATTAAACTATGTAACTAATATCTTATACAACATTTTATCTGTAACGCCACCCTATCTCACTACGTTTGATGCTTGAACCATTGCTGACTCAAACAGGTGGGTTTTCAGCATATTAACTTAACACATTATACTTCATAAAACCAGCAAAACCATAAGATATAACAATGTAAATATAAAACGCATCAAATAGAATGTACCTATTAAGAGGAGAACTTGGAAGAAAGATATTCTTGGTCTTCCTGAAAGATTTGAAGATTCTTGGTCTTCAACAAGAACTCGACTGTTTCCTCATCAAACTCCACCAGAAAACCCAACCGGATCAGTTCTGAAAGTCCGGGAACAAGCTCTTCATTCTCCCAAATCACCCCATCAGCTATCACTTCACCAAAATGAGAAGCATATTCCATAAGATGCTTGTAAGCAGTGGACCTATCCAACTTCTGCATAAAGAACTTCGAATTCTGCTTGTCCCAACGTATCATTCTCTTAGCTTCAACATTGAGTACATCTCCAGAAGAAAAAGAAAGACTGTATTTAACCGTCATTGGTTCTGATGTCTCAAACGCTTCAACTGCAAGTGCACGGCTAGCCACTTCATGTCTCCTTTCTGCTTCGAGTTTTAACTTAGGATCAGCAAGAAAGCCAAGAATAAGTTTAAACAAACCCTTTGTTACAATCTTTTCACTTGAATTCACTGGTTTGAATCCAACGTGATCAACATCAGATACGATTTTCTGAGCAGACTCAGACAAAGTGCGGACACCTAGTTTGCTGTAGATATCCACAAGCTTGGTTCTGGTCAGGGTCTTCAGACTTGGCTGAGGATACCATACAAATATCGGACGAGAACATGTTTGAAAAAGGTCCATTAGAAAAAGATCATCGCCAATTAAGATGTCACACTTATCAACTAGAGAAATCTTATCAGAGGTAGCATCTAAAACAGGGAGTTTCGATAGGTTCCTGTTGAATGTTTCCTCTGTTCCTGAGTTCCAGTTACTAGCCACAAACTCCCAGAAAGCACAACATTCAGTATTTGTTATCTGACGTCCTGAACTTTCCCATTTCTTCCACAGTTTGCAGTAATCATCAACTGAGGGATGAATTTTCACATGGAAAACACTTGCAAAAAGGTTGAATATTTTCTTCTCATACTTTAATTTCTCCAAAACATGCAACTCTTCAGCAAATAAATTGTTCTTGTCATGAAGAACACAGCCTTGAGGATCAACCCATTCTCCGTTATCAGTTCCTCTTGGGATCCAGATCTTTTTGTTGTAATCGCCAGCAGGCTCCCACTTTTTCTCTGACAAGTAATTATAAACTCGATTAATTGTTTCGAAATTGGAGTGAGATTCGAGATAACTAGCAAGCACTTTGCATCCACTGTCAACCTGAGTTATTACTCCTACAAGCTTAAGTTCATCTTTGTAGAATCCGATTCGTGATCCATAAAACTCATCAATAAACGGACCATCACTGCGTTTCAAGAAAGACTCCCAGTCCGAAGAGAATAGCAAGCACTCCTTCGGACACTTGTATCCAAAACGAGTTTTCAACCATTTTTTCTTGGACAGCTTTTCAAGAAATTTATCACGACTCTCTGTATTAACTTCTTCCAGCTTCTTGACACAATCAAGCAATGCAAACACACTTACAGGAGTGATGCTACTGGTATCCTGAGGTAAGTAAAGCCTATCAGCCACAAACTTTGTACCATCTTTGAATTCAGTAGTGACACCTAGCAGCTTCAGTTCCTTACTATATTCTTTAATACCAATTCCATAATAATTATCACTGTCGTCAATGGACGGAAGCAGTGATATTTGAGAAATGGGTTCCCAATCTTTTCGAAATAGAATGCACTCTTTCGGTGATCTGAAGTCACCAAGTTTTGTTCGTAGCCATTTCTCTTCCCGTATGCAGCTGCCGAGTTCTGAAGGAAATTTAACCTTCATTTTCTTCATATTTCTGCAACATTCAAGAAACGCAATAACATTTTCTTTTCTGATGGATGATGACGACGCCTGCTGCTTGAAAGTGCGAGTAAATTCTTTACTGGCATCCTCAAACTCCACCATAACACCTACCTTCTTTAATTCTTTGGACATAGAAAAGATAGACGGCATCGACCTCCCATAGAACTGGTAATCAACAATCGGGAATGACGTAAACACCTTTAAAAGACAGCCCCATTCTGAATCAGGGTTCAACAAGAAACACTCAGACGGGTATTTGTACCCCAAATTTGTCTTCAAGCATTTTATGCTTTTGAGCACTTTCACCACCTTATCTGATGATCTCAAACTTTCTATGCACCTTAGCATCAATAAAAAAGCATCAGATGATAAGAAAGTCAACGAAGATGAGGACTTCAGGTGGTCCGAAACAAGCTCGCAACAGCTCTTATCAAATTCAACAACCACACCAAGCAGTTCAAGTTCTTTCTTGAAAGAAAGTATTTCACTCCCATAATATTCTTGATCAATGAATGGAATATCACTTATTTGTGAAGCAGCATTCCAATCCCGACTGTATAAAACAGAATCTGTAGGACTCATATCACCTTGAGATGTTCTTAGCCAATTTTCGTCTTTGATACTGTTGATGAAATCCTTAGTAGGGAGATAATTCTGTCCCAAAAACTGAATAAACTTCAGTATCGAAAGAACCTTGTATCTAGTAAGCTTTGAAGAAGCTGCAATAGACATGAGACGTGCACCAATGAATTCACATGCCTCTTTGTTTTCAAATTTAACACCAATCACTTTAAGCTCCTCTTTGTAGCTCTTTATATCATCTCCATAATACTTCATATCCACCAACGGGATATCAACAAGCACCGATCCATTCTGAAGAAGAAGTCCAATTGAAGAGTCTAGCATGAATGACTCTGAAGGCGGTCTGTACCCTGGAGAGCCGCTCAAAGTGATCTTTAGCCAGCTGCCAGTTTTTATGGATGCCAAAAACCTTTCTGGTAAGCTAATTCTTGATGTCCTTAAGTTGTATAGCCACCGTAGAAGCAATAATGTGTTTGGTTTTGTTAGAGGGGATGACAGAGTAGGAATTGCAGCATTTGGAGGAGATAATCTTGAAGAAGGGACATCAGAAGCTCCAACATAATCTTGAAGAAACTTAACCAGATCTTCACCAGATGTTACAACACCAAAATGGCTCGCACGACGGGCATAGTCTTTTCCCAGCTCAACGTAATTACGTTGTCTCCAAGGATTTGAACCTATCAGCTCCACCCATTTGCTTCCGGTAGCAGGTACTAGAACCCCACTTCTGCTTGTAGTTACCAGCCCGTAGTTGACCACAATCGGCATGTCACTACAAAGACTTTTAACCTCATGTTTCTGCAAGTAGTTTTTCTTCAGGGAGTTGTGAAGAAAATGAGCATAAGTGATAGCTAGCTTGCGGTCACTACTGATTGAAGAGCTAAGATCCTTGGCATACTCATACACATTGACAAATTTAACATTGACCTCATCCTTTAACCACTTCTTTAGAGTTTGCTCCTTTGAACATAATCGTACAGCTTCTTGTGTGACTTTCGGAAGAAAGAACTGACCATTTGAGCCTTGGAATTCCGGGTTGCAGTTAATCAGCCATGAGATGTGATCAGAACCCGCAGCGAGCAGCTTGTTTGCACATGCACTGATTTTGAATAGAGCCACCTTGCTGTCAAGTCCAACATACTTCATAAGTGGGATGTTCTTGATATTGCTCTTGTGAAACGAGGAGCTCCACTGTTCTGCTATGAATACCAGAAGCTGTATATACAAATCCTCTGAAACGCCCATTACAAGATTAGAACTGGCTATGCATTTTGCATACCATTCGTGATCAACATATCCGATATCAAGAAATTCCAGTATGGAACTGTAATCCGCTTTATCGAATGAAGAGGCGAGAAGATACGCTCCATGAGATGATATATTTGTGAAACTCACGCCTTCGGCTCTTGACTTGTTCAAAATGCTCCAAAATTTAGGCTCCAGCCTATAAACTTCAGAAGGTTTGCAGAACAACTTTTGCACAGTGTATGATTCACACGGAACAATAGCTTCGTTCATCACTTTAGCTTTAATCCCAGCCCGAACATGGTTCAGTTTTGGATGAGAAGACTCATTGATAGGTAAGAACCGAAACATATTAGAGAGACTGGAAACAGGAGCACTTTGCGTTGACTTTACCAGAGAGGTAAACGCATTCATAAATGCAACCGGAACACAATCAAGAATACCCTGGTTCCATTTGTTATCCCACAGAATATTTTCCCTTGATGAAGCCAACAAAAAATCCGCCTGGATAACAAACGGAAAATTTGTTACCGTCTCAGTTGGTAAAAACGAATAGATGCCAGGCATGCTTGCACCTCTATTGAGTCTTCTTCCAACTGGAAAAGCCAATGTAATCACCCATTCCTCAACTTCCGATCTAACATCAACCTTATTTTCATGCTTCACAGGAAACCTTTGTTTCCACATGTGGTAGCCACATTCCGTGTCAACGTCATTGCCAGAAAGATCAGCAGTAAGATGAAGCGTATAGGACTCAGCATCCATGCTCTTCAAAGTAAAAAAGTTTTTCTCACTAGAGATGGATATCGCGCTCACAGTGTTGAGCCTAGGATCCTCATTGTCTTCTCTGACTGAAAGCCGTTTTATTTTAGAAAGAAATAGGAGAACTTCAGGGTGGACACTTGAAAGCTGGTCTTTAACTGGTTTGACCTTTTCTGGTTTTAGAGGCAACAAGAGAGTTGTGGTTGGTAGAGAGGTAGCTGAACCATATACACTTTGAATGGCGGATAGAGTTGGATCATTTTCGACCCATTCAGGAACAATGTATCCAACATTGCAGTGTTGACATGGTTTTTCGTTGAATTTGATCTGATAACCGTTACTAAATATGTACGGCTGAGCTGTTATCAGAAACACACTCTTGAACCCAATACCTGATTACATAGTAAATAACGTATCAGAAGCAAAACAGAGCTAGAAAGAAAATACAATACAAGAGATCATCAAATAAAAGTATGCTATTCCATTTTAGCTTACGTAAAAGTGTAAAACATAATGCAACTAACTGGCCTAAAAAAAGCAGTAGTAAACACATACTTATACATTTAAGTAAAAAACAGCAAATGCTTTTTCTTTTCTTTGTTTGCAGCTTTACTTTCATCTGGTTTAAAATCATCTCATTGCAGCTTTACTTTCATCTGGTTTAAAGCCAGAAGGCCACCTAAGCAACTTAATATTACCCTAAAATTTGGTAACATTAGAGACAGAATGTGCAGACATTAAAAAGCCAATACAACATGTGACCCACACTCTGTATAACTTACCTGCCATTAAAAAGGCAAAACCTTGTATAAATGGTATAATTGTTTGATCACATTTTAATACATGAAAAAAGAATAATTACTATTTAGGTCCTTATACTAATGTGGATACTGCTAAATATAGTCATGGTTCAGAATATTTAGTTATTTACCGTATATAAAAGAGTATCAGCATAGTAGAAAGAGTATATTACTACAAAAGTAGCATATTCAATTAGTATAACAATAAAAGTTTTGTCTATCCAGAAGAATTATAACACTAAAATACTACCACTAGACATATGCAACTAAAGAAATAACAAGCCGATCAGATATAGAAAAAATGGGAATGTATATGTGGAGGCAGCCCAACTATTAAACATTTTTTCTTTTAGGCCGCCTATTTATTTAAGCTAATTTATGGGCGACTCAGATATGTGTTTGTTTTAGTTTATATCAATCTCGTTCAATTTCTTGCCGGAAATTTGTACAATTTCAAAAATAAAGCTAACTATATCATATCAAAACAATAAATTTAAAAATTTAAACGTAAAACACGAATTAAATTATCATAAATCAGTTTCGACTAGATAAAGTTGCACTTATATAATGGCTAAAACTGATATTTTACATTTCAATAGTTATTGTGTTGTTTTAATATGTTATATTTAGCTTTATTCTCGTTGTTTCAAATATTTTCGAGAAAAAATGATCCAAAATTGGTATAAACGAAAGCAAACACATAATTAAATGGGATATAAGTTAGTTTTGATAAATAGGTGGCCTAAAAAAATTTTAATAGTTGAGCACTCTCCCAATACATAATCCCAAAAATAAACTGAAAATGAGAAGTACATACCTTTTTCCCCAATATAACCACGCTTACGAAGACCTTTCTTAGTCGAACGCCCCACACTACAAATTGATTCAATGTTCTTCCTGGAAAACCCTTTCTCATTGTTGAAAACCAACAATGTGGCTGGAGCTCCGGTGTTTGTGATGTCTTTCGACGTAATCACAAACTCTAGTGACGGATCTACCCCATCTGGATACTCGTTATCCTCAGCATTCTGTATAACAATAATCGATTAAATAACTTCACTAACCACAACTCACAAAGCATCTTTGATCAATCATCTTCCTAAAATTTACAGAGTACAAAATATAATCTGGCATTTTATACACATTCAAACTAAAATCACCAGCTCAAAAGTTGAAGTCGATGTTTTTTATTAAAAAAAAATGCAAGCGTAGTTCATGAACCAGTAACAAACCCACGACTAAAGGCTATCACATGTTTTTTCATTAAAACTAGACAAGAGGTGTAACACAAAACTTCTGGACATGTTGCTTCTAAAATAAAATCAAGTCTTTTCACTTTATTTTACACAAAATCTATGTGAAAACAGTGTGTGTTGGGTGTCAACAAAACGGATTCACATTATGAATCAAAGAAATAACACATAAAAATAATTTGTGATTAACAAAAAACCCCCTACCAAATAAAAATAAAATTTATAGAAAAGCCGTAAATTTCATAAATTAAATAAAAATCAGTTTTTTTTTTTTTTTTTTTTTTTAAATCTAGCGTTTTCTTCATATAGTGCACATAACCATCTGCTTAGCGCAGATGGCCACCGGCTGCCTGTTAAAGCTTGGGCTAATGCATGGCCTTAAAAATGGCGCGGGTTCGACCCGCAACATGCACTTGGTACCATAGTTAGGCATTTCACAGGCTTCACACCTTTGCCGGGTAGGGGTGATGGGTACCTAGTAGGTACACAGGATTGAGGTGTCCCTGCCAACCTACACTTTTTTTTCATATAGTGCACATAACTGACCATGAACAATAATCTAAAGCAGCGACTAATCAATGATAACACCGGTCAACTATAAGGTTAATATACAAATATGTCACTAAACTTTTTTAAAAAATGCGTCTAAGGTAAGACTAGTAGTTATGGTGACCCCAAGGGACACCAAAACACCCTAGCGCCACATGAGATTCTCTCTCCTAGACCAAACACATGACCCTAAGCCCGTAGTAAGTTGACTCTAGTGGACACCAAAAACATATCCCAAAAAAATTTAAAAAAAAATAGACACACAAAAAGAGGGGTGGTGGGGGGCGTCCTCTAGGGTCTCCATCGTGGACACCACCTTCGTGGGTAGACCGACCCTTCCATTCGGTCCCTATAACGACTAGTTTAACGAGCTTTCATTTTGTTCATTTGGGTTATTAAATTTTATGAAACATAACATTTTGAGGTAACTGAACTTATAAAAACTATATGTGAACGAAAAAACGCAACATTTACATTAATTAAATGTCCAAAAATATGCCTTAACCCTCTGAAAATATAAAAAGTAATCTGAATTTTAAGTTTATTAACTCAAACAAAATAAAAGTTCTTTTATTTGGATAGTGACATATTGTATATTAGAGTAATAATAAATCGTCAACTATATATCATAACAGAAATATCACAAGAAACAAAAGTATAACAAGAATGAAACAAAATATAACAGAAATATAAATATACCTGAATCAACTCCATGAGGAAATGCACGTCTTTAGCATAAAGCTCAGCAGAAAGATTCTTAACAGCCTGATGAAGATCCTCCGTTAACGGATTCGGTTCTCCGCCTATCGAGAACTTTGTCCGTCGTATCTCCTCCACATGCTCCTTCGCAGTCATCGCCATATATAATGCACGATCAAACTTTCCTTCGTACGTATATATAACAATAACAAAGAGAAATTATTATTACTACTACTTGAGAGTGAAAATGATGATAAAGGAAAATGGGCGAGTTTACATTATATAGAGAGGAGAGATATGATGTGAACAAAGTGAAGAAAGGTGTGTGTGGTTGTTACAGTGACTGATTCGTCAATGCATAGTCAACTTCTCAATCTTTTCCAGTGCTTTTCTTTTCTTAATGGCGGGTTTTTGAATTTTCTTTTTCACATTTTTACTCCTTGATTAAATTTGTTTGTTTCATGTTAGCCCTTTTAAGCTCTACTTTTGTACTTTGGCCACCGTATAGGATATTAGAGCTCTGGGTATGGTGGCATACTAAAACTCCTCGTTTGAGGCCCATGGGGTGCCACATCACTTTAACAAACCCTCTTTTACAATCCCTTTATCACAACTAACCACAACTTACGCATTTGAGTCCCACAACTCACACACAATTACACAATATAAATCGAAAAAAATACAACCACTGACACAAAGGACGATAGTTTCCTTCATCGTGCAGACGAGGAGCTCCACTTTGGCGAGCTATGGCGAAGTACAGGGGTGTGGTGGCAAGCTTCAACGAGTTTGCCATGTCACTTTGGCGAGGCAACGGCGAGCCCACACCCACCGCTCTTATCGTGTCGGACTAAGAAAGAGTATACTAACAGTGAGAATTTGTCAGATTTCACTTACTTGAATGTGGTGTTCAGCTAGCTCAGGTATTCTACTTGTTGATGTGGTATCAGCGAGATAGAAAGTATCTTTGAATTGTATGCGACCATTTAAATTTAGATATGTCAATTGTCAAAGACTATTGAGAAAATTTATTGGCTAGCATTTTTGTACACCTAACAATACAGCTAATCTATATTCGATTCGTGAGTTAGTTAGTTGTCTACCTATAATGGATTGATTCGTAAAGATATAAAAACTAATATGCATACCTTAAAAGATTGTTGTGATATGTTTATTTGGCATGTAACTGCTTTCTTCTGTATACATGGCTAGAAAATATTTTCTTTTTCAAATAGTCTTCATATATTCATGTTTTCTGATGATCTAATAAGGATTTTGTAATAAATATATAACACTTCCTATCCATGTTAACATGTTAAATTGGATTATAGCTAAAATGTATTTCACCAAAAATTTGCTCTTGTATATACAAGTTTGTCTAATTCATACTTAGAGAGTTCATAATTTTTAAATTTACATGTTAATGCGCGAGTAATTCGAGTCAAACCGAAACCGCAAATGATCCAATTGAAGTTGTAAAGATTTATCAAACCATAATCATCAGCCGAATGATTAAATGTTAATTTAAAGAAATAAAATTTCCAAAATAACCTAATTGTGAAACCATGATCCACCTTTTAGCAAAAAAAAAAAAAAAAAAAAAAAAAAAAAGACAATTTACACTATAGATTAGTGCGACTGACCGACTGTGCAACTGACGGCTATTGTACTTTCGTGCGACAAGATTTGGTCTTTTTTAATTGAAGTTGTAAAGATTTATCAAACCATAATCATCAGCCGAATGATTAAATGTTAATTTAAAGAAATAAAATTTCCAAAATAGCCTAATTGTGAAACCATGATCCACCTTTTAGCAGCAAAAAAAAAATTACAATATAGATTAGTGCGACTAACCGATTGTGCAATGGACGGCTATTATACTTTGTGCGACAAGATTTGGTATTTTTTCCAAAAAAAAAAAAAAAGAATACTCTTTTTTATTTTTCTAGAAAAGGACAAAATTTGATTGCACAAATGTACAATAGGCGCCAGTCGCACAAATAATACAAAGTCAAATCAATTTCGAGTTAGCTTACACAACTCACCAACAACTTGTATTTTATTAATAAAAAATGAGACACATGTCAAAATGTTAGTAGAGTCGCACAGTCGAACTAATCTATTTTAGGAATTAATTTGCTTTTAGCTTAGAAAGTGGACTGTGGTTTTACTTTCGGGCTATTTTTATAATTTTCTCATTTCAAAATTTATAACAATAAGCTTCTTGTTAATCATACTTTGAGAAAGTGAAAGGGGTTAAAGAATGAAGGAAGTTTCCCTGGTGATTGGTAGATAGCAAAGTGCTTTGTACGGAATTTTTATTTTTGTGTCACCACTAGTAAGCTTTTTATAAACTGCAAATCAAACCTTCTAAACCGTGTATTTATCGTTTTTTAGGAACCTTTCTTTGCCTCAAAATGTTTCTAAGAATCTATGGATTTTGAACCAGACATTCAACTGATTTTTTAAATAGTTTCTGGTTCAACCCGGTTCTTTTCGGTTTAATCAGTCGGTTTCGATCGATTGGTCCCGATTCAACCAGTTGAACTGTAAGGTCTGGTCCATCGAAGAATTAATCATTCTAGGAACGTTGTTGATTAATCCCTTATACAATAAGAGAACATACAAAATCGACAATTATCTTTAAAAAAACTTTCAATTTGACCGATGGGATGGCCTAATTTTGCCACGTATGTGAAATAAAGCATTTCTATTGACTAATAAAAGGTAAAATTGCCTTCATTTTTGTCAAACTCAATTAAATTTCATCCCGCAAATAAAATATGCATAAAAACTTATATGTCGATTCTGTAAAAAAAAATAACAAAAAAAAAATGAAAGGTAATTAATAAAACTTTGATTGATAAAATTTAAAAATTATATTGACTTAAATATTTTCTTATTTTTTTAATAACTTTAATGTCTCATAAACTTTATACCCCCTTATCATTTATATTTTATAAAAAAATTACAAGATATATGTTTTTGTTGTCTATAAATATTATTATCCATATTAATTAAATTAATGTGCATGCAAGGAATTACCAAAAATCAAAATGAAAGCACGAGTTACTGTGATATCTAAATGAATACACGAGATTATACGTATACAAACAACTCATGTTATTATTTATTATGCAATTAAGTAAGGATGTCCGGAAAATATTTTTTATAATTATCCGTATTCGAAAACGACTCATGTTATTCCTCTTTATAAATTTACCCGCATGTACACGAATTTAAAAATTAAATACGGCTATTATTAAAATGAATATATGAAATTATACATATACAAACAACTCGTGCTTGTCCATCAGCCATGTTTATCCTTCAATAAATGACAATTTTTTTCATAATCTATACTACATACTAATGCATTTAGGACTTCTAAAAGAGGAAGTCTTAAAAAGATTAAGACCAAAAACATTTCTTTAATTGGAAGGATTTCAAACTAACACATACATATGAATAGGAGTTATATTACATTATGGATTTTAATCTCTTCAATTGTAACAGCCTCTAATATTTATAAACCTCATTAATTTGTAATAGCCCATTTAATCAATGTGATTTAACAGCCCAACTAAAAAGAAAAAAAAAAAATTGCAATGTGATTTTAATAAAAACACGTCTATACTATAACTGCCATTTTAATGCATATTTCATATATATAAAAAGCCTACAAACTAACACACTTTTATCTCAACTTCTAAACACACACATGCTATTATCACCATCACCGGCTAAACAACTGTCGCCACCACCAGGTTCTGTCGCCACCATAAACACACTGCCGCCACTTACTACCGCCACAATAACCACTACAATGCCGCCATCTATCGAGATAGCCAACATATCGCTGTGGTTTTGGTTGTTTCGGTGGGTTGGGTGGCTTCGGTTGTTTAGTTTGGTTGTTGGTGTCAGTGGGTTGTTGGTGTTTTGAATGGTTTCTGGGTTTTATCTTTATTGTGGTTTTAGTGATGTTCTAACAACAGATCTTCGGGCATGGAAGGTTTCGGCTAAAGTTCCATTCCGACCATTAAAACCCATCGTCCCGGCTGTTAACAATCGCTGGCAAAGAGGCGGGGTGGTGGTGCGGTGGTTGATACACCGATGAGCCTTCGACAGTTGTGTGATGGTTGTAGCAGCGATGAACGACGATATTGATACTAATTAGGACAATATTAATAGTACTGTTTAGCAAAGGAGGAAAAAGATTTTATGTAGAGAAAAAGAGAATGGAAGTGGTGAGGGGTAAGAGACCCACCAATAATATCATTCCACCTCATTCATACTTTTTTCATACCTCCCAACCATTTTTTAGTGGCAACCATGCCTTTTTCATACCTCCCAACTAATTTTATTTTTTTATTTTTTATTTTCATAAATTATATTAAACAATTTAATAAAAACATAATATTTCATTAATAATTAAAATAACATTACATAATCGGTGGTGGAGGTTGGGGATAGTAGCCCGATTGAGGGTATTGTTGATTCGTCGGTGAAACTTGCGGACGAAAGCCCCGACCACGACCTCTTGTTGACGATGAAACACCTCTTGATTTTCTTTGATCCATGCTACAATTTTTTTTTAAAGTATGAGATATAGAAGTTTTTTTTTTGATCCATGCTACTTTGTTCATCTAATATATATGGAGTTTTTTTTTTTTTTCTTTTTTTTTTTTTTTTTTTTTTTTTTTCCCCCCAGCGCACGCTCCTCCCAAACGGCTCTTTTTTGCAACGTTCGAATTAATAAATGTAAGATGCCGTTGAAGCATCAAATGCCGCCCAGCTATGCCGTTGGACCATACCGGCTAGGTGGCAGCGGTGTTCACCGCCGGTATGGCCCATACCGATGGGCATACCGTTCCCACTGCCACTACCCTAATTAAGGAAACTGCAAATAAAAAATAAAAGTATTAAAGGGACGTTGAGTGAATATGATACATCGGTCTATCTGATATATGAGTCAATATCATGAGTTGGTCTATATCTAGGTGTGTGATTCACTGATTCTTTTGAGGATTTTCTTTTAGTGAATGAAAATCAATGTAATATATCAAGTTTAGTATGTGGGTAGTATAAATTATAAATTTTTGAACCATTCGGTGGCGTGGGTTAGCTCATTTACCTACGCAGAACCCATCCGTAATCGATCACGAGTACCTGACTTGGCTTAGTTCTTGGGCACATGTTTCTAAAGTTCAAGCAAATCAGGCCCCCTTCTACTTTCCATTGCAATGTATCTAAAAATAATAATTCTGCTATCATTTTATCACATAGTTTCTGATTTTTGTTTATGATTAAAGGACTTGTGTTTGGTAGCTGGAGTGCGTATGATGATAGTAATTTTTATTTGGTTGGTGTGGTATGAAGATGGAGGATGCGATTTGGTTGAGAGAAAAGTGTAGACTGGAAGAGTTTGCTGACTGCGCTTGATGTGGAATGAATTAGGGCTACTTGTGAGAGTTGTTAGGGAACTATATAGCGTTTATTTAGGTTGTGGTGTTGGGCTAGGATTTTCTATTAGGTCAAGACATATAGATTTCAACTTTCGCGTAATTTTGTTTGGGCTTTTGTTGTCTATCTGAAAATTTATTAAGCTGACATGTTTTGATCCAAAAATTTGTGAATAAATGTTTATGTTTTATATTTAGTACGTTTACGTTTTTAATTATCTATGTAACGTTTGTATTAATTTAATGAATAAAGTTTTACTTGTGTTCCTTTCTTTTGGTTGGACCTTATGTTTGTTTGGATATGAAATATTTTTCATTGTTATTGGTTAAAGTTATTTTAATCTAAATCATCATTCATTTATACAGTTATTGTTAAATAAAACGTGTAACCGAATAACATTTGTTCGCCGCAAAATATAGTCGCAGGGTACCCGCCGCCGCATTGCGCGGGTACCCTGCTAGTAATCATCATATATATATAAAGATAGAGTTCAAAAAATCATTGAGGAGTATTAATGTCACCAATTTTGAAGTGAAAATAGCCATGCCAAGTGCAAGTGTATTTATTGAGAGACATACCAAGTGTTCATGTATTAATTGAGGCACTTATTGATTGTAGATGTTACATGGCGAAGTGTTCGTGTATCCATTGAGTCACTTATTGATTGTAGATGTTACATGAGAGAATAATATCGATCATCATGTAGTAATTACTACAATTAAGAATCGTCCATCTATAAATTACATATGCTTTGGTTAATCCTCCACCATTCCTTAACCTTCCATCATAATTATTGCATTCCACTTCAACATGTCCAAGCAGTCTTCACAGAATATGGGCAAAGAAGTTGTAGCACCAAACCGCCTGTTGTTTATGGATGACCTTGATGTGGGTGTGACAGGGACCATCGTGGTGATGGTTTGCAGGATGTGGGATGTCAATGCAGTCACCGGACGCTATCTCAGCACAGACTTTGTAGTCTCTGATTCCAAAGTAAAACATACTCAAAATTAGCATTTGATAAATAACCTTTTGGTTCTAATGTTGTTAAAACATACTTACATTTAGAATTTGACAAATAACCTTTTTGGTTCTAATAATGTTTGACTGTTTTGCATAACTCAGTATTTGATAAATACCTTCGGTTCTAATGTTGTTTGACTATTTTGCAGGGTAGTTCAATTCATTGTACTGCAAGGAACCACATTGCTCATAATTTTGTCAGGTTGAAAGAAGGGTTGGTTTATTCTATTAAAGACTTTGTGGTCAAGCCCAATAAGGATGATTACCGTATTATGCAAAGGGATCCCTTCATGCTCGAATTTGATGGGGCAACAACGGCAAAGAAAGTAACTGTTAAGGATGGAGGTTTTGAGAGGTACCCTTTTGAGCTTCAAGATTTGGCAAAACTGGAAAGTACAAATAACAAGTACTTGGTTGGTAAGTTTTTGTTTTAACAATACTTTCGTTGCCTTTTGTTATTATTGTTATGCATCCATTCTGTTATGTAGATCATTACCTTACAGATATAGCCCGTTACGTGACGAATGTGGGTAGGACAACTCAGCAAAAGTCAGGCTCTCGAACCCTTGTTTTTTACCTGGCAAATCAAAGGTTAGTATGTTGCAATAAATATTCATGCGTACATATTATATATTACGTGTATCATTTAAACTATATCATTGATGCGTGGTTTTGCAACCTTACAACAGGTTTTACCTCTCAAGGGATCTCAAGAGGCTTACAACCCCACCAGGCAGTGTACCTGACCGATGTAGTATAGTGTAGTGGTAAGTACGGGGGATTGATCGTTCTCCACAGGGAATAGTGTTCGTTAGGTATGAAAAACTACTCTAATAGGTCTAAGGGTGAGAGAAGATTCTTTTTTATGTTTTTATATTTTTTTATGAAAGCAAGTAAAATCTCGGGTTTGAAAGAGTGGGCGGAATTAGTCGCTAATCAACTAACCCAAATTACTACGAATGCAAATAAAATAAAATAACAGAAAATAAAAATGTGGTGGAAACTTATGTGGAGGGAAATGTGTTTACTTAGATTTCCTTACTCCCTAACTATCTTTTACCGGTTGATTAGTGTGTATTAGTTGCGTGGATGACGGGTGTATTCCTTAATACCATTCGTGGGGTGGCGTACGTACTTCCCCAACTCTACAAGCTCCTACTTCACTCCTATGTCGAGCCGGCTAGGAAGCTCCTAACATGGGATCACTAGAATTCGCTTGTGCATTAAATACAACCATAAAAACCTTTAGTACGCATTGGTTCATGTTTCTTAAGACGTTCAAGCAAGTTACCGAATAGGAAGTTAGCCAGTTTTCTTAAGCCTAACATAGATGAACAATCATCCAATACAACTAACAACACACTAATAACCAATAATCAATAGCTAGGTTTCATTAGATCTAAGCAAACACAAGATAAATCTAGCCTAGCATGTTAAACAAAAGACAAGAACAAGATAGAATCAAACAACACATAGACATATTGAATGATTAATTGATAACTTATCTTCAATGTAACATGGAAGATCTCAAGGCAAAAAGCCTTGAAAGAGCTGCCAAATTCGTCCTAGGGTTTTCACACACAAAGTTCCCCAATAAGTTCCACACTAATGACAAAGAATTGCAAAACTATATATAGATTTTTAGATCCGACGGCGTCACGTTATGGAGTGTGACGCCGTCACCTCACCGCTTTTAGGGTTCCCGGATGACCTTCTTGACGCCGTCCCTCTTTAGCTCTCCAAAATCCGTTATGGCCTATCAAGGCTTGACGCCCTCAGACTATGAACGTGACGCCGTCCCTCTTTAAATTATAACGTGACGACCTTGATCAAATTAAAGGGTGACGCCGTCAGAATTCCCATGCAATTTTCACTGGCTTATCATGAGTAAATTTCACATCCACCACTTTTGCCAAGCCATGACGCCGTCTAGGCATAATCCTGACGCCGTCAAAGGGAACTTCCAGCCGATTTTTGAGACTTTGTCGTTTTCTTCACTTTAATGCTCCAAAAACGTCCAAAATGCCTCCTTTTCCAGATTTCTTCTCAAAAGTACCTAAAATGACAAAAAGAACGATTTAGGGCAATATTTGATCAAATAAATACGATTTAGGGCTTAAATGACCCCTTAAAAGCGGTACACTTTTCGCTTCATCAATCATGGAGTGCAAATCAGATTTTAAGTTTTGGATACAGTGGGCAATCAGTCTGAGTGACGCTGTGGGGAAGCTTGGGAGATGTGTTTATAGAAAAAAAGACAAAGCATGCTGGCCTGTGCCCGATTGTATTGACATCACTGAATGTCAAAGATTACAACAGTACGTAATCTAACCATTTTTACCAAATGTCACCCATAAAAGAAAGTATCGACATAACACATTACCTTTATTTTAACCTACCAGACAAGCTTTATTTGTCGAACAGCTCTTCCACAATAATTTTCGATGATCCTGAAATCCCTGCACTCAAAAGCTCTTAAATCTGTTATGTTAGGAATATAAATATTCATATGAAGACTCGGTCACCCCGAGTAGTTATTAGCATTAAGTAGCTCGTAGGATTATTAATATTAGTTTAGTTATCGTAGTATTGTGGAGTTGGATTGGGTCTTTGCCCATTGTTAGCTCACTCCACAGCCCACTCGGGGCACTTATGCTAGTAGTATAAATACCCCTTCCCATGTGTGGGAAGGGTTGGAACTTCTCACACTTCAACCTAATACATATTTATTTTCTCTCTCTAGTTCCCAACTTCTCTCTTTCTCTCTCTAAGTGTTCGGCCAAATCACTACCTTTTTGTGTGTTATAAGTTGTTGAATATGCTACAATTAGTATCAAGAGCCATGGTTAGGTTCGAGTGATTGCATATTCACAAATTTGTGGTGTGGTTTTGGCACTTTTGTTTTGTTTTTGTGGTTCGAATAGAAAGGTGGGAAAATCATTGGTTTGAGCTTTGTTTGTGGTTTAAATCGTTAAAACTTTTTACTTTTATGTTCACAAAATCATCTAGTATCAACTCTTGGTAATCCACGGTTGAATTGGTGCGTTTTCTTGGAAGATTTAAGGATCTTTCTTGACTGCGTTTTGCCTCTCGGTGTGGTGTTCTTGGCTGCGTTTTGGAGTAGTTTTGGTAGTACTTGGTTGCGGTTTGGCAAGAAAGATTGTTGCGTTTTGATTTTTAGCCAAAACGGGAAAAAGACAAAATGCAAAGAAAGCAACATATTTGTTCTTTGAGTTTGTCTAGTAGTACTGCATTTTGACCAAGTTGTGGTTTGAGTAAGCTGCGTTTTGACCGTTGCGTTTTGGGTCTTGCGTTTTGGTTTTGTGGTATTCTGAGGTTTGAGCCTTCTTCGGGTTGTGGTATTGCGGTTTGAGTCTTCTGCGGTTTGAGGGTTCTTGCGTTCTGGGTTTTGCGTTTTGACCTATTGCGTTTTTGTCTTTTGCGTTTTGTGATTAACCGCGGTTTGACTCTGTGTTTTGACTTCTGCGATTTGCCTCTAAAGCTGCATTTTGGTCTTGAGGTTTGGTCATTGCGGTTTGACCAGTGGATCATGCGGTTTGACTAAAAGTTGACTTTTTACGTCAAAACTTCAAACGGCTATAACTTTTGAACCGTAACTCCGTTTTCAGCGAATTACCTGTCAAAACGATCGTGAGACCGAGGAGAAGGACACACTGAATGAATATATTCATTCAACCCAACTTTCGAAGCCTGAAATCGCTCCAAAATGAAGTTATTGAAGTTTTAAATTTTCAGACCAAAATGTCACCATAAGAACTTGCATCAACCATACCAAATTACTACTATACAACAGATCACCAAGTCTACCAAACTTTCATCATAACACATTCAGGTAATCAAATCACGGTTTATTCTTAATTTTTGTAAAATCCCGCGAAAGAATCTATTTCTCGGTTTAAATCATAGAATTGTAAAATCCCGTGCACATTCATATCATGTCAAAAACTACGGATTCAGTCATTTCTGAGGTACTCAAATTGTATGACATGATTGACAAACAAAAGATTCCCAAAGATGTACAACAGATAAACGTGTTTGAGTATGTTAGTGCCGATAGGAACTCTGTGTGCCCGAATTCTCAAGAGAAAAAGATCCATCAGCTACAGACAAACGTTGTTGAGTCAGATACTACTATGAACAATGTGCAACATTTGAAACACAACGAAGCATCTGTTGAACCTAGTGGGGTATCTTCTGTTATTAATGATGATAATATGTTGCATAAACAAAAGATTCTCGACAAAGTACAACAGACAAACGTTGTTGAGTCAGATACTGCTAATATGGGAAATAGCGATGCAATCCCGTATGAACAATATGTGAAACACAACGAAGCGTCTATTGTACCTAGTAGTGCATCCTCTGTTATAAATGATAATTATGTGTTGCATGAGTACATTGCGTTTATCCCTGATGACACCTTGACCACTAGACTTAACATCTATAAAGATCAGGTGGCCATATATGAACAACGTGCAAAATTTGAGCTAACTGAACGTGAGCAGAAAATGGATGGTCAAATGCGTACATTCATAACTGAACATAATTTAAGGGAAGAAACATTGAAAAAGGAGTTACATTCTTTACGAAAACAACTTGATCAAACTGTTAAACAAAAACAGGAGATCCAAGAAAGTGTAATTACACTAAAACATGATTTCAAAGAAAAAGAATCAAAACTCTTAAATGATTTTTCCAGACTTAAAATATTAAAGAATAAGATTGAAAACAAGTTGTACACACAAGACCAGACTAGACAAACGGCTCAAATGATTCAAAAGCACAAAAAGTTGTGTGATAAACATAGTGAACATAATGTAGGTGAACCTAAATTAGCTTTCCTTAGGTGTGCTAAAGTAGCCCAACCTGCCTTATATGATGCAAATGTAATGATTAAGCCTGATCATGCCCCTCCCGATGTGTCATCATTTGAAGAGAGTAATGAGATAGAAGTAAGAAATAGAGAGATTGGCTGAAAAAATGAAGGATCCCAAATGTATAGCCAATCGAATCATAATCAAACCCCATGATTACTATGAGGAAAATCGATTGACTGTTTTTGCACCTCAAACTAAGTTGACGCCTGAACAAATATTTTGGTCTCTGGATGTAGAAAAGAGAAAGGCCGATGAACTTAAAGCCAAAACTCCACCCCTTCGGAAAATTGCGGTTGCAACGGTGTATCCTCCCAATACACCCAGGCACTTATTCCTTTGACTCTTCCCACAGAATGTAAAACTCTAATTAGCATATACGTTCTTTGTCAACTATTTGCTGATTTTGATAAAACATGTAAGAAGAGAATTACGCCAACGGGAATTACTGAGGGGGAAAGGGGTTTTGAACTAACAAAATAGTGCTTCTTAACTCAGGTTATTCCATTCTTTAAACTCCTCAAGGAACATTTTGAGGGCATGCAAAAAACCCTTAAAACTGAAGTGAAAGAGATGAAAGAAGTGTTTAAAGATATGGAAAATGAGGTATCCTAACATGCGATAGAACTTAAGAGTTGTGAGATTGAGAGAAAGAACATTCTCATCACCAATGAGAATTTGATTGCTAGATGTATTGCTCAGGATGCATTTTATACTGCTATTGATTCTACATTAACTGCTTGTCAATTTCATGAGTTGTCTATTGCATTGAATGTTACCCAGAATCGTGTTTTTGAGCTTGAGGGGGAGAATTTGAAATTGCATGAGAAAATTCAAAATGATGACCATGATAACATGGTTAGGCGTTTTTCAAAACTAGAGGTTGATAATCTTAATTTGCAATTAAAGTATCAACATTTAGAAGAAAGAATTAAAATCTCAAATGCCAAGACATCTTTGGATGCTCTTGAATTTGATGCATATTTTGAATTAAGCAAACGAGATGAAAAAATTCAAGCTCACACTAACACGATTCAAAAATTGAGGGCCCAAATTGCCCAATTAAAATAAAATAAGAGTGATGTGATTGACACCCATAAACCATCGTCTTCAGATTCTCAGAATTTTCACTATCAAGACACCATCAATAAATTACAATATGAAAATGAGTGTTTTCAAGCTGAAAATTCAAAAATCAAACAGCATTACAAAGAGTTATATGACTCGATTAAAGTCACACGTAACAATCACAATGAAAAGATAACTTCTTTGCTAAATGAGATTGAGAATCTAAAGACTCAGGTGAAAGGGAAAATGCCAATCATCACTTGTGATAATGTTGTTCCAAAGGTTTCTGCTTGTAGAAAGTATGCAATTGATGTTGTGCCTATTCCGTTTCCCCTTAGGAACAATAGGTCTGCTCATCAAGTATATCTCACTCACCTTAAGGATAGCCTTGATACCCTTCGTGAGATCGTAGAAGAGGATAGGATAGATAAACCACTTGATAGTGCAGTTGTAGATGCTTGCTTCCTCACTAAACGATCTCAGGAACTTTTAGAATACGTCATTGGCACATGTCCTAAGACTGATAGCAAGCGAGATAGGTTTATTGCGTCATCCTCAATGACTAAGAACAAGCATGTAACCTTTGAGGCACCCTTGGAAACTTCAGATCCCAACACATCAAAACATGTTCAGCAACTGGAAGTGAAAAAGACTAAGATTTCCATCAGTCCTTCTACAGGAGTTAACAGAGATACTAAAGCTAGCGAGTCAAAACCTAGGAGAAATATAAAGAATTATAGGACTTCACCAGCTAAAAGTGTTCATAAGAAGAAAGTAGAAGACCACATGAGGAACAATAAGTTAGATTTGAACAAACGGAATCATAATTCAAATCCTAATTTACTTTGCAAAACATGTAATGATTGTTTAATTTCGGGTAATCATGATAAATGTGTTGAGAAATTTTTGAAGTCATCTAACAAAACCCCTGTCAAGCAAGTTTGGAGAGCCATGCATGTCAAGCAAACTTGGAAAGCAACAGGAAACATGTTTGCTAATGTTGGTTATCAATGGAAGCCCACTGGAAGGAAATTCACTTTAGGAGAACAGTGCCCTTTAACTAGGATAAGTAAGTCTAAAGTAGTGCATATACGTCAATGGAAGCCAACTGGAAGGAAATTCCCTGTAGGAGAACAGTGCCCTTTAATTAGGTCTACTAAATCCGAAACGGTGCCTTTAATACAACCCAAACACGTCAGTACTAGTGAAAGTGTCATCACTGAGAGATTTTGCAATAATCCTCATACATCGTTAACTATGTACCAACGTAGAAACAAACAGAAAAAGGCTACTTCCACTAGCATTGACTGGATCTAAACACACTTCTTGTGTTAGATAGATACTTTGAGTAATATTAACTAGCACGCGGAATTTACTAGCTAAACACTTAGAAGATTATTTGTATTTGTATGTATGAGTGAATGAAACAGTGTATGAACAAGAGACAATGTTTTTCTTCCAAAACGATTCAATATTATATTAATAATACAAGTGATCTCCTATCACTAGGGTTTACAACCTTGAATCCCTCTCAATAATCGTTCTTCTATATCAACCTAGGATATCCTTTTATAGACCAAGAATTCCTGTACAAGTAAACTAATATTCATATAACTCTAATACTATAAGATATACACAATATCTTTTCCATACTTATCCTATTACACGTTTACAAAATCATAAGCAGTACTAACCATATATACTAGCAGTACTAACTGACTTAGTACTGTTAGTGTATTCTTCATCAGTTGTAACTTTTTCTCTGGCAGTACTAACTGTTTCTGTTTAATTCCCAACAATCCTCCCATAAACTTATGATTTCTCTCCAAATCACTAAGTTTTTCTTCGAATTAAACTTCATCTCTGAGGATAGGGGGAATTTTTCCAAACACTACCAAGTGAATCTCTTAGTTCTGGCTTTCCTTTGCTCTGCAAGATGAAATATCTTCCTAACTAGCTCATCTGCCATCTCAGAACCTCCTTCAACCTTGAGTGTTACTGATAGCATAGCCAATAAAACAAATGGTCTGAGTGGATAGTCTTTTTCTACCAACATGTATATCTCTAAACCATCTTTAGTAGAAATCCTGTGAACACCACATGTATCAAAAAGCTTCCAAGAAATTTCCTTGACTTGTGCTTGAAATCTCCATATTGCTTCTCCACCATCTGGTTCATAGATTCTTTTCAACTGTACCCATAATTCTTTGTCTTTGTCTTCAATAGGATCTGCAACTCTGAATCTTTCTTGTACTAAATTCCACAATTGATTAAGATCTTCCCTATCAAATCCCTTAAGCAATTCTTCAAACAATTTGTATCTCTCAGTTATTCCACCAATTCTTATGATCTTCCACCCTTTCATTCTTCCCTCAATGAATACTTCCCAATCTGTAATAGGGTGTTTTGCTTGTAATGTCTTTGATTTGCTCATCTGTTAATCCCTCAGCTCCAGTCTTTTGCCTCTTTGATGTATCAGACTCTACCTCTGGATCTTTTTTCTTTCCTTTACTGTGTCCAGTATCAATCACAAACTCTGTTGAACTTGGCTTGTTTAACCTTGCAAAAGCTTCATAATATGCATTTTCAATCTCAGCATCTGTTCTTCCTTTAAAGTAATTCTGCTTCCAGAATGCTTGATTCTTCAAATAACTCTTCATGAAGCTTATCTGCTCTTTCTTTGTAGGTATCTTCTTCTTGTATCCTTTCTTTTGTCTATCCCTGATCTTCTGCATAAGATCACTCCAAGCAACTTCCTTGTTCTTTAATAAAATAAAACTTGTAAGCTTTGCTGACCTTGCTTCTGTACTTAAACTCTCATCTTTAACAAGTTGCACTGCTTGTGCTTTCACAATCGGATCAGTGTCTATCAGATATTGTAGTTGTTCTTCAAATTGTTCTTGATCCATCTGAGCATCTGAAGCCATCTTTTCTTTTTCTAGTCTCTTTTCTTCCATAAAATCAATCACATCATCTTCAGACATTTTCTTTGCTAACTATGCACCAAAATCTATTTGAGCTTGTTCATTTGCTTGTTCATCTTCTTGAAGTTTCTTTGCCACTTCTGCATCATAATCTATTTGTGCTTGAGTTCTAGGCTTCATAATCTTCTGTGGCTCATCTTCTTCAACTAAAATTCCTTTCCCTTTGTCCTTAGCAGTTTGTACTGCTTCCTTTGGCACTTCAGCAGTTTGTACTGCTTCCACTACTTCTTCAGCAGTTTGTACTGCTTCATCAGCAGTACCTTGTTCTTTCTATTGCTCACCTATATCAGTATCATCACCATCAGTACCTTTTCCACTAGTACCTTCTTCATTCCTCCCCTGAGTTCTTGACCTTGATTTCCCAGATTTCCTCCCCTGTTTGGGAGAATCATCACCATCATCATCAGAACTATCTGAACCATCATCTGAAGAATCTTCATCCATTACCACCTTAGTTCTTTTCCTCTTAAGTTGAGCTTCCAACTTCTTCACCCTGAGAGTCAACTGAGTGTAGACCTTAGCAAAATTGTTCTTGTGGCTTTTGAGATCTTCTTCCGGAGATTCTACCTTGTTTGACAAATTGGTACAGATAACCATCAATTCCTTTAGTGAATAGCTGCCCTCATCACTTCTAGCTGTGTTACCTACTAGGAGAGGTGAGTCATGGGGCAAGGATCCAGTTTCCACCCTAGTTAGACTAGAATGTACACCTGAACCACCCAGATAATCCAGTTGGCTTGGGATTACACCATCTGTGGCAAGTGTTTGAAGACTTGGCACATTAGGTGTTGCCATGGAAGAGGTCTTACTTATGTTTACACTGACCTGCCTAGCTTCTAAGCCAGATGCAGTAGTATAAGCCTCATCTATATTATCTTGAAAGATAGGCTTATCTGCTACAAAGGTTAGGGTAGGAGGACTAGGCTGAGCAACCATAGTCTCTTTTCTGGTCCTTCTCCTATATGTTGTGGTAACTGGGGGTGTATGGGTTATTTCAGGAACCATTTTGGGTGTTGGTTGGGGCTCAGTTGGGTTGACTGACCCTTCACCTTGAACAACTTGCATCATCTCAGGAAATAGAGGTATTTCTACCCCATTAAAAAGTCTACGAGCCATAGCCATATTTTGAAAAACTTTTTGTTGCAGGCTAGGAGTAGGAAAAATTTCTTTATGTTGCTTAAGCAGATTCTTTTTCTTATTCAGAAAGCTTTGAACAAATCTTGGATACATAAGAAATTTTGTTTTACTTTTTACATTAGCAACCATACTCTCAAATATGAATTTTGAAAAATTAAAAACCCTGTTTGTTGACAAACATATGAGAGCAATAGCAATATTGCTACTGAATTGCTCCCATGATGTTCTTTTAGGACTTAAAGAATGTAAGAGAGTATGTATCAAAAATCTCCATTGTGGGGAGAAGCATCCCTTTTGAAAAGTGAGTTTTTGATTGGATGTATCATACCCCATTCTAGCAATTTCTTGCCAAATTTCAGTGTTAAGCATGTTATTGATACCATCTGAATTTTGTAACTTAAGATGTCTCCTAAGTGTAGATTCGGTAACAACAAAAGATATGCCATCCACTTTAGAGTGAATTTCTATGTCTCCTTCTTCACTAATTTTGACAATAGCAGTTTGCCAAAACTGTGTGATGTGAGAGACAATAAGAGTAGGGGAAACAGTTAAAGCATACCTTATATGAGACGCGTTCAAGAAGTCCACAATCTCATAAAATTTTGGTCCATCCCCTTCCTCTGTTTTCTCCAAATAAGCAACCTGATTATGCATTTTAACAAATTCCAACACAGCCATGAATAATGAATGAAAGTTATATCAGAAAGATGATCGATGAAGGTTCAATTGATGATGTGCAAAGCCAATTGGGTTTTTATTTAGGTTCGGTTAGGGTTTGAGATTTTAGCGCAAAGGGATAATTATTATCTTTAGAAAGTGAATAAGTTAATATTTAGTAAGAAGATAATTATCCCTGAGAAAAACCCTTTTATATGGTAAGAAACTGAATTTACCCAACGGCTAGTTAAAAAAAATCTCTTACTGACATAACAGTTCTAACGGCTAGTTCAGCAGTACAAAGTTTACACTAGCAGTACAAACTTTGCACTAGTAGTACTAATTTTTGAGAAAAAAATTTTAATGAGCAGTTTAAACTTATTAATGATTTAAAACAAGACTGCTCTTATATAGTTTTTAGCAAACTATCAGCTATCAATGGATTTGATGTGTCTTTACCAATAGCCGTTTGCTTTGGACTAGCCAACTCTTCACGGTTAGATATGGTGAGTTGATAACCATATAGTTTTTGGTAAACTATCAACCATGAACGGATTTGATTAGTCTTTACCAAAAACCGTTTGCTCTGGACTAGTTGGTTCTTATGTGGGTTAGACATGGTGAACCAATAACCATTTGTTGTGTGCTTAGAACATCACATACTTTGAGCTCCAAAGCATCTCACCATCCAAAGCATCAAATACTTAATTCACAAACTCCAATCAACCTGCAATTGTTAGTCCAACAATAGAAAACAAAGTGCAAAGCACTTGTCTCATAACAAAATAAGCATATGACTAACATTGCACAGAAACAAGGAATCAATTTCCTTGGGGAACCCAAGCCATTACAGACTTAGGTTTTCCTCTCGCATCAATATAATTAAACCTTTTTAGCACAGTTGAAGAGCCATTAGATTGAAGTGGTCTCCAAACCCATGATGCAGATGCATTAATACCATTGCCCAAATTTTCCTTAGCAGTGTTTTTAAGACTACAAGAATTAACTACTTGCCTAGCAGTATGAACTGATGGGTTTGCAATTGCAACCTTAGGTTTCCAAACTTGTTTATTTATCACTGCATTGTTATGAAATGGTCTTCTAGCAGTTGATGGTGGAGATTTGAAAAATGTTTTTGCACTTTGAACTGCTTGTCTTAGGTAAAAGGTCTGATTTGGTCTAGCAGTATGAATTGCTGGTCTAGCAGTATGAACTGCTCTTGGTCCAGACCTTAAAAGAATTGATCTATGTATCATTCTAGCATTTGTAGGGTGAGTGGGAGGTCTTACTGAGTTCACCCTAGGACTTGAACACCTAGTTACTCTATTGTTACAATAAGCAGCAAGATGGTCAAAGCTACCACATGTAAAACAAGCTTTCCTAACACAGACAAAGTCATCACCAAGTTGGTGAGACTTGAGGTTGTTCCAATTCCTTTGGTTACCTCTGGGCTTTTTTGTGGGTCTATACATTTCAGCATACCTAACTGTTTTCCTAGCAGTGTTAACCTTTAACTTAGGCCTAACAATTGTATTCTTGACCACCTTTGGAACTTTTGGTTCCTCTACCTTAACACTACCAGGTTTAATCTGATCCTGATCACTCTCATCATCATCAGAAGTCCAATCTTCTATGGTTGGAGCATCTGATTCCCTACCTGAGGACCTATCAGAGGACACCTTGTCCTCAGAGAGTGATTTATCACTTGCACTCTCAAATCTTACTTCTACAGGCTGTTCAACTAGTTCTTTTTCTTTTGGTTTTGGTCCATATTCCATCTTGGGTAGTTGAAATTCTTCCAAACCTGTATGTTCTAGGTCAATACCTAGAGGAACAGGTATTCCTATGTGAGGAGGTGGAACAGATCTATAACCTAGACCTGATTTAGCTTTGTTGAGAATTTGACATTCAATTATCTTCTAAACACCTTTTGATGTATATTCTACAGTGTCAACACTTAACTGAATGTTCTCTTTAGCTTTCTTAACCTTATCCAATTCATCTTTCAACACACTAATTTCAGCATCTCTAAACATTATATCTCTCTTAAGCACAGCTACATTATCACTAAAACTAGACTCATTACTTTTATAATGAACAATTTGCTCCTCTAAAATAGCTAAACCCCTCTTATGATTTGCCAAATTAAAAATAGTCTGGTTTAACTCTATTCTCTGTTCATTATAGTGTTTCCTAAGAGTTTCTAATTCTTTTAAAGCATCACATGATTTAGAACACTTAGAAACTTGTACCTCAGAATCTGAGAAAGCCATGAGAGCCATCTCTGTAGGTGCTTCTGCTTCCTCTTCTGCAATGTAGCTCCAGTCAAACCCTAAGCCATCAATGGCAACCATAGCCTTTGAGCTTGAGTCAGTAATCTCCACAACCTTTGATCCTGTTGACTTACCTTCATAGCTCTTATTCCTTCAGTCCTGCTGTCTGGGTTTCCTGCACTCCCTTGAAAAGTGACCCATCTTGTGGCAATTGTAGCACTCAATCTTTGACTTGTCATACCCAGCAACATCATTGCTGTTTATGATTATCTTCTTGCCTGTCTTCTTCAAGAAGCTCTTAGCCTTCATGCTAAGAAGAGAGAGCTGCCACTTGATGTCCATCTCTTCAATGTCATTTTCATCAATCTCTTGAAGGTCTCCATGAGTCAACATACTTCCATTGTGCTGAGTAGTCAGAAAAGCACAATAAGTATTCTCATCCAAAAGTCCATTAGTACTGCTTGAGGTAATAGCAGTACCAACATTTGAAATAGCAGTACCAGCTGCTCCAGCAACTTGAACTTCTTCTACTGAACTTGAGGTACTGGGAGTTGACACAAAGGCCAAATTCCCAGTGTTTGAACTTGAGCTTGTTCCAGTAGACTTCTTTACATCATGCTCCACTATTTTGAAGTTGCTATAAAGATCCATCAGACTCATAGTATCTATGTCTGGCTTGTTTTTCCAGACAACTACATGCATGGCCCATTCTGATGGTAGACTTCTCAGGAACTTTGAGTTGAGATCTTCCTGAGGTATCTCAATTCCTAAAACAGCAAGTTGGCTTACTAGCTTCTGAAGCCTATTGAACATATGATCTAGTGATTCATTGCTTGTAGCTGAGAAGTTCTCAAATTGTTGCTTGAGAAGGGTCTTCTGAGTTTTCTTGGTGGCTTCATTCCCACCATATCTGGCAACAATAGCTTCAAACAAGGTCTTGGCACACTTGAACTTGCTGAAGTTCAATAATTGATCATTAGGTATTGTCATCAGCAGCATGCTTCTTGCCTTAAGATCATTCTTGTACTGGACCTTCTCTTCAGTAGTTTATGGCTTTGTCTGCACATTTGTTTCAGTCTTTCCTGCAACAACAGTTGTAGGCTTAAAAGAGTTCCCTTCTTCTATGATTTCCCAGAGTGCATAGTCTTGCACCTGGAAGTATTGCTCTATCCTTAGCCACCACATATCGAATTCATTAGGCTTAAGGATTGGCAACTTTGCAGCAACATTGGTTTGACTTGTCTCCATGTCCATCTTCCTTCTTGGAAAAGTTCTTCTTGGATCTTCTAATTCAAAGTATCAGAACCTGGCTCTGATACCACTTGACCGGATCTAAACACACTCCTTGTGTTAGATAGATACTTTGAGTAATATTAACTAGCACGCGGAATTTACTAGCTAGACACTTAGAAGATTATTTGTATTTGTATGTATGAATGAATGAAACAATGTATGAACAAGAGACAATGTTTTTCTTCCAAAATGATTCAATATTATATTAATAATACGAGTGATCTCCTATCACTAGGGTTTACAACCTTGAATCTCTCTCAATAATCGTTTTTCTATATCAACCTAGGATATCCTTTTATAGACCAAGGATTCCTATACAAGTAAACTAATATTCATATAACTCTAATACTATAAGATATACACAATATCTTTTCCATACTTATCCTATTACACGTTTACAAAATCATAAGCAGTACTAACCATACATACTAGCAGTACTAACTGACTTAGTACTGTTAGTGTATTCTTCATCAGTTGTAACTTTTCCTCTGGCAGTACTAACTATTTATGTTTAATTCCCAACAAGCATTCCAACTTCTACTGAGACTCAGGCAAATGATGCTCCTTTTCCCACTAACCATCTGGACCCCAACTTAAATTGGGGATCCGGCACTCCAAACTCTGTGTTTGTGTATGTTTTCAAATGCAGGTCATATAGATCGTCCTTTGACATTTGGACTCAGGCTGCTCACTACATATGAGGGGAAATCACAAATGACGTCTATTCACATCAGTTCAGGCCTCGATCTTTAACGACAAATGATGTCTGTTCACATCAGTTCATACCTCGATCTTCAACGACAAATGACGTCTGTTCACATCAGTTCAGGCCTCGATCTTCAACGACAAATGACGTCTGTTCACATCAGTTCAGGCCTCGATCTTCAACGACAAATGACGTCTATTCACGTCAGTTCAGGCATCGTTCTTCATCGACATATGACATTTGAACACATCAGTTCAAGCCTCGTTCTTCAACGACAATGACGTTTGAACACTGCAGTTCAAGCCTCGGGCCTCAATGTCAACATAATGGCGTCTGCTGACAACTCTTCAGGCCCCGTTCATCAAAGAAAAGAAAAGTGTACACTTAAGTGCGCTTTATCTTCAGAAGAAGAGAAATCTTTTTGTTTATGACCATTCTCATCAACAAGCTTCATGCCCTTCCCATGCTCATTCAGTCATCAAGTGGATCAACGTACATTGGAGTATATTCTTATTCACTCGTTCAATTAAAAATGGCAGTCATATGCAATTTTTGAGGGGGAGAAGGGTGAATAAACAAAATGTCAGTTATCAAGTGAATCTATTTACCGTTGATGGTATTCTTATTCACTCGCTCAATCAAAAATGGCAGTCATATGCAATTTTTGAGGGGGAGAAGGGTGAATAAACTACATGTTGATTGTGATTTGAGAAATGGTCATACGACTCTCCTTCAACACCTAATGTTTTACTTATTCCTCAAGGGGTTGATAATGACTCTCATGATATTGAAGTTGCACGCTTGAATAATGATCTGTTCTTTGGTATTCCTTTCCCAGAACCAGGTTCTGAAGAATCTCCTTATTTACGGATTGTTGTTCCTTCCAATGTGTACTCTGTAAATCAACCACAAGAACATAAAGGAAAATGTCGGCTAAAACGTCAAAACGACTAAGAATTTGGACATGGAATGTCAAGTGATCACGGAGTTTATTTGGCATCCCTTATTTGAGATTGAAGTGGGTTTCACGAAGGCTTCTACTTATTTCATCATCAAGACTTCATCTATCGATTTATGACTTGCTTGAAGTTAAAAAATTTATGATTGGGACTTGGATTATCTAGTTATACCTGATGTAAGGAGTTACATTGTAGTTCTCACGGGTTATAGCTATCACTTCAAGGAGTTACATTGTAGTGCTCAGTGTCACACGCAGATGCAGATGTGGATAGTCTCAAGAGGTGTTGTACTTGCTTTGGCTCTTAGTTGAGTGTATAAGGGTACTTAGGGGTTTTCTTCTGCATCGTTCTTCAATCAACAACAGTGCAAGCTTAAGTAACAATTTTGGGGAATTCTTCTTTAGTTTCAAGTTTGGTATATCGGGTTTGCTCCATCAGTTATCATTTCAAATAGCCTACATAAGGGTTGGTAAAGATAGTCAGATAGAGTTTCTGTAGCAGTTGATTCTCACAGGATACATTTGAGCCAATTTTGTTCTTCTCACAAGATTTCAAGTATATGTGCGTAAAATGTGTTGCTGATTCTGAGGTATCAAAACCAGCAAGGGGGAAGGAGACATACATCTGAATGCACAATGAGTACACATGATGAACTTTATACTTCTTCTTAATTGAAGTTATTCCGGTAAGACAAAAGTCATAAACGTAGAGAAAATCAGTGTTTTAACTCATGGCTTTTGGTGTATTATTCCAACTACGTGGGGGAAGAGATGTAAGAAACAGTTTCTGATGATTAAAGAGGTACATAATTGTATGATGATTCCTCTGGTTAGTCGGTATCCTATAGAAGGAAATGTGTTAATCCGGGACTTACTTGCTTTTGTGGTACTGTCTTGGTGTTATCATTTCGACTACCTACGGAATAAATTGCCTACATTCGGGACTTAGTTGACTTTGGTGTAGCAATTCTCATCTGCAATTTCCTGAAGGGAGAAAAATGCATTTTTGAGTCTTAATTGATTTTGATGTTATGTTTTCGACTTCATTTATGGGATTGAGTGTGTACTTTAGGTTTTTGAGCTTCATACAATGAGACTGATTGCATCACTTCAACTACTTGGGGGAAGTGGTCTCTGGATACTTTTGGTATGCATTATTTCAGACTTTAGCGAGAAGAAATGTGAGAAGAATTATTCAAGCGCGAGATGATACGTTGCTGATCTGTTTGATGATCCCTGAACGGAGAATCACGATGATTATTCTTAAAAGGAGCAGCAATATTTGATGTGGTTTGGTACGAATTCCGTTGTACACTTACCTTATGTAAGCTTGAAAGATAGCTTTGAATCTGCTCAAAAAGAAGATTGTCGGTTTGGGGGGAAGCTATCAAAGCTACACATTGAGAAGGCTCAAGTTCAGACGATTATTCAGGAGCCTCGAAAGCTTTGGTGGTGAAAATTTAAGAGATGTTGACTACAAACTTCTACAACGTACAGAACGATATCCTTATTTCGGTTTTCATGTCAACATCTTCTTAAATTGAATAATATATTTTGTACATATCTTAAACCAAAATGTAAATAGAAAATTATAAAACCAACAAAACGTAAATAGAAATATATAAAACCAAGAAAAACCATAAAAAAAATCAGAAAAATAGAAAATACCAAAAATAGTTTTTCAAGGCATGTCTTCTGGTATCGATAACATTTACGGTCCTAGAAATGTCATTCAATAATGACATGGGTCTTTAAATGAAGTTCGATCAGAAGTTCAAAAAGTTTTCAAAACATGCCTAAATGGCTTGCAGTTACTTCTGACTGTAACCCGTTCTTCATTATGGGGAAAGCACGTCGCGTAAAAGACGGCTGTTCCTCTAACTGGGTGAAGTTCACCCGGGCATGGATTACTTTATATCCATGCTTCTTCGATTTGATGTACATTTCAGTGCATCATTTTTCGTACAAGAAGAGAAGTCTTCTTTACATCACATATACTTTTCCATCTATGATTCTTCAGGAAAGTATTTGTGTTAAACTTGGTGGTACCATGATTTTTGAATATCAATCAGAATTGAACTTTTCATAAAAAATTTATCACTCAATCAATGACTACAGCTATTTAAATAGAAGACGATTCATCAATTGAGGGGGAGAATGAGATGATTTCAAAATTTCATATCATCAAAACATGTCTCTTTGTACATAATAAGCAGTGAATAAAATATGGTTGTTATGTGTCAGTGTATGATTTTTGTTAAATTCAAATCTTCCAAACCTATCATACCTGACACCAACATTCTCCCTCATAGATTGAGGGGGAGCATCATAATGTTCCATTATCAGCACATGGTAAACCTGACCACATTTTCTCCTATATTTTTTAAACTTATTTAAATCAATTGGGATCACAAAATCTCAAAGGGTTTGAAATTTTTGATCGGGGGAGAGAATGTGATTTAAATATGCAATCCGATAAAAAATGTGATGTTTTGGACTTAAATGTAAGCTCTCACATATGTGCTAAACTCTTTTGTATATCAATGCACATATTGAGGGGGAGCAAATGGTTTGTGGTGACAAAAAGAATGTTGCATCTTTGGTGGTATCTCTTGTGAGCACGACTCAGACTTCACCAATGAATTGACGAAAAAAAAAACTGTCATTAATCGAAAGGTCATGTCCTGGCCGGGTAATAATTTCAAGCTGGTCTAACCAGTGATGTAAGCGTGTCTCGAAGAGGACGTGTCTGAGTAGAGTGTACCGTTTCGAGAAACTTTCTGTGGACTTGACCAGGCCAGGTAATAATTTCAAGCTAGTCTAACTAGTGATGTAAGCGTGTCTCGAATCGGTCATGTTCACTGGAAGTGGATCAATTCAAAAGTGCAAGCTCTACCCAAAATGTGCAAATTTATACTAAAAACATCTGAGCACATATTAAGGGGGAGCATTTGAAAAGTTCAAAACTCTCAAAGTGTTAGCAAAATGTGTTTCTTAATCATAAACACTTTGAGAGATTTTTCAAATAAATGGTTTACGGCAACATAGGATAGTCATGAAGCTATAAGGTGGCTAAGGTTAGGAAAACCGTCCTATGATTTGCCAGAGCCGGAGGGATCTACCCAAGGACAATACAAAATAGTTAGTATTAGAGAGTCCTTAGGTATGATTATGAAAAAAGGAGTAATATGAGAAAGGAGAAAGAAGGGGTTGAAGAATTAAAAAGAAATGTAATGAGAAAGGGTGAAAAGAAATAGCCCTCCAATTATTCAACCTTAGGGCAGAAACCGGGTTCAATTCATATGCTACTGGTTGTTACTAAGGTGACGCCGGTATTGAAGACAAGACGTCATGGACCCAGTGACGCACTGCACTAAACCTTCTAGCCACTCAAGTTCTCTTAAAAGGACTTGTTTCATTCTCACGGGGAACCCTGCATAATCTATCGACTGCTCATTACGAGTTATGTTGATATTGAAACAGGAGACACCGCTCCAGTCTCCAACTACCAAAAATGCACTTATTGAGTCTAGAGCCACGAGATGCATCATAAGATCTCATAGGAACACTTGTTACTTCTACACTGGTTGTTCAACATTAAGGACCCCAGTTGTAAATTTATGAGTCCTATGCAGATCTTAGCAATCTGCCAGAACATTCATGAGGGAATTTACAAATGTAATTTTTAGTGATTGAATGGAAATTCCTGCCAGGGTCAACATCAAACAGCCCTGAAAGTAGGTCACTTCGGTAATGCCTTGTGGATTACGCTTAGTGGTCGCGGTGGTTTCAAACGGTCTACAGTCGTGGAGTGAACTCCAGTGACTCACCTAATCGTTGATGTACTTTGGTAGATCTTGTAAACCATCTCGGGGGTATCTGATTAGGAACGGCCTTGGTTAGGATTAGAGAAAGTTTTCACACTATGCTGTTAACAATCTCGAAGTCCTAACCTGTAAGTACCAGACGTTTTATTGCTAACAGTCGTATGCAGGAATCCCTGGCGGTTGCAGCTGATTGCCGAAAAGATGCCAATTCAGCACCCCATGCTCACACTTCATCATCATAATACAAGAAATCATGATAAATGAAAGGCCTTCAACACTGCTTTCGCAACTCTGATGCTGAAAATCATGATCCAGAAAAGTGTGAGCATGTCGGTCCAAAGATTACAACATCACATGGAGACGATGCTGCAAAAAGATGACTTGGAGATGTACGTTGGATGATGACCTCAAAGAATCCTCAAAGATCATCCAAGACAAAAGAACAGTCATCAAATGTTTACTGCTGAAAGTACAAAGACTAAAGACTTTGAAGAATCAAAGACTACGAGCTAGGAAGTCAATTCATATGATAGAATGCTAGAATTCAAAGTGTAATTTCTGGGGTGACATCCCTTCGGGGGAGATTGTTAGGAATATAAATATTCATATGAAGACTCGGTCACCCCGAGTAGTTATTAGCATTAAGTAGCTCGTAGGATTGTTAATATTAGTTTAGTTATCGTAGTATTGTGGAGTTGTGTCGGGTCTTTACCCACTATCAGCTCACTCCACAACCCACTCGGGGCACTTATGCTAGTAGTATAAATACCCCTTCCCATGTGTGGGAAGGGTTGGAACTTCTCACACTTTAACCTAATACATATTCATTTTCTCTCTCTAGTTCCCAACTTCTCTCTTTCTCTCTCTAAGTGTTCGGCCAAATCACTACCTTTTTGTGTGTTATAAGTTGTTGAATATGCTACATGTTATAAGGTAATCAACTTTTATATGTATTTTATACCTGAGTTGCTCCATACCTGCATTGTGCTAACATCAGCTATGGTTATGTCCCACAGTCATATGGATATGAATAAGGTTGCTATGCCTGCTGACATTTCCGTACCAAAGGATGGGACATTGGAGAACCTACTGCTTTGGGCCCGTAACCACAAAAACAATGTAAACTACTATTTACAAATTTAATGTTGTGTACTGATAACCAGATTCATTCAACTTATAAATAATCTGTTTGTGTAGCCTTTGACCTACAATTGTATGGTTAGGATTGGTGGTGTTAGGACTAGAAAGGGTTGGAATTACCTGTCGTGCTGTGGCAACAAGTGTAGGAAAGGTGCTACCCGTAAACAAGGGAAGTTTTGGAAGCCCATTTCCTACCCAATTTTAAGGTAACATTGCTTTGTATAACACTCAATGACAAACAATATTAAATACCGAATGTACCTACCCTGACGTGTGTGGAACCCTCCCAGGTATAGGCTTGAACTTGATGTGTCGGACGGAACAGAGTCCGTCATTGTTGTTCTGTTTGATGAGAGTTCGACATAGTTGGTTGGGTGCTCAGCTGAGTCAATAGTAGAGTCGAGTGATGAGGTACATTTATATTGAGTAAATTAAATATGTGCCATGCCATCTACTTACTATATGTTGCAGGTTTCTGAAGAGCATCCGAATGTACCTCAAACGATAGCAAACCTCATTGGTACCACACACATGTTTGAGTTAAGGTCCAACAGTTACTATGAAAATGGGACATTTGAGAGCTTTGCGTGTTGGAAGGTCCATCTAAACCAAATAGTAGATGAGGGTGCCGGTTCAAGCACACCTGTCGCTGCCTCACCCGAAAAAAGCATACCATTGAAGAGATTGGTAAAGGACCCAACTGTGTCTACCCCAGCTAAATCTGTCGAGGATAAAAATGACAAAAGGTTGTCTAACAATTATCCGTTTTAAAATTTGATTAATAAGTGGAATTTGGATTAACGTACCTTTTTTTATTTACATCGATTTAGCTTGGTATTTGAAGACTCTGATGCTGAACTAACAACCATTGAGGATGATGACCCAGACGGTGTTGAGGATGGCTGTGCACGTGACAAAAAAAAGGCAAGAAAGCTTACAATTACCAAGGATGAATCTGAATATGATATTGGATGTACCACGATGAATGGCATGCTGGAATAGTGTTAACCGTTTAGAAAATTAGTTAAATAAAAATAGTTTGTATGCCAATTTTTTGGCTTTAAGTGTTTGTTTTTAACTATTCCAGCTATCAAAAATTTGTATTCCCGTTCCAACAAGTAAGAATACAAATGCTATTAGTATTTACTTTCATTATGGTTTACCAATTATTTAACAATAGCATTACATTCGAAATGTAAAATCTTTATATCCCAGTTCTATCATTAAAACAAATAACCTTAACAGACCGCGATAAAACAACCATATGTTGATTCCTCAAACATTAGCACTTTGAGGCCTGCCCTTATACCCTTATCTATCGTAAAAGGCAGTTATACTACAACCCTATGTAACTGAAAGTGTGATTTTTAACAACGGTTATAATCATGTAAAAATAAAACATGCAATGCTTATTTGAAATAAATTAAGATGTGTATCCACCACAATTGTTGTTTGTCAAATTTGTTATAAAAAAATGTTTAACATTAAACCATTTATGATCCACACAATTGAATCCTCATTCCAAAAATCCTTATAAATAACTAATAAATTGTCTTGATGGGTGTGAAAAGAAAAGAGTTACAACACCTGTTCATAACTACAAACAGTTTATGTTGAATATGAGTTACAAAAACTTCTATTAAGTATGGGCATTGGTAAGACATTTAAAAAGCCATGCTATAGACACTACACCCATCATTCCAGTTGTTTGTGCCTGTATTAGCTAACAATTTTTAGGCTGTCAAACAATTGAATATAACCTTATATTATCAATTTAATAGGGCATAACATATCCTATGAGACAGGCATTGAGCATCGGATGTCAATATTGACAAATTAATAATGATGTGAACTTTATCCACCTCATTTTTCATTTGTCAGTATTGACAAATGATGCTCAATGTAGTTGCGTTCCCTGATTATGCGTCAGACATGGAACATCGGATGTCAATATTGACAAACAAAAAATCCAATCCACCACATCTTTCGTTTATTTATATTGGCATACGATGCTCAACGTAGATGCGCATTCTGATCTTCCCCTTGAATCCCTTTTGTTATCTCAATAATCTGGCAAAATGTCTTACGCATACATTTGCACAAAGCCGGTACAAATAGCAAAAGGGATTTGAGAGAGAGATCAGAGATTGTTAGGAATTAAATGATCCAAGACTTAGTACTGCTGGAAGATTACACTAACAGTACAAACTGCTAGTGTATTACTGAAGACTGCTGAAGAACAACTAACAGTACAAACTATCAAGTTAATACTGCTAGTAGTGAAAGAAGGTACTGCTGCATGATAAGACGTGTAGAAGATAAGTATGAAATAGATTGTATGTATATCAAAATTAGTTAGAACTATACGGGTAGATACTTATCTTGTAAAGGACTCCTTGTGTCTATAAAAGGAGGTCCTAGGTTAGATCAGTCATATACATTTTTGTGAAGATTCAAGGTTGTAGGATCGATTCATATGTTGATTATGTGGGATTCGGGAGGTCGGGGATTATGGAAGAACAAGTTAGCCATTGTTAGAGAGAGAGAGAGTAGAGAGGGGAAGTTCTAGTAAGAGAAACACACTTGTGGTGTGTGTGTATTAATGAACAACCAACCCTTTCCCTTGGGTGGGTGATGAGGCGAAAAGGGTGTATATACTTACATATAAAACGCCCCACATGGGCTGTGGAGTGAGCTGACAGTGGGTAAAGACCCGACCCACTTCCACAAATATTACTATGACTAAACTAGTATTACTATAACTAAACTAATACTAATCAGCCTACGAGCTAAGTTAATGCTAATGGATACTCGGGGTGACCGAGTCTTTCATATGAATATTTATATTCCTAACAATCTCCCCCTAAGGGAGGTCACCCCGAAAATTACAATTTGAATTCTAGCATTCTAATGAACTTAATTTCTTAGCCGTAGTCTTTGATTCTTCATAATTGGTAAACTTTGTACGGCAAGTAGTGATCTTTGAGCATAAGTTCCTTAGACTTGTGTGATCTTTGAGCTTTCTTTGAGATCATCAGCCATAGTAAATCTCTTAATCATCCTTGATGTAATATTGCCTCCATGTGATTTTTGTGACCTTTGGACTGGCATGCTCACACTTTTCTGGATCACGATAACTATCATCAGAGTTGCGGAAGCTGTGTTGTAGGTCTTTCAGCTATCATGATGTCTTTGATAATGAATTGGAAGTGTGAGCATGGAGTGTGGATTGACACGTCTCTGCTGGAATCAGGTACCACCATCACCATCTTTATATGAATCTAAAATAAGACTGTTAGCAATAAAGTTGGGGAACGAATATGGCTTTGTCATTCACCCGGTGTGGTTGGATTAACCTTCGGTTCCGTGAGGACCGACCTGTGATCAGGTAGAATCCCCTTTAAAGAAAATTCTACTTGACAGGACTTTCCAGCTTGTTGTAAAGAATCATCCAACGGATTAACATCAGAATCATCATACAAGCATGTTCTCATACCGGAACGTCTCAAAGCAGACAACACAGTAGAGTGAATCAGTGAATTAAATACCCACTGATTAATGAGACCGTCAATTCATTTCCTGGAACAGGTTTGATTCTAATGCGAATCGTCCCATCATTTCTTTCCAATTTTCACAAGTTTGATCCATGAAGGATCTCACATGTCACCTACCAAGAGCTTGTTTGATGTTGGCTCTAGAAGTATTTCCATCTTCATTGTGAATACTTTACGTATCACTCAGATGTTCTGGCAATACCACAAGGATAATGCGTAGGACTCTTAATATATGTTTTCTTACTTTTCACGGTGTATGAAACAACAAGCATATTGGAAACGTGTCCTAATGAGATTTATGGATGATCTCTTGGCTCTAGAGTCAATAGTGCTTTTTGATTTAGTGATCGGAGGCTGGAGAGGACTGCCACCTTTTCAATATCGTCTAACTTGGAGTAAGAGACACGATAGAAATGTATTGATCTTCGTGACAAATGAAACAAGAGTCCTTTGAGGGACCTTGAGTGGCTAGGGAGGGTTGTGCAGCGTATCACTGGGTCCATGATACTTTCTTCAATGTCAGCAATCAACTAAGTGATTCTGACAGCATATGTATTGACCCGGTTTCTGCCTAAAGTGTAAGGAGGGCTTCTTTCTTATCACCATTTATCTTTACATTTCTTTTTCATTCTTCAATCCCTTCAGCGCTTACCGAGACTTCATCACTAGCACCTTGTTGGGTTTGTTCCAGTACTAGCTCCATCTCAGTCGGCACTCTTCCCTTATTCTCACTTTTCTTTTTTTTTAATCATACCTAAGAACTTCTACACTAACTAGTGGATTGTCCCTGGGTATATCCCTCTGGCTCTGGCGGGATCATGGGTACTGATACCTAACCTTACCATCCTTATAACTTTAGTACATTAAGTAAAATGGTCGGTCTTTGGTATTCTTCCACAATTGCCATCATAAATCATTCGCTCCCCCTCAATATGTGAATCGATATACGAAATAGTTTAGCACATATGAGAGAGCCTACACTTGAGTCCAAAAGATCACATTTTTATCAGGTTTCATATTTAAATCACATTCTCTCCCCTGATCAAAAATTTCAAACCTTTTGAGATTTGTGATCCCAATTGATTTAAATAAGTTAGAAGTCATGGGAGAAAATGTGGTCAGGTTTAATATGTATTCTGATAATGGAACATTCTAATGCTCCCCCTCAATCAATGAGGAAGAATGTTAGTGTCAGGTATGATAAGTTTGAAAGATATTTGAATGAAACTCATACACTGACACATAACAACAAATTTTATTCACTTGCTTATTATGTACAAAGTGGCGTGTTTTGATGATATAAAATTTTGAAATCACTCTCCCCCTCAATCGATGACCCGTTTTCTATTTAAAGAGCTGTAGTCATTGATTGAGTGACAAATTTTATGGAAAACGTGAAGTCTAATTGATTTCAAAAAAATTCATGGTACCACCAAGTTTAGCACAAAAACTTTCCTGAAGAATCATAGATGGAAAAGTATTTACGATGTAAAGAAGACTTCTCTTCTTATACGATAAATGATGCACTGAAACGTACATCAAATCGAAGAAACAGGGATATAAAGTAATCCATGCCCGGGTGAACTTCACCCAGTGGGAGGAACAATCGTCTTTTTGGCGACGTGCTTTCCCCATAATGAAGAACGGGTTATAGTCTGAAGTAACTGCAAGCCGACATGACATGTTTTAACCATTTATTTTAACTTCTGTTCGAGCTTCATTTAAAGTCCCGTGTCATTATTGAATGACATTTCTAGGACCGTAAATGTTATCGATAAACAGAAGACATGCCTAGAGGAACTATTTTTGGTATTTTTTGTGATTTTTTGATTTTTATGGTTTTTATAGGTTTTATATTTTTCTATTTTCATTTTGGTTTAAAAAATATGTACCAGGATACGTGAAGAATTACTACCTTAATTCTTCTTTGATAGAAAAGAGTTCAATCAGACCGTATCGGATGTCCATGTGCATCAAAGCAGCACCATATGGCATGATTTTGTAGTTGACTTCTTGACGAAATAGGCCGAGAATGATTGCCAATCACATTCTCCAATGGGTGAGCCTTTGACCACTTGCTGATATAATCAAACGATTGATTGAGCTGATGAGAATTTGATCGAATGACCCTTTGTGAAGGTGATTCTCCAGAACTCGGGTCTGGAGTAAGATTATGGTGGAGGGGTTCATTATCAATCTCATGAATTTGTTCTTCAACACCTAATGAGCTTGATGCAGCAGCTCTGAGAGTGGTCTTCAAACTACATTACTTCTTTTAGCTTCCTAAATCTTCTCAGCTGCCATCTCTTTACTTGCAGAAGAACAATGTGAGCAGATCTAATTAGGGATTAAATCTGGCTTTTCACTCTCCCCTAATTAGTGCTCTCCCCCAAACTGACAACCTTTCCGATGAATGCCCAGAATTTGAAGAAGTCTTTTGATAGCCAAATGCATGCCGTCTTTTGTCTTCTAACACACAGCAGAAAATGTAGTCTTTATTCTTTTGATATCCAAACTGACAACCTTTTCGATGAATGCCTAGAATATGAAGAAGTCTTTTGATAGCCAAATGCATGCCGACTTTGACTACTTCATGCCGTCTTTGGTATTGAAGATGAATTACGTCAGGATGTAGAACAGACTGTAGACTCGACCTTCTTCAAGATTGTCCATTTGGGGAACAGAATATCAACATCTTCATTTCACCAAATGCATTCCAGTAATCTTAAATATAACCCATCAGCCCGTAACGTACACATGAAATGATAACACCAAAGTAACAAGTTGAAACACTGATCATCTTTAATTTGTATCATGAGACATTAATCCCGATCACGTGAACTTGTTGTGCGTCCTTGGTGTACACATTTCTCTCCCCTGATGGTTACGATTAATCGGAATCATCATAATTATGTGTACATGACGCATTAACTGGAAGCACTTTATCACTAATCATATCAGCCCGTGAGAAGATGTCGATAAACATCAAGAGTCATATGACCATTTAAAGATAACAATCAACATGTAGTATATTCACCCTTCTCCCCCTAAAAAATTGCATGTGAGTGCCATTTTTGATTGAACGAGTGAATAAGAATACCATCAACGTTAAGTAGATCCACTTGATAAACTGACATTTTGTTTATTCACCCTTCTCCCCCTCAAAAATTGCATATGACTGCCATTTTTGATTGAACGAGTGAATAAGAATACAATCAACGGTAAGTAAATCCACTTGATGACTGACATTTAGTTTATTCACACTTCTCCCCCTAAAAAATTGCATGTGAGGTTGCCATTTTTGATTGAATAAGTAAATAACGATGACTCCAGAACGTTGATTTACTTGATGACAAAATGAGCATGGGAAAAGCATGAGACATGTTGATGAGAGTGGTCATAAGCAAGAAGATTTCTCTTCTTCCGAAGATAAAGCGCACTCAAGCGTACGCCTTTCTTTTCTTTGAGGAACGGGGCCTGGGGTGTTTTCAGCAGACGTCATTTTGTTGTTGAAGAACAAGGCCTGAACTGATGTGTTCAAACGTCATTGTCGTTGAAGAACGAGGTTTGAACTGTTGTGTTCAAACGTCATCTCTCTCTTTTCTACTTCTCTCAACTAACTCGTTACCAACCCCATTATTATTCAGTCGGCTCTTTGTCGTGACTAGTGATGGAGAAAACCCAATATGATGAACTTGAGACTGAAGTAAAATAACCCGAACTTGTGACTTAAACTTGCACTATTGTCTGACTAAGAACCAATACTGAGAATTTCAATAAAGGTAGAATCATATACCCATCCAACCATCCTTAACTGTATATGAACTTCTCTCGAATTATCCACAGCTTTTTGTAACACTTGAGCACTACAACGTAACTCCTTTAAAGTGATAGCTATACTCTGTGAGCACAACAACGTAACTCCTTTCATCAGGTATGACTAGATAACTCAAGTCGTAATCATTCTAACGGTTATAAGCTCGAACAAGGATCTCGAAGAATCATGCATCCAACCAATCCCGATATCTTCAGATACTAAGTACACGCACCCGTGAAATTTCACTTCAACCTCAAATAAATAATAGTGAATTAACGCCGTAGTCACATCTTGTGGTTTAAATGCCCAGATCTAGCCGTTTTTGATGTTTTAAATGAACTTTGATAATGGTTTTATCCCGATCATTGTCAAAAGCGCATAACCCCGTAAAACTTTGTTATAACCAAAATGCCATGAAGTATATCATAAAACATCCAATACATGAAGTACACACTTTATCCCTTCTTCGAAGTTGAAACCGTAGCACCAAAATCAATTAAGATCCGGAAATGCACTTTTCTTCCTCCAAGATAGTTCCATCATCACGGGATTTTACAAATCTATGATTTAAACCGAGAAATAGATTCTTTCGCGGGATTTTACAAAACCAAGAAGAAACCGTGAGACAATACCAAATTGAATGTGTTATGAAAAAATTTGGTTTTGGTGAATATCTGTTTGGGGTGACATGCAAGTGATCAGCAACAATTCTTCTCCTATATGTAAAATACTTCACAAACCATGCTAAGTAGAGTAGAATACTTCACAAACCATACTAAGTAAAGTAGTATAAACTACTTCCCCCTGGAATTTGATCTTATAACATCAAAGTACACCTTTCTCCCCCATGACAGTTTCGAACTTTCGGAAGCATCATTGACGTGTACGACCATATACACGAGAAGTTCTTGTCTTAAGCAAACATTTTGAAAAAAATCATGAATGACATTGAAGATTCTTGAAAGATTTTTCTTAGACTGTGAAGTATCATTGACATTCTGTAGCGTCGAATATCCCATGAGAATTGCTGTTCACATCTCAACCTTTAAACCCTTTGGCTAACTTACCAACCTCGTATTCAGTCAGTTAATGCTGTGACCACTTGCTCTAACCAATCCACCTCGTGTCTTTAAGTCTGACCACCTCTTGAGAAGATCTTGTACTACAATCCCGTTAGAAGCTCGAGAAACAACGATCCCTTGATGAAGCTTGATAATAGACAAATCCGTGACTTAAACTTGCACTAAATTTGTGATTAAGAACCTATCTGGAGCAGACCACCATTACTCCTTAAATTATAGGTGGTGGTATATACCCAACCTTCCATCCTTTATTGTATATATCCGCCTCTTGAACTATCCACATCTCGTGTGACACTGAGCACTACAATGTAACTCCTTTAAGTGATAGCTATATACTGTGTGACCACAACGTAACTTCGTTGAAAGATATAACTAGATAGCCAAGTTTAATCACTAGGAATACGCTCGAACAAGGATCATCAAACATCGTGCATCCAACCAACCCCGAGATATTTGAGATACTAAGTACACGAACCCGTGAATTAACGAACCAACCAAGCTACCATAATTTCTCAATTCCTACCGATCTCGTAGCACAAACTTATCCCAAAAAAATAGTCAAACCTCGTAAGTTTTATTTTGTCCAAATCCAAGTCCAACCTTAGTCCAATATGTCAAAAATTAAGATCAAGCCAACCCATGATTATGCAAATTTTCGGATTGAAAATTGCAATCCAATTATGCCAACATTAACAATAATAATCCCATCTAAATCCATCAATCTGCCCAACATATTCCCTTAATTTCGTATAGCCTAGGCCCAATTAAAAATCCACCCAATATTTGACTAAGCCCCATTTAACTAGTTAAGATAAGTTATTCATGTGTAAGCCCATAGACCAAATTAATGAACAAAAATCGGATGAACCCATTAACAATCCAAATTTTTGTTTAACACAATTCAAAGTCCACACCCAAATACCATTTATCTTAACCCTAATCCATAGGTTATCTTAACGCTAATCCATAGATGACAACATCACATGGAGACGATACTGCAAAAAGATGACTTGGAGACATATGTTGGACGATGACCTCAAAGTACCCTTATACACTCAACTAAGAGCCAAAATAAGTACAACACCTCTTGATACTATCCACATCTGCATCTGCGTGTGACACTGAGCACTACAATGTGACTCCTTGAAGTGATAGCTATAACCCGTGAGTACTACAATGTAACTCCTTACATCGGGTATAACTAGATAGTCCAAGTCCCAATCATAAGTTGTATACGTCCAAGCAAGTTATCATTGAAATCATGCATCCAACCATCCCCGATTTCAAGATAAAATAAATAGACGCCTTTATGAAATTCAACTTCAATCTCAAATAAGTGATACCAGATAAACTCCGTGATCATCTTGTGCAGTTAAATACCCAAAAATTAGCCTTTTGATGGTTTAAACGAATCCGATAATCGTTTCCCGATCATGTCAAAAATGTCACCCCATGAGAATTTGTAACAACCAAAGTACCACTCTTTATATCAAATATTATCAATAATGTATCCAAAATCTTTCAGATTACATAAATTGATAGTCCATTTAGTGCTAGGCCATTAATAAACATCATGTAGTTTAGTCCAATATTCAGATAGAAATCGTTTAAGCCCAAATCGAATCCAGCCTAATGATCAAATCTACCAACCAAATCCAATGAATATTAGTTACCCGGTTCAAGATTAATACCCGATCGAATCCAATAAAAATAATCTGGTATTAAAAGGTAATACCCTAATATTTAGTTCATTACTTTTAACCTAATCACACACATATAATGCTTATCTGCCTCCCCACCTAACATTTCTCTGATCAGTAAAATGCCTCATCACATCCACAACTCAAGCCCTAATCTCAAATCATCCGCCCCCATCATCTAATAATACTCTCGTTTCCAGATCCATCCAAAAGAATACATACAAACTCTTATCCATTTTGATATTCGATCAAGAACCAAGACTCCACAAGTTCACAGCAACCAACACTCGAGCAGATGCCAACCCTTTTGATTCATTTGGTTACGGTTTTAAGATCCTAGGATGGGTCTCGGGTAAGGTTCTACACGATGGAGTGTTTTGTTTGTTTTGTGTTTCATGTGAACGAACCAAGAAAAGAGAATGACATAAATGTTATTTTTCTTTTTCTTTATGTTTCGGATAGTTGAAATGAAGCTAGGCTTCAAATAATGATCGATGATGTTTGTTTCGTGTGTTAGACTTCCCAAAAGTCTTGTTGTTTCAGTTGTATTACACTGAAAAGAAATTGAAGCTGAGATCATTTAATTGTGTTATTTTACAATCCGAGTCTTTGTTTGTGATTGTTGTGTGAATGTGAGGATATGAGGTTTAGGTTTAGATTTGGTTTGAAGACTGGATTTGGACTTCTGTCGATATAATTTCTTTTGCATTTCTTGATTATGGATCAATTTGAGTCTTGTGTACTGATGATGTAATAACTGAGTCTGTGGTAGTTGGTTATTTTGTGGTCATGGTCAAATTCTTCTTAGGCAAAACGCAACACCTCTTAGGCAAAACGCAAGATTCTTGAAATTTTGGCAGCATATCTGTGGAAAACTAGAAGGGGGGTTGAATAGTTTTTACCGTTTTTCAAGTTTTATTTGCTTTGTTACTATATGTTAATTTCAAATGAAACAATCACAAATAAATAATCACACAATGTAAACAAAAGATAAAGAGAGGAAAGATCAAACCACACGACACTGTTGTTTATAGTGGTTCGGCTACAAGGACTCTCTTCCTTGCCCTACTCCACTCCCCGAGTTTCCTACTCGAGAGTTTATCTTTCACTAAGAAACAAACTCCTTTTCTAGGCGGAGAAAACCTTTACACGTCGCTTACTTCCTTTTCCGGTACTAAGCTAAACACCGGGTTCTTTCACAAGGTAGAACCAACCTGTCGTCGCCTATTTACTTTACCGACACTAAGCTAGATGTCGAGTTCTTTACACGGGTACAACTACTCCCTACACTCTTTGTGCTTTAAGGACTAAAGCACTAACCACACTCACTGATTACAAATGATAAATATGATGTGTGAAACAAACTACAATATCACACAGTAATGCAACTAAAGGATTACGGTTCTGTAGATCCTTGAATGCTTGATCTCATTTCTACAAAATGAAAGATCAAATTGAAATGCAACTATGAATGATGTTAGTAAGATATGTACTGAATGAATATGTGTGTTAAAGCTATATGAGTGATGAGAGAGCCAAATGATCAGCTTCCTATTTATAGGCAAGCTGATATTCAGCTCACGGATCCCACGGATCCCTCACAAGGGATCCGTCCTTCATTGGATTTGGATCCGTGGGATGTGACAGCTAAGGTTTGGTTGTATCTTTCCATATCTTAGTTGTATCTTACCATATCTTACCAAATCATCCAAGATCCTCAAATGTCAACTATGTATCTTGCAAATCTAAACAAGATATATCAAAGATATTGTATGTGATGTATGCAATGATGTCATGGAGTGATTTTAGAATTAAAGTTTCCTTTTAAGGAAACAAGTTACTAAATAAGCAAACTTGTAATTCTTGGTTATTATGTGAAGTGTAAAATGTGTACTTAAGAGACTTAAGCTAGTATTTATTATTTTCTAAAAGATATTCCTTTTATTTGTCATTAACAAAACTAATGAAAGATCAAAGAATATAAATAACGTTTTTGAGACGCTATTTGTATTAACAATCTCCCCCTTTTTGTTGATGACAAAACATAAGGTATATTTTTGAGCAAGAGAATAAATATAGCATGAGTTCTTAAAAATATATATTAAGTTTGTTTATTAAAGAAAAGTTTTGTAAAAAATGTATGTACTGTGATGAATCACAGTTAATGCAAACTTAGTCCTTTTCTCCCCCTTTTTGTCGAAACAAAAAGAGTAGCGTAGCGGAATGCGATTTTGAGAACTTAAAAGCTCCCCCTTGTTTTATACTCCCCCTAGATGGAGTAATCAAGGAAATGATGCATGAATCTACAAAACAAACGGTTAGTAAATGAAATGCTTATGAGATGCTCCCCTTCGATGTATACTCCTCACTTCTCGAGTACCAACGTATACTATGAAGGGTATGATATGCTGCAAATGAAGTGTTAGTAATGAATGACTTCAATGAAGAAGTAGAATGCTTGTGAAGTATTCTCCCAAACAAGCCTTTCATTATGTTTTGACTTTTAAAAGTCAAAGTAAGTGTCTGATCATTATTTGTACCTAAGGCAATCATAATCAAGGTATAATATATGCTATATAAGAATGTTAGTTCACAATGATAATGATAATATGCAATATGTGGATCACTCATAAGCATAAAACATCACATTCATAGATATTGAAAATTTTGTGACAAAAGTCACAATGATGAAATGATGTTACAAGTACAATAAAAAGACATCCTAGAAAGAAAATAAAAAATCCTAAAACAACAATTTAAAAGGTCATAACAACTAGTCTAGAAAGCTCCTATTGAGGAGGATGAGAGATGGCGTTTAAACATTCAAGAACATGGTTCAAGATGAACCTCATCTCATTTTGAAGCTCATGGACCAAGATGTTGGTCCTTTGGGCCAAGTGAGCCGTTCTCTCACAATGTGCGCAATCATGACTTGAGAAGCCGGGAGGAAGACTAGGCTCCAAGTTTTGTGGTGGTGGTGGTGGTGATGGTGGTTGGTTGTTGTTGTTGTTTGATGGTTGTTGTGGTGTTTGGAGGGAGATCATAAGAATGTTTTGAATGTCCATTGCTTCATGAAGGCGATGGTCAACCATACCCGAGAGAGTATAGAGTTGGTTTAACTCCGCACTTATCTCCTCTTGTGTTTGAGGAATGTTGCTCCACATTGCTTCATCAATGGCAATGAGTGTTGAAGTTGGTGATAGTGGTGGTATTTGTGGACGAGGTTGTGGTGCTTCACGGTATAGAGGACCATGAATCTCTGGATGGAGAGGATGAAATAGCATAGGTTCTAAGTTTTCAAGACTTATTGGTGGAGGATTGGTGGATGTAGGTGGAAGATCTTCTAACTCTTCAAGATATGGTTGTGGAGATGTTGGTGGTGTCCTAAATAGTTCCATGGGTTGGAGTTTTGGTGAGGATGGTGATGAGGCAGACTTCTCAGACTGTGATGGAGCGGGAGCAGGAGCAGGAGCAGGTGGTGGTGTGGTTGCTACAGGAGTAATGGTAGGAGGTAGTGTTTTTATGACTACATGTGAGGGAGTTGGAGTGAATAAAGTAAGGAAGTTTTCACTAGCAATGGGTGAGGATATGTTTAGTGGTGATGATTCTTTAGAGGATGAGTTGTGAATGTTGATGAAACAACAAGGTTTCACACTCATACGGGCTGTTCGTTTTAGTGGCTTGGATGTGGAGGAGTTGTTTGATTTTGTCATTGAGACTTTTTGATGAATAATAGCTAAAATGTACAGGAGAAGAGATGTTTGTGATGTGAATTGAAGATCCTAAAGTGCTAATTTATAGACAGAAGGTTTGTGAGTCTGTGTGTTTGGATTTGATGTGAATCCAATAGAGAATGTTGGTTTCTAATGATTTGGAACAAAAATTTGTGCAGGTCATATCAAGGAAGTCAATCCATTGAGCTTTGGTTGAGTAATGTGTTGTGGATTTGCAGTTAATACAAGGAGATAGTGGAAAATCTGATGATTTGATATTTCCACGGATTTGACGGATCCCTAAAAAGGGTTCCTTCTTTGAATCCGTTTGGTAACTCACACCTAAAATTCAAAAATTTAAATTTTGGCGGGAAATTTTGTTCCTAAGTTTCTAAGAATTTCTAAATGATTCTAAGATGAATTATGATCAGAGAATGAATCCTAAATGATACTAAACACTTAAGATTTAAGAATTGGGATAAGTCGAAAAAGTTTTAGAATTTTACTGGGAAACCTGCGGATCCAAGTTGAATCAAAGGCGGAACCATGTTCAGGGATCTGCCTAATCCGTAGGTTGGCGGATGGCGGATCCAACGATAAGCCTTGGCGGAGCCCAGGTTTGGGATCCGCCGGATCCGTATGCCTAAAACTAAAGAAACTAAACAGAACATATGTCATATTTCGCGTTTTTCGACGAAAACCTGAAAATTCACCTAGACCTTACTTAACATCTAATATGTATAGCAAAAAAATTAAATATGATAACATTAACACACGATTGCACATAGTTTAATTCGTTCTTAGAAACTTACCGTTTTAGGTGTTATGCCAAACATAGGCTATAACCTGGAAAATTGATAACCGTGATGGTTATCTACCTGCAAAATGTTAGTTATTACACATACACAATAAGTATTATCAGATAAATTCTAGACACATAGAAGTTTAACATCACAACATCCAACATTGTTCAAAACCAAACACTCCATCATGTAAGCTTTTTCTTCAACTTCTTCATCCCCTTGTGCAATTTCATCATCCAACGACCAAGATTCATCACCATTCCTTTGATGTTTCGATACTCAGCAGATTCATTTTGAATTGGAAGAAGATAGCTCAAGTATTCGGGTGGAGGAATCCTAGAATTTGGCAATCCATCATCTTCACTCATTGAAGATGATGAGGATGATGTTGGTACACGAGGACGTTTGCCCTTATCAACACTAACTCTAAAGTCGCTCAAAGGAACGAAGGTATGTTCAATTTCATTGTAATCCGGAACAAAGCCTAAATGGTTTGGACGAGCGGGTGCAAAGGCTCTATAGAGTCGGGTTAAGAGCATACCATAAGGCATTGCAATCTTGCTTTGAACCGGAATGTCACACATTCTTTTGGCAACATAATAAGCAAGATTGAAGGGTTGATGAGTAGAGATGTTGTACATCATATGACACAAACAAGCATTGATGTGATCACGGTTTCCTATGGTGCACATCACATTAGCCCTTAAGACATCTTCCATTTTCTTGAATTCGGGTTTGAGTTCATTAAGCTCCATCGCAAATGGATCTCTAGCAACTTCAAGACCACGATACATTCTTGTGGGGTTGTTCTTAGGAATGAAGAGATGTTCCCTAATCACTTCTTTTGATTCGAGAGGAGTGACATATGGTGCCGTCCTATCGAGATTGGAGTCTAAGATTGTTAAGGACCATTTGTCCGAGTAAATACATGTCCCTTGGTTTGGAATTCCTAAGACCTCACCAAATTGATCAAGTGGGATGTTGACAAGATTTCCATTTAGAGTGAAATGAAGACTTAAGTAACCTTGGTCACTCGAACTAAGACCTACACTAGCATAGAACTCAAGTATGAACCTAGGAATAATTGGTTCATCTATATCTAAAAGTGAATCAAATCGAATTGTGGCTAATTGTTCCCTAAGTTGAGTTCCTTCATAGAACGATGAATCTACGACTCTACCCTCATGGACATACTTTTTCTCTAAGGCTTTGAAAATTTCGATTTGGGCATTGGTTAGACCTTTGGTTTTGTGGACATTGGGTAAGTAGTTAACGGTTCTTTTGTGATCGTAGTTGGTTGCGGGAGGCATGATTTTCCTAAGTACAAAAGTTACATAGTTTTAGTTAAAATGATCAAAGTAAGTGTAAAATTCCTAGTGTGTGCCTACATGGGGACAATGTGGAGGTGCGGTTATCTCGACTCCTTTTGATGCAAGAAAAATTAGTTTATGCAAGTTTTGTTTACAAACGAGAGATAACCCAAACGCTCCTATTTCAATGTAGCTACGGTTGAATGTACCAGAAAATACATATTAATTATGTATTCCCTTTAGCATTCAAGAGACATTATGCAAGTGAAGTCTAAAAGATAACGTTTTTTGCATTTGTATGAACAATGTAAGAAAAAATCATTTTACCTAGTCGTTAGAAGATTTTAGTGAAAAATTTTCATGGGGTTTTTGTTAAATTAAGACAATGTGCTATGAGATGCAATTCCTAACTAAGAAAAACATGTTTTTAAGTATAATGCAATAAATATGCTTCATGATTTTTCAAGAATTATGCATATACCCCAAGTTTTGGTTTTTGTGCATGAAATGGAAATCCTAGACGCAGATCAGGAGTATAAATATGATAAGAATACTTACAGTGATGTTAGAAGCACAAATTTGTGGAAGAAAATGGTCTAAATTTGTGATGGAGATTAAGTGTGTGTCGAGTATAGTAAGGTGATATGTTTTGGAGTGAGGAATGAATAGTAGTTGTTCTTGTTTATTTAATAATAAACTGAACTCAGCATGCGACGGATCCGGTGGATCCAAAACAAAGGATCCGTCCTTGTTGTCGATTGGATCCGCGGATCAGAACACATGTTTTGGTTTAGTGTCGTGTGTGGCTAAACTAATGTTTGTACTTATGTTTCACCTAATCACTAGGTTCCATTAATCCTAATCCAAGTCTAAGATAGTTGAAAGGTTCTCATTTAAGCGGTTTTGTGAGAATATCGGCAGTGTTGTCCTCTGAGGAAACTTTCTCAATTGAGATGATTCCCTTCTGTACATTGTCGCGAAGGAAGTGATGGCGTATTTCAATATGTTTGGTTCTAGCGTGTTGGACTGGATTTTTGCTTAGATCGATAGCACCTTTGTTGTCGCAAAGAATGGGAATGTTGTTGAGTTCAATTCCATAGTCGACGAGAGCTTGTTTCATCCACAGTGCTTGTTGACACGCCTTTCCTGCAGACACATACTCTGCCTCTGTTGTTGAGATTGCGAGGGCAGTTTGTTTCTTAGCGAACCATGATGTTAGACAATATCCTACAAAAGTACAAATACCACTAGTACTTTTCCTATCAACATAATCACCTGCGTGATCTGAGTCAGTATACACTATGGTTTCTACACCCGTTCCTTTGGGATACCATAATCCTAAGTGTGTAGTACCTTTGATGTACCTAAATATTCTTTTAACGGCTTCAAGATGGGACGTTTTTGGATCTTCTTGAAAACGTGCACATAGACAAACACTAAATATAATGTCAGGCCTACTAGCCGTAAGATAGAGTAAACTACCAATCATTCCTCTATATTTAGTGCTATCTACGGATTCATTTTCTTCATCCTTAGTAAGTTTGGTTTCGGAGGACATGGGTGTTCTCATGGGTTTTGAGTCTTCAAGACCAAACTTCTTAAGCATATCTTTGATATACTTTGATTGGTTGAAGAATATCCCATCTTCTAATTGTTTAATTTGAAGACCTAAGAAAAAGTTTAGTTCCCCCATCATACTCATTTCAAACTCGTCATGCATGATTTTTGAGAAATCGTCGCATAACTCTTGACAAGTTGAACCGAATATAATGTCATCCACATATATTTGGACTATGATAATATGTGATCCCTTTTTCTTGGTGAAGAGAGTATTATCTACTAGGCCCATGGTATACTTATGGTCAACTAGGAAAGTCTTAAGTCGATCATACCAAGCCTTTGGTGCTTGCTTAAGTCCGTATAAAGCTTTCTTAAGTTTGAAAACATAATTTGGTTTTTCAAAGTCGGCAAAGCCGGGAGGTTGTGCAACATATACTTCTTCATTTATAAGACCATTTAAGAAAGCACTTTTGACATCCATTTGAAATAACTTAAAATCATGTGCACATGCATATGCAAGTAAATTTCTAATAGACTCAAGTCTAGCTACGGGTGCAAAGGTTTCATCGTAATCTATACCTTCTTGTTGATTGTAACCTTGAGCTACTAGCCTAGCTTTATTTCTAGATATAATACCTTTTTCATCCATTTTATTTCTAAAGACCCATTTGGTTCCTATTATGGTTTGGTTTTTAGGTGGAGGGACCAATGTCCAAACATCATTTCTAATAAATTGATTAAGTTCTTCTTGCATAGCAATTACCCAAGATTCATCTTTTATTGCCTCGTCTATATTTTTAGGTTCAATAGTTGAAATAAAACAAAAATAATTACTTTCATTTTGAGCTTTGGATCTTAATGTTCTTTCATTAAGTTTTCCTATGACGTTTTCTAATGGATGACTTTTAGTTTCTTTAATATTGACTATTTCTCCTTTTATGGGTTCATTGTCATTTTCAATGTTTTCTATATCATTAACCATTTGACTTTCAACTAAGTCATCATCTACCAGAGGTGATGTCTTAGAGGGAGGTGGACTTTCGTTGAATGTTACGTTCAACGATTCCTCGACTCTTGATGTTTCCTTGTTTAATACAATGTATGCTTTACTGTTTTGTGAGTACCCAAGAAATACACCTTCATACGACTTTGGGTCGAATTTAGTGAGATAATCCTTTGTGTTTAAAATGAAGCACTTGCTTCCAAAAACTCTAAAATATCCTAATGTAGGCTTTTTGCCTCGATAAATTTCATAAGGAGTTTTATTTAAAAATTGTCTAATTAAAACTCTATTTAGGATATATGTAGAAGTATCTACAGCGTGACACCCAAACTTTTGTGGTATGTTTTGTTCATTTAACATAGTTCTACTCATTTCTTGAATTGTTCTATTTTTACGTTCTACTACACCATTAGATTGAGGTGTACGAGGAGCCGAGAAATTATGAGTTATTCCATTATTATCACAAAAATTTCCAAATTGAATTTCATTGTCAAATTCTCGACCATGGTCAGTTCTAATAGATACTATATTACTTCCTATTTGATTTTGAATTTTCTTTCTTAGAATTTCAAATTTGTCGAATGCCTCATTTTTAGTTTTCAAAAACTTTGTCCATGTATATCTAGAGTAATCATCTACTATGACTAAAGTGTAAAAATTTCCTCCATAACTTTGTATAGCCGACGGGCCAAACAAATCCATATGTAATAATTCTAGGCATCTAGATGTAGATACCATGTTTTTAGCCTTATGGCTATTATGTACTTGTTTCCCAATTTTGCAAGCATCACAAAAGTGTTGGTCATATTTCAACTTGGGTAGGTTCCTAACGAGTTCTTTGGATGACAAAGATTGAATAAGCCTCATATTAGCATGACCTAAGCGTCGATGCCATAGAGTTGAGTTTTCGTCCAAGGAGGTAAGACATAACTTATCTTTAGGTGTTTTATCTAATTTCATAACATAGACATTATTCTTTAAAACACCTTTTCCTACGGTTATGCCATCTTTAAGTATTTTACTTCCATTTTCACTGAAAAGGACGTTATACTTTTTGCGGCACAATTGACTTATACTAAGTAGATTAAATCCTAAATTATCTACATGAGCAACATCATCAATAGATAGAGAGTCATGAGAGATTGTACCTTTTCCGATGATTTTACTTTTAAGCTTGCTACCGAATGTGACATTACCTCCGTCATACACTTGATAGGTTGAGAAAAGATTTTTGTTTCCCGTCATGTGTCTTAAGCACCCACTATCTTTGATCCACTCATCAGGTTCAAGATCAACTTTCAAGCATACCTAAGTTCATAAAAGACTCAAGCATTTGGTCCCCAATATCTCATGGGTCCGTTTGGGTTAAACATGACATTATCATGGTTTATGTATGTAAATGTTGGACAATTGTTCCATGACATATAACTAGGACCATGAAAGTTTCTAGGTATGTTTTGGTTCCAATTATTTTGATAAGTATGTTGTGGATTAACTATACTCTTTGGAAAGGGGTGTTTGGGAAAACTCATTTGAGGTCTCTGTTGATCCGTTTTAACTCTATATTCATTTCTAGCTTGTCCTTTTCCTAAAGATACTGCTGGTTTATGTTTATTATTGGTTATACTACTGTTAGGTTTCTTAGTAACTTTAACAAACTCGGAACGGTCGACTTTGTGAACCTTCTGTTCAACTTCTGTACTCGCGGATCCTTTGGATACACTTGGCGGATCCAAATTTTTGGATCCGTCGGATCCGTGAGTGTCCAACTTGGTTGAATCAGTTTTATTCACAGTCTGTTCCTTATAATCACTTAAGGTTCATAGTTTCATAAAGCCTAGTCCTGTTTTATCATGAGGTAGCTTTTGCATTTTCATTATTTCATCTGCACAACTTATGTTTTTATCAAACCTTTTAAACTTTGAATTTTGTTTGACCAAATCTTCCTGTGTGGTTCTTAAGGTTTCTAATTCAAGTTTTAGTTCTTGACAAGACACACACGTTTCTTTACTATCTTTACCTTTTTCAATTCGTATTGCTTTTTCTTTAAGCCAAAATACTTCATTTTCTAAAAGTGTTGTCTTTGTTTTCAAAAACTTATTTTTGTTTATGATTTTTAAAGTAACGTCACACAGTTTGTTATATTCTACTTCTAAGGTTTCGTCATCTATAGAGGAGTATGAATCAGAATGTACCTCTTCTGTGTCATTAGCCATAAGTGCCATTTCGTTGTTCTTAGGCTCATCATCATCATCTCCTTCACTATCGCTCCAAGCTCGACTAACGAAGGCTCTTTGAGACTTGGTCTTTGGAGGCTTTGGACATTCTCCTATTAATTGACTGGAGTCACCACACCTATAGCATTTCCTATCAACCTTACCTTTCTTATCGTCACGATCTTTCCGAGAGGATTTCTTTTCATCACGAGGTGGTTTTACAAACTTTCCTCGTCTCCTGAAGAATTTCTTGAAATCCCTCACGGCCATGGCATACTCTTCATCATCACTGTTTGAACAAGACTCATCATCATCACTTGACTCGACTTTGGCTTTCAAGGCAATAGACTTAATCTTCTCCTTTTTGCCTTTGACAATTTCCGAGTCTTTTTCCATAATCATTTCGTGAACTTTTAGGTTTCCTATGAGCTCATCCAGTGTCATGCTTGAGAGATCTTTAGATTCTTCAATAGCTATCACCTTTGCTCTCCATTTCGGATGGAGTGCTCTTAGAAATTTCCTGACAAAATTCTTACTAGAAAAAGATTCATCAAGTGCTTTAAGTGATGTAATAATAGTATTGAACTTAGCAAACGCACTATCAATGGTCTCATCTTCAGAGATAACAAATTGTTCGTATTGTTGGACAAAAAGATCCATTTTGTTATCTTTTACTTGTGAGTTCCCTTGATGTGTGATAATAAGAGATTGCCAAATATCCTTAGCCGTTTTACACATAAAAACTCTTTCATATTCTTTCTTAAGTAAGGCATTATAAAGCATCATTTTGGCTTCATTATTTTTGGCAATTAGTTTCTTTTGCTCATCACTGTGACGAGTAAGAGAAGCTCCTTCATCCCGACCACCCGAAATATTATTACTAATAGGTTTGTAATCACCATCAACTATAATATACCATAGATCTATGTCCTTTGACTTTACATAAGTCTCAAAGCGATTTTTCCAATAAATAAAACAATTTGGTTCAAATAGAGGTGGTCTCTGCATAGATTGCCCTTCTTTAAAGTTTTCAAAATCCATGGATCGTTTTAAGTTTTAAAATACAATATATTTTAAAGATCTTAAGTAACGTAGCTCTTGATGCCAATTGTGGAAAACTAGAAGGGGGGTTGAATAGTTTTTTACCGTTTTTCAAGTTTTATTTGCTTTGTTACTATATGTTAATTTCAAAGGAAACAATCACAAATAAATAATCACACAATGTAAACAAAAGATAAAGAGAGGAAAGATCAAACCACACGACACTGTTGTTTATAGTGGTTCGGCTACAAGGACTCTCTTCCTTGCCCTACTCCACTCCCCGAGTTTCCTACTCGAGAGTTTATCTTTCACTAAGAAACAAACTCCTTTTCTAGGCGGAGAAAACCTTTACACGTCGCTTACTTCCTTTTCCGGTACTAAGCTAAACACCGGGTTCTTTCACAAGGTAGAACCAACCTGACGTCGCCTATTTACTTTACCGACACTAAGCTAGATGTCGAGTTCTTTACACGGGTACAACTACTCCCTACACTCTTTGTGCTTTAAGTACTAAAGCACTAACCACACTCACTGATTACAAATGATAGATATGATGTGTGAAACAAACTACAATATCACACAGTAATGCAACTAAAGGATTACGGTTTTGTAGATCCTTGAATGCTTGATCTCTTTTCTACAAAATGAAAGATCAAAGTGAAATGCAACTATGAATGATGTTAGTAAGATATGTACTGAATGAATATGTGTGTTAAAGCTATATGAGTGATGAGAGAGCCAAATGATCAGCTTCCTATTTATAGGCAAGCTGATCTTCAGCTCACGGATCCCACGGATCCCTCACAAGGGATCCGTCCTTCATTGGATTTGGATCCGTGGGATGTGACAGCTAAGGTTTGGTTGTATCTTTCCATATCTTAGTTGTATCTTACCATATCTTACCAAATCATCCAAGATCCTCAAATGTCAACTATGTATCTTGCAAATCTAAACAAGATATATCAAAGATATTGTATGTGATGTATGCAATGATGTCATGGAGTGATTTTAGAATTAAAGTTTCCTTTTAAGGAAACAAGTTACTAAATAAGCAAACTTGTAATTCTTGGTTATTATGTGAAGTGTAAAATGTGTACTTAAGAGACTTAAGCTAGTATTTATTATTTGCTAAAAGATATTCCTTTTATTTGTCATTAACAAAACTAATGAAAGATCAAAGAATATAAATAACGTTTTTGAGACGCTATTTGTATTAACAATATCGTTTAGATTTGCTAATAAAAAGGTCTTCAAGAGGCAAAACGCAGTGTCAAAATGCACGGCTGGTCATCAAAACGTAACTTTAAACCGCAGTTGACCAGTCAAACCGCAGTTGACCAGTCACTTTTGTACTTTCCAAAGAAAACAGATATGGGTTTTCTCTTTCATCAAAACGCAACCAAGAATTATGTACACAAACCGCAACCAAGAGTAATACTTGTAGCCAAACCACTCTTTTTCCAGCCACATATTTCACGAGTATGGTACAAAAGTCACTAAATAATTAAGTTACATAAAACTGCTAACTATGACCATAAGACCACAAGAAACAGATTCGTAAATCTTGGAAATGAAATTGCTAACAATGTTTAGACTTTTGTTTTAGACAAGTTTGGATACAATAAGACATGTGTAAAAAAAAAACTGTTTACCACGAAAGTTATGGAGGAAAAAAAACCGACCAGTAAAATTAAAAAAAAACAGCTTATAACAAGATTCGAACCACAAATAAATCAACAAAGTAATAACCTGTCTCTGAAGCCAATTGTAGGATCGATTCATATGTTGATTATGTGGGATTCGGGAGATCGGGGATTATGGAAGAACAAGTTAGCCATTGTTAGAGAGAAAGAGAGTAGAGAGGGGAAGTTCTAGTGAGAGAAACACACTTGTGGTGTGTGTATTAATGAACAACCAACCCTTTCCCTTGGGTGGGAAAGGGTATATATACTTACATATAAAACGCCCCACATGGGCTGTGGAGTGAGCTGACAGTGGGTAAAGACCCGACCCACTTCCAAAAATATTACTATCACTAAACTAGTAATACTATAACTAAACTAATACTAATCAGCCTACGAGCTATGTTAATGCTAATGGATACTCGGGATGACCGAGTCTTTCATATGAATATTTATATTCCTAACAAAGGTCATTGTATCCGTAGTGATATTAAGATCACTCGTATTATTGCTTAATAATATTGAATCGTTTGAAGTTATTTGCTGTGTTTATTGTTCATCTAAACTGTGTTACTGTTACATCAATACAAATGTTCTAAGTGTTATCAAGTAGATTCCGCATACTTGGTGTTGGGTTTTATATTTTCATAGATTTGATGATCACAGAACAAGAAGAATGAAACATGAAGAATACTAACATGATAAGCAAAATACCCCAAGTAGATTCTACTGCTAGGCATAAGACATTCTACTGCTAGTGTATTTTATCCTACTGCTGGTGCAGAGCATTCTACTGCTAGTACAAAGAAGCCGTTGCTGATCAGTGAGTCATACTACTACTGGATGGATATGTTTGAAAAAGATATTTTGTATATGAGTCAATTATATACGGTAGATAATATCTAGATATGTTATCAGTCAACAAATTGTAAACAAAGATACATGTTGTATCTTAATGACTGACATACACAAGCAAGTAGTAGACAAGACTTATCATATTGTAAAAGATCTCTTTGGTGCTATAAAAGGAGATCTTACCCTTAGATAAAAAGTATGCTTCACAGTGAAATAATGTGAACATCAAAAGAGTGTGTATAGGAACATCAGATAAGGGGTCTGATGTTGTTAGGTTTGTTTAGCCTCAAGGATCTTTGATCCCTGATTAGAGTGTAATCGTGCTATATTTGATCACATAGCATTGGGGCTGATTTTAATAACAAAGAGAAAGTTTGACAAAACCTTGTTGTGATAGTATTGATTCTTTCATTTGAATATTCCGCCAATATTATCATTGTGCTTATCATAGATTATCCTAGATCAAGGTCTAAACAACCTAGAGTCCATAAACGGTTCAGAAAACTTATATTAAGTGTGTGCTCAATGGTTTATTAAAGTTTTCACAAGTGGTATCAGAGCGGGGGGCTCTGGATCTAGGTATGTTTCAAGGTTTTTGTTGAAGAAAGAAGAAAAATTCATTTTTGGTTTTTCTTTCAAAGAGTTCTCTGTTTACACACACAAAGGGGAAGAACACACACTCAGAAGGAAGATTGTTGGGTTATGTTCTTAAAAGATCAAAGGCTTGTTTTTATTTTCATTAGAGAAGAAGGTTATTTGTTACTTATTTGCAGATGAAGCAGAATTTTTTCAAAGTTGTGTTCTTATCATATCCTAAACGTCTCCATTACGTTTAAAGATAACTTGTTCGTTCGTTCAAGTGACTATGAAATGACAAACACTTAAAGGAGTTACATTGTAGTGCTCAGTGTCTCATAGAAGATGAGTTTATTGTCATGAGATTGTGGTCTCCCTATACATGGGTATACGTTCGAAGTCAGATTTAGTACAAGACATAAGACACAAGGTTGGTTTATTCTGTTTCATCATCAAGTTAGTAATGGTTGGTTTTTCTTCATCAGTCATAAAAGCCTACAGAATTGGAGATTCAAATGGTTAACATATGGGTTTCAGGGGAAGCTTAAATATTCAGATGATTAACCATTTATATGCTACACCAAGTTTTTACTACTTATATTCTCTATTTGTTGATAACAAAAAAAAAGGGGAAGAGATGTGGTGGATAGCATAGATTAAGGGGAAGACAGTATTGTTTCATTCATGGTGAGATTTAGTTATCTCAATTTCTCTACTTCGTCTAGGGAAATTCGTACAAGAATGTATTTGTTTTGTCATCATAAAATAGGGGAAGATTGTTGGGTTTTATATTTTCATAGATTTAATGATCACAAAACAAGAAGAATGAAACATGAAGAATACTGAAATGATAAGCAAAATACACCAAGTAGATTCTACTGCTAGCATAAAACATTCTACTGCTAGTGTATTTTATCCTACTGCTGGTGCAGAGCATTCTACTGCTAGTACAAAGAAGCTGCTGCTGATCAGTGAGTCATACTACTGCTGGATGGATATGTTTGAAAAAGATATTTTGTATATGAGTCAATTATATACGGTAGATAATATCTAGATATGTTATCAGTCAACAAATTGTAAACAAAGATACATGTTGTATCTTAATGACTGACATACACAAGAAAGTAGTAGACAAGACTTATCATGTTGTAAAAGATCTCCTTGGTGCTATAAAAGGAGATCTTACCCTTAGATAAAAAGTATGCTTCACAGTGAAATAATGTGAACATCAAAAGAGTGTGTATAGGAACATCAGACAAGGGGACTGATGTTGTTAGGTTTGTTTAGCCTCAAGGATCATTGATCCCTGATTAGATTGTAATCGTGCTATACTTGATCACATAGCATTGGGGCTGATTTTAATAACAAAGAGAAAGTTTGACAAAACCTTGTTGTGATAGTATTGATTCTTTCATTTGAATATTCCGCCAATATTATCATTGCTCTTATCATAGCTTATCCTAGATCAAGTTCTAAACAACCTAGAGTCCATAAACGGTTCAGAAAACTTATATTAAGGGTGTGCTCAATCGTTTATTCAAGTTTTCACACTTGGTAATATAACCTCAAAGTATCATTAAACATATCCTCAGTGTTTGATCCTCTCAAGTGGTATCAGAGCCAGGTTGATATTATTGATTTAGAAGAAAAGATAATGGACATGGAAACCACACAGACCAACATTGCTGCTAAGTTGCTTATGCTGAAGCAAAACGATTTTGAGATGTGGAGGCTTCGAATCGAACAGTATTTCCAAGTGCAGGACTATGCACTCTAGGAGATCATTGAAGAAGGAAACTCTTTTAAACCTTTCAAATCTATAACAACAATCAATGGTGAAGAAAAGACTGTTGTGAATACCTCTCCAGTGACGCAGAAGAGAAGCTCCAAAAGAAGAATGATGTCAAGGCTAGGAGCTTACTGATGATGACCATCCCCAATGATCAGCTCTTAAACTTCAGCAAATACAAGGATGCAAAATTCTTGTTTGAAGCAATCTCTACATGGTATGGTGGTAATGAAGCCACCAATAAGACCCAAAAGACTCTGCTCAAGCAGAACTTTGAAAATTTTATTGCTACCAGTAATGAGTCTTTGGATCATATGTTGAACAGATTGCAGAAGATTGTTAGCCAGCTGGCTGTGCTTGGAGTTGAAATCCCTCAGGAAGATCTAAACTCTAAGTTCTTGAGGAGTTTACCTACTGAATGGGCTATGCATGTGGTGGTTTGGAAGAATAAACCAGATATTGACACTATGAGCCTCAATGATCTATACAACAACTTCAAGATTGTTGAACAGGATGTGAAGAAAGCTGGAAGTGCTAGTTCAAGCACTGGGAATATGGCTTTTGTGTCATCTCCCAGTAATTCAAGTCCAGATGAGGTGAAAGTGGCTGTAGGAGTTAGTACTGCTAACCCTAGTGTTAGTACTGCTAGCTCATCAACTAGCACTGCTGGTATTCTGAGTGATACTACCTATTGTGCATTCCTGACCAGCCAGAATGATGGGTCAATGCTGACACATGAAGATCTACAGGAGATTAATGATGATGACTTGGAAGAGATGGATCTCAAGTGGCAGATTTCACTTCTTAGCATGAGGGCTAAGAAATTCTATCAAAGAACTGGCAAGAAGATCAACATCAGTAGTAATGATACTGCTGGTTTTGACAAGTCTAAGGTTGAATGCTTTAACTGTCACAAGTTGGGGCATTTTTCAAGAGAGTGAAGAAGACCCAGACAACAGGATGGCAAGAATAAGGTGTTTGGAAGCAAGCCAAAAGCAGTGGAAGAGCCTGAGACATCTTCAAAGGCTATAGTGGCAATTGATGGTCTAGGCTATGACTGGAGCTTCATGGCAGAGGATGAGGAAGCACCAGCTGAGATGGCACTTATGGCCTTCTCTGACTCAGAGGTACTCTCAGCTAAAAGTTGTTCTAAAACTTGTTCTACTCTTAAAGAATATGAAACTTTAAAGACACATTATGATGAGTAGAGGATTGAATTAAACCAAACAAACTACAATTTGTCTAATCATAAAAGAGGTTTAGCAGTCCTAGAAGAACAAATTGTGCATTATAAGAACAATGAGTCTATTTTTACTGAGGATATAGCTGTTCTTAAAAGAGACTTGACTCTTAAAAATGCTGAGATTAGTTTGCTTAAAGCTGAGTTAGATAAAATCATAAAGGCAAAAGAAAATATTCAATTAACTATAGACACATTGGAGTATGCATCAAGGGGTGTTAATAAAATTATAGAGTATCAAATGGTTAATAAGGCTAAGTCTGGGTTGGGCTATAAAACATGTCCACCTCCTCATAGAGGAGTTCCTGCACCCCCAGGAATTGACCTAGAGCACACAGGTTTAGCTGAGTTTCAACAGCCTAAGTTAGAATATGGTTGTAAGCCTAAAGAAAATATTACTGCTAACAAACCTGTAGAAGCTAATGAGCCTTTTGAGAGTGCTAGTGACACCTCTCTTGCTGAGGACAAGGTGTCAACTGATAGGAACTCAGATGCTCCCATCATTGAAGATTGGGAATCTGATGATGAAGATCAGGTTGTAGCTAAACCTGATGTGTTAAAGCTAGAAGGAACTAATGTTCCTAAGGTGGTTAGTGATAAAACTGTTAAGCCTACAACAAATGTAAAACCAGTTAGGAAAATAGTTAGATATTCTAAGATGTATAGGCCCACAGGCAAGCCAAGAGGTAACCAGAGAAACTGGAATAACCTCAAGTCTCAACAACTAGGTGATAACTTTGTCATGTATAACAAGGCTTGTTTTAATTGTGGTAGCTTTGACCACCTAGAGGCTTTTTGTCATAACCATCATGGTAGAAAGATGGGTACAAGGAATAATAGGGAAATTGAGAACACTGGTCATAGGGTGAACTCAAACAGGTCTCAAACTCACCCCAATGCTCATAGAATGACTCCTAGGGCACTTTTATTGAAGTCTGGCCTCAAACCAATTAGTACTGCTCGACCAGCAGTTAGTACTGCAGACCATTTAAAACTGTTAATCCTAAACCAGTAGTTTCAAGTGCTAGACTAATCAAATGTTTTGTAAAATCAGCACAATAAATTGGAAAAAGGTCTTTTTACAAGAAGGCAGTGTTTCAAAACAAAGTTTAGAAACCAAAAGTTAAAACTGCAAGGCCAGCCGTTATGACCTGCTAGACCAGCAGTTAGTACTGGTAAGCCTAAAAACACTGCTAGGGATAAAAGGGCAAATGTTGTTAAGGCCTCAGCATGTTGGGTATGGAGACCAATCAAACCCAATGGTGCATCAATTGTATTAAAGAGATTTGACTATATTGATGCACGAGGCAAACCCAAGTCAGTGATGGCTTGGGTACCCCAAGGAAACTAATTTCCTTCTATTATGTGCAGGGACATTCACAAGATGATGAGGAAGATCAAGGTTATGCAGACAGTGGATGTTCCAGGCACATGACATGCAGCATGTCCTATCTTTCAGACTTTCAACCAATGAATGGAGGATATGTTACCTTTGGGGGAGGAATAGGTGGAAAGATTACTGGTAAAGGCACATTAAAAACCGGTAAATTAGACTTTGAAGATGTGTATTTTGTGCCAGAGCTAAAGTATAACCTGTTTAGTGTCTCATAAATGTGTGACAAAAAGAACAAGGTTCTTGTGGAAAACTAGAAGGGGGGTTGAATAGTTTTACATCTTTTAAATTTTATTGTTAAAACTTTTGTTTACTTTTAAAAACTTCGATTCGATCTTATGTGACTTCAACTCTTAAAAAATATGAATAAATATAGACAAATGTAAATAAGTAATGCAAGTAAAGTAAATGAAATGAAATGAAAGATAGGGATGGAAAGATCAAACCACAACACAAGGATTTATAGTGGTTCGGCTACAAGGACACCTTCCTTGCCCTACTCCACTCCCCGAGTCACCTACTCGAGAGTTCTCTTCACTATGTCAACAAACTCCCTTATGGCGGAGAAAACCTTACACAACTTTAGCTTACACCGGCTTAACGACACAAAGCTAGATGTCGGGTTCTAATCGTAGCTAGAACCAATCTCACTACTTCTACACGACTTCTTCATGACTTATTCACAACTTCTTCACGACGGCTTCATGACTTCTTCACGACGGCTTCACAACTTCTAGACTACGACTTCACAACTTCTACACTACTTCTTTATAACACAACTACTTACTTACACTTAGATCTACTTATCACAACTATACAACACTTTACTTTACACAACTACAAAATGATATGAATTGAACTACAATACTTCTTCTCTAGTTGAAGGAGTATTCTTCTTTTGCACTTGGATGATGAAAGCTTGGATCACTTGGAAACCAATGCTTAAGAGAATATGATCAAATGATTTTAGAAAGGATTTACAAGGATTAGAGAAGATTTAGAACAGAAGGTTTGGGGTGCAAAAGGTGAGGAAAAAGTCCAGGGAAAGTCCAGTATTTATAGGCAAAATCTGACAGCCTAGAGGAGCGGGGCGGTCCCCTTAAATAGGTGGTCGGCCCCCTTAAAATTAAGGGGACCGCCTAGTATAATTAAGGGGGCCGCCCTTCCTGAACGTTGCTCAGATTTGTCTTTTTGTGGGGAAGGTTTTTCTGGAACATTTTTGCCATTTTTGGTTGAAAATTTGAATTCATAAATTTATAATGGATTATGTAACACCCCGACCCGACAAGGGTAAAGATATCACAACAATATGGTTTCATATCAGAACAAGCAATAATAAAATAGCGGAAGTCTTAACATTAAACCAAAGATAATAAGCCAACGAGACTTATATCAAGTTCAACAAGACAAATGAAAAGAAATAAATGAAGTACTAAATAATCCAAGTGTCAAACAAGGCATAACTAGTCTAAAATTGAAATGGTAGAACTAAGATACTAAGGTCCATGCTTCACTCAAAGTTGCACTCATCCTAAAGCAAAACCCAGCTTCCTAGCTTAAATACCTGCCGCAGGAAAAGAAAATGCGGCTGAGCTACGAGAGCTCAGTGAACAGATATACGATAACAAGCAGTAATAAAGGGTAACGAAATGTAAATGTAGTAAAGGTTATCAAGAGTAAAGACATAAGAATAAGGAAATGGATAAATGTAAACTAAAGTGTAAAAGGTAAAGGTAAACATAAAGGTAAAGGTAAAACAGCAATCCTCTACGAGCCCAGAACAAATCATATCAAGTAAACAAGTATACATGTATACGGAGGGGTGACCTCGGTATACCAAGTATAATATGAGGGGATACCTCCAAGGGTTGGAGTTGCAAGCTCCCAAGAGATGAAAGACGTGTACCGCACACACCCATCAGTCATCTAATATAACAAGTAATATAATCAACAAGTCAAGTCAAGTAAATATCTAGGATGCATCCATACGCCCCAGTAGGCTGCCACAATGTCTTCATCTACGTGTACAAGTCAAATATCAAGTCATGGCAGGGACGGGATATGTCATCACTTTCCTACCCAAAAGTCAAGCCATTGGTGCATCAATGACAAGGACATGAAACCCTCATGGCTAGTATGGCTCGTAGTCTCAAACTGTGGGTCAAGGTCAAGGTCAAGTGCACAAGTCAAGTTCAAGTTTCAAGTTCATGTTTATATATCAATGGGTTCAATTCAAGCTTTAGTTCAAGTAGGTCATATCCATATTTAAGTCAAAGTTCAATGGCTAGGTTCATATCAGGTTTCATAACAAAGGTTCAAGGCAAGGTTCAAGACAAGGGTTCACAAAACAAGGGGAACATAGCAATGGCTTTGGGGAATCCTAAACGAATCAAAATAAGAAATCAAGAGAAACGAAGGCACCTTACAAGAAGGGCAGAATATCTGTACCTTATTAGCAAGCAAGAACAAAGACGAAAGCTGACAGAGATCAGATTACTCCTTCCTCGAACCTAAGGAGTAGAGGACAAATTACAAAGGGGTTTTAGTTGTCTTTCCATTTTAACTAAGTTTCTATTTTTAGCAGGTTTCCAAAATTAGTAAATTTCCATTAATAGAAAGATTTAAGTATTATAATATAGATTAAGTCATCATTATGCATATTATGGGGATAGGGTATATTTTAGAAAGTCTTAGTAGTTCAGGGTTAAATATGACAAGTTTACATAAATTAGGGTTTTAATAGTAAATATTCCAAAGTTAAGGGTTTTAAATGAAATACCACAAGTTACTAGTTTTAAATACATCTTTTTAAATCAGAATTACACCTTCAGTACATTAAGTTCCAATATTTACAATTTACACCCTTTAGTTATTAAAGTTACCAAATAGACCTTATAGTTATATAATTCCATAATAATTATACATTAAACCCATAATTACCCAAAATTACATATTACACTTCTAATATCATTATTTACACCGAAATACTCTAAGTTTCCAGAATTTACGCTTTTAGTCCCTCCTTTTTAATTTATTTTAATTCGAACCATTAAATAACCAATAAATCATTATCTTGCAAATTTTACATATAAGGACCTCATATTATAATTTTTATACATTGGTACTGATCTAATTAACATTATAAAAATAACCCTTAAGTTTCAAAGTTTGCAAAACACACCCTTCTTATTTTATTTACAAATCGGTAACCCTTTTATTATGTAAATACAAACCCTAGTTCATCCAATCATTAACCCATCAGTACTTAACCATTAAGTAGCATTTAATTACGCATATTACATCACATAAACCCTAACCCTAATCGGTTCTAGGGTTTTTCACAATCTTCCTTAATTTTCCATGAAATCCGATTATAAACAAATTCCAAATCAATTAATCTAAGCTTTAATAAATCACATGGCTATTTTTTCAGACCTTTATAAACATCAAAGAACATGAGAAAAATATAAAAGCACCTCAAAAAATTCGGATTAATATATTTGGGATTTTAGTGTGTTTTAGCTCATAAAATTCGTACGCCTTATTTATCTTGCATGATTTGATTTATATATTTTATTTAGGCCTTATATGATCGTACTAACATAATAAAAATATAATATGCATGATTGAACATGTCAAAGGGATATTTGGAATTGTTACCTTGTCGTGTGAATAATTCGAACAAGAAAAGAGACTAGCGAACAAACCAAGCTTCTAAAATCCAATTCCTATTTTTCTTAGCTTCCTTAAACCTTGATGATTACCAGAAAAATACCAGAACATGTCCAGAAAATCGAATGGAGGCAAAGGGAATTTTTGTGTGTCGACTTTTTAGTGTTTTAGGGTTTCGGAAATTTTTAACAATGAAACAAATGGGTTTTGATTTATATTAGGTGAATGGACCGACCTAGGAGGGGGGTGAAACTCAAAAAATTTGGCCCACAATATAAAAATATCAAAAGAATTTTATTTGTGATTTATTTCCAATTATATTGAGTATTATCTTGATTTTAATTAGTTTTAAATATAAAATAAATACTTGAATTAATATTTTCAGTTTTATTTAAATTTTAGGACATGCAAACATGTTAAAATGTTGTATTAAAATTATTTCATATCATATGTAGTTCATTACCAGAAGTTTGGAATTTATTTGGTACTTTATAAGCTTATTACTCAAATTTTAAAATTGTAGGGGCATTTTGGTCATTTTGTACATTTTAGATTTTTGGGTATTACAGATTAAACCTTTTTATTTAATACCAAATTTTTTTTTCTAAAAGATATAAAATGTTTGTGACATTTTATAAAAAATCTAGTGATTAAGAAAATGTTCCTTTGATCATATAATGCATTAAGCATTTGTTTATTCATACCTTAAGTAATTTGAGTTGTTAAAATAGATATTAACAACTAAATACTTGTTTACGTCATAATTTTCCGTTTAATGATTTTACATTTTGTGATTATCAAAACTTAGAGATATCGAAAAATATTAATAACGTGTTTAGGCATTATTTATATCAACAGTTCTTTTTACTGACACTGAATGTCTTGTGCTTTCTCTAGAATTTCGGTTACGTTTTGTGTGGAAAACTAGAAGGGGGGGGGGTTGAATAGTTTTACCGGTTTTTAAGCTCTTTTGAAAACATCTCAAAAGTCTACTTATTGAAAACCTTGATTCGAATCTTATGTGTAATAAATCAACACCAATATGAACTACACACTAAACTAACAAATAATAAGTAAAGTAAGTAAAGAGAAAAGTTGGAAATATCAAACCGGGACAAAGGATTTATAGTGGTTCGGCTACGAAGCACCTCTTCGCCGTACTCCACTCCCCGAGTACCACACTCGAGAGTTTCAAGCACTATGTCGCTTATCCGTACTCCACTCCCCTTAAGGCGGAGAAAACCGTACTCATCGCTTATCCTATTTCCGACACTAAGCTAGATGTCGAGTACTAATCTTAGCTAGCACCAATCTACCAAGGTCCACGTGACCAATCACTCAAGCCCAGTGGCTTCAAGAGATCACCAAGTTCTCAACACGATCACAATGATCAACTCTCACTTCACTCAACCTATTCTATCTACTCTAGATCCTTTGATCAATCACGCAAGCCCAATGGCTTCAAGAGATCTTCACTATCTCTTAAGATCACAATGATCTTCACTCACACTCTCACAAAAGAAAAATAATCTTGATGTATGCTATGATACAATCAAGGATGTAACAAATGTTACAATAAACCTAACAACTATAACTCTTGTATCTTCTTGGATACTTTGAGCTCTTCTCTTGCACTTGAAGAGGTATGATAACACTTTGTATCTTCTTGGATACTTTGTGTTCTTCTCTTGCTATTGAAGAGGAATGAAGAGGATCACTTGATGGGATGATAGGATCACTCTTGAACAAAAGAAAAACTAATCTAAATGATCAAAGAAAGAAAATGTGAAGAGGGTTTTGAACTCAAAAAGTTCTGTGTGAAAAAGGATGCCCAAAAACTGTGAATAGGGCTGGTATTTATAGGCAGAAAAAATCTGGCCGTTACAGAGGGACGACTCCACTAAATTTAGTGGAACCATGGAGCCGTCCTAGACAAAGACGCTCCAATTTTTGTCTTTTCTGGTGAAAACTTATTTGGGGAAGTTTGGAGCTGATTTTGGGGGGGAAACTAGCTGGTATGTATTTTAAACTTATTTTTCCATTAAAACATTTCTTAATTATTCAAAAATAATTTTTCATGTATATTTTTGAAAAAATGTTTTGTCACATTAAAATGTGAAGTCTTAAAACCCAAAATCACTTCTTTGATCATTTGTCAAGTTGTAAGTTTGTTCTAGAATGATTTGCGTGGAAACGGGATATTCTGATTAAAAACTTGTTTACATTAATTTTAACGTAACGTGATTTCACATTTTTTCATCCTCAAAACGTAAAGTAATCGAAAGATATAAATAACGTTTTTAGAACATTATTTGCATCAACAATCTCCCCCTTTTTGATGATGACAAAACATAAACTCATTTTAAGTTAACATTAGTTTTAACAAGTTTTTAATGAGTTTACTCCTATTTATCCCCCTTTTTGTCGAAGCAAAAAGGTTGCAAGGCTCCCCCTTGATGTATATTCCCACTCATTTGGAGAACACCAAGGAATCGAGCAATGGTGCGTGCTACAAAACAAGGTTAGATAACATATATACAAAATCTAACATGTAGCACTTAAGACAAATATCTAATCATTAAAGAAAAGAACCAAGTAGCCAAGCCCCACAAAATGATAAAATAACCATAGAAAAGAGAACATTCATTCATAAAACAAGTGTCATACATAGGTATGACTACATGATGAAGATAACAAGAGACAATTAGAAGCATAAATCCCTAATGACTAGAGGCAAGCTTCATTTCCAAGAGGGGTCCTAATGATTTCTTAGTGTAAAACTAAACATAAACATGTCTAGTTTTGTTGGCTAGGAGGTGGTGGAGATGGTGTCATCATTTGGGGGGGTGGTGGTGTTAAGAGGTGCTCCACAAAGGAGAACATGAAGTGAATTTCATCTCTTAAAGAGAAGATGAGATTACGGTTGTGGAGGCAACATAGGCAATTAGAACTATGTAAATCAAAGGGATGGGGTTGGATGGGTTGTGCCATGATAGGGGAAGGAGGAGGTGGTGAGTTTGTTTGTGACGGAGTTGGCATGTTATAGTCCAATGGAGTTATGGGGGATAGTGTGTACTCCATTGATGATGTGGTGTTGAAGGATGATGAAGATGTTGTGTAGGAAGATGATGTTTTGGAGGGTGCATTAGGTGGTGATGGTGATTTGGGAGTGGCTTGGGAAGGTGGTGTCATTGCTTCATCATCTTTTGTAAGATCCACAAAGAGTGGTCTTGTTGGTGGTTTTACGGTTATTCTAGGTTTCTTTGAGATGTGAGTGGTGGATCCTTGTGTGGAGGACATGGTGTGTGTGTGATGAGAGGTTGAAGATGAAGTGCAAGATAAACTTGCAAAGGTGAAGCCTTATATAGGCAAGATGGATGAAATTTGAATTAAAGTGGATGGGAGTGTCCTATGGTGTAGCAAGGGAATCTTAGGGTGTGTGTGTTGTTGTAAGATTTGCAGGTTTGAGGTTAGGGTTGCAGGGATTTTGAGGAGGAACAGTGAAAATTCATGAAATATGTGCACGGTACCACTAAATACCACACGGTACCGTTAAATTTAACGGTACCGTGGCATATTAACGGTGCCGTGACACTGTAGTCACAAATTTTCCAGTTCAGGCTAGTTCTGGGCAGCTAGTGGAATGTTTTCTAGGGGAACTAGTTCCTGGAAATGATAGTGCCTAAAGTCACTAAAGACTTATTTGCCTAATATGTCCCATATTAAGCTATATCTAGCACATAAAGGTTACCATGTAATTTGCCAAGATAAGCATAAGCATGCAAGCATAAAGGACAAGATAAACTATCATCCAAATATCACATAGAATATTCATGCAAGGTGAAAGATTTAATGTTAAGCATGCAAGATAATTAAGAGTATTAATCCCTAATATGATCTATTAAGAATAAACCCTAATAAGAGATATAAATCCTTTCATAACTACTTATGGCTTGAGCATTCTCCCGTTCTTGTCACATTCTCGTCTTGAACATGCATCTCATTCTCATGATTAGGATCATCAAAGGGTGCATAGTGGGTGGAGGATTCGGAAATGAGAATGGATGAGACATATGACTCGGTTATGGGTTTCATGACGGGTGTGAAAAGTGAGTATTGAGGACCATGAAGGTAAGGGTGAAAGGTTATGAAGTGGTGATAGAGATGGGTTAGGAACATCCCATAGGGTATCAATTTATTTTTGTTTCCCTTGAGATGTACAATTCGCTTAGCGAAGAAGTAGGTGAGATTGTATGGTTGTTGGGTTAGGAGAAAGTAAATCATATGAGCACAACACGCCAGAAGTTGCTCACGATTTTCTGTTAGACTTAGAACATTTTCTCGCAGGATGACTGCCCAAGAAAGTAGTTCATGACGAACCTCATCGAAACGAATTTTTGTTGGATTTGGGTAAGAGGAGTTCTTGTGAGTACGAATGAGTTTGGTAAGTTCGGTTGGAGAGGGTATGTAGGAACAATATGGACTATCCTCTTCATGATAGTTGAAGAGGGACTCAAGACACCAATCTTCAGTATAGGCACATTGCCCATGATTGGGAATACGAAGGATTTGAGCGAATTGCTCAAGGGTTAAGACAAATTTGAAACTTTGGACCCAAAACCAAAGTGACAAAGATTGATCCTCGTTACGTACGAGTTCGACTTTTCGAAAGAACTCCAACACAAAACGAGGACAAATGTGCACGTTGATGTGGAGTAAACAATCAAATCCTATAGCTCTAAATGAAGTGTAGATGTCCCGATGATAGATTAGGGATGGATCAACGACACGACCTTCATGAAACCGACGGGTTTCAAGATTGACATAGGCACGAATGTGGTTACCGGGTGTTGTGGGTTCACGAGAAATTTCGGGTGTGTAGGTATCGGTTAGAAGATGATCAAAATCATATTCATGAGACATTTTTGTTTCCTATAAGAAAATTTTTAGGAAAAATTAGAGCGAAGAATAGTTGCATTAAATAGACATGCCTAGTGTGTGCCTATATGCAAAGTATGTGGAAGTGCGTTAATCTCGACTCAATGAAAATAATGAGATTACCCAAACACTCCTAATTTTACTTTTGCTCAAACAAATATGTTGAAAAATACATATTGATTATGTAATTCGATCATCATTTTTGAGATCATGTATGCATGAGAAAACATTTTTAGTTTGCATTAACAATGCACGAAAAATGTTTCATGATCCTAGTTTCGTGAGATTTTTGAACACTATGGAATTGGGGTGTTTGGTGACTTCAATGTTTTAGCACCAAAGATTTTGAAATATTTTAGTGTTGATGACTTCTAATTGAAAGTTTCCTAGTAAAAATTGAAAAACCCCAATTCAATTTTCATTAATGAACAAACCCTAGACTCAAAATTAGAGAAAATTAGAGTAAGAAAGCTTACAATTAGTGTTGAAAAAGTGGAAATGATTGAGAATCTTGAAAATCAATGTCTTGAATATGATCTTGAAGAGGTGTGATTGAGTTTTGGGTTGTGAGGTAAGGTTATGATAGCAGTTGCAGAAGTAGATAGGTTTTGAAATGGGAAAAAAAGATTGAAATACGGAATGTGCCAGATACACGGTTCCATGGTACCGTTAAATTTAACGGTGCCGTGCCACATTTAGTGGAGCCGTGATCTGCTGGGATGGTTTTCTGTCCCATTTTGATTTTTGATGAATAAGTCTCGCTGTTTTAGTGAGACTTTTTGACACGAGGAAAGAATTTATACCTAATAAATTCTTTTGACGAGGGGAACCTAAACTAGACGAAACGAGACACACGAGATGACTTCAAGAGTCATGAGATTTATGGAATATGTTCCATCATTCCTAGACCTAGACGGAGGTAGTTAAAGGATTATCGTTTGAGAGGTTTGGTTAAGATGTCTGCGATATTGTCCTGAGAAGGAACTTTCTCAATAGAAATGTTTCCTTTCTGAACATTATCGCGAAGGAAGTGGTGGCGAATTTCGATGTGTTTAGTACGGGAGTGTTGAACGGGGTTTTTTGCTCAAGTCAATAGCACCTTTATTATCGCACATAATTGGGACGTCATCTAGATGGATGTCATAATCTATAAGGGCTTGTTTCATCCATAGTGCTTGTTGACATTCCTTTCCGGTGCTTACGTACTCGGCTTCGGTCGTGGAGATAGCAAGAGCCGTTTGTTTCTTGGAGAACCAAGAAGTTAGACAACAACCCATGAAGGTGAGAGGTTTTGGGATCCTCTTGGAAGCGAGCACAAAGGCAGACACTAAACATGATATCAAGTCATAGCACCTTTATTATCGCACATAATTGGGACGTCATCTAGATGGATGTCATAATCTATAAGGGCTTGTTTCATCCATAGTGCTTGTTGACATCCTTCGGTGTTACGTACTCGGCTTCGTCGTGGAGATAGCAAGAGCCTTTGTTTCTTGGAGAACAAGAAGTTAGACAACAACCCTGAAGGTGAGAGGTTTTGGGATCCTCTTGGAAGCGAGCACAAAGGCAGACACTAAACATGATATCGGGCCTACTTGCCGTGAGGTATAGTAAACTTCCTATCATACCTCTATACTTAGTGCTATCCACGGACTCACATTCTTCATCTTTCATGAGTTTAATTTCCGTGGACATGGGAGTTTTCATGAGCTTAGACTCTTCTAAACTAAACTTCTTAAGCATTTCCTTACTATACTTAGATTGGTTAAAGAAGATACCATCTTCCATTTGTTTAATTTGTAAACCAAGGAAGAAATTTAATTCGCCCATCATGCTCATCTCAAACTCGTCGCGCATGATGTGGGAAACTAGAAGGGGGGTTGAATAGTTTACCGATTTAAAATTCTTTTAAAAATCTTGTTTTAAAAGTTGGTTATTGGAAACTTTGATTCGAACTCTATATGTAATCAATCAACACTAATATGAACTACACACTAAACTAACAAATATAAAATAATGAAAGTAAAGAGTAAAGTTGGAAAGATCAAACCGAGACAAAGGATTTATAGTGGTTCGGTTACGAAGCTCTTCTTCGCCCTACTCCACTCCCCGAGTACCACACTCGAGAGTTTCAAGCACTATGTCAACAACCTCCCTTCAGGCGGAGAAAACCGTACACTTCGCTTATCCTATTACCGACACTAAGCTAAATATCGAGTGCTAATCTTAGCTAGCACCAATCTACCAAGGTCCACGTAACCAATCACACAAGCCCTAATGGCTACAAGAGATCACCACGATCTCAACACGATCACTAAGATCAACTCTCACTTCACTCTACTCAATCTAACTACTCTAGATCCTTTGACTACTCACGCACAAGCCCAATGGCTTCAAGAGATCTTCACTATCTCTTAATATCACAATGATCTTCACTCACACTCTCACAAAAGAAAGATAATCTTGATGTATGCTAAGATACAACAAGGATGTAACAAATGTTACAAAACCTAACCACTACAACTCTTGTCTTCTTGAAGATCTTGAGTTCTTCTCTTGCTAATGAAGAGGGATGACAACACCTTGTATCTACTTGGATACTTGTGTTCTTCTCTTGCTAATGAAGAGGAATGATAACACCTTGTATCAACTTGGATACTTGTGTTCTTCTCTTGCAAGTGAAGAGGAATGAAGAGGATCACTTGAAAGATGATTGGATCACTCTTGAACAAAATAAAAAATAACCTAAATGATCTAAGAAAGAAAGTGTGAAGAGAGTATTCAACTTAGAAAGTTTTGTGTGTGAAAGGATACCTAAAAACTGTGAAAGGGGTGGGTATTTATAAACAAAGAAAATCTGAACGTTACAGAAAAAATGGTACGGACGGCTCCTTTAAATAACCCACGGCTCCGTTAAATTTAACGGTACCGTGGAGCCGTGGTAGACTAGGACGCTCCAAATTTTATCTTTTCTGGTGAAAACTTATTTGGGGAAGGTTGGAGCTGATTTTGGGGGGAAAATAGCTGTTGTGATTTTCAAACTAATTTTTCCATTAAAACATTTCTTAATATTTCAAAAATAATTTGTCATGTGTATTTTTGAAAAAAAATGTTTTGTCCCATTTAAAATGTGAATTTTCAAAACATAAATTCACTTCTTTGATCACTAGTTCAAGTTGTAACTTTGTTCAAGAGTGATTTGCGTAGAAACGGGATCTTTCGATTAAAGACTTGTTTACGTTAATTTTAACGTATCGTGATTTCACATTTTGTCATCCTCAAAACGTGAAGTAATCGAAAGATATAAATAACGTTTTTAGAACATTATTTGCATCAACAATCTCCCCCTTTTTGATGATGACAAAATATAAACTCATGTTAGGTTAAAATTAGCTTTTAACAAGTTTTTAATGAGTTTACTCCCATTTCTCCCCCTTTTTGTCTAATCAAAAAGGTGACAAAGGCTCCCCCTTGATGTGTACTCCCCCTCATTTGGAGAACACAAAGGAATCGAGCAATGATTCTTGCTACAAAACAAAGTTAGAAGATACATATATAATATGTAACAAGTAGCACATTATGACAAATATCCAACCACGCAAAAAAAAAATAGCTAGGAGCTAAAAATGATAATGAACAACCCTCATAAAAACCCATTCATTCATTAAAAGAAAATAAATGTCATACATGGATATGACTTCATGGAAACATAATAGAGACAATGATAAGCATAAATCCCTAATGACTAGAGGCATGTTTCATTTCCAAGAGGGCTCCTAAAGACCTATTGTGGGTTGGGAGGTGGTGGAGATTGGGGCCCCATTTGGGGTGGTGGTGGTGTTAAGAGATGTTCTATAAAGTAGAACATGAAATGAATCTCGTCTCTTAAGAAATAGATGAGGTTACGGTTATGGAGACAATATAGGCAATTAGCACTATGTAAATCAAAGGGATGTGGTTGATTGGGTTGTGCCATGATAGGAGATGGTGATTGTGGTAGGTTTGTTAGAGGTGAAATTGGCATGGCATTGTCCAATGGAGTTAAGGGGGATGGTGTGTACTCCATTGATGATGTAGTGTAGTAGAATGATGAAGATGTTGTGTAGGTAGATGATGTTTTAGATGGTCCATAAGGTGGTGATGGTGAGTATGGAGTGGCTTGGGAAGGTGGTGTCATAGCTTCATCATCTTTTGTGAGATCCACAAAGAGTGGTTTTGAGGGTGGTTTTACGGTTATCCTAGGTTTCTTGGAGATTTGAGAGGTTGAACCATGTGTGGAGGACATGGTGTTTGTGTGATGGGAGGTTGAAGGTGAAGTGCAAGATAAGCTTGCAAGGGTGAGGCCTTAAATAGGCAAGTTGGGTGAAATTTGAATTAAAGTTGATCCTATGGTGTAGGAAGGGAATCCTAGGGTGTGTTAGGTTTGCAAAGATTTGCAGGTTTGAGGTTAGGGGTGTAGGGTTTTTGGTAGGAACAGTAAAAATTCGTCAAACAGGGATACGGTTCCTTTAAATGACCCACGGTACCGTTAAATTTAATGGTACCGTCCATATTTAATGGTACCGTACCACTGTTTGCAAGAAGATTTCTGTGCAGGTTAGTTCTGGGCAGCTAGGGGGATGTTTTCTAGGGGAACTAATTCCTGGAAATGATAGTGCCTCAACTCACTAGGTACTTGTTTTCCTAAAGTGTCCCATTTAAGCTACAACTAGCACACAAAGGCTATCATGTAGTTTCCTAAGATAATGATAAGCATGCAATAAGAAGGGACAAAATAAGCTATCAACCAAATATCACATAGATTGATTAGGCAAGGAGATAGTTAAGCATGCAATAAATCAATTAGCATTCATTCAAAGATAAATCCTAATAAGAAACATTGATTTCTTCAACACTTATGACTTGAGCATTCCCCCATTCTTGGCATACTCTTGTCTTGAGCATGAGTCTCATTTTCATGATTTGGATCATCAAAGGGTGCATAATGGGTGGAGGATTCGGAAATGAGGATTGATGAGACATGTGACTCGTTTATGGGTTGCATGATGGGTTTGACAAGGGAGTATTGAGGACCGTTGAGGTAAGGGTGTAGGTTCATGAAATGGTGATAGAGACGGGTTAGGAACATCCCATAGGGTATCAATTTATTCTTGTTACCCTTGAGATGGACAATTCGCTTAGCGAAGAAGTAAGCGAGGTTGTATGGTTGTTGGGTTAGGAGACAGTAAATCATATGAGCACAACACGCCGGGAGTTGCTCACGATTTCCTGTGAGACTTAGAACATTTTCTCCCAGGATTAGGGTAAGAGGGGTACTTATAAGTACGGATGAGTTTGGTTAGTTCGGATGGAGAGGGTATGTACGAACAGTACGGACTATTCTCCTCACGATAGTGAAAGAGAGACTCAAGACACCAATCTTCAGTATAGGCACATTGCCCATGATTGGGTATTCGAAGGATCTGAGCAAATTGCTCAAGAGTTAGGACGAATTTGAAGTTTTGGACCCAAAACCAAAGTGACAAGGATTGATCCTCGTTACGTACGAGTTCAACTTGTCGAAAGAACTCCAACACAAAACGAGGACAAATGTTCTCGTTAATGTGGAGTAGACAATCGAATCCTATAGCTCTAAAGGAAGTGTTGATGTCCCGATGGTATATTAGGGATGAATCAACGACACGGCCTTCATGAAACCGACGGGTTTCAAGATTGACATAGGCACGAATGTGGTTACCGGGAGTTGTGGGTTCTTCTGAAATTTCAGGTGTGTAGGTATCGGTTAGGAGATGATCAAAATCATATTCATGAGACATTTTTGTTTCCTAAAAAAAATTTTAAGGAAAAATTAGAGTGAAGAATAGTTGCATTATGCACATGCCTAGTGTGTACCTAAATGCAAACTATGTGGAGGTGCGGTAATCTCGACTAAAAAAAATTGAGATGACCCTAACACTCCTAATTTTACTTTTGCTCAAACAAATATGTCGAAAAATACATATTGATTATGTAATTCGATCAATATTCGTGAGATCATGTATGCATGAAAAGATGTTTTTAGTTTGCATCAACAATACATGAAAAGAAAATTTTCATGGTCCTAGTTTCGTGAGATTTTGAAAATGATGGAATTGGGGTGTTTTGGTAACCTCAATGTTTTTGGTACCAAAGATTTTGAAATGTTTTGATGTTGATGACTTCGAATTGAAAATTTCCTAGAAAGAATTGAAAAACCCCAATTCAATTTTCATCAATGCATAAACCCTAGACCCAAAATTAAAAAAAATTGGAGTAAGGTGACTTACAATTTTTGTTGAAAGAGGGTGAGAATGATTTAGGATCTTGAAACTCAATGTCTTGAATATGATCTTGAAGGGATGTAATTAAGTGTTGGGTGTGAGGTTAAGTTATGACAGCAGTTGCTGAGGTTATGAGGGTTTGGAATGAGTAGTGTGGAAAAGGGGAACTGAAATACGGAATGTTCCAGATGCACGGTTCAACGGTACCGTTAACTTTAACGGTGCCGTGCCACATTTAGTGGAGCCATGATCTGCTGGGACTGTTTTCTGTCCCATTTTGATTTTTGACGAACAAGTCTCGCTGTTTTAGTGAGACCTATTGTCACGAGGAAAGAATTTGTACCCAACAAATTCTTTTGACTAGGGAGACCTAAACTAAACTACACGAGACTCACGAGATGACTTCAAGAGTCATGAGACTTATGGAATATGTTCCATCATTCCTAGACCTAAATGGAGATAATTGAAGGATTCTCGTTTGAGAGGTTTGGTTAGGATGTCTGCGATGTTGTCCTGAAAAGGAACTTTCTCAATGGAAATGTTTCCTTTCTGAACATTATCGCGAAGGAAGTGGTGGCGGATTTCGATGTGTTTGGTACGGGAGTGTTGAACGGGGTTTTTGCTCAAGTCAATAGCACCTTTATTATCGCACATAATGGGAACGTCATCTAGATGGATGTCATAGTCTATAAGAGCTTGTTTCATCCATAGTGCTTGTTGACATGCCTTTCCGGCGCTTACGTACTCGGCTTCGGTCGTGGAGATAGCAAGAGCCGTTTGTTTCTTGGAGAACCAAGAAGTTATACAACAACCCATGAAGGTACAAACGCCACTCGTACTCTTTCGATCCACATAATCTCCCGCATGATCAGAGTCGGCATAGACAACAGTTTCTACACCGGTCCCCTTGGAATAAAATAATCCCAAGTGTATAGTGCCTTTAATGTATCGGAAGATACGCTTAACCGCTTCAAGGTGAGAGGTTTTGGGATCCTCTTGGAAGCGAGCACAAAGGCAGACACTAAACATGATGTCGGGCTTACTTGCCGTGAGGTATAGTAAACTTCCTATCATACCTCTATACTTAGTGCTATCCACGGACTCACCTTCTTCATCTTTCGTGAGTTTTATTTCCGTGGACATGGGAGTTTTCATGGGCTTAGACTCTTCTAAACTAAACTTCTTAAGCATCTCTTTACTATACTTAGCTTGATTAAGAAGATGCCATCTTCCATTTGTTTAATTTGTAAACCAAGGAAGAAATTTAATTCACCCATCATGCTCATCTCAAACTCGTCGTGCTTGATTTTTGAGAAATCATCGCACATCTCTTGACAAGTTGATCCGAATATAATGTCGTCGACATATATTTGAACAATGATGAGATGTGAATTTCTTTTCTTTGTGAAGAGTGTGTTATCAACCTTTCCCATGGTATATTCATGTTCAATCAAGAAGGCTTTTAGTCTATCATACCAAGCTTTAGGAGCTTGTTTAAGACCATAGAGTGCTTTCTTGAGTTTATAAACATGATTCGGACATTCGAAATCAATGAATCTCGGAGGTTGCGCAACATACACCTCCTCGTTGATATAACCATTAAGGAACGCACTCTTCACGTCCATTTGTATAGCTTAAAGTCTAAGGCACATGCATAGGCGAGGAGTATTCTAATTGATTCTAATCTAGCTACGGGTGCATAGGTTTCATCATAATCTATTCCCTCTTGTTGGTTTTAGCCTTGTGCTACCAACCTTGCCTTATTCCTAACTACGACGCCATTTTCGTCGAGTTTGTTTCTAAACACCCATATAGTTCCTATGATAGTTTGATTTCTAGGAAGAGGTACTAAATCCCAAACTTGGTTTGCGGTGAATTGATTTAGTTCCTCCTGCATGGCAACTGTCCAACTTTCATCCTTAATTGCTTCACCTACATTCTTAGGTTCTACGGTAGATATGAAACAAAAGAAGTTACTTTTGTTTTGTGCTTGTGACCTAAGGGTTCTTTGGTTTAGGTTACCTATGACATTTTCAATAGGATGGTTTTTGGATTCCTTAATGTTGACAATTTCGTCAACTTCAACTATTTCATCCTCAATGTCATCTTCTAGGGTTTTCTTGCCATTAACCTTAATGGCTTCATCCTCACCTAAGTCATCATCAACCAATGGTGATGTCTTAGATTGTGGAGGACTTTCATCGAATGTCACGTTGAGTGATTCTTTGACTTTCAAAGTTTCTCTATTTAGGACAACGTAGGCTTTAATATTTTGGGAGTAACCTAGGAATACACCTTCGTAAGACTTTGGGTCAAACTTGGTGAGGTAATCTTTAGTGTTTAGTATGAAGCATTTGCTTCCAAACACTCTAAAGTAATCAAGAGAAGGTTTTCTTCCTTTCATGATTTCATATGGGGTTTTTCCTAGGATAGGTCTAATTAGAATCCTATTTAGAATGTAAGTTGAGGTGTCCACCGCACTACACCAAAACTTTTGCGGAATTGATTGTTCATTCAACATCGTTCTACTCATTTCTTGTAGAGTACGATTTTTTCGCTCAACTACCCCATTTGATTGAGGAGTGCGTGGAGCCGAGAAATTGTGAGTAATACCATTAGCATCACAATATACTCCAAATTGCACTTCATTATCAAATTCCCGACCATGATCCGTCCTAATAGAAACTATTGTACATCCTAGTTGATTTTGGACTTTCTTACCAAAGATTTCAAATTCCTCAAAGGCTTGAGTCTTATTTTTAAGAAATCTAGTCCAAGTATACCTAGAGTAGTCATCAACTATTACTAAGGTGTAGAGATTTCCTCCGTAGCTCCGTACGGCGGATGGACCAAATAAGTCCATGTGAAGTAGTTCTAGGCATCTAGAGGTCGAGACCATATTCTTAGCTTTGTGACTAGAATGAGCTTGTTTTCCAACTTTACAAGCGTCACAAAAGTGAGTTGAACTTAATCTTAGGTAGGTTTCTAACTAGTTCCTTAGATGCCAATGATTGTATAAGACGCATATTGGCATGACCTAGTCTCCTATGCCACAGAGTGGTATGATCATCTATAGTTGCTAGAAAAATCTTATCTTTAGGCTTATTTCCTATTTTCATGACAAATAAGCCGTTTTTCCTAACTCCTTTGCCTATGGTTTTCCCATTCTTAATGATCTTACTACCCTCTTCAGAGAATATGACTCTACACTTATTATCTACCATTTGACTAATGCTAAGTAAGTTAAAACCTAAGTTATCTACGTGCTCAACATTTCTAATAATGAGAGAGTCTTGAGTAATCGTACCTTTGCCTATAATGTTGCCCTTAAGTTTGCTACCGAAATTGACATTACCTCCGTTGTATGCCTTGTATGATGAGAATAAACTTCGGTTGCCCGTCATGTGGTTAGTGCATCCACTATCCTTGACCCATTCGTCAGGCTCCAAGTCAATTCCCAAGCATATCTATTGCATGAGACAAACATTCAAACATTTGGTCCCCAATATCTCATGGGTCCAAAGTGGTTAGCATTAAACATTCCATGCATTTCTTGCATGTGGTTAGGATGTTGAAATGGAGGACAAATTTCCCATGGCAAGTAACTTTGCAGTTGACAGTCATTCCAAGTTACGGGATAGTTACTTGGAAAACTTTGTCTTCTATAGTTACGTCTCGGTAAAGGAGTTCTTGACCGAGGTTTGGGAGTGTTTGTTTTTCTAGGTGGAGGAGTCTTAGGCCTTGTGTTAGGTTTTACAAATCCAGGTTTGGGTTTTGACATGGGTTTGTAAAATCTCTTAACTTCCTCTATACTAGCAATTGAGACCTTTGTACCATTAACAACTATGTGAGTTGGTTTAGGACTTGATTTGTTTTTGAGATTCGACTCAATTCTGTCCCCAGCACCAGACGGTACCACGGTTCCATTAAATTTAATGGTACCGTTGGTACCTTTAATGGTGCCGTCTTGGGATTTGACAGAATCAGTAGGTTTGACAGATTTTACAAGATTTGTTTTATCTGTCGAAACATTTTCTGTATTCTTTTTGAGCCTAGTTATCCTAGTTGCATTTTCCTTAAGTTTTTCATTTTCTAATCGAAGACTTATGCATGACTCACATCCTACATCTATTTCTTTGTTTCTTTCAAGTCCTTTGACTTGATCCTTTAGTTCTAAGATTTTCACTTCGAGTTCATGCAATTTTGACTTTAGTCATTTGTTTCTACTTAACATTTTTGAAACGATTTTGTATAGATTATTATGTTCATCATGTAGTATGTTATCATCTATTGACGAGTTGTCATCTATGAAATTAGGGTAGTCGTAACGTACCTCATTAGAAGCATGAGCCATTAGACATGTTTCGTCCTTGGGCTTCTTTTCTTCATCATCACCGCTATCGCTCCAGGAGCCTCCTATGAGAGCTCGTTGGTTGTTGACTTTCGGTGGCTTGGGACACTCTCCTATGAGGTGATTAGGATCTCCGCATCTAAAGCATTTCCTATCACTTGTCCCTTTCTTTTCAGCATGGTTCTTTTGTGATGTCTTCTTCTCATCACGAGGTTGCCTAACGAACCTACCTCTTCTCCTAAAGAACTTTTTAAAGTCCCTAACCGCTAATGCATATTCCTCATCTTCACTATCGAAACTCGAACATTCCTCATCACTAAACTCCTTCTTGGCTTTCAATGCTAGAGATCTAACTCTCTCACTTTTGCCTTTGACTATATTAGAGTCTTTCTTAATTATCATCTCGTGAACTTTCAAGTTTCCTATAAGTTCATCGAGTGACAACATCGCCAAGTCCTTTGACTCTTCAATGGCGGTAACCTTTGCTCTCCATTTAGGATGTAGAGCCCTAAGGAACTTCCTAACATAATTCTTGCTAGAGTAACCTTCATCAAGAGCTTTAAGACTAGTAATAATAGTATTGAATCTAGCAAAAGCATTATCTATAGATTCATCTTCCGTAATGGAAAATTGTTCATATTGTTGAACAAGAAGATCTACCTTGTTCTCTTTGACTTGGTTATTACCTTGGTGAGTGACTAACAAAGTTTTCCAAATATCTTTTGCCGTATTACACATGAAAATTCTTTCAAATTCCTTTTTTGGCAAAGCATTATAAATCATCATTTTAGCCTCATTATTTTTGGCTAATTTCATTTTAAGTTCATCACTTTGTTTATCATAAGAAACTATTTCATCCTTTTTAGTTTCCAGATTCATTTGAATAGGTTGAAAGTCACCCTCGGTAATGACATGCCAAAGATCAATGTCTTTTGATTTCACATACGTTTCGAATCTTGTTTTCCAATAAATAAAACAATCGGTTTCGAAAAGTGGTGGTCTTTGCATAGATTGCCCTTCTAGATATTTGTCGGAATCCATTGATCGATTCAAGTTTTAAAATACAATATACTTTAAAATCTTGACTGACGTGGCTTCTGATACCAATTGTGGGAAAGTAGAAGGGGGGTTGAATAGTTTACCGATTTAAAATTCTTTTAAAAATCTTGTTTTAAAAGTTGGTTATCGGAAACTTTGATTCGAACTCTATATGTAATCAATCAACACCAATATGAACTACACACTAAACTAACAAATATAAAATAATGAAAGTAAAGAGTAGAGTTGGAAAGATCAAACCGAGACAAAGGATTTATAGTGGTTCGGCTACGAAGCTCTTCTTCGCCCTACTCCACTCCCCGAGTACCACACTCGAGAGTTTCAAGCACTATGTCAACAACCTCCCTTCAGGCGGAGAAAACCGTACACGTCGCTTATCCTATTACCGACACTAAGCTAAATGTCGAGTGCTAATCTTAGCTAGCACCAATCTACCAAGGTCCACGTGACCAATCACACAAGCCCTCATGGCTACAAGAGATCACCACGATCTCAACACGATCACTAAGATCAAATCTCACTTCACTCTACTCAATCTAACTACTCTAGATCCTTTGACTACTCACACACAAGCCCAATCGCTTCAAGAGATCTTCACTATCTCTTAAGATCACAATGATCTTCACTCACACTCTCACAAAAGAAAGATAATCTTGATGTATGCTAAGATACAACAAGGATGTAACAAATGTTACAAAACCTAACCACTACAACTCTTGTCTTCTTGAAGATCTTGAGTTCTTCTCTTGCTAATGAAGAGGGATGACAACACCTTGTATCTACTTGGATACTTGTGTTCTTCTCTTGCTAATGAAGATGAATGATAACACCTTGTATCAACTTGGATACTTGTGTTCTTCTCTTGCAAGTGAAGAGGAATGAAGAGGATCACTTGAAGGATGATTGGATCACTCTTGAACAAAATAAAAACTAACCTAAATGATCTAAGAAAGAAAGTGTGATGAGAGTATTCAACTCAGAAAGTTTTGTGTTTGAAAGGGGTGGGTATTTATAGACAAAGAAAATCTGAACGTTACAGAAAAAATGGTACGGATGGCTCCTTTAACTAACCCACGGCTCCGTTAAATTTAACGGTACCGTAGAGCCGTGGTAGACTAGGATGCTCCAAATTTTGTCTTTTCTGGTGAAAACTTATTTGGGGAAGGTTGGAGCTGATTTTGGGGGGGAAAATAGCTGTTGTGATTTTCAAACTAATTTTTCCATTAAAACATTTCTTAATATTTCAAAAATAATTTGTCATGTGTATTTTTGAAAAAAAATGTTTTGTCCCATTTAAAATGTGAATTTTCAAAACATAAATTCACTTCTTTGATCACTAGTTCAAGTTGTAACTTTGTTCAAGAGTGATTTGCGTTGAAACGGGATCTTCCAATTAAAGACTTGTTTACGTTAATTTTAACGTATCGTGATTTCACATTTTGTCATCCTCAGAACGTGAAGTAATCGAAAGATATAAATAACGTTTTTAGAACATTATTTGCATCAACACATGATTTTAGAGAAATCATCGCACAACTTTGGACAAGTTGAGCCAAATATGATGTCGTCAACATATATTTGAACAATGATGAGATGTGAATTACGTTTCTTTGGGAAAAGCGTGTTATCTACCACTCCCATGGTATATTCATGTTCGATCAAGAATGCTTTTAGTCTGTCGTACCAAGCTTTTGGAGCTTGTTTAAGACCATATAAAGCTTTCTTGAGTTTATAAACATGATTCGGTTTCTCGAAATCAACGAATCCCGGAGGTTATGCAACGTATACCTCCTCGTTGATATAACCATTTAGGAATGCACTTTTCACATCCATTTGGTACAATTTAAAGTCAAAGGCACATGCATAGGCAAGGAGTATCCTAATGGACTCTAATCTAGCTACGGGTGCATAGGTTTCATCATAGTCTATTCCCTCTTGTTGGTTATAGCCTTATGCTACCAACCTTGCCTTATTCCTAGTTACGACGCCATTTTCGTCGAGCTTATTCCTAAACACCCATTTAGTTCCTATGATTGTTTGATTCTTAGGTGCAGGTACTAAATCCCAAACTTGGTTTGCGGTGAATTGATTAAGTTCTTCTTGCATGGCAACCACCCAACTTTCATCCTTAATCGCTTCACTTACATTCTTAGGTTCTACGGTTGATATAAAACAAAAGAAATTACTTTTGTTTTGGGCTTGTGACCTAAGGGTTCTTTGGTTTAGGTTTCCTATGACATTTTCAATAGGATGGTTCTTGGATTCCTTAATGTTGACAACTTCGTCAACTTCACTATTTCATCCTCAATGTCATCTTCTAAATGTTTCTTGCCATTGACCTTAATGGCTTCATCCTCATCTAAGTCATCATCCACCAAGGGTGATGTCTTAGTTGGTGGAGGACTTTCATCGAATGTCACGTTGAGTGATTCTTCGACTTTTATGGTTTCTTTGTTTAGGACTACATAGGCTTTACTATTTTGGGAGTAACCTAGGAAAACACCTTCGTAATACTTTGGGTCAAACTTGGTGAGGTAGTCTTTAGTGTTAAGTATGAAGCACTTGCTTCCAAACACTCTAAAGTAATCAAGAGTAGGTTTTCTACCTTTCATGATTTCATATGGGGTTTTTCCTAAGATAGGTCTAATTAGAATCCTATTAAGAATATAAGTTGAGGTGTCCACCGCATTACACCAAAACATTTGCAGAATTGATTGTTCATTCAACATCGTTCTACTCTTTTCTTTTAGAGTACGATTTTTCCACTCAACTACCCCATTTGAATGTGGAGTGCGTGGAGCTGAGAAATTGTGTGTAATACTATTAGCATCACAATATGCTCCAAATTGCACTTCATTATCAAATTCCCGACCATGATCCGTCCTAATGGAAACTATTGTACATCCTAGTTGATTTTGAACTTTCTTACTAAAGACCTCGAATTCTTCAAAGGCTTGTGCCTTATTCTTAAGAAATCTAGTCCAAGTATACCTAGAGTAGTCATCAACTATCACTAAGGTGTAGTAGTTTCCTCCGTAGCTCCGTACGGCGGATGGACCAAATAAGTCCATGTGAAGTAGTTCTAGGCATCTAGAGGTCGAGACCATATTCTTTACTTTGTGACTAGAATGAGCTTGTTTTCCAACTTTACAAGCGTCACAAAAATGTTTATCAAACTTAATCTTAGGTAGGTTTCTAACTAGTTCCTTAGACGCCAATGATTGTATCAATCGCATATTGGCGTGACCTAACCGTCTATGCCATAGAGTGGAATTATCATCTATGGTTGTTAAGCATATCCTATCCTGAGGCTTATTTCCTATTTTCATGACAAATAAGCCATTTCTCCTAATTCCCTTGCCTATGGTTTTACCATCCTTAATGATCTCACTACCCTCTTCGGAGAATATAACTCTACATTTATTATCTACCATTTGACTAATGCTAAGTAAGTTAAATCCTAGGTTGTCTACATGCTCTACATTTTTAATAGTGAGGGAGTTTTGAGTGATCATACCTTTGCCAATAATGTTGCCCTTAAGTTTGCTACCGAAAGTGACATTACCTCCGTTGTATGTTTTGTATGATGAGAAAAGACTTCGATTACCCGTCATATGATTAGTGCATCCACTATCCTTGACCCATTCTTCAGGCTCCAAGTCAATTCCCAAGCATATCTCATGAGAAGCTTGAGCCATTAGGCATGTTTCGTCCTTGGGCTTCTTCTCTTCTTCTTCACCGCTATCACTCCAAGAGCCTCCTATGAAAGCTCGTTGGTTGTTGGATTTCGATAGTTTGGGACATTCTCCTATGAGATGATTAGGATCTCCGCATCTAAAGCATCTCCTATCACTTGTCCCATTCTTTCCAACTCGGTTCTTTTGTGATGTCTTCTTTTCATCACGAGGTTGCCTAACGAACCTACCTCTTCTCCTAAAGAACTTCTTAAAGTCCCTAACCGCTAATGCATATTCTTCATATTCACTATCGGAACTCGAACATTCCTCCTCACTAGACTCCTTCTTGGCCTTTAATGCTAGAGATCTAACTCTTTCACTTTTGCCTCTAACTATATCGGAGTCTTTCTTGATTATCATCTCGAGAACTTTCAAGTTTCCAATTAGTTCGTCGAGTGACAATGTCGCCAAGTCCTTTGACTCTTCAATGACGGTGACCTTTGCTCTCCATTTAGGATGTAGAGCCCTAAGAAACTTCCTAACATAATTCTTGCTAGAGTAACCTTCATCAAGAGCTTTAAGACTAGTGATAATAGTTTTAAATCTAGTAAAAGCATTATCTATTAACTCATCTTCCGAAATGGAAAATTGTTCATATTGTTGAACAAGAAGATCAATCTTGTTCTCATTGACTTGATTATTACCTTGGTGAGTGACTAACAAAGTTTTCCAAATATCTTTTGCCGTATTACACATGAAAATTCTTTCAAATTCCTTTTTAGGAAAAGCATTGTAAATTATCATTTTAGCCTCATTATTTTTGGCTAGTTTTCTTTTAAGTTCATCACTTTGTTTATCATAAGAAACTATTTCATCCTTTTTAGTTTCCAGATTCATTTGAATCGGTTTAAAGTCACCCTCGGTAATACCATGCCAAAGATCAATGTCTTGTGATTTCACATACGTTTCGAATCTTGTTTTCCAATAAATAAAACAATCGGTTTCGAAAAGTGGTGGTCTTTGCATAGATTGCCCTTCTAGATATTTTTCGGAATCCATTGATCGATTCAAGTTTTAAAATACAATATACTTTAAAATCTTGACTAACCTGTCTCTGATACCAATTGTGGGAAACTAGAAGGGGGGGGGGGGGTTGAATAGTTTTACCGGTTTTTAAGCTCTTTTGAAAACTTCTCAAAAGTCTACTTATTGAAAACCTTGATTCGAATCTTATGTGTAAAACCCTCATTTTCTCATCATTTTAATTTCCTAAAGTACCCCTCTAATTTGAAATTTTACAAGGACTAAGTTAATTAATCTAAGAAATATGAAAATGCACAACCTAAGTTTTTTTTTTTATAAATAAAAGATAGGTAAACTCTATTATATCCTAAACTATACATTTTAACTTAAATATAAAATTTGCTTAAGACCTATCCTAGCTAAAAAGACGACACACAATTGTTACAATTAAAGGATTTGATTGCCCTTTTTTCCTACATCCATTTACACGCCATTTTTAATTCACCCTTATCACCACCTCATAAATTTAGATCAATTCCCTCAATCACTCCTTGAAATTCGGCCATCACTACCTAATTCCCCATGATAATTTATCAATCATTTCCAATCAATCACCTCATAAATTCGACCTTTCCAGATTGGTAACCTCGCTACTCATTTGTATGGTAAAATGAGAATTACTTTCTCTAACATTTGATCCCATAACTCCGCTAAACAACACGCATTGCACACTCATTTAAAACAGCTCACTGGCTATAATCCCCAGCCGCTTTCTCCATCATTTACACCTAAAATTAAAATCCCAACAAAATCTTTCACTGTCTCACACTCGAAGCTATGGAGAGCAAGAGAACACTCACGACAAAAACAATATACAAACCGATCCACTGTGTTACCAGAAGTCAACAAGAAGCTGTGTAGATAAGTTTTGATCGTGGTTCGAATGGGTTCTGGTTTAGTTCGTGGGTTTGGATTCGTTGGGATACATCTTTGGCCCTCGTGTATTTAGTGTTACCCGATCAAGGTAATCCTCAAAACCGTCTTGATAATTTCTGTATCGTCTAAACTTTTCCTCGAATGAACTATATGAAAACAATACGTTCTTGTTTCGTTCATTAAAGGTTATACGAAGTTAATACAATCGTCACGAAAGAGAATAAACGAACTCGTATATAAACCCAGATTATTTTTGTCTCGCTAAAGCATTGTATGAGGATGAATATGTTAAGTTGTCACATGGGATAAGTTGAACTCTTTGAACATGTTTATATATATGCCTATGAACTGATATGTAAGATTCAAATACGATATATACATGTGATACAATCTAAAAGAACTTAAAATAAACCTACTGAAATTGAAAGGGGCGTACATAAATGGTTAACGTGAATGATAATTTTGGTGTGAGTTTTATGTATTGCATGCATGATATTATTTAGTATTCTAGGTGTGTGTAATATGGGTCGAGTTGCATGAATAACTAGGGTGTGGGTCATGTTTTCATGTGGTCGTTATGGTGTGTCAAATGGTTGTAAAACAATTATTGAATATGGGCAGAGTTGAGTCGAAAAAGGGGTTGTTTGTGTTACTGATATGGAGTTCAAAATAAGGTCTGTTGTGTGGTTTATGTTTACATGAAATATTTATATGATGGTGTGATGTGTATGGGTGTCATGTGTATGTTTGCTATGGATGTTGCATGCGTAGAGTCTTGTGTGCGTTTAATTATAACATGTAAAATAATTGGTTGTTACGTCAAGTATAAATCTTCGAATGACATACATGTACACAACAGTAAGAGAAAAATAGGAGTACATAACAAGAGGTTGGATGATGTGTAACTTTATGAGTTATATTATGCTTGTTGACTAGTTAGGATTGTCATTGGACTTTTGTACGTGCATGGGAAAAATTGTTGATGTCGAGCTATGCGAATTGGGTTACATGTTGCATGTGAGTCGTGTGTTTTGGTTGTCAAAAACTTGGGATGGGTTAAATTGTGTCGTGAGTGAGTATGTTGTGATGCGGTCGAAAAGAGTTTAAAACATAGTAACTTAATCGCGGGTTAAAATGAGGTTGGAAATATGTTGATATAATTTGTGAAACGACGGAGTCCTAAAACGGTCATTATAATATCATATTACAATAAAAAAAAACTCTAAGTTTAAGTATTTGACATATATGAACTCTATACTTTGATAATTTACATTTATTACCCCAACTTTACTAAATTGACATATTTAACCCTAAACTACTATCTTGGTTATTTTAACCCTTAAAGGTCATTTAATTGTCGTAAAGTATAAACTTTCTGTTTCGGAAACTTACTATTTTTGGAAAGCTGCTATAAAAGGAAGGTTACTAAAAATGGAATGCCGACTAAAATAAGTAATCTGAATTAAAATAAATTATTAATCAGACGATCATAAATTCGTGTAGATTCGCTAAAGATGGAGTTTGCTTCAGATCTTTTCGTTTCTAGTTTGCGGTCTAAGGTACAGATATTCCGCTCTTTGTATAAGGAGCCTTCGGTCTCTATTTTGATTCGTATTAGGGTTTCCCTATACCATTGCTACGTTCCCTACACTTTGATATGAACCTTTGATTTCTGAACCTTTGTCATATGAACCCTTTGATATGAACCTTGAGATTTGGACTATGATTATGACATATGAACCTTTGCTATGATATGAACCTTTAACCTTTGACCTTTGACCTTTGACCTTGACCCCAGTTTGATACCCGAGCCAAAATATGTTTCCTAGCCATGAAGGTAATATGGCCGTGTCATTGATGCACCAATGGCATGACTCATGTGTGGTTCGAGTGATTAGCCACACCGTCCCCATTATGATATGATATGCGCGCTTTATGATTTGTTTATGGCCAATATGATTTGTTTGGGGGGCGTATGGATGCATCCTAGATTTGCTTTGTATATGATATGATATGATTTGATTTGGTGACTGATGATGGGTGCAATCCACGTCTTTCACAAAATTTGGGAGCTAGCTACTCCATTTGAAGAATGAGGACACCCCTCATATTATCTGATTATCTGAGAGGTCTCCCCTCTATATGATTTGAAGATTATGGTTACGATATGATATGATTTGATTTGTTTGGGCTCGTGGTGGATTACTGTCCTAAACCTTTACTCTTTATACCTTTACTTATATCTTATTCATTATGCTACTTCTGTTCATTTCTGTTTACTTTCGTTTCCGTTTATTATATACCTGTTCACTGGGCTTTTTAAGCTCAGCCGCGTTTCTTTCCCGCGGCAGGTTTTAGTCTGGAAGCTGGGTATGGGTGAAGAGAACCTTGGACTTAGAAGACCTTGATAGCTACTCTGGAGCATAGATGTCTAGAAATTATTGTATTTAGAATTAGTAGTTATTGAAAATTTTCATTTGTAACCTTGTATATTCAGCAATTCATTTGTAACCTTTGAGAATCCTGGTATTACTATTGAATGTATGCTTTGTTTTAATCTGATATGAAACCATTAATGTGATACTTCTACCCTCGCCGGGTTGGGGTGTTACAATTATGGTTTCAGAGCGACAGGCTGCGATTCGTAATACATTTACCCTTAGCCTGTGTAAGTTAGGACCACTAAGTTTTCCCTGTAGGCGCTCGTAAGTCAACCTTTGAAAATTGCTTTAGGATTTCCCCTTAGGAACCTAAGTTTTGACCAGCGAGGAATGGGTAGACTTTAAGGCATTTGTTTAAGTATTTTTGCTTCCGCATCACTCTGATTATGCTTTGCTTTTGGTTAGATCCTTTGATACCACTTTTGGAAAGTGACATCTTATGCTCTGCACCACCTAAGATTTGAACCTGACCTAAATCGTGAAGGCATTGAAATTGCATAATGATTGCCCGACACTGTTTGATCCTTATCTTCAGATTCCTTCTGTTAATCTTTTGATAAAGACCCGCGTTTCATTCTGATTCTTTTGTTAATCACTTTGACACCTTTTCGGACATTCCGAGAACCTCTATGGCGAGGACGTACTGGATATGTTTTGTTATTTGTCTTTTGCTTTGGTAAATGTCTGTAAATCTTCCAACACTATTTGAGTTCGTTTCATCCATCCCCGTCCCTACGAGAAGTCTCGTGGTGTTTAACCACGAGTATAAGAATGTATTCCCTCTCACTTTTGAACGATAAGTTTTACTATGCTGATTCGTCTTTCTTTGGATAGGTAACTTCGATTTTATTCTGACGAGGACTTTGTTGAGTGATCAGTCAAATATTGACAACTACCCTTCTATGTCTCACCTTTTGACGTTTGTATTAATTTTGAACTCCTTACCATGATTACCGATTGTTGAACGTTTGCTATTACTCTGGAGACACGAGTGATTACTTTCGCGATTATGAAATTTTCCTTGAACCTATTTTGTACACCAATGAATGAACCTCATCTTAGAAGCTTTTGGCACCTTGAGTTTTCTGAACATGAGCTTTGTATTGAACGTTATTTGGCACCCCGAATCTCTTGAATTTGATTCCTGTTGAACCACCAAGTTTTTCACCGGAGTATGAAGTAAGATTTGACATGATACCGAGAGATTGTCTAGTCACCTAGCAAAGACGCCTTTCGAATCATACCAATTGATTGGAGCAATCGGGAAGAGCAGCAACCGAAGACCAGGAAGTGGGTTTACTTAAGAGTATCTTTTGGGCACGTTTTAGTTTCGTTCGCGATAAAGCAGGATGGTAACTGGAGATATGTATGGAAGCTGAATCGTATTACTGTTAGGAGCCAATATTCTTCCACCCTGAAACGACTATGTGTTTGTTTGAATTCAGAGCGCGAAGTCCCTTCTGATAAATTAATTTTATTCTTGGAATCGTTTTCCATATTCGTAAATGACTGCTATGACGATTAGTGATGCTAATGGTATTAGCTAAAGCTCTGACTGTTTTGTAAGTTTGATAAATGATGTCTCCTCGTAAGTACTGGGCTAATGGTCATTGTATGACTTAATAAGTATGATCGGAAACGAGGAAGAGCATGAAAATCATCTTTGCACTTTGCTAGGAAATTCGTCGATCGTTAGTACATTCTGAGAGTTCGATATTTTTGAGACAACGATGTTCTTAATTGAGGATACCTCTTTTAATCCCGCAAGTGTTGAAAACTATCACCAAGTGGTCAAAACCAATAACAGAATGGAGAACGGAAACCTTTTTAACCTTGCAGAAGAATTATGGAAGATGATTGCAACTGATGATACCATGGAGAAATTTCAGGAACAGAGAGAAGCAGCTTAGTTTAATTGAGAATGGAGTTTTGGAAAAGCTGAAATAGAAATTAGCTTCCATATCTTCGGACGGAATGAAATTTTGGGGCATTTCAGAAAGAGGCTCGGTTATACTCCATTGCAGCACAGAAAGTTTTGCGTATGCATCAAGACAACTAGAAGCGCGTCAGAAGAAGTATTTCACTGCCAGACCTGGAGTTGACTACAACGGCGGCTACCCTGAAGAGTGAAGACAGTCCTTACAAGACAGAGTTGTTGGCGATGAAGAAATTCTAGTCAAGATGGCGAACTTGGAGCTGATGAAGACGTACAGCCGCACTTCCCTATTCATCTTGGTTGTACTAAGATGAATTGAGAGCGGAAGCAGACTGGATGATGAAGAGATTTAAAAACCGTGCCAGAAATCTACAACACTCCATCACATTCCAAGAAGAACTGCAGGAGGCTCGACGAACCAGACACAAGTTTCCGATAGTGGTTTCACTTTCCAATTAATAGACAGACGAAGACAGATTAACTGGACTTGAAGAGATTAGGATGAATGGATTTTTGAAACAGACCCGTTATGTTTGGAAGAATTGATTCTATGAAGGCTGAAGTTATTGGCAACTAACCTCCAGTTCCGTTGACCCTCTTAGGTTTCGTTATATAGTAATGAGATCCTCTTATGATTTAAATTCCCTAGAAGCATTTCAGTTCCGTGTTCAATTTTCATATTTTCGGTGATGGCTTTGTTTTGAGAGATTTTGGGCGAATTGTGGAAGATATGATGCTTGTGACGGCGTACCTCACTTCTGTTAGGCAATCTGGAGCTTTGATACTCTTGCGAATAGTTTTGTTTTCCCTCTCGACTATGGCATTCGATTTTGGTTGACCTCTGAGACTATAGAAGTACTAGGTGGATTAAGATAGGTGGTTTTGCTCACGACTCGAGATAAAGTATGATCATCATGAAGGCATAATTATGTGGTGCTAGTATTATGACGCCTGATCAACGTGATAATACTTACAGCATATAACGTGCACTCATTGTGGCCATAGGATATCTTTGGGAGTACCTAAGAAGTTTAGAATTAGATCTCCGTTGGACTATCCGTGATTAGTAAGACTTTAGGTTCATTCTACCTATGCGTATACTCTACTTTCGATCATTAGATATCGGGATGACTTGGACTCTCGTTTTGCATTCCGTTGACCTCGGTTACAAATCTTGAACTCTTTATAGAGCTCTCTACTGTTGAAACAGTTAATTTGATTTAAAATCTTGTTCGTATTCCATATGAGCTTTCTGGAAGATTCGCCTATCGTCCATATTATGTTGCATGGACCTTTTGATCAGAATCAGCTTATTTTGTCTCTTTCTGAGAAATTTGAACCCACCTCATTTTGATTCGAGTCATGAGAAACTATTTGGTCTGAAGACTTTTTGGAAGAACCTCCCCGGGCGTGAGAATGTTTGTGACGATCTTTTGCGATTTGCTACGACTTCGTCTGAATTTGCGACTTCAATTTTCGGGGACGAAAATTTTTTTTTAGAGGGGAAGAGTTGTAAAACCCTCATTTTCTCATCATTTTAATTTCCTAAAGTACCCCTCTAATTTGAAATTTTACAAGGACTAAGTAAATTAATCTAAGAAATATGAAAATGCACAACCTAAGTTTTTTTTTTTATAAATAAAAGATAGGTAAACTCTATTATATCCTAAACTATACATTTTAACTTAAATATAAAATTTGCTTAAGACCTATCCTAGCTAAAAAGACGACACACAATTGTTACAATTAAAGGATTTGATTGCCCTTTTTGCCTACATCCATTTATACGCCATTTTTAATTCATCCTTATCACCACCTCATAAATTTAGATCAATTCCCTCAATCACTCCTTGAAATTCGGCCATCACTACCTAATTCCCCATGATAATTTATCAATCATTTCCAATCAATCACCCCATAAATTCGACCTTTCCAGATTGGTAACCTCGCTACTCATTTGTATGGTAAAATGAGAATTACTTTCTCTAACATTTGATCCCATAACTCCGCTAAACAACACGCATTGCACACTCATTTAAAACAGCTCACTGGCTATAATCCCCAGCCGCTTTCTCCATCATTTACACCTAAAATTAAAATCCCAACAAACTCTTTCACTGTCTCACACTCGAAGCTATGGAGAGCAAGAGAACACTCACGACAAAAACAATATACAAACCGATCCACTGTGTTACCAGAAGTCAACAAGAAGCTGTGTAGATAAGTTTTGATCGTGGTTCGAATGGGTTCTGGTTTAGTTCGTGGGTTTGGATTCGTTGGGATACATCTTTGGCCCTCGTGTATTTAGTGTTACCCGATCAAGGTAATCCTCAAAACCGTCTTGATAATTTCTGTATCGTCTAAACTTTTCCTCGAACGAACTATATGAAAACAATACGTTCTTGTTTCGTTCATTAAAGGTTATACGAAGTTAATACAATCGTCACGAAAGAGAATAAACGAACTCGTATATAAACCCAGATTATTTTTGTCTCGCTAAAGCATTGTATGAGGATGAATATGTTAAGTTGTCACATGGGATAAGTTGAACTCTTCGAACATGTTTATATATATGCCTATGAACTGATATGTAAGATTCAAATAAGATATATACATGTGATACAATCTAAAATAACTTAAAATAAACCTACTGAAATTGAAAGGGGCGTACATAAATGGTTAACGTGAATGATAATTTTGGTGTGAGTTTTATGTATTGCATGCATGATATTATTTAGTATTCTAGGTGTGTGTAATATGGGTCGAGTTGCATGAATAACTAGGGTGTGGGTCATGTTTTCATGTGGTCGTTATGGTGTGTCGAATGGTTGTAAAACAATTATTGAATATGGGCAGAGTTGAGTCGAAAAAGGGGTTGTTTGTGTTACTGATATGGAGTTCAAAATAAGGTCTGTTGTGTGGTTTATGTTTACATGAAATATTGATATGATGGTGTGATGTGTATGGGTGTCATGTGTATGTTTGCTATGGATGTTGCATGCGTAGAGTCTTGTGTGCGTTTAATTATAACATGTAAAATAATTGGTTGTTACGTCAAGTATAAATCTTCGAATGGCATACATGTACACAACAGTAAGAGAAAAATAGGAGTACATAACAAGAGGTTGGATGATGTGTAACTTTATGAGTTATATTATGCTTGTTGACTAGTTAGGATTGTCATTGGACTTTTGTACGTGCATGGGAAAAATTGTTGATGTCGAGCTATGCGAATCGGGTTACAAGTTGCATGTGAGTCGTGTGTTTTGGTTGTCAAAAACTTGGGATGGGTTAAATTGTGTCGTGAGTGAGTATATTGTGATGCGGTCGAAAAGAGTTTAAAACATAGTAACTTAATCGCGGGTTAAAATGAGGTTGGAAATATGTTGATATAATTTGTGAAACGACGGAGTCCTAAAACGGTCATTATAATATCATATTACTATAAAAAAAAACTCTAAGTTTAAGTATTTGACATATATGAACTCTATACTTTGATAATTTACATTTATTACCCCAACTTTACTAAATTGACATATTTAACCCTAAACTACTATCTTGGTCATTTTAACCCTTAAAGGTCATTTAATTGTCGTAAAGTATAAACTTTTTATTTCGGAAACTTACTATTTTTGGAAAGCTGCTATAAAAGGAAGGTTACTAAAAATGGAAAGCCGACTTAAATAAGTAATCTGAATTAAAATAAGTTATTAATCAGACGATCATAAATTCGTGTAGATTCGCTGAAGATGGAGTTTGCTTCAGATCTTTTCGTTTCTAGTTTGCGGTCTAAGGTACAGATATTCCGCTCTTTGTATAAGGAGCCTTCGGTCTCTATTTTGATTTGTATTAGGGTTTCCCTATACCATTGCTATGTTCCCTACACTTTGATATGAACCTTTGATTTCTGAACCTTTGTCATATGAACCCTTTGATATGAACCTTGAGATTTGGACTATGATTATGACATATGAACCTTTGCTATGATATGAACCTTTGACCTTGACCCCAGTTTGATACCCGAGCCAAAATATGTTTCCTAGCCATGAAGGTAACATGGCCGTGTCATTGATGCACCAATGGCATGACTCATGTGTGGTTCGAGTGATTAGCCACACCGTCCCCATTATGATATGATATGCGCGCTTTATGATTTGTTTATGGCTAATATGATTTGTTTGGGGGGCGTATGGATGCATCCTAGATTTGCTTTGTATATGATATGATATGATTTGATTTGGTGACTGATGATGGGTGCAATCCACGTCTTTCACAAAATTTGGGAGCTAGCTACTCCATTTGAAGAATGAGGACACCCCTCATATTATCTGATTATCTGAGAGGTCTCCCCTCTATATGATTTGAAGATTATGGTTACGATATGATATGATTTGATTTGTTTGAGCTCGTGGTGGATTACTGTCCTAAACCTTTACTCTTTATACCTTTACTTATATCTTATTCATTATGCTACTTCTGTTCATTTCTGTTTACTTTCGTTTCCGTTTATTATATACCTGTTCACTGGGCTTTTTAAGCTCAGCCGCGTTTCTTTCCCGCGGCAGGTTTTAGTCTGGAAGCTGGGTATGGGTGAAGAGAACCTTGGACTTAGAAGACCTTGATAGCTACTCTGGAGCATAGATGACTAGAAATTTTTGTATTTAGAATTAGTAGTTATTGAAAATTTTCATTTGTAACCTTGTATATTCAGCAATTCATTTGTAACCTTTGAGAATCCTGGTATTACTATTGAATGTATGCTTTGTTTTGATCTGATATGAAACCATTAATGTGATACTTCTACCCTTGCCGGGTTGGGGTGTTACATTATGTGTAATCAATCAACACCAATATGAACTACGGACTAAACTAACTAATAATAAGTAAAGTAAGTAAAGAGAAAAGTTTGAAAGATCAAACTGGGACAAAGGATTTATAGTGGTTCGGCTATGAAGCACCTCTTCGCCCTACTCCACTCCCCGAGTACCACACTCGAGAGTTTCAAGCATTGTTGATCCCAGTTGAGCTTAATCGATCTTGTTAATTCTCCTAGATGTGGATCTAAGATAATAGGTATAGAGACTGTTCTTGAACAATCTATTAATTACTATGTGGAATTTAGTAATTAATCTTAAGAAGAATTAACAATTAACACACAGTAATTCTCTCAACGATCACCTCAATATATTAATATACGGTTACTCAAAAGTAACAGGGTTACAACGAACCTTGAAGTGAATACAAGACAATACGTATGCTAACAATCGTATACTAGCCCTAACCCTAGATCCTCCTTTTATAGACTTAAGGAGTCCTAGTCGGTTACAAAACTTTCTATACAAGAATAATATCTATTCATACCTTTACCATAAACAAACTATACATATCTAATAAGCAGCAGGATCATTACTCTAGCAGCAGAATCCTCGAAGGCTAGCAGTAGAATGACACTTAGCTTATTTCCCCATTCGTCAGTTATCACCAGCAGCAGAATGTATACACTAGCAGTAGGATGATTATGCCTAGCAGCAGAATCATACTTAGTGTATTTTCCTTAAGTACCATGAGCAGCAGAATAACATTCATAGCAGCAGCATCTTCAAAGTAGCAGCAGCTTCTTTTAAACCCAACAATCCTCCGCTAAACTTGATATTTTCTCCCAAAATATACAAGTTTCTTCTAAGCACAGAAATACACAAAGAGGATGCTTACAAACACTTTCTACTGCTTTGAAGACTTAGATTGCAGTACCTTTTTATACTTCTCTACTAACTCATAAGCTTGATGATCTGAGAGAAATGCTCTCTGTAACCTCAACTTACCAGGCTGTATCATCTGAGTAAGAATAGCAATATTGTTGGTGAAGGGGTATTCTTTTTCCAACAGCATGTATACACTTACACCTCTACCAACCAACTCATGTACTCCACATGATTGATATAGATAACATTTATGAACCTTGTTTGAATTTAGCAAATCCTTCCATTCAAGATCTCTCTCATCTGGCTCAAACATATTCTTCAAATAGTAATAGTGCAACCTTTCATAGATCACATCAGGTCTTCTATCACCATAATTTTCCTTATAGAGCTTCCAGAGTTGTACCATATCATTCCTTATACACAATAGTATAGGGAGACCGCAATCCCTTGACAATAATCACTGAGCACTACAATGTGACTCCTTCAAGTGTTTTGTCAATTCTTACTCACTTGAACGAACAAACAAGTTACCTCCTGTCAAAAGGTATGATAAGACACAACCTTGATAAATTCTACTACATCATCAAAGAAGCAACAAACACTCCTCTTCACCAATAAGAAAATTAATTCGAGCCATAAATCTTTAACGAACATAAAAACCAAACTCTTCCTGTGTGTGTGAACTTCCCCTGTGTGTGTAATCCAACATCTTTCATGTACTATTCGATATAGAAAACTAGAAATCACAGCAGTAGTACATAAAATAAGATCCATATGCTAGCAGTATTATCGAACAGTAGTATCCATAACGCGCAGCAGCAGAAACTCGAAGCTAGCAGCAGAATAAATTACAACTAGCAGCAGAAAACATTTAACGCTAGTAGTAGAAAGTAAGTCCAGCAGCAGAAAAATTATAACCGGCAGTAGAAACAATTACCATAGCAGCAGAATAAGTCTAGCGTAGCAGTAGTATTCCCAAAGAGCAGCATCATAAAAATTAAACCAGTAGCAGTACTTTATTAACTACCAAACGACAAACTGTACGTATGAAATCACTACCAAACGACAAACTTTTGACCTTCCCACGTGACTAACCCAAATCTGTACGTATGAAATCACTACCAAACGACAAACTTTAAATCATCACAAGCGACAAACCTTCACATGACCCTTTAAATCAATCGGCTCATTAATGCAGTACAAGTTTCTTAGATATAGATCACCGACCAATTTACTACCAATTTGAATTGAAGCAGCAAACCAGTAAACGCCAAATTCAAGAACTTGCGTATTTAATTACTACTTGCATATTAAATCCTATCACCGACCCATTATGAATATACCAAACTGAATAGGACAAAAATTGATTGAGATATATCATTGATATATTAGCGTCATCACAAAAAGGTTTTTCTTCGAATACTTATCAAAAACTGAATATACCTTTTTATTCTTCGGATCTGCTTATCTTCGACAATTAAAAACTTTGTGAATCCCTAGGTAACGAGCTCCCCAAGCTCTGATACCACCTGTAGAAACTAAGAACGTGCTAAGATAGTTTCTTGGATCGTTTTGAGCCTTAGGGTTCAACAATAACAATGAATATTAATACACAGCAGAATAAGAACAAATCAATTGTTATTGACACAAAGTTTCTTTTTAACACTTTTCACCTCAATATTATTTGATCAAGATAATACGGTTACACTAATCTTGTAACAGGAATCAAGAGATTCTTGAAGCGATAAACAACTAATCCTAGGTGTTTACATCTCATGCCCTAGGACACACACACACACCCCCCCTTTAGACTACATTATGGAAGACACACATAAAACCTGTACCCTATGTCTCTTTATATAATAGAGACATTAGGGTTTACAAAGGATATTCCTAACATATTAAAAGATACTACGTAATCTTTCTTTTATTGAAGGTTTCTGTTGGGAATTATCATATTAAGTCCCTCTTGTTTCATTCTTGGTCATTTTGTCTCATCAAATTAATAAACCTAACAATTGTTGGGATTCTTGATTTGATGAGACAAAATAAATAGAAGAATGAAACATGAGGGGCTATTTGTGACAAAGAGGAAAACTACAAAGATTGAAGATGCAGAAAATATTTATTAATTGTTAGGAAGATTTACTAAATATTCTGTATTAATTAATAGTTATCTCTTTTTAAGTCTTGATCTCTCCCTATATAAAGAGATCATAGACGTGTAGGTTTTGCATGTCTTCCATAATGTAGTCGACTTAAAGGTGTGTGTGTGTCTAGGCGTCAAGTCCTTTAATGGACGCCTAGGGTTTGTGTAGTTTAGCCTCAAGATCGATTTGATCCTTGTTATAGGTAGATAACACGTTTTATTATTCATAATAAAATTGAGGCGATTGTGGAAAAACCTTGTTGAAATATATTGATGTTCTTATTGTTATTCCGCTGTGTATCAATATTATGTGTCCTAGATAATATGAGGTCTAAACAACCTCGAGCTACAATGATTCTACAGGTGGTATCAAAGATCGTTTGCTCAAGGTTTGTTAGACCTCATCTAGGAATTAACACAATAATAATGAATAACAATATTGTACGCAGCGGAATAATCAAACGAATCATTATTATTAAACAAGGTTTGTCGAATGATTCTTGTAGCTTATACAAACTACGAACCCTAGGCATCCATTAGAGGACTTGATGCCTAGAACACACACACCCCTTTAATGACTACATTGTGGAAGACATGTGTATTAAAACCTACACCCTATCCTCTTTATATAATAGAGGATTAGGGTTACAAAGACTCTAAATTGACAATTAAGGTCCTTCATCTTTGTCTTCATAAGTATCCTCCATCTTTCATATTTTGTCAATATCAACTCTATTTAATTCCTAACAATCTTTCCCTAGTTGAGATACCACTTGTTAATCCCAGTTGAGCTTAATCGATCTTGTTAATTATCCTAGATGTGGATCTAAGATAATAGGTATAGAGACTGTTCTTGAACAATCTATTAATTACTATGCGGAATTTAGTAATTAATCTTAAGAAGAATTAACAATTAACAGAGAGTAATTCTCTCAACGATCACCTCAATATATTAATATAGGGTTACTCAAAAGTAACAGGGTTACAACGTACCATGAAGTGAATACAAGACAATATGTATGCTAACAATCGTATACTAGCCCTAACCCTAGATCCTCCTTTTATAGACTTAAGGAGTCCTAGTCGGTTACAAAACTTTCTATACAAGAATAATATCTATTCGTATCTTTACCATAAACAAACTATACATATCTAATAAGCAGCAGGATCATTACTCTAGCAGCAGAATCCTCGAAGGCTAGCAGTAGAATGACACTTAGCTTATTTCCCCATTCGTCAGTTATCACCAACAGCAGAATGTATACACTAGCAGTAGGATGATTATGCCTAGCAGCAGAATCATACTTAGTGTATTTTCCTTAAGTACCATGAGCAGCAGAATAACATTCATAGCAGCAGCATCTTCAAAGTAGCAGCAGCTTCTTTTAAACCCAACAATCCTCCCCTAAACTTGATATTTTCTCCCAAAATATACAAGTTTCTTCTAAGCACAAAAATACACAAAGAGGATGCTTCCAAACACTTTCTACTGCTTTGAAGACTTAGATTGCAGCACCTTTTTATACTTCTCTACTAACTCATAAGCTTGATGATCTGAGAGAAATGCTCTCTGTAACCTCAACTTACCAGGCTGTATCATCTGAGTAAGAATAGCAATATTGTTGGTGAAGGGGTATTCTTTTTCCAACAGCATGTATACACTTACACCTCTACCAACCAACTCATGTACTCCACATGATTGATATAGATAACATTTATGAACCTTGTTTGAATTTAGCAAATCCTTCCATTCAAGATCTCTCTCATCTGGCTCAAACATATTCTTCAAATAGTAATAATGCAACCTTTCATAGATCACATCAGGTCTTCTATCACCATAATTTTCCTTATAGAGCTTCCAGAGTCGTACCATATCATTCCTATCCATGTAATGCAACATCTGTGAAAATCTGATAAACTTCTGACATAAGCCATCTGATTCCTTGATTTCCCACCATGCTTCACTTCCATCCTGTATATCATGTGTATAAGAAATGATTGGGTACTTTGTTGTTAAGGGAACTGCATTGGCTATCTCAGGTTCTTTTTGGGGTGCTAGAACTGTGAGATCTATTATTCTCTTCATATCATCTGCAGTTACCTCTTCAGTTCCATACTCATTGGCATTTGATTCCTTTTCACCTTTAGAATTGCTTTCTGAATCACTCATTACTACAGATTTAGCTCTTTTCTTCTTCCTTCCAATAGACTTTAACCTTCTTCCATATCTCTTTACACCAATTGTAGAACTTTCTTTTATCTCTTCTTTCACAACTTCTGATTCTTTCTCCTTCTCTTCAACAACCTTCTCTTTTTCACTTACAACCTTTTCTTTTTCAATTTCAGACACCTTCTTTGTAACCTTTGCATCTGGATTCATGTAAAAATTTGCAGGCATCTGTCTTGTAAGCTTTGCAACTTCAGCATCTGACAATGGTTCAACAGGTCTATTTAACCTTGCAAAAGTTTCAAAGTAAGCCTTCTGAATAGCAGCATGTGTCATCCCTCTGAAAGAACTAGCTTTCCAGTAGGTTTGATTCTTTAAATAGTTTTCCATGTAGACAATCTGATCAGCTTTTGAAGGCTTTTTCTTCTTATAGCCACCTTTTTTTGACTCTGTTTCTTTCTGAATTCTCATAACAAATCATCAATAGCATTTTGTCTTTCAACAGCAGTATATCTTTCTCTTTCTTCTCTCTGAGCCTTTTTAGCCAATTCCCAATCTTCTTGTTCTTGCTTTTTCCTTTCAATTTCATCTTCTGCATCCAATTGTGCTTTCAATCTCCTGGCAACTTCTGCATCAGACTCACTTTGTTGTTCATTTGAAGCAGCATCTAGAAATTTGAACTTTTGTTTGGGCTCTTCAACTAGAATTCTCTTTCCTTTGTCTGTTGATGCAATAGCTGGTTGTGCAGGTTTTGGAATTGGTGCAGGCTTTCTTATGACAACTCCTTTTTCTTTTGATTTTGAAGGTTGTGGTGCAGGTTTAGTTAAAGTTTGTTGTGGTGTTGTTGTAGCAGTAGTTTTGATAGTTGGGATAACTTTTGGTGATTGTTGTGATTTTGCTTGAAGGTTTAGCATGATTTAGGCTATGGGTATGGTATATTCATCTGATTCAGCAGCAGAACCCTTTTCTGAACCGGTAGCAGAATCCTTCATCCCAGCAACAGAATGTCCTGCATCAGCAGCATAATCATCCTGTGCCTTCTTCTCACCAACATCAGCAGCAACATCGAGAAAATATCAAGTTTAGGGGAGGATTGTTGGGTTTAAAAGAAGCTGCTGCTACTTTGAAGATGCTGCTGCTATGAATGTTATTCTGCTGCTCACGGTACTTAAGGAAAATACACTAAGTATGATTCTGCTGCTAGGCATAATCATCCTACTGCTAGTGTATACATTCTGCTGCTGGTGATAACTGACGAATGGGGAAATAAGCTAAGTGTCATTCTACTGCTAGCCTTCGAGGATTCTGCTGCTAGAGTAATGATCCTGCTGCTTATTAGATATGTATAGTTTGTTTATGGTAAAGATATGAATAGATATTATTCTTGTATAGAAAGTTTTGTAACCGACTAGGACTCCTTAAGTCTATAAAAGGAAGATCTAGGGTTAGGGCTAGTATACGATTGTTAGCATACGTATTGTCTTGTATTCACTTCAAGGTTCGTTGTAACCCTGTTACTTTTGAGTAACCGTATATTTATATATTGAGGTGATCATTGAGAGAATTACTCTCTGTTAATTGTTAATTCTTCTTAAGATTAATTACTAAATTCTGCATAGTAATGAATAGATTGTTCAAGAACAGTCTCTATACCTATTATCTTAGATCCACATCTAGGATAATTAACAAGATCGATTAAGCTCAACTGGGATCAACAAGTGGTATCAGAGCTTGTGATCTAGAGACTGATATCGAGAAGAATTTTTGTTAATCAAGATCTGTTCAACATCTACTTCTGCAATGGAATCGGAATCTCATCATATGGTGACAGCATCCAAGGTACCAATGCTCAAGGTTGGTGAATACAAAATCTGGAAGATGAGGATTGAGCAATACATGAAGATGTTAGACTACTCCATGTGGGAAATTGTTGAAGATGGAGATAAACTACCTGCTAAGGCTGCTGATGGGGTTACTCTACTACCCATTAAAACTAATGAGGAGAAGGCTCAGCGGAGACTGGAGATTAAGACTCATAATACCCTCTTGCTAGGGATACCCAATGAGTATCAACTGAGCTTCAGTAACACAAAGACTGCTAAGGATTTGATGGCTGCTATTGAACTCAGATTTGGTGGGAATGAGGCCACCAAAAAGTCTAGGAAGAATATGCTCAAGCATCAATTTGAAAACTTGTTGATCCCAGTTGAGCTTAATCGATCTTGTTAATTATCCTAGATGTGCATCTAAGATAATAGGTATAGAGACTGTTCTTGAACAATCTATTAATTAATATGCGGAATTTAGTAATTAATCTTAAGAAGAATTAACAATTAACACACAGTAATTCTCTCAACGATCAACTCAATATATTAATATACGGTTACTCAAAAGTAACAGGGTTACAACGAACCTTGAAGTGAATACAAGACAATACGTATGCTAACAATCGTATACTAGCCCTAACCCTAGATCCTCCTTTTATAGACTTTAGGAGTCCTATTCAGTTACAAAACTTTCTATACAAGAATAATATCTATTCATATCTTTACCATAAACAAACTATACATATCCAATAAGCAGCAGGATCATTACTCTAGCAGCAGAATCCTCGAAGGCTAGCAGTAGAATGACACTTAGCTTATTTCCCCATTCGTCAGTTATCACCAGCAGCAGAATGTATACACTAGCAGTAGGATGATTATGACTAGCAGCAGAATCATACTTAGTGTATTTTCCTTAAGTACCATGAGCAGCAGAATAAAATTCATAGCAACAGCATCTTCAAAGTAGCAGCAGCTTCTTTTAAACCCAACAAGCACTATGTCAACAACCTACCTTAAGGCAGAGAAAACCGTACACGTCGCTTATCCTATTTCCGACACTAAGCTAGATGTCGAGTGCTAATCTTAGCTAGCACCAATCTACCAAGGTCCACGTGACCAATCACTCAAGCTAAGTGGCTTCAAGAGATCACGAAGATCTCAACACGATCACAATGATCAACTCTCACTTCACTCAACCTATTCTATCTACTCTAGATCCTTTGATCAATCACACAAGCCCAATGGCTTCAAGAGATTTTCACTATCTCTTAAGATCACAATGATCTTCACTCACACTCTCACAAAAGAAAAATAATCTTGATGTATGCTATGATATAATCAAGGATGTAACAAATGTTACAATAAACCTAACAACTATAACTCTTGTATCTTCTTGGATACTTTGAGCTCTTCTCTTGCACTTGAAGAGGTATGATAACACTTTGTATCTTCTTGGATACTTTGTGTTCTTCTCTTGCTATTGAAGAGGAATGAAGAGGATCACTTGATGGGATGATAGGATCACTATTGAACAAAAGAAAAACTAATCTAAATGATCAAAGAAAGAAAGTGTGAAGAGGGTTTTGAACTCAGAAAGTTCTGTGTGAAAAAGGATGCCCAAAAACTGTGAATAGGGTTGGTATTTATAGGCAGAAAAAATCTGGCCGTTACAGAGGGACGGCTCCACTAAATCACCCACGGCAACAATAAATTTAGTGGAACCGTGGAGCCGTCCCAGACAAAGACGCTCCAATTTTTGTCTTTTCTGGTGAAAACTTATTTGGGGAAGTTTGGAGCTGATTTTGGGGGGAAAAATAGCTGTTATGTATTTTAAACTTATTTTTCCATTAAAACATTTCTTAATTATTCAAAAATAATTTGTCATGTACATTTTTGAAAAAATGTTTTGTCACATTAAAATGTGAAGTCTTAAAACCCAAAATCACTTCTTTGATCATTTGTCAAGTTGTAAGTTTGTTCTAGAGTGATTTGCGTGGAAACGGGATCTTCCAATTAAAAACTTGTTTACGTTAATTTTAACGTAACGTGATTTCACATTTTGTCATCATCAAAACGTGAAGTAATCGAAAGATATAAATAACGTTTTTAGAACATTATTTGCATCAACATGATGAAAGTCAGGTGTTACTTAAAGTTCCAAGAAAGGGCAACATGTACAGTGTTGATATGAAGAAGATTGTTCCTAAAGAGTCTCTTACTTGTCTTGTAGCAAAAGCCACATTGGATGAGTCCATGTTATGGCATAGAAGACTTGGTCATGTCAACTTTAAGACCATTAATAAAATTGTTAAAGATGGTTTGGTAAGATGCTTGCCTCATAAACGTTTTGAAAATGACCAGACTTGTGTTTCCTGTCCTAAAGGCAAACAACACAAGGCTTCTTGTAAGCCCAAGACCCAGAACTCTGTTACTCAACCTTTGTTTATGCTGCATATGGACTTGTTTGGTCCTACATCTATAAGTAGTATTATGCATAAAAGGTACTGTCTTGTGGTTACTGATGACTATAGTAGATTTACGTGGGTTTTCTTTATAGGATCTAAGGATGAGACACCTAGCATTCTTAAGATATTTATAACTGAGATAGAAAACTTAGTGGATAAGAGAGTAAAAGTTATCAGATGTGACAATGGGACAGAGTTTAAAAATAGAGTTATGGATGATTTCTGCAAGAAAAAAGGTATTAAGAGAGAGTTTAGTGCAGCTAGAACTCCTCAGCAGAATGGGGTTGCTGAAAGGAGAAATAGGACACTAATAGAAGCTGCTAGAACCATGTTAGCTGACTCTAAGCTGCCCATCACTTTTTGGGCTGAAGCAGTTAATACTACTTGTTATGTGCAGAACAGGGTTTTGATAGTTAAACCTCACAACAAGACACCATATGAACTGTTTAGGGGTAGAACACCTGCTTTAGGTTTTCTAAGACCATTTGGGTGTCATGTCACTATTCTCAATACCTTAGATCATCTAGGAAAATTTGATGGTAAATCAGATGAAGGTTTCTTGGTTGGATACTCAATGAATAGCAAAGCCTTTAGGGTATACAACACAAGAACAAGGAAAGTTGAAGATAACCTACATGTTCAGTTTCTAGAGAATAAATCTAATATTGCAGGAGAATGTCCAAAATGGCTATTTGATCTTGATACTCTAACCCAATCAATGAATTATGTGCCAGTTGCTGCAGGAACATTTTCTAATAATTTTGCAGGTTCAGAAGATGGTGTTTCAACAGATGAACCTAGATTGGTAAAGGAGAAAGATCAAGATCATGTACTGATGCCTATTTAGAATAGTGTGGATTTATCTTCAAAGAATGGTGAACCTTCTACTGATGCAGACAAAGAAGGTTTTGAAGATGAAAACAATGAAGATGGAGTTCAAGAACATGAGAATCAAGAAAATAGTACAAATGAAGATTGTAATACTGAGCCTCAAGTTGGTACTGCTAGGAAAATGTTCATACTGTTGGCCCTTCAGATACTAATACTGCTGATTTCTCAGAAGATGAAGTGGATATCAACAATTTACCACTTACCTATCCAGTTCCCACAACTCCACATACAAGAATACACAAAGTTCACTCCCTAGACAATGTGATTGGTGACATACAGTCTGGTGTGAAGACAAGAAGGCAAACTATGACTTCAGATCAGCAAGGCTTTCTCAGTGCTGTTTATGAAGAAAAGAAGCATGAGGATGCCAACACATATCTATTTTAATGTTTCCTTTCCCAATCTGAGCCTAAGAACATACTTAAAGCCTTAGAAGACTCAAGCTGGGTGGAAGCTATGCAAGAGGAGCTTCTCCAATTCAAGATTCAAAAGGTTTGGGTACTAGTTGATTTACCCAAGGGTATGAGAGTCATTGGAACCAAATAGGTTTTCAGAAACAAGAGAGATGTAAAGGGGATAATGATCAGAAACAAGGCAAGACTTGTAGCCCAGGGGTATACACAAGAAGAAGGAATAGACTATGAAGAGGTTTTTACTCCTGTAGCTAGGATTGAAGCCATAAGATTATTCTTAGCTTATGCTTCTTTTATGGGCTTTACTGTTTACCAGATGGATGTCAAGAGTGCCTTTCTCTATGGTACTATTGAAGAGGAGGTATATGTCTCTCAACCTCTAGGTTTTGTAGATCCAGAATTTCCTGACAAGGTGTACAAGGTAGTGAAAGCTGATTGCACCAAGCTCCAAGGGCCTGGTATGAAACATTGGCTTCTTATTTGTTAGAGAATGGATTCCAAAGGGGTAAGATTGATCAGACTCTCTTTATCAAGAAAAATAAGGGGGATATCTTGCTCGTACAGGTTTATGTGGATGATATTATATTTGGATCCACAAAGAAGGAGATGTGCTTAGAATTTGAGAAACTTATGCATGATATGTTTCAGATGAGTTCCATGGGGGAACTTACCTTCTTTTTGGGGTTGCAAGTAAAACAATCAACTGAAGTCATATTTATCAGTCATGATAAATATGTGACTGAGATACTAAGGAAATTTCAATTTACTGATGCTAAAGTGGCAAGCACACCTGTTGATCCAGAGAAACCTTTGGTTAAAGATGTTGATGGGGAAAGTGTTGATGTACACACTTACAGATCTATAATAGGGTCCTTGATGTATCTTACATCCTCAAGACCAGATATCATGTTTGTTGTGTGTGCCTGTGCAAGGTTTCAAGTCAATCCCAAGGCTTCCCATTTAGTTGCTGTAAAGAGGATCTTTAGGTACTTGAAGGGTCAACCTAAGTTGGGTCTATGATATCCTAGGGAATCACCTTTTGATTTGGTGGCATACTCAGATAGTGATTATGCTGGTGCAAGTCTGGATAGGAAATCAACATCTGGTGGTTGTCAGTTCCTTGGTTGCAGACTTATATCATGGCAATGCAAGAAGCAGAAAATTATGGCAACTTCTACAACTGAAGCTGAGTATGTAGCTACTGCAAGCTGCTGTGGTCAAGTGCTTTGGATTCAAAATCAACTGCTTGACTATGGGTATAATTTTTTGAATGCCATGATATATATTGACAATAGCAATACAATATACATTATTAAAAATCTAGTGCAACATTCTAAAACAAAACACATAAAAATTAGGCATCACTTTATAAGAGACTGCAATGAGAAAAAATTGGTTCAAGTTGTTAAAATTGATACTGCTCAAAACTTTGCAGATCTTCTCACTAAAGCTAGTCAGATTGAAGGTACTGGTACTGCTAGTCAAGATTGAAGGTACTGGTGTAACACCCCGACCCGACAAGGGCAAAGATGTCACAAGTACATGGTTTCATATCAGAATAAACATAGCATCCTCGAATAAAACAGCGGAAATCAATACATAAATCAAAAGAGTAAGTCATCAAGACTTAATTACAAAGGTAAGACAGAAATAATGAAATACATAACAAAATCCAAATGATGAAATGATCCAACTGAAACGAGCTTCACTCAGATACACTCTTCCCAAAAGCCATACCCCAGCTCCTAGCTTAAATACCTGCCGCGGGAAAAGAAACGCGGCTGAGCTACACGAGCTCAGTGAACAGATATAACGGTAACAACAATCATAATGAAATAGGGAAAACGAAAGGAATCATACATGATGTGATAATAGATGAGAAGAAGAAATAAAGGTTATACAGAGATATAAGAAACATGGATAGTATCATGAGTAATGGTGAAGTAATCAAAAGATCCCAACAAGCCCAACATACCAAGCCCAGTACAGAGATAAGTCCAGTATCATACCATAGGGTGTCAGTAATGGAAGGTAAAGGTCACAAGTCTATAAGGTGCATGGAAAACAGTAATCCTCTACGAGCCCAGAAACATGAACATGAAATCATAATCATACCGCCATGTAGAGAGATGTTCCTCTCATTAATCCCAAGAATCAGAAATGGAGTAGCTAGCTCCCAGAGTGTGAAAGACGTGTATCGCACACACCATCAGTCACCATAAATAATATATCATGTAACAGGTCAGGTCAGGTCAAGTCTAGGATGCATCCATACGCCCCAGGTGGCCAGAGTCTGCCTCTACGTAAATCATAATCATAACAGGGACGGGATAGGTCATCACTCTCCTACCCTAGAGTCATGCCATCGGTGCATCGACTGACATGGACATGAAACCCTCATGCCTAGTGAGTGGCTCGTAGTATCACACTGTGGGTTAAGGTCAGGTATCATGTATCATGTGTCAGGTGTCATGCATCAGGAATCAGTATCATGTATCAGGTATCAGTATCATGTATCAGGTGTCAGGTCCAAGTTTCAGGTGTCAGGTTCAAGTATCAGGTGTCAGGTTCAAGTATCAGGTATCAGGTTCAAGTATCAGGTGTCAGGTTCAAGTATCAGGTGTCAGGTTCAAGTATCAGGTGTCAGGTGGTCCAGGTCATGATTTATATCGGGTTTCAAGTCATGGTTTAGAACAAAGGATCAGGACAGGAGTTCAAACAAGGGTTCAAGTTGAAAGGTTCATATCAAATATTTCTAGGTTCAAGTCAAGGTTTATAGTAAGGTTCATGACAATTCATTATAAGAAGACAGGCAAGGTTCACAGAACAAGGAAACATAAAAATGAACCAGAAGTCAGAAAATGAGACGAAGGCACCTTACTAGAGAAGGGCAGAATATCTGTACCTTATTGCTGATAACGGAAAATACTGGAAAGATGATCAAGAGCACAAGACTACTCCCTCTTCACACCTAGAGGAGTAACGACATGAATTATAAACCCTTCTTTTTTAAGTAACTTTCCATTTTAGCTTTTAGATTCCTCAAGTTACTCTTTTAGTCCTTTAGGTTTCATAATTTACACTTTATATCCCTTTAGTTTCAAAAGTTACACTTTAGACCCTTAATTTATCAAAGTTTCACAATGGTCACTCATTTTATCATATTATAAGAATATATCCTCAATTTTACAGAATTTACACAATAGGTCCCTCTAGTTTACAAAGTTACATATTTAGTCCTTTAATTTATAATTTCAACTTTATATTATTAATAATTACATATTAACCCATTAAATCACCAAATTTACACGTAACCCCATGAATAGATTAAATTACTCAAAACAGCCCCAAGTTTCAGAAATTACAAGTTTAGTCCCTCTATTTAATAATTTTATAATTCGAGCCATAATAAAACCCTAAAACATTTTAACCCTCTAAAATACAAAAATGACATTAGACCCCTTCCTTTTATATTTTTCCCAGCAAGTACATGATCTAAATTAAGTTTTAAAACTGACCCACAAGTTTTAGAAATTACAAAACACACCCTTAACTTATTATTTCCAAATCGTTACACATAAAATCTTGTCTAAATCGAACCCTATTAATCCAAATCATTATACCATCATTCTATCATCATTATACCATGTTAATTTCCAGGTTTCATTACCTCAAAACCCTAGCTCGATCGGTTTGATAATTTTCCCAAAATTTTTCTTTTATTCTTTTTAATTTCTTTAAAATCGGTAAAACTAAATAAATCAAGAATAATTATTTTAGGCCTTAACAATTCGAAATATAATTTTTCCCAGATTAGTATGATCATATGGAGTCCAAATAAAATAAATATGAAGCCTCAAAAATTCGAATTGAATTATTTAGGGTTTATACACGTTTTTAAGATTTAATTCACAAATAATTGTTAGATCATGCAGGGATTGACTTTTACATTTTATTTGGTGTTCATAACATATATAGGGTCTGAGAAAAATACCAAATCAATATTTGAACGTGTGGATAGGGTGTACGAATTGTTTCCTTACGCGTATGAGCAAATCAAACAAGAATTCACCACGGCTTCAAAAATGATCTAAAAATCATGAAACCAATTTTCACAGGTCACATATAATGTGAGGAATACAAGAAAAATAAGAAACGAATTTTTGGATGGTCGAATGAAGAAAAAAAGAATTATACCTCTTTATTTTCAGTCGCGACAAAGAAAAATCACCAAAGACGAACAAGACCACGAACACCACCACAATAATTTTTCTTAGGCTCTTTAGATGATGCTTAATCACAAAAAATTGAGTGTGGAATTTTAGGATGATCGAATGGGGCTATGCAATTTAATTTGTGTGTGTGCTATCAATCGGCTATTAGGGTTTTTGAAGAGAAAATTGTGTTTGCTATAAAATGGTAAATCCGGTCAAAGGGGAGGGTAATTGGGCCATATTTTTGGAATTTTTGATTAGGCAATTAATGGTTTTAATTATCTCCCTTAATTGCTCTTAATTTCCTTTAAATAACTTTTATTTAAATCATGAATTTGAATTTAAATAACATTAGGCGCCCAAGGGCATTTTGGTAATTTTCATGGCTTGTATAAATGTTAAATGAAGTTGTTAAAAATATTTGGGGTCATAACTTATGCATTGCCAGAAGTTTGGAATTTATTTGGTGCTTTACGTATGTTTTATTTAAGTTTTAAATTCCCAGGGGCAATTTGGTCATTTTACATGTTTAGGATTTTCGGGTATTACAACTCTTCCCCACTAACAAAAAAAATTTCGTCCTCGAAATTTGCAGGGACATAGAAGAGCGAACATGACAGAAACGAGACAGAATATGCCAGAGCAGATAAGCGTTACTTGCAGCAGACTTGGAATAGCATAACGGACTTCATCATGGAATGACGGAGATAACGGGTAGAGTAAAATCTCTTAGGGTAGAGCAGAATGAAGTACATACTTGGTTTCTTCCATCGGATCATGATCATAAAATACTCAGAACAAATCAAGCCAAAATCTCATAATTCAACTTGGAATGGCATTATTAGATCAAAATCCAAAATATTCGTACGAAAATCAAGAGAAAGTCAATGCGTCATAAACGGAAAGGAAACGTGCGTATCAAATCATTCAAACAAACAGAAGGAAACAAATCATGCAGGCGATCTCTTCAGGCTGAGACAGGAGTCGCATCGGCAGGGTCCTTCTTGTCATCCTCGAGGTTGTCCACGTTGCGGGGCTGGATTCGTACCACTCCATTCTCCTCAATGAAGTTGGGGCACTTGCCTGCGTACCGAATGACCGCTCCATCTTTGTAGATCACCTGGGTGGAGTACTCTAGCACTTCTGCTCCATCTTTGTTCACTATGGTCAGCTCCTCCTCGATATAACACGGCCATATACTAGCAGGAATTAACCTTCTCCTTGCCGTTCTCCATATCTTCCCAATCTTCCTGTTGCCGGTAGGATAAACGATGGTCCATCGTTGCTTTTTCCGTGCGGAGTACTCTCGAGCGCGCGTGGACACCATCTACACGATTAGCAGAACGATCAGAAGGAGTATATAGATGACAAAATAGAATACAAAAGGTGTCGACATGAGCAAGTAGGATAACAGAAGCAACGGAAGAGAGTGCGCGGATGGAAACCTAATGTCTACCCAGATCCTCACAGGTCAAATGGCCTAAGCCGAAGGTTTTCGGGTGCCTGTATCTCTGATACCATAAATTGTAACACCCCGACCCGACAAGGGCAAAGATGTCACAAGTACATGGTTTCATATCAGAATAAACATAGCATCCTCGAATAAAACAGCGGAAATCAATACATAAATCAAAAGAGTAAGTCATCAAGACTTAATTACAAAGGTAAGACAGAAATAATGAAATACATAACAAAATCCAAATGGTGAAATGATCCAACTGAAACGAGCTTCACTCAGATACACTCTTCCCAAAAGCCATACCCCAGCTCCTAGCTTAAATACCTGCCGCGGGAAAAGAAACGCGGCTGAGCTACACGAGCTCAGTGAACAGATATAACGGTAACAACAATCATAATGAAATAGGGAAAACGAAAGGAATCATACATGATGTGATAATAGATGAGAAGAAGAAATAAAGGTTATACAGAGATATAAGAAACATGGATAGTATCATGAGTAATGGTGAAGTAATCAAAAGATCCCAACAAGCCCAACATACCAAGCCCAGTACAGAGATAAGTCCAGTATCATACCATAGGGTGTCAGTAATGGAAGGTAAAGGTCACAAGTCTATAAGGTGCATGGAAAACAGTAATCCTCTACGAGCCCAGAAACATGAACATGAAATCATAATCATACCGCCATGTAGAGAGATGTTCCTCTCATTAATCCCAGGAATCAGAAATGGAGTAGCTAGCTCCCAGAGTGTGAAAGACGTGTATCGCACACACCATCAGTCACCATAAATAATATATCATGTAACAGGTCAGGTCAGGTCAAGTCTAGGATGCATCCATACGCCCCAGGTGGCCAGAGTCTGCCTCTACGTAAATCATAATCATAACAGGGACGGGATAGGTCATCACTCTCCTACCCTAGAGTCATGCCATCGGTGCATCGACTGACATGGACATGAAACCCTCATGCCTAGTGAGTGGCTCGTAGTATCACACTGTGGGTTAAGGTCAGGTATCATGTATCATGTGTCAGGTGTCATGCATCAGGAATCAGTATCATGTATCAGGTATCAGTATCATGTATCAGGTGTCAGGTCCAAGTTTCAGGTGTCAGGTTCAAGTATCAGGTGTCAGGTTCAAGTATCAGGTATCAGGTTCAAGTATCAGGTGTCAGGTTCAAGTATCAGGTGTCAGGTTCAAGTATCAGGTGTCAGGTGGTCCAGGTCATGATTTATATCGGGTTTCAAGTCATGGTTTAGAACAAAGGATCAGGACAGGAGTTCAAACAAGGGTTCAAGTTGAAAGGTTCATATCAAATATTTCTAGGTTCAAGTCAAGGTTTATAGTAAGGTTCATGACAATTCATTATAAGAAGACAGGCAAGGTTCACAGAACAAGGAAACATAAAAATGAACCAGAAGTCAGAAAATGAGACGAAGGCACCTTACTAGAGAAGGGCAGAATATCTGTACCTTATTGCTGATAACGGAAAATACTGGAAAGATGATCAAGAGCACAAGACTACTCCCTCTTCACACCTAGAGGAGTAACGACATGAATTATAAACCCTTCTTTTTTAAGTAACTTTCCATTTTAGCTTTTAGATTCCTCAAGTTACTCTTTTAGTCCTTTAGGTTTCATAATTTACACTTTATATCCCTTTAGTTTCAAAAGTTACACTTTAGACCCTTAATTTATCAAAGTTTCACAATGGTCACTCATTTTATCATATTATAAGAATATATCCTCAATTTTACAGAATTTACACAATAGGTCCCTCTAGTTTACAAAGTTACATATTTAGTCCTTTAATTTATAATTTCAACTTTATATTATTAATAATTACATATTAACCCATTAAATCACCAAATTTACACGTAACCCCATGAATAGATTAAATTACTCAAAACAGCCCCAAGTTTCAGAAATTACAAGTTTAGTCCCTCTATTTAATAATTTTATAATTCGAGCCATAATAAAACCCTAAAACATTTTAACCCTCTAAAATACAAAAATGACATTAGACCCCTTCCTTTTATATTTTTCCCAGCAAGTACATGATCTAAATTAAGTTTTAAAACTGACCCACAAGTTTTAGAAATTACAAAACACACCCTTAACTTATTATTTCCAAATCGTTACACATAAAATCTTGTCTAAATCGAACCCTATTAATCCAAATCATTATACCATCATTCTATCATCATTATACCATGTTAATTTCCAGGTTTCATTACCTCAAAACCCTAGCTCGATCGGTTTGATAATTTTCCCAAAATTTTTCTTTTATTCTTTTTAATTTCTTTAAAATCGGTAAAACTAAATAAATCAAGAATAATTATTTTAGGCCTTAACAATTCGAAATATAATTTTTCCCAGATTAGTATGATCATATGGAGTCCAAATAAAATAAATATGAAGCCTCAAAAATTCGAATTGAATTATTTAGGGTTTATACACGTTTTTAAGATTTAATTCACAAATAATTGTTAGATCATGCATGGATTGACTTTTACATTTTATTTGGTGTTCATAACATATATAGGGTCTGAGAAAAATACCAAATCAAGATTTGAACGTGTGGATAGGGTGTACGAATTGTTTCCTTACGCGTATGAGCAAATCAAACAAGAATTCACCACGGCTTCAAAAATGATCTAAAAATCATGAAACCAATTTTCACAGGTCACATATAATGTGAGGAATACAAGAAAAATAAGAAACGAATTTTTGGATGGTCGAATGAAGAAAAAAAGAATTATACCTCTTTATTTTCAGTCGCGACAAAGAAAAATCACCAAAGACGAACAAGACCACGAACACCACCACAATAATTTTTCTTAGGCTCTTTAGATGATGCTTAATCACAAAAAATTGAGTGTGGAATTTTAGGATGATCGAATGGGGCTATGCAATTTAATTTGTGTGTGTGCTATCAATCGGCTATTAGGGTTTTTGAAGAGAAAATTGTGTTTGCTATAAAATGGTAAATCCGGTCAAAGGGGAGGGTAATTGGGCCATATTTTTGGAATTTTTGATTAGGCAATTAATGGTTTTAATTATCTCCCTTAATTGCTCTTAATTTCCTTTAAATAACTTTTATTTAAATCATGAATTTGAATTTAAATAACATTAGGCGCCCAAGGGCATTTTAGTAATTTTCATGGCTTGTATAAATGTTAAATGAAGTTGTTAAAAATATTTGGGGTCATAACTTATGCATTGCCAGAAGTTTGGAATTTATTTGGTGCTTTACGTATGTTTTATTTAAGTTTTAAATTCCCAGGGGCAATTTGGTCATTTTACATGTTTAGGATTTTCGGGTATTGCTAGTCAAGACAGAAGGTACTGGTGGTGTATTACAAGGTACTACTGGTGTATCTCAAGGTACTGCTGGTGCAGTATATACAAGAAGACCAAAAAGATCAAGAACTGATAAGGGTAAGGGGATAATGACAGAAGAAGAACCATCTCAGAAGAGGAGTTAGATCAAAGATTTCATGAAGAAGAGTTAGCAAGGGCAGCTGAACAAGAAAGATTAGCAAAATTTATGGTTGAACACAAGTTTCAGACTGAAGAAGAAGAAATAGCTGCTCAAGTTCTTGCTGATAGAGAGCTTGTTGGGAATTATCACAAGGTACGAAGAAAACTTAGTGAAGATCAGACTTAAGTTAAGTCTGGTAGCTATGATATTAAGTCTGGTTGTTAGTTAAGTCTGGTTTTGTAATAGTTATGTTAAGTCTTGTTGACTTAATAGTTAAGTCGGGTCAGTAAAGTTAGGAAAGTTTGTTAGTATTAAGTTAGGAAAAGATATGTATGAGTTAGATATCTTTATAGAAGATACGTAATATCTTTTCACACGGTTTTGTAATTAGGGTTTTCTTCAAGTATAAAAGGAACCCTAAGGATCATTATTATGTACGTACGAATTGTGTGAGTTAGTAAAATATACGAAGTTAGTTGATAACTCTGTGTTCTTCATTGTTTGTGTTAATTTTCCGCGTTAGCATTAACAATTGTGTAAGAGTTTCTCACTTAGATTGATTTGGATTTATTCAATTCATCTACTAAGTAATCAAAGGCTACTTAGAGATCCATACAAAACGTGGACCAACAAGTGGTATCAGAGCCTTTAGAGAGACTCTGAATTCGAAGAATACAACACCACAAACAAATTCTCAATCAATTCACCCTACACAATGTCTGGCCTTTAGCAGCCTATCAACACTGAAACTTTTTCAAACCATAACAGTGAGGATGAGAGATCAAACCATGAAGAAGAAAACCCTGAAACCAGCACCTCTAAATCACAACCAACCATTCCTACAACCACCACCATATCCAACATTAAGCTTCCAATACAGAAGAGAGAAGAATATGATATATGGGCCATGGAGATGGAACATTACTTGGAGTACATTCACAGTGAAGTTTGGAAGGTTATTCAGAAGGGAAATTCAAAGAAAAGGGTTTCAGTTGGTACAGATGGACAGATTAGAATATTACCACCATTGACTGCTGAGGAGATACGGGCTGTGGAAAAGGAGAAGAAGGCCAGAACCTTGCTGCTTATGGCTATTCCAAAGGAGCATCTACAAAGGTTTCATGGTATGATAGATGCCAAGGAGATTTGGGAGGCCATTAAGAAACGTTTTGGAGGGAATGCAAACTCTAAAAAGATGCAGAAGGCTGTTCTTAGACAGCAATTTGAAACATTCAGTGTGTCAAAGGCTGAAGGATTGGAAAAGGGTTATGACAGATTTCAACATCTTCTGTCACAGCTAGAGGCACATGGTGCTGTTGTATCTGATGAGGATGCCAATCACAAGTTTCTTAGGTCTCTACCTCAAGAATGGGCAAATGTGTCAATGACTATGAGGATGAAGGATGAAGTTGACTCAATGACCCCAGATGACCTGTACAACAATCTTAGGATTTTTGAACGGGACATCAATGAAACCACTCAGGCATCTTCTAGTTTTTCAAATGTTGCTTTTGTGTCTCAAAGCAAAGGCAACACTCACAAGATTAAGTCTAGCAGTGTTAAGTCTGGTGTTTATGAAGCTTCTACAACGGAAAGAACTGCTCCTACAGGCTTTGCAGATGAGGTGATTCACTCATTCTTCGCCAATAAACAAGAAGATGAGGGCTTTATCAGTGAAGATTTGGAGCAGATAAATGATGCTGAGGTAGAAGAGATGGACATCAAATGGCACATTGCCATGATTGCTCTGAGGGTAAAAAGGTTTCAGAAGCAGTATGGGAGGTCTATTAAGTTCAATAACAAGTCTCCAGTTGGGTACACTAGAAGGACAGTTGAATGCTACAATTGTCATAAGCATGGACACTTTGCTAGAGACTGCACGGAGAAGAAGTCTGCTGATGGGTATAGGAAGAATGATGAACTGGATGACAAGATGGAAAGGAACCAGATGAGTATGGTGACATTGGAGGCTGGAGCTATTAACTGGAATGAGCACACAAAGGAAAATGAAGAGTCCAGTCATGCACTCATGGCCATTGGTTCTAGTAATGAGGTACCATTATGTTCCAAATTATGTACTGATTCCTATAATCATGTTAAGGCTTTGTGTGATGAGCAGTTGACACTGATAGGTGACCAAAAAGCACAAATTTTAGATTATAAAAATGCTCTAAAAAAATTAGAAGCACAAAAAGGCACCCTTCAGAAACAACAAGCTGATTTAAATGAAAAACTATTCTTTAAGGCTAATAAAATAAGAAAAAAAATCCCCTTTATTTGAGGGTAATACAGAATTAGCTCTATCTTAATATGAACAAGATGAAAAAATTAAAACATATAGACAACTTGGCCTAAGAATACAAAAAGAGAGGGATGATTTGAGAAAACGTGTTGATCAGTGGAATAACTCTAATAACAATCTGTTTAAATGTTGGGATTCTCAAGTGAGGTCAAATAAGAAACATGGCTTAGGGTATGATGAGGATGAGAAAAAGGCTATATTTAAGCATAAAGAGGATGACTATGAAGGTAAACCTTTATATAATCGGTTTGTTAAGGCTGATGATGTAACACCCCAACCCGACGAGGGTAGAGATGTCACAATAATGGTTTCATATCAGAACAAACACAAGCACATGACATAAATAATACAATTGAATTTCAAAAGGTTACAATGGAAAATCTAAATATACAAGGTTACAATGAAGAATACAATAATTACTAAGTCTGAATAGAAGCTCTTCTAGTCATCTCTATTTATAAATAGCTATCAAGGTCTTCTAAGTCCAATGGTACTCTCCACTCATACCCAGCTTCCTACTAAAACCTGCCGCAGGAAAAGAAATGCGGCTGAGCTATGAGAGCTCAGTGAACAGATATAACGGTAACAAAGCAGTAATAAAGAATAGTACAGAGTGTCAGAAATATAGGTCATGCAGATATAATCAGAGTCAAAGGATAAATAAAGGAGTAAGGATAAAGGGATAGGGAAATAATAAATAGATAATGGTAAAGGGAAACGGTGCAAGATTTAATGAGGGTCAAGGTAAGTAAATGTATATGGTAAAGGAAAACAGTAATCCACCACGAGCCCAGAAACAGAGATATAATATATATAACCATGCCATCATCATCAATCAGAGGGGTGTCCTCTCAGTAACCAGATAATATGAGGGGTGTCCTCATGTATCAAATGGAGTAGCTAGATCCCAGAGGTTGTGAAAGACGTGTATCGCATACACCATCAGTCACCAGAGATATAACAGATAATATAAACAGATAACAGAAACAGAACAAATCTAGGATGTATCCATACGCCCCAGGTGGCCAGAGTCTACCAATACACACCAGATAAAATAAAGTCAGGGACGGGACAGGTCATCACTCTCCTGCCCTAGAGTCAAGTCATCGGTGCATCAATGACAAGGACATGAACACCTCATGCCTAGTGAGTTGGCTCGGGTATCAAACCGTGGGTCAAAGGTCAAGTATCATGTCATAAATAGAGGGTCATGTCAAAAGGTTCAGATTATAAGGTCCATGTCAGATGTTACAGAAATGTATATCAGAGGTTCAGAAATCAGATCGGTTTATATCAGAGTTCTTCAGATCAGAGTTTATAAAAATGTCCATATTAATGTTCAGAATAAGTATATCAGATCAAGGTCCAAATTAAGGTTCAATTAAAGTTTCAAAACCAGAGTTTATAATAGGTTTAGAATAAGGTTCACTAGGTCACATCAAAGGTTCATAATCAAAAAGGGTTTATAGGTTCATAGAAAAGATTTTAATTCAAAGGTTCATATTAAACTTGTATTTAAAATAATCTTTCAGTGACTTTCATAAAACGATGTTTGGTAAGACCTTTTTATACATATAGTCTTTAAAAGAGATTTTCATAAAACCTTTAGTCCTTTAGTGCAGTTCCAATTCAAAAATTGGTATAACATCGTATCCAAAACTTTTCAAAAACATTTTCATATCATTAAGGAAAGTTCCCAATTTCAGTTCTAATGTCAAAATGAATCTTCAGGGTATTCAGAGGTTTACATATTCAGGTCACAAGGTAAAGAACGAATCATGTCAAGTATCAAGGAATAAAACAGGGTTCAGTTTATCAAGGGAACTCAGAATCAGATAACATGTCAGAAGGGTTCATAATCAAATTCTTATAACAAGGTCCTAATCAGGGATTTATAGGCAAGGGAATCATATGAAAGGTTCAAGTAAAGGGAATCATAGCAATGGCATTAATACAGAAACTGACAGATCAGAAAGATGAAAGAGATCATGAGAAACCTGTGAGAAGGTCAGAATATCTGTACCTTATGCAAAGGACAATGACTGAAATAACCAAGAAGCACACAGAACCGAAGTTACTCCCTCTCCACGGAACCCATACGAATTAATAATCACGTATTACTCTTAAGCTTGTTTTAATTAGATTACATCATTTAGGTCTCTTTCTATTTTTAGAAGCTTTCCACTTTTAGTATCTTTCTATTTTTAGAAGGTTTCCATATATAGCAAGTTTCTGATTAATAACTTTTAAGGTTATAAATGACAGTTAATTAAACTTAAAGGTTAAATATGATAAACCTCATAGTGTAGGGTTAATTATGACCACCTAGTACAGTTTACATTTAAATGTGACAACTCATCAAGGTCTAGTGTTTAATATGATAATTTGGTCTTAAGACTTGTTCTATTAAAAGTTAAATAATTCTCATATCATGCATTCTTATGAAACAACCCGACTGATCACTCTCCATGCTTATACACATATATTTAGTGAGCCAACACGCATTATATCATCACACAAGTTTAAGCCTTTAACCTACTTACCTACACATGCCTTTACTGTCTTTATATTTCATGATCGTTTCCAGATTCTATTGATTAACTTAGGGTGCGTTTTAGGTTCACTAGAGTCGACAAGGATTAGTAAAACACGACACCACATAGTCATATTCCACGATATCATCACAGCCTACCAACTCGACTCTCGACCCATCTTTACCTCGACTCAAAAAGGTTACACTCCTCGACATAAAATCGGGTTACAAGACATGACGCCCACAACTTATTGTTCAATATAAAACTTATACATATATCGATACATATAACTCATCCATGACTCTCTTTTGTCCAGCCCACTCGACCCTTTGCTCTCAATATCCAGATCATAAGCCATTATATGTAAGTGCACTGATTCGTTATTTAATGCAGAAAATCTGATTCAAATGGCGACTCTAAAACCCTATATCGACCTATACTTTACTCGTTAGTTCCAACCACCAATAGTTATCATTTTATGTGTCCTGCATCCAGGTTTGATCGTGTATAAACGAAGTCGAATTTATGTTTCCAAACCATATTTTATGAGCCCCTTTTCTACTAATATTGACCCACATATATATGTCCTCATTACATGATTTCATGCTGTTCTTAACAGGTCCAAACGACCTACATAAAATCTGATTCAATGGCCAACCTTAAAACTCTAAATCGACATGAACATTCATCATATTACTCGTTTTACTAGGATTTTAGATTTACATGATATGTTTAATATGTACTTTAAAGGTTCTTGTCATATATGTTTTAAAGATGTAGATTATGGCTGGGACATATTTGGTCTTAACAGATTAAAAACCATGGTCGAGACAGAAAAGAAAAGTGAGCATGGGTCATATAACTTTTAACCAGGTTTTGGCATGAATTTTTATAACGTTTTATAATCATACGATTCAAGGCTAATGAAACAGCAACCAACGAGAAAAGAAAACATTGGACTGATAGGTTTAAGTCGTATAGATTAGTCGTATATATGAGGTCGATCTGAACAAAGAATATGGTGTACCTTAACGTAACAGCAAGAATAAGGGTGAGACTCAACAAAATCGTTCACCACTGTTACCACAATATCGAATCTCAACAAGTCTTGATCACCACAAAAGAACACCACCCAACAAGGTTCGATTGCCACAATTACGAGTCTTGTTCTTGAAAGGGATAAGGATCTTTTTGTTTAATTGCTTGGGATCGGTAAGGAAGTGAATGAAAAAAAAAGGTCGTATATAATATGGAAGACAACATGCAATGTATCTTGAAAAAAATGGCAAGTGTATCAATTTGGTTAACGTGATTTTTGGCTAAAAAAAAAGGAAGGTTGTTTTCACAACATTATGGTCATTATCTTTTAGACTTAAAGTCTAAATTTAACTTATGAAACTATTACGTTATGGGATTGATTAAGGTGTGATTGGCCGAATTAAAAGTGATTGAGAGAGGTGCTTATTATATGCTTTAAATGAATTTTAAAGTTTTCAGGGGCAATTTAGTCATTTTGCAAGATTTCAGATTTTGGGTTTTACAGATGATTTCAAGGGAGTTCCACATCCATTGAGTGGAGACTATACTCCTCTTGAAAAAGAGGAGTTAGATGACTCTCTATTTGTGTATGGAAAAAGAGGTCCTCAAATGCCTGAGTCAACCACCTCAGATGACAAAACCAGTGAGTATTCTACTTGTCAAACTAATGACACTGAAGGATCCATTGGTGATGTCTCTGACAACTCTAAGTCTGAGTCAAAAAGTGAAGTAAAAGAGAGTCCTGAACCTAAGATTGTTAAGGAAAGTGAACCTATTGTGACTGAACCAAAGCCCCAAACAGTTAAACCTAGTTGTGTCAACCACATAAAATCTCCTAGGAAATCTGTTGCAATGAATGAGTCACCCAAAAATGATAGAGTTCACAGAGAAGTTAGGAGTAGTTACACTTACACTCCTAAGAGATGTTTTGTTTGTGGAAGTCTAAGTCACTTGATTAGAGATTGTGACTTTCATGAGAAGAGAATGAAAAGAGAGGCTGAGCTTAAAAGAATGAATGTGAATACTGGTAATGTCAATAGTAAACCAGTGTGGAACAAGGTTAACAGAATCAATCATGCCAACCAATTTGTCCCCATCCCAGCCCAACATGTTAACTCTACCCGACCAAACATTAACTTTAATTCTGGTAGACCAAATATTAAGTCTGGTTTGAGGAACTTTAATTCGGGTAGGCAAAATTTCAATTCTGTGAGGCCTAAAGTCAATTCTGGTTATCCTAATCAAATGAGACCCAGACAGCCTTTCCACATCTCACAGGTGAATACATATAATCAAAGAAACCATTTTCATAAATCTTATTCACCTGTGAGGAGACCAATTGCTAAGAATACAGCACAACCTTCAAATTCTAATGCTGTAAAGGGTAATGGGGGTTCTGCTGTTAAGACCTCAGCATGTTAGTCTTGGGATCCATTCAAGAATGAATACACCTATAAATCCCAAAGCAACAGTGGATCAGTTTCATATAAGACCTTTAAATATGTTGATCCACAAGGCGGACCCAAGCCTACTCAGGCCTGGGTTGTTAAGAGAAATTGATTTCTCTTCTTATGTTTTGTAAAGTTTGTATACTTCCAGTCCTTGGAATTGTTTTTAAGTCTTGTAATTTTTTTTTGTTCTTCTTATTTTTAGTAGTTTAATGGTTTTCAACTTTTCTAGTACGATTGTTTCTTTGTGTTTGTGCTTAACTTTGTTTTGCAGTTGTCAACTATGTATTGTTGCTAATAATTAATATATGGCAAAATGAAACAAAAGGACCATGGAGTTTTTATTCATAATCAACAAGTTACATTCAAGGATGCAGCCTACAACGCAAAATAAGATAAAAGCCTAAACATAAACAAGCCAAACGCCAACACCTACTTCTTCCTTTTTCCCTTGTCCTTCAAGTCAGGCATGGTTTTCTTGGTCCCTTTCTCCCCAAGTAGATCTCTCACTTTTGGGCTTAAGAGTCCTAGAACCTGCTTGTTTGGTTTTGGATGAGGCAACACAATGCTATTCTTAGAAGACACATCTTTTGAAGTCTCTGCTGCTTCATCCTCTGGTTCTTTTGCAGTAAGATCATAAGAAGCTAGCCAACGTTTAAGCATTGTCTTCTTTGATATCTTGTTCCTCAGGCGTGAGGTGTAGCCAGGTGGAAAATAGCCTTCCCATCCTCCATTAGATGACTCAGAAGACGAGTCGGATGAAATCTCCAAGATGTTTGATGCGGTAGGATCCATTGTGTTGAAAAAGTTTTCTCTTTGATATAAGATGATTTTGTGTTGACTATAAGGGGCCTTTTATAGAGAATATCAAGGTTTAAGGCCCTTAAATGCTCGGTTGGTGTATGAATTAACTCCTTGCAGGCATTGAGTTAATTATGGTACTTTTGGAAAGTTGACCAAAGTTTTAATTTTTTTTAGTTAAGTATCGTTGTTAATTTTAGTTAAAAAAAAAAAAAAAAAAAAAAAAAAAAAAAAAAAAAAAAAAAAAAAAGGGAATATGCAATTAAGGGGAGGTAATGTACATTTAAGGGGAGGTTAAATATACAGTTTATTAAAGTCGGGTAGCTTTAATTTTTAAATCTGGTAGTTTTTATAATTGCATTTTCTTGTAATTTTGCTTGCTTTGTCTCTTTTTCTGGCTGTTGGAACTAACATTTGCAGAAAAACTTGGATTGGTGATGATGTGAAGTCTGGCGATTGCTAAATCAATGTGTAAGTCAACTTCCTTGGTTAAGTCTGGTAAGTGGATGATTAAGTCGGGTTGACCAACTTTAAGTCTGGTAGTGTATCTGGTAATTAAAAATATTACCGTTAGGTCTGGTCAGTCAAAATAACGTGTTTTGATATAAAAATATTACCGTTAAGAATTTTCGAGAATAAGAGGTATATAAGGATAAAATTGACAAATCTTTTTCACTTTTATCTTTATTTACTTCTAAATTTGAACATCGTTATTTTCGACTAACTACTCTGCTTTTATATTACATATATGCCAAACCCTAACAAATTCTCAACCAGACTCAAATCATTTGCTTATCGATGGCTTCTCTAAAGTTTGTTGACAAGCACAACCAGGTTGGCTTCTTGAAGAAACCAACTCAAAGTGAGGGCTTCGAACAAATTGTGGATTTTATGCGTGGCTCACATATTCGGTATGCTTTACTTTATAATCCCACTATTTATGTGTCCCTTGTCAAGTAGTTCTGGAGGTCGGTTACCTCTGAGTCTCTTGATGATGGGACACCATGTTTAAGGGCTACAATAGATACTAGTGCTTTTACTGTTACTGAAGCTTCCATTAGGAGTAGTCTCCAATTGGATGATGCCTCAGGGTAATTTACTTTGCCACGTGAGGAAATTTTAGAAGGAATGAAAAACATCGGTTATCCCACTGATGGTTCTTTTACTTTTTGGAAAAACTATTTCACACCACAGTGGAGGTTTTTAGTTCATCACCTGCTCCAATGCCTAAGTCCCAAGAGTGGTGGATGGGATCAATTTGGAAGCAAAATTGCTTCTGCATTGGTTTGCCTATCACTTGGAAGAAAATTTAACTTTTCAAAACTTATTTTTGAAGGCATGGAGTCCAATGCTAAAAAGCCAAAGTTTTTGATGTATCCTAGGTTTCTGCAAATGGTTTTAAACTTTGAAACTTCAAACAAAGTGCAAACATATGAGTGTGTGGTTTTCACATCAAAATTATTTGCTAACATGAAGAGAAATTTCAAAGGGGCCCATAGGCCTTTACTTCCTGCTATGCTTGTTGGTACTAACAATGCAGGTACATCTGAGGATATACAAGAGTCATCTGATGAGGAGCAATCTCAGGAACAACCAAGATCCCCAACTCCCACACCAACACCTTCACCACAACCCAATCCTTCATCTGCTGAGAGATAACCTACACCTATTCCACAGTCCCCTCCATCACATGTTCCAAGTCCTGCACAGGAGGAGGAACGTGCCTCAATGTCTGTGGAAGAGCTTCAAACCTTAGTTCCAACTTTGCTTAAGAAGGTGACTACTTTGGAGAAGTCCAACAAAGCACTCAGTGAAGCTGTCATCACTTTGGTGAGGAAAGTGAAGAAACTGGAAAAGGCTATGGAGGATAAGGGTGTTCAATTTGATGATCAAGAAGGAGAAGCTGAAAATTCTTCCAAACAGGGGAGGACTTTAGATGCAGAACATAAATTTCAAACACCAGTTCAAGAGAAAGGCACATATTTTAGTCCAGAAGCAATGGAAGTAGCAGAGACATTTGCTCAATCCTTAGGCAAGATCAAAGAGAAGAAAAAGGGGAGAAAACTAATTCTAACTGACATGGATTCTGCTGAGGCAGGAGTTGATAAGTCTGATGCTAAGTCTGGTGAAAAGTCTGGTAATGAAATTGAGCCTGGTAATGAAATTAAGTCTGGTCAGGATAAGTCTGGTGAAGAAAGTTCTGAGGCTGTTGCTGGTAATAAGAGAAAAGGGAAGGAGATTGTTTTTGAAAATCCTTAATCTAAGAAAAAGAAAAGTCTTGAAAGGGAAGAACAAGCAAACCTGGCTAAGATTGGGAGGATTAAAGCACAAGATCTTGCTGAGAAAGAAAGATATGAACAACAAAAGAAGGAAGATGCACTTTATGCAAGAAGATTGGCTGAAGAGTCTGATGATCCATTTACACACCTGATAAATGTTGATGATGAAGTAAGAGCTAAGTATGAGGATATCAAAGCTGTTGAAGGATTGACTGCTGAAGAAAAATCCAAACAGTTAGCAGAGTTTATAAATTCAAGAGCTTCTGATGATACTTTAGGTGGATTCTTGGAAAAGATCAGACAAACTCAGAAGAAAATAAAAGTTCCTAAGAAAATGACTATGGCAGAAAAGAGGCATGACATGAAAATGTATCTAAAGAATCAAATGCATCTATCTTGGGAAAAGATGAAAGGAAAGTCATATGAGGAGATTCAAATTGCATATCTCAATGCATTTGAAAGAGATCAAAGTTATAAAGCTGTTGATTATGAGGATGTACAAAGATTTTGTTTTCAGAGTAAAAAGGTGAAAGAAAGTGATCATGTTATTAAAGCAGATAAGATGATTGAGAAAGTAACAGAGGTTGAAATGGCTTCAACTGAAGTAAGAAAAGAAGAAGAGGTGAAGAAGTCTATCACAGTGTTTACAAGAAGAAAAAGTATGGCAAGAAAAGGTAAACACAAGAAGGTGATTGAAGAAGAGGAATTAGAGGAAGAACCTTCATCTGAAGGAGCCACCATGGGGACTATTGTTTATGGCGAATGTTGAATCTAACACACCTGCTAGATCTTTGAGCCTATATGGATCCGTAGGATGCCTATGTAATCACAAGCACACTACAAGAGAACCTCTGATTATGAACAAGAAAAGAAAAGAACTAATGCTATGATCCTCTATGGATCGTATAATGAACTAAAAGATGATTTTATTGAAGATTGTTAAGTTACAAAGATATATCAAACTCATAGACGGGGTGTTCCTTTTATAATCACAAGGAACCCTAACCCTAACCCATCCTACAAGAATACGTGTAAAGAGATAAACATGATCTTTTCTATAAATAAACTTACTAAACATACGGATAACAGACAATAATATCCGCAGCAACAAACACTATCAGTAGAAACAAAATATAACTATCAGCAGCAATGAGATTTGGCAGGAACCAACACTATCGGCAGGAACCAACTTTCACTATCAACAGCAACAAGAAATATCTTATTTCCAGAAATCCCAACAATCCTCCCCTAATCTTGAGGAAATAGTGTATCTCCGAAAAGATTCCCTAAGCAGTTACTCTATTCTGAAAGTACTTTGAAGTCCATAGGGAGAGGATTAAATCAGCAGCAGCATCAGTAAGTAACCAGCAGCAACACTTGAAACTTCTAGCAGCAACTTCGATAGTTCAGCAGCAATAGGAAATCATCCTCAAAAGAAGATCTAAGCTGGTCACCATGTCATTATTCTGGATCTTGACTGCTACTATGACAATATGTACATCAAATCACTTAAGTTTCATACTATTCTCATCACATCCAGGTGTGTTAACTCCTGTGAGAGGTGAATCATTGAAAATTAATGGATTTGATGTCTCTTTACCAATAGCCATCACTACTGGAGTAGCCAATGTTTAGGTGTGTTAGACCATGGTACACTGATAACCATCTGATTTTGAGTAAACCAGCAACTATAAACGGATTTGAGTTGTCTTTACCTGTAGCCGTTTGCTCAGGACTAGCCAATTCTTTGGTTTCAACTGAACCTTGGTGAATTGAATACCAAATATGGATACCAATTGTCTTTACCACAAACCATACTTTTGTGGACTAGCCAATCCTTTGGATCCCATAAAGGGTTACATCCATGGTGAATTGAGAACCATTTCAACTCTCAGGAATGAACCATGGGTGAGTTGAAGTACCCTATAGCTTTGAGCAAGCTATTACAGCTATCAACGGATTTGATAATCACACCAGAGCCGTACCCTCATGGTGAGTCAACTCTTTCTTGTCTGCAAGACATGGTGAGTTGAATACCATTTGCTGTGTAGGTGTAAACACCAACACTGCACCTGCAAGGTGTTGCTCAAAACCACTTATTAGCACACAAAATATACAATTTTTTTTTTTTTTTTTTTTTTTAACTAAAAGAAATCAGAAACACACCAAAAGAAAAAGAAAGAAAATAAGAAAAGATAGAAAGATGTACAACAACAACAAGAAAAATCCTCCCCTTAAGCTTCAACCTCCCCTGAAGCTCAGCACCTAAGAATTGAGCATTCCAATATGAACCACCAGATAGTTGAACCTTGGACCATCAAATGCTTTAGTCAACAGGTCAGCCACATTCTCATCAGAGTCGATCTTAAGCACTTGAATAAGATGCTTCTCATAAGCATCCCTTATGAAATGATGCCTAATCTCGATATGCTTTGTTCTTTGATGAAACACTGGATTTTTAACAATACAGATAGTACTTTGGTTGTCAATGAAAATTCTAGTGTTCATGAAGTTGAACCCATAATCCAACAATTGATTTTGTAACCAAAGAACCTGTCCACAGCAGCTAGCAGCAGCAACATACTCTGCCTCAGTAGAAGATGTAGCTACAATAGTCTGCTTCTTGCATTGCCAAGAAACCAACCTTCTTCCCAAAAACTGGCAACCTCCGGTAGTAGATTTTCTATCAAAATTTGCTCCAGCATAGTCACTATCACTATAAGCTTCTAGCACAAAAGAAGAATCCTTTGGGTACCAAAGTCCCAGCTTAGGCTGTCCTTTTAAATACTTGAAGATTCTCTTAACAACATTTAGATGGGAAGTCAAAGGTGTAACCTGATGTCTAGCACAAGCACAGACTGCAAACATGATATCAGGCCTGGAAGCTATCAAATACATCAAAGAAACTATCATAGATCTGTATAAGTGAACATTTACAGCATCATCAGGTTCATGATTAGATTTAGGCTTTGGAGCTTCAAAAGGTGTTGTAGCAGTCCTCACATTGTCCAAGTCAAACTTCTTAAGTATGTCGTGAACATACTTTTCTTGATTAATGAAGATACCATCTGGTCTCTGTTGAACCTGTAAGCCCAAGAAGAATGTCATCTGCCCCATATCACTCATTTCAAATTCACTTTTCATCAAGTCCTCAAAATCCTTACACCAGGCTTCATTAGTGGAACCAAAAATAATATCATCTACATACACTTGTACCAAGATGATATCTTTAAAATTCTTCCTAATGAAAAGTGTTTTATCTATGGTTCCCCTTCTGTATCCATGTTTAAGTAGAAAAGCAGACAATCTGGCATACCATGCTCTTGGTGCTTGATGAAGTCCATAGAGTGCTTTCACCACTTTATAAACCAAATCAGGATGTTGTGGATCAACAAACCCCTGTGGTTGGGTAACATACACTTCCTCTTCAATACTCCCATACAGAAAATCACTCTTTACATCCATCTGATAAACCACAAACCCCATAAATGAAGCAAAAGCCAAAAACAGTCGAATAGGTTCAACTCTTGCTACTGGTGCAAACACCTCATCATAGTCAATACCCTCTTCTTGTCTATGTCCCTGAGCTACCAATCTAGCTTTATTTCGAACCACAATTCCACTAGCATCCCGTTTATTCTTAAGTATCCATTTAGTTCCAATTGCATGTTTTCCTTCAGGCAATGGTACTAATATCCATACCTTCTGATTCTTGAACTGCTGCATTTCCTCTTGCATAGCCTCAACCCAATCAGAATTGTCAAGGGCTTGAGCTACACTACTAGGTTCAGTTTGAGATAAAAAGCAAGCATAGAGACAATGAAGATAGTCAGTGTGATTGCTTCTTAACTGTTCTTGAATGTAACTTAGAAAAGCAGATTCTCCAAACTTGGATTGATTCAACCTTCTTCTTGTTTGAACAGGAGAATTTAGATCACCAAGAATCAAAGATTGAGGATGTACTGTGTTAATCCTCTTGGTAACAACAGGATCTACCTCATAAGTTGTGGCTTGATTAGAAATAGAGGGATTTGCTTCACCATCATAAGAGAAGTGAGTGAAAATTCCAGATCTTGACTGATGATGAGGATCACTCAGCTTAGCTACTGAAGAAAGTGAATTTCCCAGATCAGATGGACTTGGGAATCTAGTTGGAGGCTCACTAAAACCTAACAAATCAGAAGATGGAGGAGACATAGAAGCAGCAGGATCAGTGACATCGGCAGGAACAGCAGATGTATCAGCAGTAACAGGTGAACTATCAGCAGAATTGACATCAGCAGGAACAGGAATCCCACCAGCAGAAGCCATCTCTCTTCTTACTTCAGCTTCAGCATTTCTCAATAACTCCACTATTTCTTGTGAAAACCCAGAACCAAACTTTTCAGCAGCTCTCTTGGCTTGATATTCTTGTCTTTGAAGCCTAGCAAGGTCTTCTGCAAAACTTGAATTATCTTTAGTCTTATCAGAAGAATCCTTGAGTTCTGTACCTGAAAAGTGGTTAGAGGGAAAAGAAGGAACAACTATTGGTCGTTCATCACACTCTGAATCAGACTCATCATCCGAGGAACCTGCATTGTTAGATGAATAAACATTTGGACCTACAGATTGATTAGCTTTATATCTAGAATAACCCAAAGAATCAGTTAAATAATCTAGGTCAAAATACCATTCATGACCTGCACCTTGTAAATTGGGTTTGTCTTCTAGAAACCTTAAATTGAGTGTTTCTTCTATCCTCTTAGCAGATAAGTTATAAACCCTATAGGCCTTACTATGAGCAGAATATCCAACTATGAACCCCTCATCTGCCTTCTCTTCAAACTTACCTAGGTGATCACTTGTGTTCAAGATAGTTACATGACATCCAAAAGGCTTAAGGTAACTTATGTTGGGAACCTTTCCAGACAAAAGCTCATAAGGAGTTTTGTTGTGGGGAGTAGTAATAGATACCCTATTCAGCACATAGCAAGCAGTGCTTACTGCTTCAGTCCAAAACATGGTAGGCAATAAAGGTAAATGTTGGCCTGCAAAATTCATTTTCATCAAAGCAAACATTTTGGGAGTCAACCGATTCACTATCTTAGGGGATGTGTTAATTGTCTGTACACCTAAGATAATCTGAAGAAACCTAGGGTACATCAAAAATCTGTTTTTACCATTAGTGATATTCTCAATCATTCCCTCAAAAATATATTTTGCCCAATTAAATATCCTACCCTGAGATAGACAAACAAGACCAGACGCAATAGGACTTGGACATTGATCCCAACCACCTGTCTTAACACTCATGCACTGTAGTAAAGTATGAATCAAAAATCTCCATTGAGGAGACAACTTATTTTTCAAGAAAGTACAACTACCAGTGACTGGATAACCTATAGCAGCCATACCATCAGTAATATCTTGCCTTGAAAGATCATATTCCCCATGCTCCTCAGGAAATAAAAGCTGTACCCGAATCAACTCCTCAGTAATACTCACTTCTTGCTTATCAATGGTAGCAACAATCTCATCCTCCCTTCCCACAATGTGTTTAACCTTAGATGTTGCCCAGAACTGCTTAATCAGTGAATCATACACAGTAACTGGACAATAGGTGAGCGCATAGCAAATGGAAGACCCACGAAGAAATGCTAGCACTTGATCATAATCAACGCTTTTTGAAGATGACTCTAAATATGCAACCTTGTTATGATCATCCTTGTAGCGAAGAGTTGACATTGTGAAGATAAATGATCTAGGGTTCGAAAAGAGAAATTTAGGGTTTGATAGGTTTTTGAGAAATTGAGATGAGAGAAGTGCAATTTTAGGTTGGGGTTGCCAAATATATCACTTTAAATTACTTCAATTCTCCACACGTAACATTGACCAATCGACTTAAGGAGGTTTGACCAATCGGCAGCAACACTTGGTCACTCGGCAGTAATAAGAGGTTTGACCAATCGGCAGCTATGAGTTGGTTTGACCGAAGTCAATCTTCCGAACATAGTCATTAAGAATAACTTACCCGAATTGAATCTCAATACCAACCACCAATAAATTCGCACTAATCTCCATATCAATATATAACCCTCAAATCACATAACTTTATTATCACAAACTGATGAACTCCAATAAGTACATTTTATTACTATCATTTATCCTATTAATTTGACTTGTTTTACTATATTATGTATGAGGATTGATACTTAATCATTTACTTTTGTAATTCTCAGTTGAGAACAAGCATTTGGTGAAACTTGGCGATTTTGGACTAATTATGGAGCAAAACATGCATAAAGTGAAGAGTCTACTGAAATGGACAAGATCAAGTCAAATCTGCTCCAGATGCGCCGCATCTCACTCATTACATGCGCCGCATCACTATCAATATTTCACCAGATACGATCCAAGATACAAGAGGACATGCGCCGCATCCAAAGATGAAGATACGCCGCATCTTCTGGCGGTGTATGAATATTCCTGAATATTATAATCTTGGACCCCACGCGAAGTTAAGTACATGCGCCGCATCTACTTACAAGATGCGCCGCATCTCACCCTCAGACAGAAACTATAAATACCCCAAGACCAGACGAATTTCGTACGCCATATATTATAACCGAAGACCGAAGATCAGAAACCTAGGACGAATTCAGTCAAGGTAGCAGCACAAGACACACCCAAATCAAAGATACAAGAGCTGTAAGAAGGTGCTGCATGTGTTTAATTCATTAAGTAGTTTTGTTTTATTGTGTTAGTAAACTTTAATTCATCAAGATTGGTGGCTTGTGTAATGTGACAACGGAAAGGTTGCACTCCCTTAAAACTGCTTTCTCATCAATTAAAGTTTATATGTTAGTGTCTTTGGTGACTTTTATTAGTGCATTGATAACCTCTGTGGCTAGCTGAGCGTTGATCGGGTCGCCATGCCTCTGCCCTCGCCTGTTTATTAGATGCCTATGTATTCTATGGTCTGTAGAAAAGTAGGAGAAAGATAAACGGGATAGTCATAAGTAATCATTAAGGGTTTACTCGCCGATAAGATTAGAACCAACGAGAAAGGACTTAATCTCGGTGCGTTGCATCGAACTATACACTTCATATAACACTAGCAATAAAACAAGTGACAAACTACTTATCATAAGGACAGCCCTCTTATTGTCTCGAGTATTTATCTGTGTACGTGTGTGCTACTTGCTGATTCGTGCCTATTGGTTTAGTTTATTATTAATTTGCAACCAAATCGTGCCAGTCTCTCAGGCTGAACCCCCTTGCGTTAGATTAGGTTGTATAGCTAACTTAATATATTAAAATACTGATTAGAATAACTAGATAATACGTTCCACTCTTAGTGATCGACACTCTACTTACCATTATATTCATACTGACCGGGTACACTGCTCGTTAAGTGTGTGTGTTATTGATAAGTCGGCTAAATATAAATTTAAAACTTGAGTAGGCATTAAAACTGCTAAACCGCAACGACACATTACGCGCATCACAAACCAAACCAAAAATCTTCAAAATCAAGAAGAAAAAATATGAGTTCATCCAAACATCCAATCATCGAAATCTCATCAGATTCTTCCTCCTCCAGTGACTCAGGATGGAAAAACTACTTTCCCAAAATAGCATCATCCTCACAAAACAAGGGTAAGGCCAAGGTTGAGGAGGATTCATATTCATCTGATCCTCTTCCATCTACTCCTTCGTCATTTGAGTACTTTAGCTCTGATGATGAAGATTCATCAGAGTTGAAGTCCTTGACTTATTGTCAGGGTGAATGGGAGACATTCCCTCCCAATTTTCCCATTACAAATGAGCTAAGGGAACAGATGAAGGCAACTGTGGCTCTGCTAACTGAAGAGATGGAAAGGACAACTGCAAGCTTCTATCAAGTACCGGTACCAAAAGGTAATGCTCATCTTCGAGATGGATCTAGCCGAGAAAAACCTAACCCTCGAAGTCGAGACAATCGACAACGTGAAAGCCAAGATCCAAGACAAAGAAAGAATTCCATCAGACCAACTCCTAAGCCAAGCCACCCAATTCCACCAACAAGTCACTCTACTCCACAGCCAAGACAAACAAGTGCAAGGTTACGCCCTAGAACACATCAGAGGCAAGCTACCTCTAGCTCTTCAACTCAAGCCCCTGAACCAAAACAGCCACTCCCAGTGGTGTTGGCACTTCCAGTTCCCCATGTGTATGAAGAAATCAGTCGCCAGAGAGGAAGAAGGTTCATGCCTGATTATATGGGTAAGGGTAAAGGGAAGATGGAATAGGTGGTAGGGTTTAGGTAGGTTGATGTTTGAAGATTGGTATGATGTTTTGAATGATGTTGATAAGTAGCTTTTGAAACTTGTAGCTGAATGTTCTTATCTTTCTCATGATGAATGAAAATCCCTGTTTTTAGTTTAAATTTCAAGCAATGAGATATGAAGATCTGCAAAACAAAGTTAACTAACAAAAGATACTGAAAAACCTGCAAAACAAAATTAGAGAAACACAAAACATAGACATAAAGAAATGAAAACAAGACAAAAAAAACAAGCATTAGACACCCCTTAGGCTAAATCCACCCTTCAAACCAACAAACATAATTACAACAACATGATTAGCCAAACTTGACAATTACCAGGGATACCATAGAGAATAAGCCATTCCCCCTCCAAAGATTGGATTATAATAGGCAGGCCTGAAATCCCTCTGAAAATATGAAGAGGTATCAGTAGAAATGGTTCCTTGAATATCAGCAGAAACAGATGTACCAGCAGGAACAGGTCTATCAGCAGGAAAGGGACCCCTATAAAAGTTCATTCCTGCTGCTTGTAGAACATATGGTGGAATTTGTTTAACATTTTTCCACAATGATCTGGTCTGTTGTTGCCCACCATTCATTCTTTTCTCATGATAATCACAATCTTTAATGAGATGATATTGACTACCACACACAAAACATGACTTCTTCCTAACAGCCTTGTTCTTACTACACCTTTTCTTAATATAGATACCATTATCACTAGTGGAACTAGAGACACATTTGTTTTTACCAGTGTTAAGAGAGCTATTGTCAGTGGAAGCTATTTTAGAAACAGATTCATCATTAGTTGCTTCAGAAGTGAAGTCATGAGACTTGTGTGAATTTGTCTTGTCATTTGAATCACGTGAGGTATTTCCTGGGGACTTAGATTCACAGGACTTGTTGCTATTGGAACAAGAGACGAAGTCATCAGACTCATACTCAGAATCAGTTAAGTTATTTGCCTTTTTCCCATAAGTCATGTGTGATTCATCCATGTCTAATTCAAGGGCTGTGTGCATAGGAACAGGCTTAAACACTCCTCTTATAGGTGGAGGAACTGCATTCATCCCTCCTTCCTTAACAAACTTAACAGGAATTTTATAATCAACTTCCTTAGGGGTAGGATTAAATATTCTAGGATGATAATCCCCAACATCAAATCCCAACCCTTTCTTACGCCAACCTGATTGATTACCATAATTTACAAGATATTTTTCAGATTGTTGCCATGAGTTTATCCTTGCCACTTCACTATCAAGTTTAGCCTGTAATTCCTTATTTTCTAATTTTACCCTAACATTTTCTTTCTCAGAATGTTTCAGACAGTTAATGGAGTTCTCTAAGTCTCTTTCCAAAACCTTTATCTTTTGTTCATATGCTATCTGATTAGCTTCATGCCAAGCCTTTTGTTTTTCCACAGTTTTAAGAGCCTTTTTATATGCTTGAATATCTACAAACAATTTATTATATTCAGGCTCCATTTCATCAAACTCTCTCCTAAGGTTCAAGTACAATTCATGACAACCAAACTGACAATGTTGTACCTGATGAGAGGCTCCCACAAAAGCAAATTCTTCCACTTTATCCTTTGCATTATGAACCATGTTTTGAGTTTGATTGAGACAATCAGCTTCAGCAGGTTCAGCCCATTTCCTCCTCGAGTTGAATGATAGTAGGTTTCTGACTTTAATGGTCCACCTTTCGAATTTATCTGCTGATCCAGACATGGTGTTAAGGTTTAGAGAGATTAATTTAGAGAACTTTTGCTTCTTGATCAGAGATCCTCACGAGGCTCTGATACCACTTGTTGAATCTAACACACCTGCTAGATCTTTGAGCCTATATGGATCGGTAGGATGCCTATGTAATCACAAGCACACTACAAGAGAACCTCTGATTATGAACAAGAAAAGAAAAGAACTAATGCTATGATCCTCTATGGATCGTATAATGAACTAAAAGATGATTTTATTGAAGATTGTTAAGTTACAAAGATATATCAAACTCATAGACGGGGTGTTCCTTTTATAATCACAAGGAACCCTAACCCTAACCCATCCTACAAGAATACGTGTAAAGAGATAAACATGATCTCTTCTATAAATAAACTTACTAAACATACGGATAACAGACAATAATATCCGCAGCAACAAACACTATCAGCAGAAACAAAATATAACTATCAGCAGCAATGAGATTCGGCAGGAACCAACACTATCGGCAGGAACCAACTTTCACTATCAGCAGCAACAAGAAATATCTTATTTCCAGAAATCCCAACAGTGAACATTAAATATGGAGATCATCCACCTGAAGATGAATTTGAAAGAGTCTTTTGGGGTAATTTGAAGGTTCTTCCTCTAATTCCTCTTCATCTGAAGGAGTAACCTCCACCTCCACTGCTCCAGTTGTTTGTTCACCTCGCTACCTCACCACCTCACAAGCTCAAAATTTCGACAAAAATTAATCTTAAAAATTAATAAGCAACCCCCAAAACTCTTTAAACCTCTATAATCAGTCAATAATCCCAGACACTCCTTAAACATCTATAATCAGTCAATAAGAATCAAACGACCTCCCGATAATCCATCCAGAGCACTAAACATAAAAAAAGTAACCGACCTTAAACGAATTAACACATTTAGAAACACACCCATTAATCTAATGAGGCTCAAATCCAAAACTAAATAAAAAGCATTTTGGTCATCATTTCTTCCTAAACACCAAATAAGTTTATTAATCAAAAGCTTAACGGTTAAAGTCTTGCCAGACAACTACATCAGAATTACATAACATATCACAAACACATCATAAAAAAAACAACTAAATTCATCAAAATAACCCAAAATCCAACAAATCACTAAAATGGTCTATAACAAATCAATAATTAGATGATCTGTTTCGGACATGGATTTCACCAACCAACTAACAAGGTTTTAACATATGAAAAACAAAAACAATAAATTCATCAAACGAACCCAAAATCAAACAAATCAATATAATGGTGTATAATTGACATACACACCTGAGAATAAAGAGGATCTTCATTTTGCCATTTAGTATAGGATCTTCATTTTTTATTTCAGTCGAACCCTAAAACGATTAAACAGCCCCCATCTTAAATATATTTGATTATAATCTATTTGATTCATAATTTTTTATTTCAACCAAACCCTAAAACTATAAAAACCCTCGATTGGATTGCTTCATCAATTTGAACTGATCAGATTTAATCGTATCCTATATTGATGTATATGATAGAGAAAAAGTCAAACTAAGCAAACACAGTTTGTATATACCATATTTAATAAAAATTATAAATAAAAATTATAAATAAAATTAAAAAATAAATAAATAAATAAAAATAAAGGAGAAAGAATATTTAGTTTTAAAACTGTCATCCAATATTTCCATACATAAACACCATGCTTTAATACATAGCAACCATTCATGTTATCATCAACATCAAACAAGGAGAAACCCATACATACCGCTCCAAAAACCAGAACATAATAACTATATAATAACCCCACCAAAAGAACCTAAACAACCATGACCTAATCATACAAATCCATAATGCTCATATGATGCTCCTTCTCAGACAAACCATCACGGACTTCAACCAAGATAGCCCTTAACGCCTCCAACCTCCTTCGCTCCCTGATTTGTTCCTTGCGCAAACACTCACAGGTATCCCCATCAGCTTCTTCTTCATCGTGGTTAAGTGACCACACCTCAGCCATTCTCTCAGTGTGCTTATCAATCTTCCTTTGTAACTCATTGCATCGCTCCCCAAGCCACATAATAAAGGCTTCATCTTCTGTGTGTTCTTGAATGAATAGAAACTTGAAGCATTTGTGTAGCTTTTCTGATCCAGAAAGATCTTTCAATTCATTGATAAGAGGAGTGTCAGCAGCCATTGATATGATTGATAGGTGAAAAAGGGTTTTTTGATTGAGAAAAGTTAGGGGAGATTAATAAATATATAACAAGTACTAATCCAATGTATGTAACGAAATTGGAATGGAACTGAATAGGTTTCATCATTGCAAGACTTAATTCGAGTATTTTCACACAGTTGGTTTGTTTTCCCATGCAGAAATATCAAATACGTTTTTGACAATAAGTTTTGCAATAACACATAAAATACTTCAAATTATGATAAAAAGATTCTTAAAATTTACACATAAATTTGGCAATATAACATAACTAACCCTCAAAGTTTACCAATTATGATAAAGATGCCCCAAATACACTGAAAAAAACATTATCATACCAAAACATCTTAATTATTAAATAAATATATACAAAAATCTGAAAAACTTAAAATAAATATCAAAACCTCATTGCCTCTAACTTCTCGATAAAAGATAACAGTGCGTGAAGACGGACATGCTTTTCTGTTACCACGTACATAAACCGATCAACTTTATCCAACAAAACCCATCCATGATCAAAATGACGAAAATTATTGCTGAACAACACGCTACGAACATTTATATCGAGCCCGTGTGCATCGCATGGGTCTGAATTATATTGATATATTTAATTAATTTTCACCAAAAATGTGCTAACATCAAGATCTATGAAAGTATCTATTGTTTACATGAGTTATTTAGTACTAAATGATAAATGTTCTGATATATAAAACTTATGTTACAAACATTGACGCAAACTTGATAAAAAGTATATAAACATCTGCATAAACATTACGTACAAAACAAGTAAAAATTCAACCAATGACCCAGCCGGTGCATCGGACGGGTTCGTAAGGCCTCGTATATATATAAAGATTAAGTTTAAAAAATCATTGGGGAGTATTAATGACACCATTTTTGAAGTGAAAATATATGGAGATTAATGTCATGACATGCGAAGTGTCATCAAATAAACGAGGTTAATGTCCTGTGCATGCGAAGTGTCATCAAATATCTTTCCAAGTCTCCTTCATTTAATCATTTGGTCCTTTCATTTGCTTTCAAATAAGTGTATAAATCCTTCAACCACCATCATTGAATACTATAAATAACACCATTTGAAGAGCAAAAAGTACAAAGTGTTCGAATGGTCAAAGCTAGAACGTAGCAAAGCATTTGGAGACTTCACCCAAGACATGGTTTTACAAACCTGCATTATGGGTGGATGTAATTATTTACATATCCCAGACGTTGGCGTATCAGGAGCCATTCGTGCTATGAGGGATCATAAAGGTGTTATGCTAGAGGATTATGACTATCTCAAGGTACGTTTATGATCTCGCATGTGATTTTCTCCTTTTCCTGTATTTTTATTGTTGGTATATATTTAACGATTTTGAGTTTGAGTTAACATATACGAGATTTGTTTATTTATAGACTTGGTTAATACAAGCTTGATGACCAATAAGACCTCGAACAGTGTCTCGACCAGTCTCAGGGTCGAAAAGAACAATGTTACTATACGAGTTTGAGTAAACCGAGTGAAAAATTGTGCAAAGCGCGACTGAATCAGGAGCCTTCCGTAGCTTGATAATGCGGTAAACATGGCACAAGTGATCAAGGAAAGTTCCTAGACGATGGAAACACTCGCCTGCTCCCGCTGAGCGTAAAATGGCGATTAGGGATGGAAATTTTTCATCGATTTTCTCGAATTCTTCATGAAGAAATGGCTTAGCTGATTCCAAAAGGGTGTCAAGGTTTTGAGATTCTGAAATGTTCATTGATGAAGGCATTTTTGAAGGTTAATGTGTAGTAGGCGGAGATGCCTAAGACATGCAAATATATATATATATATATATATATATATATATATATATATATATATATATATATATATATATATAGATTGGATGATGAAATATCACATGAAGGTTAAGAAACGTGTCCAAATAATGACAAAAAATTCAGTTTTTTTAGATTGGAATTTTCTTAATTGGGGTATGAAAAGATTAAATTTTTTTTACCTTTTATAGAGTGAAAAAAAAAGAATTGAGCCCTATAAAGTTATTGAAAAAGTCTCAAAAATGCATGCACTTTCAAATATGTAAATAGACAATTAATAATGAGAAGGATTGATAAAAAATGTTCACATGAAAGCCATTTTGTTGAAAATTTCGAGTGAGTTTCAACACATTGTAATCATGAAAATGTTCATGCTAAACGTGAAGTTTTAACTGATCACATGTACAATGTTGATGGTCAAATAACGCGTACGCTATATATCAAAGAAAACTACTACAAAACTTAAGTTGAAATAAACCACGTACGCTATATATCAAAGAAAACTACTACAATGTTAAAGTATGGACCATTTTTGTGCAGGTATGTCACACAAAATGGAGTGAAGAAATAGCCACTCGTAACCTTAAATAATTAAAAATGATCTTTGATGATCAAATAACACCGTTGGTACGCTACACGTAATGTAGAAATAATGTAAACGATAAAGGTAAAAAAAAGGATCTTTTGTAGCGGTGAGTGTTAGTACATATGCTTTTAACAGATAAATAAATGAATTTGCTTAAATAACAAAACACGGCATATTAAAAATATCACCTTGAATGAATGAAAAGGCCAAAAGTACATAATTTTGACTCGAAGCCATTTGTAATTCATAATTGATGCGTGGTTTTGTAACCCTACAACAGGTTTTACCTCTCGAGGGATCTCAAGAGGCTTACAACCCCACCAGGCAGTGTACCTGACCGATGTAGTATAGTGTAGTGGTAAGTACGGGGGATTGATCGTTCTCCACAGGGAATAGTGTTCGTTAGGTATGAAAGACTACTCTAATAGGTCTAAGGGTTGAGGAAGATTCTTTTTGTGTTTTTATAATTTTTTATGAAAGCAAGTAAAATCTCGGGTTTGAAAGAGTGGGCGGAATTAGTTGCTAGTCAACTAACCCAAAATTACTACGGATGCAAATAAAATAAATAACTGAAAATAAAATGTGGTGAGAAACTTATGTGTAGAGAAATGTGTTTATTTAGATTTCCTTACTCCCTAACTATCTTTTACCGGTTAATTAGTGTGTATTAGTTGCGTGGATGACGGGTGTATTCCTTAATACCATTTGTGGGGTGGCGTACGTACTTCCCCAACTCTACAAGCTCCTACTTCACTCCTATGTCGAGCCGGCTAGGAAGCTCCTAACATGGGATCACTAGAATTCGCTTGTGCATTAAATACAACCATAAAAACCTTTAGTACGCATTTGGTTCATGTTTCTTAAGACGTTCAAGCAAGTTACCGAATAGGAAGTTAGCCAGTTTTCTTAAGCCTAACATAGATAAACAATCATCCAATACAACTAACAACACACTAATAACCAATAATCAATAGCTAGGTTTCATTAGATCTAAGCAAACACAAGATAAATTTTGCCTAACATGTTAATCAAAAGACAAGAATAAGATAAAATCAAACAACACATAGACATATTGAATGATTAATTGATAACTTATCTTCAATGTAACATGGAAGATCTCAAGGCAAAAAGCCTTGAAAAAGAAGCTAAATTCGTCTTAGGGTTTTCTCCCAAAATTCCACACACTAAGCTCTCTCCTAATGACAAAAAATTAGAAAACTATATATAGATTTTTGGATATGACGGCGTCACGTTATGGAGTGTGACGCCGTCACCTCGCCGCTTCTAGGGTTCCCGGATGACCTTCTTGACGCCGTCCCTCTTTAGCTCTTCAAAAATCCATTCTGGCTTATCAAGGCTTGACGCCGTCAGCTCGTGAACGTGACGCCGTCCCTCTTTGATTTAAGCCGTGACGCCCTTGATCAAGTTAAAGCGTGACGCCGTCAGAATTCACATGCTATTTTCACTGGCTTATCATGAGTAAATTTCACGTCCAACTTTTCTTGCCAAGGCATGACGCCGTCCAGGGTAAATTGTGACGCCGTCAAAGGTAACTTTTAGCCGATTTTTGAGACTTTTCCGTTTTCTTCACTTTTATGCTCCAAAAACGTCCAAAATGCCTCCTTTTCCAGATTTCTCCTCAAAAGTACCTAAAATGACAAAAGGAACGATTTAGGGCGATATTTGATCAAATAAATACGATTTAGGGCTTAAATGACCCCTTAAAAGCGGTACACTTTTCGCTTCATCAAATACCCTTACACTTGAGATTTGCTTGTCCTCAAGCAAATGCGCTTTTATTCTAATCAAAATACAAGTTAGGGGTCATTTAATGCAAACATAAAAGTAATTACAACAAATAATCGTTCCACTTCAATCATAATAAGCACGGAGATTATAAACTAGCACCTCACAAGTAGTGTTTAGATACTCACATCTCTCAAGTGTCATCAAAATAAATCTCATAAATGAAAACGGATAATATCTCTCACTACCTGTCATAGCAAATAGATTACCATAGGCTTGGGAAAGGATCGAAAACCTCCTCCACTAGGCGTAAGCACCAAAGATAAACTATCAAAGAGGGCTTTTAAATGGGTTATAACGTTAGGTGTAGGGAAAAGGAAAACACGGTTTTGTTGGATAAGGGATATTTTACTGGTGGCGAGTTAAAAATCTTGATCAATTACATGTACTATACAATGTTGCTAAGCCAAGACTAGACTCGATCTTAAGCTAGAAACGAAATAACAAAATAACAAAAACATAAAACAAACATAAAATGAAACGGGATGGTAGTCCGTATGTTTTTTCTATTTTTCATTTTCTCATTTTTTTGTGTTTTTCTTGATTTTTTCGATTTTTTTTTTTTTTTTTTTTTTTTTTTTTTTTTTTTTTTTTTTTTTTTTTGCATACACTTTTGCCCTACCATCCAAAATAATACATCATAGAGGCATTGCATCCCCTTACACTTGAACTTTTACATAACTTTACAAATAACTATTTTAATGACTCGAATTAAGATAATCGAAAAACTTGGAGTACTTTTAAAATATTAGCACATATGGGGGTAATAAATGATGTTCTTCCCCATTACTCAATTACACTAGTACTTTACCCATGAGTCCCAATCGTCCAAAACAATATGTACAAGGATATGACTCGACTTAGCAACCATGTAATCAATTAGATAATTAACTTGGGTTTAAACAAATGTTGTAACAATAATGCACTAAAAATGAGTGCATACAAGGTAGGCTAAGGCGATTTGGGTGTACATTTTAGTGGGGTGTAACAAATTCTTCCTTTAAGTAAAATGCTTAAAGGTCGAAACGAAAAGATAGGCTCTGAGGGGTGTACTAGGGGTATCGTGTACTAAAAATGAGTACAACGCAAAGGGGTGTGGGAGAATTACTTGACCAATGTAGCCAATGTAATTATAACAAAAACACAGGTGTAAAACAATGGGTTAATCCTAATGCCTCTTATCATGTAGTAAATCTAACTACACGAATGTAGTCTCACTTGTGGCCTCGGAATGGTCCTAACGCAAGTTCTAGAATCTAAGTGCTACCGGTACACACATCATAGCATAAATGCTTTTCCTACCAATTCTAGGGGCGAACCTCACATATTTGGGGGTGGAAAATTTTTTAGTGGTACGGTTTTTGTGCTAGTCATATAACTCCTATCCGTGAGACGCTCATTAAGATCAAAGTTTCACTCCTACATGTTGTAAAAAATTTTAAATTTGGCACTAAAATTGCCCTAACAGGTATTTATCTCAGTTTTATTACACATCTACTATTAAACAAACAAAAATCAAGCGCAATTGTATTCTCTAAAATCGTACTTTTACCCTCCCCTTACACTTAAGATGAACATTGTCCCCAATGTTCAAATAACAAGATGTAAAAGAAAAAAGTAAAAGAATGAAATCAAATACTCCCCTGATTCGCTTGGTGGATAATGAAATTACACGGTTAGATCTTCCTCCAAGGAGAATGTTGAAGCTCCATGACTAATGCATCGCCACAAGCTTGATTCCATAAACATCTCCTTGTCCAAAATAACCTGTTAAACCTGAGAAAACAAACACGAAAACCTGCATAACATCGGCGGGATAAAATCTATATATAAGGATATAATGCTTGTGGAATGATAATTTTGCAGATTCCTGGAGATTATAAGTTGGAGATTTTAATAAAAACTTTTTATGAAAACAAAACTTTCAAAAATTTCTGAAAATTAAATCTGACGCCGTCAGGTTATAAACCTTGACGCCGTCAGAAATGACCTGACAAAAATTTTCATTTTAAGTTTCCGGAAAATTTCTGGAAAAATCTTTACCTTACTTCCTGGAAATCCTGCAAAACATCATTATGACTCGATACAAGCATTTGACTCAAACACACACTAATATGTATGTTAATTTATTATTATTACGATTCATGTTAATTTGTGTTCTAATAAACCGATTTAGATTTCCCTTACACTTAACTTTTGCAAAATACCTTTATATGTAGTTAAGACGAAGTTAAAAACAAAATAAAGCATTTTCACAAATTAGTTTTGAACATGAATCAATACTAATAAAAATTAAACACACATACGGAAACAAATAAAATCAAACAAACAAATAAATAAACACACAAAGCAAATAAAACAAATAAAGCAATCAAATAAGGCTAGCATGCGATAAATAAAATCAATGTAACAAATGTTTTAAGGCAAACAGATGCCTTCCCTAAATTATTACAGACCATATTGTTTCAACACATACAACCAAATATCAAATTGTTCAAACATCAAAACATCAAATCACATCATCACTGGGGTGGGGGACCTTGGCGATAGTCATAGCCAGGAGGAAGGTGCCCGTAGTACCCATATGGTGGGTAATCCTGCTCACGACCCGGGAAAGGGTCAATCTGCAGATGCGGGTCCAACTGATCACGTGTAGAAAGATGCTGCATCTGACGAACCGTGTGATCGTACATCCAGTCGAACCTCTCGTCCACCCTGGTCCTCCACGTATCAACCTGGCCCATCCAGGTCCCCTGGTGAGCCTGCCAGTCCCCCCTGCTCATATGCCGGTAGTAATCAGCTGTACCGGCCTCATACCCCTCATGCTGCTGCTGCTGGGGCTCCTCCTCCTCCTCATCATCCTCATCATCATCATCCTCAGCTCCGACCGGATGATACCACATAAAGGACCCGTCATGCATCTCCATAATCACCTCCATCTGCTTCAGGGACCTCTCCTTCACCGTCCTGCATGCATCACCACTCAAATACCTCATGACCTCGGGCCTGAGGACTCCATAAGACTGGGCCAGTCGGGTGATAAACATCCCACCATAAATCCTGTCACCTTCCCTCTCCCCAACTCCACCATGCATAAAGCTAGCAACCCAAAACGGGATGTTGCAGTAAACATCATTAGAGTAGATGGTGTACAGGTAGAAGAGATCAGAAGCAGTGACACGGTGGTGAGAGCTGTGACGCCCTGTCAAGCTGTAGGTGAGGCAGCGATGAGTCAACCGAACCCTAGGATCCCTGATTTGGGATGCCACAGTGGTCGAGGTATACACCCCATCCCCAATAGTCTGCCAGAACATGGAACACCTAAAATCATTCTTCATCGACTCCCCATGCAACAACCTCTGCATGAACCCTGCCTGAATGGTATCATGCTGATCGTACAACCCAAGTCTCCACCCAAACTCAGTAACGAACACGTCCTTAGCTCACCTCCCAGCCTGAAATAGATCGTGGTACCGCCCACATCGGTCCTTGCCTCAGCCATGTCAAAATGAAAGGTGGCAAAGAACTCCCGTACCAATTCCTCATATACCGGCTCCTGAATTTTAAACAGTCTTTCCCACTGGGGGCCGGTAAACCCATCCGTCTGAAAACTTTGGAGAAAGGTCTGCTCAAGACCTTCTCTCCTCAGAAAGTTCCAATCAACTACGGCCCCATTTTCGACCTTGTGTAGTAGCAGTTGTGCGTATTTGCTTGTAGCAGCATCGTTGTCAAAGACACCCCAACTGAGGACCGTATCCCCAAAGTTCTCTTGTTGAGATCGGGAAGAACTTCCTCGGCTGGGTCTTTGACGCTTACTCATTATCTGGAACAAAGCAGGAGGAACAAAAGTGTTAATATGTGAATTAAAGACTTGGTGGCGCATCAGACAGGTCTGACGCCGTCACCCTTTGATAGGTGACGCCGTCAGGTTCGACCAAATTTAAATCCGAAATTACGAGGGAAAAATCAATATTCAAACTTTAAGCTTATAAACCAAACGCCCTTTTTACAGCAAAATGGGTGATTGGATCATAGGTTATGGTTCAAATTCGTGGCCTCCCCATTAGTGAATAGACCCAATTGATTGTCAATCATCAAATGCTTTAATTATTGTTAAATAACACTAATTAAAACACATTATGAGTTCTAAGCATGAATCAATCCTAGGGTTTCACGAGTTGGGGATTTTCGAAATTTACAAATCCTATGAGTAATTGAAGCGAAAAGAATGAGTAAAAATTACTTACCACGTGAAGATTGGAAGCGGGAATTGGCGAATTTGTCCTGGGAAAATCGGAGGTGGGGTTGGAGTGGATATGGTTTGTGGGGTTTGTGATGAAAGTGATGGAAATTAAGTTATTATTGCTGTGCAGACGGGGTGACGGCGTCACGTTCAAATTCTGACGCCGTCAGATTAGCGTATTTTGCTACTTTGTGCCAGTTTACAAATGAGCCCCTCGTACTTTAAGAGAGCAGCTAGTCAGGGTCAATGATCCTGATAGCTAGTCTCGTTAACAAGTTCCTCCTGGGTCAAATGTTTTGTTACTGTCACGGGATGTGGTAAAATGTTGAAAAGGGCCGGTTGACGTCACATTCAGGTTCCAATCTCCGTCACGGCAGGTATTCAGGGAGTGTGAAGAGCTTTTACAGGGGGTTTTCGATATGGGGATGTGCTTTAGTTGAGTTCTTCTCACACCTGGCTTAAAGCCAAAAGATCGTTTTCTAGCCTCATGAAAGTTGGGGAGCGTGAAAACCATGCTTCCCACGAAAATGCTACGATCTTGAGAATTCTTTTTCTCGCGAGAGGATCCAAATAGATAAGAGGGTTTTAAAAAGTGAAGGCTCGGGTAGGAGGGTTTCATCATCCCATTCGTTGTATGGTTCATTAGGGACCGGGAGTTCAAAGATCTTCTCGATCTTTTTGTGTGAGGCTTCTTCCCTAATTTTCTCTTTTATTCTCGAGATGAATTTTTCTGCTAGTTCCATGAACATATCTTGGGTGTTTTTCAAGTGAGTTTCTAATTCCTTGATACGTCTCTCTTGGTTGTTCACGAAAGTTAGCATTATCCCTTCAAATTCATCTTGTCGTGAGAATTGGTGAAACGTATGTTTACCAATTGTGTTCACGCACTCATCGGGATTTTTATCAGCCGTAGGTATCTCAGCTTTCATTAAGCTCTCAACCTGCCTTTTTATGTTTGCGAACAGCTGTTCTTGGGTTGCACTCATGCAATTTAAAATCCCTTCTTCCGAGAATGTTGAGTCATCCCATTCTTCTTCTTCGTACTGTGCTAAGTCCTCAATGACTTCCCAGCACTTATCGACACTGAGCCTGCTCAATCTCCCATTGGCGGCGTAATCTATGGCTCTTCTAGTTTGATGATTGACACCATCATAGAAGATTTGGATTTGTAGCCAAGGATCCATGCCATGGTGAGGGACTTTTTGGAGTAAGTCCTTGAATCGAGTCCATGCCTCGTAGAGAGTTTCGCCTTGACGTTGTTGGAACATCAAGATATCATTCCTTAGCTTGGTAGTTCTTCCCGGTGGGAAAAACTGAGCAAGGAAACGAATAGTGAGATCATCCCAAGAGGTGATGGATCCTGCGGGTTGACGTTCTAGCCACTGACTAGCTTGGTCCCGCAAAGAGAATTGGAAGAGACGCAATCGGGTCGTCTCTCGAGTGGCAACATCAAGGTCTATAGAATCAACGATTTTAAGAAAGTCCTTGAGATGTTGATTAGGATCTTCAGAACGATGTCCAAGGAATGCGCATCCGCTTTGCACCAACCGGATGGTGTCGGATCGCAAGGGTGTGATATTGGCTCCTTGAGTGAGCTCAATGGTGTTTCGATAGCCATGATGGCTAGGACGGGAATACTCTCCTAAAGTACGGGCTCTAGGAGGTGGTGGTGGTTGTTGTGGTGGTGGGTTGTGGGGGTTAAGGATATTACCATCTTCCATGATGTCGGATGGTAATGGTTACGAACAAAGACACGAAGAAAATAGATAGACTAAAGAAAATCTAGAAAAATAAAATAAAAATCTCACTAGAAAGGAATCTAGTGAGTAGACCTAATAGAAATAAAAATTCAACCTAAACAATAACTATTCCCCGGCAACGGCGCCAAAAACTTGATGCGTGGTTTTGTAACCCTACAACAGGTTTTACCTCTCGAGGGATCTCAAGAGGCTTACAACCCCACCAGGCAGTGTACCTGACCGATGTAGTATAGTGTAGTGGTAAGTACGGGGGATTGATCGTTCTCCACAGGGAATAGTGTTCGTTAGGTATGAAAGACTACTCTAATAGGTCTAAGGGTTGAGGAAGATTCTTTTTGTGTTTTTATAATTTTTTATGAAAGCAAGTAAAATCTCGGGTTTGAAAGAGTGGGCGGAATTAGTTGCTAGTCAACTAACCCAAAATTACTACGGATGCAAATAAAATAAATAACTGAAAATAAAATGTGGTGAGAAACTTATGTGTAGAGAAATGTGTTTACTTAGATTTCCTTACTCCCTAACTATCTTTTACCGGTTAATTAGTGTGTATTAGTTGGTGGATGACGGGTGTATTCCTTAATACCATTTGTGGGGTGGCGTACGTACTTCCCCAACTCTACAAGCTCCTACTTCACTCCTATGTCGAGCCGGCTAGGAAGCTCCTAACATGGGATCACTAGAATTCGCTTGTGCATTAAATACAACCATAAAAACCTTTAGTACGCATTTTGGTTCATGTTTCTTAAGACGTTCAAGCAAGTTACCGAATAGGAAGTTAGCCAGTTTTCTTAAGCCTAACATAGATAAACAATCATCCAATACAACTAACAACACACTAATAACCAATAATCAATAGCTAGGTTTCATTAGATCTAAGCAAACACAAGATAAATTTTGCCTAACATGTTAATCAAAAGACAAGAATAAGATAAAATCAAACAACACATAGACATATTGAATGATTAATTGATAACTTATCTTCAATGTAACATGGAAGATCTCAAGGCAAAAAGCCTTGAAAAAGAAGCTAAATTCGTCTTAGGGTTTTCTCCCAAAATTCCACACACTAAGCTCTCTCCTAATGACAAAAAATTAGAAAACTATATATAGATTTTTGGATATGACGGCGTCACGTTATGGAGTGTGACGCCGTCACCTCGCCGCTTCTAGGGTTCCCGGATGACCTTCTTGACGCCGTCCCTCTTTAGCTCTTCAAAAATCCATTCTGGCTTATCAAGGCTTGACGCCGTCAGCTCGTGAACGTGACGCCGTCCCTCTTTGATTTAAGCCGTGACGCCCTTGATCAAGTTAAAGCGTGACGCCGTCAGAATTCACATGCTATTTTCACTGGCTTATCATGAGTAAATTTCACGTCCAACTTTTCTTGCCAAGGCATGACGCCGTCCAGGGTAAATTGTGACGCCGTCAAAGGTAACTTTTAGCCGATTTTTGAGACTTTTCCGTTTTCTTCACTTTTATGCTCCAAAAACGTCCAAAATGCCTCCTTTTCCAGATTTCTCCTCAAAAGTACCTAAAATGACAAAAGGAACGATTTAGGGCGATATTTGATCAAATAAATACGATTTAGGGCTTAAATGACCCCTTAAAAGCGGTACACTTTTGCTTCATCAATAATAACAAATAGAAAGGTTGAGTTTTAAACATATGCAAAAGTTCAATTGTTTACCGAAAAGAAAAAATTGATAACTATTTAGCTAAACATATATTACGCGGCATGTTTCAATTAGATGCACCATCATACTGTCACCTCAACAATTTAAACCAACATTATGCAGTGAAGAATTAGGTACAACCTTTGTGCATCGCACGGGTCTAAAATAATGCAATACGTGACATAAGTAAAAGCTCATTTAAAACAAAAAAGCCCGGTACGTGATGAACACTTAAAAACAAACTTTGTGCATAGCACGGATTTTGAATGCCTCCATATTTGCATCATCAGATTCAACAACAACATACATCAACCTTTTCACGTGACAAAAACATATTAACTATGAAATAATCAGTTACCACAGTTCGGTAATGCATGTTGCAAATCTTTGACGATTATTTTTTCTTCATTTCTTATCTAATTGTCAAATACTAAACTTTTTTCTACAAAGTTAATTATGGATAGAATAAAATACAAATAGCAAAGGTCTGAATTATATTGATATATTTAATTACTTTCCACCAAAAATGTGTTAACATCAAGATCTACGAAAGTATCTATTGTTTACGTGAGTTATTTAGTACTCAATGATAAATGTTCTGATATATAAAACTTATATTACAAACATTGACGCAAACTTGATAAAAAGTATATAAACATCTGCACAAACATTAAGTACAAAACACGTAGAAATTCAACCAAAGACCCAGTCGGTGCATCGCATGGGTTCGTAAGGCCTCGTAATAAAGAAATACAAGCCACATAAATTCTATAGCAATTATTTATTTATTAGCATCTCATCACATTAATGCAATCTTATTAATTATTTCAGTTAATAAGCAATGTCTCATCTATGCTAAGAAAAAATCAATCAATAATAGAACATAATACCTTGAATTAAAAGCAAACTTGTAATGTTATAAAAATCTAGAGATCATAGTGGTATTTAACCCGCTGTGAAATAGCTTGGTAGCACTAGTAAGCATATAGTACTGAACTACTTGTGAGCTAAATGGGAATCCGAGGTATAAATAGGTTACAGGACGCAACTCTAACCAAGTTTTACATTTACCAAGATACATCTAGCATGACTGTTAAGAACCCGATCCTGATCCTAAGATCTTACGATTTTACGATACTAAAAAAGCAAAACCCGATCCCGATTCTACGTAGGATCTATGCGAGATAAGATCTTAATAGGATCTCAATCTTGACCGTAGGATCTTAAGATCTCGATCGATCTAATCTTAATTTTCTTGAACCACAAGCTAAAAACTACAAATTTATGTATTAAGTAAATATGAAAAACAAAAGGCTAATTGTATTAAACACTTTATAATCATAATTTTGACATACATGTTCAAGATATATGATACATAATAATATGTAGATTTGCATAATTTTACAATGCATATTAAGCAAATGAGACCATAGTAGGATTTTAAGATCCCAGTCTAATCTTACGATCACAATCTTACGAAGACGAAAATGATCATAAGTAGGATCCCGATCTTAACAATCTTGACATCTAGTAAGAACGTTTTTTATACTAACTCTTGTTACAACTTACAACTTAATAAATGGAACTGTAAATTTTTTACATAAACTATATTTCCTAAAACATTTGTGATTGGTCACAATCAAACTTTTAGTAGGTGTCGGGATTACTTATCTTTGAGCAAAAGCAACTTTGTGTTATTTAAACTTCCTGATAATGGTATCCGAACTTGTTGACTTTCTAGTTGACTCGTATGCATAAAAGTTCTTTCCTTTGGTTATAAAAAGACCATCAATGATTAGAAAGAGGGTGTTTGGATGTAAGAATATGATATAGTAAAAATGAATATGAAAGAGTTTTAGAATATTATTTATACTATTTAAAAAGTATTTATGTTTAATCATGAAAATTTAAAAAGGCCAAAAAATGAGTAAAGTTTTTTTCCTTAAAAATACCTTTTATTAATACCCTTTAATTCTTCTTAAACTTTAATTTTAGATGGCAACTTCTAAAATATCAATTTAGACAAACAATGTAAAAAAAAAAAAAAAAAAAAAAAAAAAAAAAAAAAAAAAAAAAAAAAAAAAAAAAAAAACCCTACACGGTTAATAATATGAATGGAAACTTTTTAATAAGACACAGTTTTTAATTTGTGAACATAGGTACATGGTTTACCAATTTGAATGGAAGCTTTTTTACCACACTAAAATAAATAATTAACAAAAATGACTATAAATTGAACTCGCAAGTGTTGCATCGAAAGTCACACAAGAATTAAAAGTTCGCAAGTATAATTATTTACTGCTATATACCGTTGCTTTGCACGGACATTCGTCTAGTTAAATCTTGAAAATATGCAAAAACCCTTGCAGTTAACGGGAGTTAGAGGTTTGGACCGTGTGGGAGTGAAAAACGTGATGTTGGAGACTACGGGTGCGAAACTCTAGATCTGAGGACTATATCCACAATCTATTTGAGAACCAACGGTGTAATTTAACCTAGTTATTTTGATGATAAGATGGTGATTTATAGTGTGGCACGTTGATGATCACCTAGAGAATCCTTTTTTCCTATGCGACGACCATAAATTTTCTCCCTTCACTGGTCCAAATCTCTGTTCCCTACATTTATTTTAGAACAACTATGTTCCCTACATTTGATTAAAGGGATGTGTTATACATACCATTCCTATGTTGTCACATCAGGGAGGGTTTGGTCAAAATGTACAACTCGCGATGCACACCGTACAAGCCAGCGATGCATCCAATGATTAGATACCCTCTCTATGGGAGGGTGTGGATAAACTCACCCTTGATTAAGATGTTTTCCAATGATGATGGTCAGACACATTAATTTTGAAAAAATTGCAGTTTAGATCCATCCACAAATTTTAATTTACGTATTATATATATATACTAAAAGGGGGAAACACCCTTCCCCCCAAAAAAATTGATACACTTAGGTGTTTTTCTCTTATTGGTTGTTAACATCCTAATTCGGCCTCCAATTGGTGTTTCAGGACAAGAGGCAACATCCTATTGGTTGAAAGCATTAAGTAACTCCCGTTTTGCTACTGTGCTGCACTGTGTTGTACTGTAGCAAACCGTTTCCATACCAAATAAATTGCACCTACTTCTTATCTCTTTCCCTCATCACAGAAACATCGGACAAACACATGTATCTGGCGAAAGATTTGGGTTAAAAACCATCGACGGTGACACCTTCATCGGAAAGCTTAGGTTTGTTTCATATACTTTATGTTGAATTTATAATTTATAGTGTGATAATGTTTAAAGGGTTTGTAGTGTTAAAATTGGTTTTGGTTTATGATTCTTATGGTTTAGGAGATGAATATGAAGATGAGAATGACGATGAGAGATGATGTTAACCCTAAATCTCATCTACTCTTTCTTCAAACCTGTTGGGCGGTAGAAATCCGGTATGTTAACATTCCATTGCAAAACGTTAATTGTGTGTACGTGATACCATATTATTTAATACAAATCACTTTATATGATTAATTATTGAACTCTAAAAGATTCAGATTTGCTTTTGATTTTAGGGGAAAAAATTTCTTTTCATTATACGTTAATTTTTTTTAAGGAAGGTTATAATCGGTGTAATTTTACTCCGGCTAACTGTCAACAACCACTGATATTTGGAATCGTTGGTTGTGGTTAAAGGTTTGCTACAATTTTTTTTTTGTTGAATAGTGTAGTTGGAATTCGTTGGTTGTGGATATTTGGATTTGGGTGTTTTAGGAATTGAGGATTAATCATGAAGATTGTATTTTGTTGCAGCAACATGCGTTTCAACTGAGATGGATCGGGGGAGCAGGACATATCCATATAAATGGAACCGAGTATCAGCTGAATCAAATTCATTGGCACACGTCTACTGAACACACCATCAAAGGACAAAGGTACATTTGTAGTTGCGATTATCTGTCTATACTTAGCCCATAAAAAGGGAAAATAAATGCGAGGAGAAGAAGAGTACTTAACAAACAGATGTTTTTCGAATATGGTCAAAGATTCCGTATTAGAACTTAATAGCTGCTAAAATGATTTGAAATTTGTTATACAAATATGCTACATTCAAAAAAAAGTTACAAAATACGGTATAAATTATTTGTCAAATGGTTATACGGGTGTAGTCAATGAAATGATTTTAATTGGTGGTAATCACATTTTTCTTTTTCACTTGGGCATGGAGTTGAGCGTATTTTTATGTGGGTTTTGTTGTTTTGTTAGGTGGTGTTTTGATTAGCTTATTTTCCCGCCTTATGAGCTTCTCTGATGTGGCAGTAGAGGTGCCGTGGTACAAAGTCAGAGAACACCCTTTGAGGTAATGTCTCAGGTATTTTCATTACCATCTGTTTCCAAGGTTTATATGGTATTTACATTCTACACATACTAGAGTTCCTAAGTGATTCAATTTCGACGGCTTATGAACTCTTATTGGTTTCACAGGTTGATGAATTGTGCCACATTTAACTCTTATTGGTTTCACAGGTGTACTAGGAGTGCACTTAATATGCATATCAGGTTAGTCTAGAATAGAGACAGGTCAGTATCAAGTTGCTAAACACATTTGGAGCAGCTCTTTCTTCGGTACTGTTCACGTAAACTTTTTTCCTTTTTACCGTTTTACCTTTATGCTTATTGGAGTAGCTCTTTCTTAGGTATTGAACATGAGATTTAGATGTGAAATCACCTGTTTAGATTAATCCAAAACGAATATTTTATTATTTCACAAAGTACGGGTGTAAGAAAATCTGATGCATTTGGCTAATGAGCCACAGTTAACTTCTATCATTTGTTTATGGCACAGGGAAGATCAGTATATGTTAAAGGCATACTGATGAGTGGCCTTTTACTCATCATTTTATACCCGAAAAACCCCACAAAAACGACCAAAAACACCCAAATGGACCATATATTGTTACAAATATCCTTGGATTGTGTTTTATGTGTTTCAGGTACAAAAGGATTGAAAACGAGGCAAATATGGACAAAACCGAGCTAGATTTGGAAAAGAGCCGAAAACTGAAGCCCGGAAAGACGATTTTCATTTGAATTTTTATTCGAGCTCAAGAAATTCCAAAACGGCCCTTGGATTATTCTCATTTGGCATAATTGGCCCCTTGAAAGACTTTGAAAAAATGGCAAGATTAGTCCCCACAATTTCAGCATTTACACATTTGGTCCTTATGGTTAAATTCATTTTATCCTAACTAAAAAACCATATCCGGATCCTACAATTTATAACCCATCCCATTATTTCCCACAAGCCCACTATACCAAGGCCCAACCCCCATCACCCCATATTAGTTAATTACGGGGTCAAGCAATGGTCAAACCCCCAAACCATCGGTCAAAATCCCTAATTAACATCCTGTACATCTCCCTCCTTTAAACCCTAATCCTAATTAAACCTAATCACTTTCCCAGTCACCATCACCTCCCACTACCATCCAAGAACCATCACTTTGGTCCCCCCCCCCTCCACCTCAGCGATCCGAGACAACCAAACCATCCAACGGCCAAGATTTGAAGATGTGGGAGCAAGAAATATCCAAGGGTCACGAATTGATGCAGGAAAGCAAGAAGAACTCTCTCACAGAAGAAACACAAAAAAAGGAAGAACCCTAGAAATTTTATATAAATAGATAGTAGCAGTAGCCATTTTTTCTTTAGGTTTTATTTAGCATTAATTTAGGTATTTATTTCTTTTTCAGCTTATTGTAATTTTTAATTTTCAGTAATGTAGTTTATTATTCAGTTAATGAAATTCCAAAATTTTCTTGTTTTTATATTTTGGTCAACTTTAGTAAACTGCTTATCAAACTGCTTATCTTATGGTTTATTTGCTTATGTGTTCTTCTGTATGGTTATCTTCTTATTTTGAGGCTATTTGGAGTTAGGATAGATTTTGGAAGTTTGTTCTTGTTCTTGACCTGCATATTTTCCCACATCAGTCCCTTATAGCTTCCCCTTTTTATATCAGATTTAATCTAGTTAAAAATAGGTTTTAGGTTCTAGATTTTGTTTTACAAGTAGCTTGCTAGGTAGTTCAGATCTGTTTGAGTTTATTATGGACTTAGGAGCTTATGTCATAGCTTATTTTTGGCCTGCTAATTGCCCTCTGCCCCTATTTGTGCCCTGCACCATGTGAGGCAGCAGACCCTCTTTGGTATATTAGCTTATGTTGGCTTATTTTGAGTTTATCTGCTTACTGTGATTCCATTATAGTTTTTTATTTAGTTACTAGCTTATCTTCTTAATTCTTGCTCTTTAGAATAGCTATGAGCTTATTTGGCTTGTTTGCCTTTCTTTTGCTTATTTCCCAAACTAATAAGATGTATTAAGCTGTTACTGAGGTTTTTAGTTAGATTCAAAAATGTTTTTTTTTTTAGTTTAAAAAGTATTTACTATTGTTGCTAAATCAGTTTCAAAGAAAAGAAAATCCAAAAAAAAAAATAAAATAAAAATAGATTTAACAAAAAGGTGACCCAAGGGATTCGAACTGGGTCACCTAGCTCACATCACCACTGCTCTAACCGACTGCTCTTGCATCTCTTTTCATAAACCGTTCCTTTTCTTTTTCTTTTATTAGTTTTCTTTTTCCTTTTAACTTAGCTTATTTAAAACTGTTTCAGCTCTATCAGCTTATTAGAATTAGCTTTTTTACAAATTTTAATTTTCTCATCTTTTATTTAGTTCAAAGTAATTTCCAAAATTTTTTCAGATTTTTGTTTCACAGTTTAGTATTTTTTAGAATTTAATTAGTTTACAATGTTTTTAATTCATAAAAAATTAATTAAAAGTCGAAAAAATATAATTCTTTTTTCCAAAATTTTCTTTTGTCATTTAGTATGTAGGAAAATTAATTTAATACCCGTAGGATTAGTTTTTCATAGATTTCATGTTTATGCACGTTTTTAGTTTACCGTTCGCGTTTATTTATTTTCGTTTTATTAGATATTAGAAACCAAAAGTGAACCTCGTTATTTCAAGCATTTTAATTCCAAACCGAAAATGATATCCTCAATTTCACGCCTCGTTGGGACTACGACCCGGGTACACGCTTATCCGGTTATTTATAATCGATTGTTGCGTTAAAGTGTCGCGAGTTGACTTTTCTTCGTGAGAGGGTTAACTTGTGACCGTTTTAGCCGACTATCAATTTGGCGCCGTTGCCGGGGAGGTGTGTTGCTACAATATCGTTACGGTTTGACGATTAGTGACTTGGAGATCCTTCCTCGTGAAGTTTCGTATATATCTTGTGAATATTTTTTATCAAAAATCCAAAAAAATTAAAAAACCCTTGAAAAAACCAAAAAGAATTTCTTTTCAAAAATTATTTTCCTTTTTCTTTTAAATGTTTCAAAATTTTAAAAACCCAAAAATGCTCTTCTTATTCCTCTTATCCGTTTAATTCTTTATCTCTCATTCCTCTTAAAAGTTTAATTCTATTTTCTTAATCCTCTATATGTTTAATTCTGATGGAATCATTTATCCCTTGCGTCGGTTGTGGAGAGCCGCTTTTCGGTTTACCGTGTCGTTGGTGTACGTGCGAACGTTGTGGTAATGATATTCGGGATGGAAGTTGTTTGTTTTGTGGTTGGAGGAATTCATTCGCTTATGATCCAAATCCGAATTTGTTCAACGACTTTTCAAAATTTTCCGACTACCCTCCACAACCCCAGCCATCCTCACTCACTCAGCATAATTGCTTTGTATGTGGAGATCCGTTGGGGGATGATTCACTTTGTGAACGATGTTTCTGCAAAGGATGTGGGTTTACCCATGGACTTTGCGTGTGTTGCAATTCTGAAATCGAAAATACAAATTCAGATTTTCAAAATGATTTCAACCTTCCTCAAGATTCATTTTGGCAAGAACCGTGTTATCAAAACTTCAATGACACATCATTTCAAAATATGCCAAATGATCTTTGTGAGTATTGTGGAGGTCCTCACCAAAGTTTTGATTGTCAAGCAAGTAACATGCTTGTCTATGAGCAAGTTGCGTGTAACAATCAAAATTTTGGTTATGACCAATATCCATATACGTCACTGAATCAATCACAACAATATTATTGTTGTGAGTACTGTGGAGGTCCTCACTATAGCTCCGATTGTCAAACAAGCAGCCCGCTTGTCTATGAGCACGGCCCTTGTGACAATTATGACTATTCTTATCATGACCAACCTCCACAGTACCAAATGATTCAACCACAACCTCAGCCATCTCATCAAGAATTATTCAATGAAAAACAAGAACAACTTCTCATTGATATGCTTGATGTCCTAAAAGATCTTAAGGATTCGATTAAAGAACGTCCCCAAGAAGATCGTCATGAGAAATCTTGTGCAGAATTACTAGCCAGAGAACGAGGAGCAAAAATGCGTTCCATATTTCTCAGGGTTGCCCTTCTTGATGACGATGATGATGATGAGGAAGAAGACGAGGAGAGTACGATTCCTTTGAGTGATATCATTTCTCAGCTTCCTCAGTCTATTGCAATCACAAACATCTTTCCCTCTCAGTCTAGACCCGAGGACTCTCTCATTATGGGGGATGAGCATCTTAGCACTATTCCTGAAAAGAAATCGGACAAATTCATAAAGTCTAGTGCTGAGAACCTTGTCCCAACCCCAAGTGAGTCTGAGGAGATATTCGACAGAGAATGTGATTCTCCAATTTTTGGAGAATCTCTTGACATCTCTGAGGTTACTTCCGGGATTTTCTCTAACACTCTTTTTGAATTTGATGACGATTGCTTTTCTAGCAACATTAATCCTCTTTTTGTTGAAGTGTTAGAGGATGATGAGGTCAAAGACACTACTGTTTTTGATAATATGACCTCAATTATCAATCCCGAGATTCAAAAGAATATTCTTTCTCCGACATATGTGACATTGCCTTTTGGGGATCGCCCTTATATTGACTTCACATATGTCGTTCGAGTTTTTCTACCTTTCTTCTCCTATAAGGTAGATTGTCCTTTCAGTCACTCGTTCGGGAGTGAGGACAAAATTTTTGACCCTGGCATCTCTCATTCTTTTAAGCCGGGTATATCTCATCGGAGTGGAACTTTCAAGCATTTCAATGTTTATCCAAACATCTTAAATGAAAGTCCGATGGAGATTTTCTCTTCCACATGCTCCCCCAAGAACAAATGAATTCGGGGCGAGTCTAAGCTATACGACTCGATAAAAAACAAGCGCTTCGTGGGTGGCAACCCATGCTTATCCATTCTATCTTCTTTCTTATTTCTAACACTAAGTGTGGGGGAATTCCTCTACTTGTGCTTTGTTGTTGTATGTTTGCCTTTGTTTTCAGGATTCCCGTAGATCGTGATGATTGACGCGTCTGTTTTCAATCCAGCCGCCCAATATCCTATCTTTGTGTTTATGATTATCCAGGGATATCTTAAAATCCTTTTTGTGAAAAAGATTTCGTTTCCACACTTAGGTAGTAGTCTTACCCTTTTACGTTCTATAGTGTCGGCTTAGGCCGGTACTTTGAATATTGAGGGCAATATTCAATTCTAAGTGTGTGGGGGGGGGGGGATTCTTGCGAATTTGACCAAAAATTTAAAAAATTTCACATGTTGTACCTACTAGTCCCCTAGCACCCTCGTTTTGACCAAAAATTTTAAAATTTTTATCGTATTTTTCGTCTAAAAGAAGTGCTTGGCACAATAAAAATAACTTGCTATACATTAATGCTTCGGTATTAGTGGAAGTTTAGACTTGATTAGGCTAGAACAAGGGGAATCCCGACTCTGCTAGAGTGTTGATCTAGCTGCTTTCCTTAACGTTTAGGCTAAGTTTTTACGAATTGTGCAAATGAAAATGCTAAGCGTAGAGTAGTTGGTTCTCTTTAGAGCTTATATAAGTAATCTATGGCTTTTCTCTCCCAGAAGCTCCTAATCTGACTAAATAAGTGCTATTTTCAAACTTTTGAACGCAAAAACCGTTTTTGTTAAGCTAAAAATAAATTTTTATGCAATCTTGATTTAGAATACTAGTTCAAAGTTTTATTTAAATTTTGGAACAAGCATACTTTCTTAAAAACATAATAAGAATTCAAAATGAAAGTGAGCAATTGCTTGAAAGTTGCAAAGAGTAAAGTTTTGAGTATGAATAAATAAGTGCTCTAAGCTACGGATTCGAGATCGGGCCTTGGATCGTTATTTCTAGAAAGCGTTTAGGTCTTGGCTACCCTCTTGCACCGGCCCTTGGACCTCTAGTTCAGGAATGTGTGAGGTCTTGGTCTAACACCCTTGGATCCTCATTTCAGGAATGTCTAGAGTCTTGGAACTCTCCGTTGTAACGGCCCTTGGATCCTTTATTCTGAAAGGTGTAAGGTCTTGGAATTTCCCCGTGAAGCTCCGTAGTTTATGGTACACGAATGAGTCAAGTTAAAAAAAAAAAAAAAAAAAAAAAAAAAAAAAAAGTGAAAAAGTGATGAAAAATGAAAAAGAAGTTTATGTTTGTTGCTTATGAATAAATGTGAGAAACTTGCTTCTTCTTAAATTTAAATCGAAAGTTGAACTAGTATTCGTCAATATTGTTTAAAAGTTGGACGGTGATTTAGAAATTGTTGACTTCAAAGATCCCGTGAGCTCCGATACTATTCTCGAGGGTGTAAAAACCTAGCCTCCTAAGTTTACTAAGGACAAGCTGAGAAGAAAGTCGCTACATGGAGTGATCTCACCTTTGAATCTCTAATTTCTAAATCATTGTCGGTTTTTAACCCTAATAAATGTCGATTTTTACGATCAAAACTTTGAAAACAAGCACACACACCTAAGTACTTAAATAATTGTGGGAGCGAAAAGTTAAGTCTCGGCTTACATAGGTTGCTAATATAAGTAGTGTTAGCATTTTACGAAAACGTTTGCACAAGGATTTTAGACTTAGTTGGGGAGTATAAAAAGAGGATGATGATTACAATTCCCCGGAGTCACCCATTTTGTATGATTCCCGTTCCATGATGCCATTTTTTGAAAATCAACCATAGTGTTTACGTTTTATCTCGTTTAATTTACTTGCATTTAATAATAAAGTCAAAACGGGGTGGTATATTTTGGGTAACCTTGACATTTTTTGATCCTTTCATTACTTTATATGATCGGATTGCTAGGGACAAGCAAATTGCTTAGTGTGGGGGATTGATGAGTGGCCTTTTACTCATCATTTTATACCCGAAAAACCTCACAAAAACGACCAAAAACACCCAAATGGACCATATATTGTTACAAATATCCTTTGATTGTGTTTTATGTGTTTCAGGTACAAAAGGATTGAAAACGAGGCAAATATGGACAAAACCGAGCTAGATTTGGAAAAGAGCCGAAAACTAAAGCCCGGAAAGACGATTTTCATTTGGATTTTTTTTCGAGCTCAAGAAATTCCAAAACGGCCCTTGGATTATTCTCATTTGGCATAATTGGCCCCTTGAAAGACTTTGAAAAAATGGCAAGATTAGTCCCCACAATTTCGGCATTTACACATTTGGTCCTTATGGTTAAATTCATTTTATCCTAACTAAAAAACCATATCCGGATCCTACAATTTATAACCCATCCCATTATTTCCCACAAGCCCACTATACCAAGGCCCAACCCCCATAACCCTATATTAGTTAATTACGGGGTCAAGCAATGGTCAAACCCCCAAACCATCAGTCAAAATCCCTAATTAACATCCTGTACATCTCCCTCCTTTAAACCCTAATCCTAATTAAACCTAATCACTTTCCCAGTCACCATCACCTCCCACTACCATCCAAGAACCATCACTTTGGTCCCCCCCCTCCACCTCAGCGATCCGAGACAACCAAACCATCCAACGGCCAAGATTTGAAGATGTGGGGAGCAAGAAATATCCAAGGGTCACGAATTGATGCAGGAAAGCAAGAAGAACTCTCTCACAGAAGAAACACAAAAAAAGGAAGAACCCTAGAAATTTTATATAAATAGATAGTAGCAGTAGCCATTTTTTCTTTAGGTTTTATTTAGCATTAATTTAGGTATTTATTTCTTTTTCAGCTTATTGTAATTTTTAATTTTCAGTAATGTAGTTTATTATTCAGTTAATGAAATTCCAAATTTTTCTTGTTTTTATATTTTGGTCAACTTTAGTAAACTGCTTATCAAACTACTTATCTTATGGTTTATTTGCTTATGTGTTCTTCTGTATGGTTATCTTCTTATTTTGAGGCTATTTGGAGTTAGGATAGATTTTGGAAGTTTGTTCTTGTTCTTGACCTGCATATTTTCCCACATCAGTCCCTTATAGCTTCCCCTTTTTATATCAGATTTAATCTAGTTAAAAATAGGTTTTAGGTTCTAGATTTTGTTTTACAAGTAGCTTGCTAGGTAGTTCAGATCTGTTTGAGTTTATTATGGACTTAGGAGCTTATGTCATAGCTTATTTTTGGCCTGCTAACTGCCCTCTGCCCCTATTTGTGCCCTGCACCATGTGAGGCAGCAGACCCTCTTCGGTATATTAGCTTATGTTGGCTTATTTTGAGTTTATCTGCTTACTGTGATTCCATTATAATTTTTTAGTTAGTTACTAGCTTATCTTCTTAATTCTAGCTCTTTAGAATAGCTATGAGCTTATTTGGCTTGTTTGCCTTTCTTTAGCTTATTTCCCAAACTAATAAGATGTATTAAGCTGTTACTGAGGTTTTTAGTTAGATTCAAAAATGTTTTTTTTTTTAGTTTAAAAAGTATTTACTATTGTTGCTTAATAAGTTTCAAAGAAAAGAAAATCCAAAAAAATAAAATAAAAAAAAAATAGATTTAACAAAAAGGTGACCCAAGGGATTCGAACCTGGGTCACCTAGCTCACATCACCACTGCTCTAACCGACTGCTCTTGCATCTCTTTTCATAAACCGTTCCTTTTCTTTTTCTTTTATTAGTTTTCTTTTTCCTTTTAACTTAGCTTATTTAAAACTGTTTCAGCTCTATCAGCTTATTAGAATTAGCTTTTTCACAAATTTTAATTTTCTAATCTTTTATTTAGTTCAAAGTAATTTCCAAAATTTTTTCAGATTTTTGTTTCACAGTTTAGTATTTTTTAGAATTTAATTAGTTTTAAAATGTTTTTAATTCATAAAAAATTAATTAAAAGTTGAAAAAATATAATTCTTTTTTCCAAAATTTTCTTTTGTCATTTAGTACGTAGGAAAATTAATTTGATACCCGTAGGATTAGTTTTTCATAGATATCATGTTTATGCACGTTTTTAGTTTGCCGTTCGCATTTATTTATTTTCGTTTTATTAGATATTAGAAACCAAAAGTGAACCTCGTTATTTCAAGCATTTTAATTCCAAACCGAAAACGATATCCTCAATTTCACGCCTCGTTGGGACTACGACCCGGGTACACGCTTATCCGGTTATTTATAATCGATTGTTGCGTTAAAGTGTCGCGAGTTGACTTTTCTTCATGAGAGGGTTGACTTGTGACCGTTTTAGCCGACTATCACATACGCTACCAAAATTAAAATATGGAAAACATACGCAGCCCCATCATAATTGACCAACTATATTGTGATTCACCTAAGTGATGTCTAAACCTGGTACATTGCATCCCTTCTTAACAATTTAGAAAGCGAAAATTCGCATATTTATTGCATCCTATCTTGAAGGGCTGATTCCTGAACGTAGGGCAATGGCACGATACAGGATGGACTCGTAGAGGATACTATATATGAGCATAAAAGGGGGAAAAAATCCAAAAGTTTTCTACTCGAATAACTAAAAAGTTGAGTACCGTAAAAGAGGTGACCAAGAGGTAATTCGTCTTTGCTTTCTGTATATGCCTATTTAAAGGGTTTAGTAGCCATTTTTTTATAAACTGATTATCGTGATTTTAAGCCCAAAATTATCATATCATCACTTCCAAAATGCAACTCAAAACACTCATTTACACATCTTTTATTATCTTTACTTGCGGGAATGCTTAATTATTGTTGTATATTTGTTTGTTTTGCAGGAGGTATAGTGAATAGCGTACTTAGACCTGCAATTCCAAACCAATAGAACAGAGTGATGCTGCAGCAATACAAGCAGCAGAAGTTCATGCTACAGAGCGCATGCAGATTACACCTGCTGGCGTTGCAGCTAAAGCTCAAGTGGTTGTCTCACAAAACGCCCGAACCATGCAAGAGGAGGATAAAACAAAGCTAGGAGACGTGTTGGTGGTATGATTTATTCTCCATATTTTTACTGTTGAATAAGGCTTCAAGATTTAAACTCGAGTACCCTCGAAATTTATGCAGGATGCAGGTACAATGCTGCTGAAAGACAAAGTGGTGACGAGGCAAGGCACCGAGGAGGTTATACGGGCTAAAATCAGAACCAATCGGAGTTGTCTACGTACCCGCGTGGGGTGACTGCAACCATGTCTTACCGTCAACCTGTATAGATCTATAATTTATATCACAAACACAAGATTGATGCTAGATCTAATTATAGAGAAAGAGATGAAGAAGCTGGGAACTTTTAGAGAGAGAGAGTGTTGAGAGAAAATGTTAGTAGATTAGATTAGGAAGAATGAAAAGCTCCAACCCTCTCCCTAGTGGAGAGGGGTATTTATAGTTACAAGTTTTAGGAGCCCCTAGCGGGCTGTGGAGTGAGCTGACAGTGGGTAAAGAGCCGACCCACTCCACAAATATAGTTATAACTACACTAATACTAATAATATTAAGCTAATATTAATAAGCCTACGAGCTATATAAATGCTAAATAGATATCGGGGTGACCGAACCTTCATCTGAATATTTATATTCCTAACAATCTCCCCCTAAGGGTGGTCACCCCGGAAATAATATTTCAAATTCTAGCATTCATTCGTTTGATCTTGACTTCATAGCTCGTAGTCTTTGATTCTTCAATGTCTTGAAACTTTGTGCCTTCAACAGTGAACTTTTGATGACTGATCGGTTGTCTTGGATGATCTTTGAGTATTCTGCGAATTTATCATCCAACATGTATCTCCAAGTCATCTTTCAGTAGTATGTCTCCATGTGATGTGATATTCTTTGAACCGACATGCTCACACTATTTAGTGTCATGATCTTTCAGCATCAGAGTTTGCAGAAGCTGTGTTGAAGGTCTTTTAGTTTATCATGACTTCTTTGATTATAATGATGATGTAGTGTGAACATGTAATGAGTGCGCGATGTGTCGTTGCGGTTTAGCAGTATTAATGCCTACTCAAGTTTTAAATTTATATTTAGCCAACTTATCAATAACACACACTTAACGAGCAGTGTACCCGGTCAGTATAAATATAATGGTAAGTAGAGTGTTGATCACTAAGAGTGGAACGTATTATCTAGTTATTCTAATCAGTATTTTAATATCCTAAGTTAGTTATACAACCTAATCTAAAGCAAGGGGGTTCAGCCTGAGAGAATGGCACGGTTTGGTTATGATTAAATGGTAAACTAAACTAATGAGCACGAATCAGCGATTAGCACACACATACACAGATAGATACTCGAGACAATAAGAAGACCTGTCCTGACAATTAAGTAGCTTGTCACTTGTTTTATTGCTAGTTTTATATGAAGTGTATATAATTAAACCTTTCTCGTTGGCTCTAATCTTATCGGCGAGTAAACCCTTAATGATTACTTATGTCTATCCTATTTATTTAAGAGACGCTAAAATAAATAGGCGAGGAAGGGGCATGGCGACCCAAGCAAGACTCAGCTAGACACAGAGGTTATCAATGCACTAATAAAAGTCACCAAAGACATCAACATATAAACTTTAATTAATGGGAAAGCAATATTAAGGGGAGTGCATGATCTTCCATAGTCACATGACACAAGCCCATCAATCCTGATGAATTAAAGTGTACTAAAACAATAAAACAAAACTACTTAATGAATTGAATACATGCAGGACCTTCTTACAGCTCTTGTATCTTTGTTTGAGGTGTGTCTTGTGCTGCTTGGTCGTCTGAATTCGGCTCTAGGGTTATTTCTTCACACTGTCCAAGACTCTTAAATTCGTCTGACCTTGGGGTATTTATAGTTTTTGTCTGAGGGATCTATGCGGCGCATTGAGTTGATAGATGCGGCGCATTGACTTAACTTCGCGTGGGGTCCCAGATTAATATATTCTGGAATATTCGTACACCGTCTTCAGATGCGGCGTAACTTGATCTTTGTATGCGGCGCATGTACTTGGATTGTAACTTGTGAAATCTTGATAGTGATACGCCGTATGTTAGATGTATATTGCGGCGTATCTGGAGTAGAACGAGCTTGATCTTCTTCTTTGACCAAAGTTTCATATGCGGCGCATGACAGAATTGCATGCGGCACATTCTTCAAAGTCAGGCAATGGTCTTCGAATTCATCTAAGTATGATATTTCTTCGTATCTGTTGAGTGAGATACGGTGCATCTTCTGGATTTCAGTAGACTTTTGACATCTCGCTTGTTTTGCTCCATAATTAGTCCAAAATCGCCAAGTTTCACATAATGCTTGTTTTTACCTGAGAATCACTAAAGTAAACATTAATGTATCGATTCTCATATATAATATAATAAAACAAGTCAAATAAATAGGATAAATGATGAAAATAAAATGTACTTATTTGAGTTTATCAAATATCCCCCCACTTGAACTTTACTTGTCCCCAAGTAAACCTTAGAATTAATCGTATGAAAATGTATCCTAAAAGATATTAGGATTTATTTTTATATTTAAGCACGTATTCATTTTGTCAAAATCACACAACCAAACACTCAACGAAGTAGAAACCAAAATAATTTTTAATGTAAAACAATTCTAAATCATTTAGTTGCTTAGTCGTGACGAATATTCTATCATAGGCTTGGCAAGTATACGCATCTCCCCCACTAAAGCCAAGGAGAAACAAGTCTAAAGCAGTAAAAAGGGTTTGTTGGTTAAGGGTTGATCATCCTTTTTAATCTTTATCGATCTCATATTCCAGAAAAGGCGACAAAATTACAAATACATGATCGAATCCACGACCACGATACTTGCAATTGCTCAAATCCTTAACTCGAATAGGCTGAAGATAGGACCAAGTAATCTTCACCAATAATATTATATCAAAAAGGGCGAAAAAATCATAAATACATAGCCGAATCCACGACTACGATACTTAAGATTGCTCAAATCCCTAATCTCAATAAATCAAAGGTTTGGATGAAGAATGATATAGGGTATGGATAATATTTGGGATACATATTGGTGTAAAATAAAAAATAAACAAAACAGATAAATTAAAATCCTAAGTGTGGTTAATCACTTTCCCAACCATCCCATGAATAAGACTCATATCATTGAATAACTCACGCTTTAACACTTGAAACACACGCTTTAGGTAGACACGAATTATACTCAACAAAATCTCAATTAAAGAATAACCATAGTTGGCGTTCCCATAACGGCCAACTCCCATTCAATCCATATAATATACAACAACAAATAGTGGTGATATCTCCCACTTAATACGAAACTTTACATAAGTTGGTTAAAACAAACTTCCAACTTTTCCTTTTTCTTTTTCTTTTCTATTTTTTCAATTTTTTTTTTTTTTTTTTTTTTTTTTTTTTTTTTTTTTTTTTTTTTTTTTTGACATCAACATATGTGTAAAATTTCACAACTTTTCTATCACTATTTTTCCGGATAATTTTTCCATATTCTTCAAACTTTCAGAAATAACTGTAATAGTGAAAGTAGCAAACACACGAAAAATAAACTAAAAGTTATACAATATTTACTTTCATACCAATTGAATTGTGCAATTTCCCGAACTAACCAAAGATAATGAATTACGCACGCGAACACAGGTAATGTAAGGAAACACACTTTGCCTAAAGCAATTAATCACGGATTTTAATCTACAGGGTAGGCTAAGGTGTAAGGGTGTATCGAAACATTATAACAAAGGTGTAAGAAACGAAAGGAATGGCTCTGAGGGTTTTTCTAGGGGTATCTTACTCTAAAAGTGAGAGTAACAAAGGGTTTATACGGGGGTTAACTAACCAGTGTAGTTAGTTAATATCACATAACAGATAAAGGCTATTTGGGTATAATCCTAGAAATTTACCAATTTAGACAAGTCACTCCAATTATATAGATAATACTCATTATGGTGGTCTCGAATAGTATACAAGCCAAGTTCTAAAGTTTACAAGTCACCAGCACACTAAAGTTTTAATATTTTTGAAAGAATAGAGTTATGTGTGCGGTTATATAATTTAGACTTTAAACAAAAACATGCTAAAAAATTTTAAATTTTGATATATTAAACGCATTTTAAGCATATTTTGAAAAAGTTTAGGAGTAGAACGAGCTTGATCTTCTTCTTTGACCAAAGTTTCATATGCGGCGCATGACAGAATTGCATGCGGCGCACTCTTCAAAGTCAGGCAATGGTCTTCGAATTCATCTAAGTATGATATTTCGTCGCATCTGTTGAGTGAGATACAATGCATCTTCTCGATTTCAGTAGACTTTTGACATCTCGCTTATTTTGCTCCATAATTAGTCCAAAATCGCCAAGTTTCACATAATGCTTGTTTTTAACTGAGAATCATTAAAGTAAGAAAAATCACAGTCCGGTTTACCTGATTTCAAGTTTGGGTGCAATTTCAATTTAATTACGCCAGAGTATTAATTTGGCAAACTTCACAAGTTTGGTACCTATCTTGATGGTCTTAACTTTCTCAGTTAAATGTTTTGCATCGTTAATTCCCTTCTAGTTTTGTTGCATCGTTGTCCCTCGTATATATTTTCGTCTGACTTTTACTTTTCGTAAAGATTCTTTACGTTTCGTCGACTTCTTTACGTTTTCGTTCGATTTTACGTTTCGTCCAATCTTTACGTTTTCATCCAAATTTTTAGGTTTTCATCCGAATTTTTACGTTTTCGTCCGATTCTTTACGTTTTCGTCCAAATTTTTACGTTTTCATCCAAATTTTTACGTTTTCGTCCAAATTTTTACGTTTTCGTCCGAATTTTTACGTTTTCGTCCGATTCTTTACGTTTTCGTCCAATTTTTACGTTTTCTCCGAATTTTTACGTTTTCGTCCGATTTTTACGTTTTCGTCCAAATTTTTACGTTTTCGTCCGATTCTTTACGTTTTCGTCCAATTTTTACGTTTTCGTCGAATTTTTACGTTTTCGTCCGATTCTTTAGTTTTCGTCCAAATTATTTTATCGATTTTAGTTCGTCCATTCTTTACGTTTTCGTCCAAATTTTTACGTTTTCGTCCGAATTTTACGTTTTCGTTCCGATTCTTTAGTTCGCAATTTTTACGTTTTCGTCAAATTTTTACGTTTTCTCGAATACAAATCGACGAATGTTAATTTGTTTCAGTCCAAATTCATTTACGTATTAACGTAAATTACGAAAGTTTTAAAATCGACGAAAACGTTTTCAGTCGATTCTTAAAGTTTTGACAAATACGTAATTTCGACGAAAATTTTTGGACGTAATAATCGTATCGAAGTTTTTGAAACGTAAAGAATCGGACGAAAACGTAAAAATTTGGACGAAAACGTAAAGAATCGGACGAAAAACGTAAAAATTTGGACGAAAACGATAAAAATCGGACGAAAACGTAAAAAATTTCGGACGAAAACGTAAATGAATTCAGACGAAAACGATAAAAGAATTGGACATGAAAACGTAAAAATTCGGACGAAAACGTAAAGAATTGGACGAAAACGTAAAAATTCGGACGAAAACGTAAAATCGAAAAACTTGGACGAAAACGTAGAAAATCGGACAAAACAAAAAAAAAAAAAAAAAAATAAATACGAACGAAAGAAGACAAAACGAAAATCACGAACGTAAAGAATGACAAAACGTAAAAATTGGACAAAAACGTAAATCGACGAAAACGTAAAAATTCGATAAAAAGAAAAATTGGACGAAACTAAGAATCGGACGAAAACTAAAAATCACAAAACTAAAAATGGAAAAAGTAAATCGGATGAAAACGTAAAAATTCGGACGAAAACGTAAGAATCGGACGAAAACGTAAAAATTCGAATGAAAACGTAAAAATCGCGAAAACGTGAAAAATCGAACGAAAACGTAAAGAATCGGACGAAAACGTAAAAATTTGAACGAAAACGTAAAAATTCGGACGAAAACGTAAAATTCCGACGAAAACATAAAGAATCGGACGAAAATGTAAAGAATCGGACGAAAACGTAAAAATTCTGACGAAAACGTAAAGAATCGGACGAAAAAGTTAAAAGTCAGACGAAAATACTAATGGAGGGACTAACTAGGCAAACAAAACTAACGGAGGGACTAACGATGCAAACATTTAACGGAGAAAGTTAACGCCCATCCAAGATAGGTACCAAACTTGTGCAACGTTTGCCAAATTAGATACCTCTGGCGTAATTAAATTGAAATAGCACCCAAACTTGAAATCAGGGTAAACCACAGGGACCATCCGTGTAATTTTTTCTTAAAGTAAACATTAATGTATCGATTCTCATATATAATATAATAAAACAAGTCAAATAAATAGGATAAATGATGATAATAAAATGTATTTATTTGAGTTCATCAACATGTGTTGGTGGATTGGCATCTTTTCAGCAATCAGCTACAACCGCAATCAGCTGCAATATCAATCAGCTACAACCACAAACAGCTGCAACAGCAATCAGCTACAATCGCCAAATGTTCCTGCATATGACAGTTAGCAATAAAACGTCCGGTACTTACAGGTTCGGACTTCGAGATTGTTAACAGCATAGTGTGAAAACTCTCTCTAATCCATACCAAGACCGTTCCTAAATCGGAAACCCACAAAGGGTTTTAAAGATCAACTGTAGCAAATCAACGATTAGGTGAGTCGCTGGAGATCACTCCACGACTGTAGACCGTTTGAAACCGCCGCGATCACTAAGCGTAATCCACAAGGAATTACCGAAGTGACCTGCTTTCAGGGCTGCTTAATGTTGACCCTGGCAGGAATTTCCATTCAATCATTGAGAATTAAATTTGTAAATTCTCTCATAAATGTTCTGGCAGATTGCTAAGATCTGCGTAGGACTCATAAGTTTACAACTGGTGTCCTTAATGTGGAACACCCAGTGTAGAAATAATACGTGTTCCTATGAGATCTTATTATTCATCTCGTGGCTCTAGACTCAATTGTGCATTTTGATTTGGTGATCGGAGGCTGGAGAGGACTGCCACCTTTTCAATATCATCTAACTCGGAGTGAGAGAGACGATAGAAATGTATTGAACTCCGTGACAATTGAAACAAGAGTCCTTTGAGGGACCTTGAGTGGCTAGGGAGGGTTGTGCAGCATATCACTGGGTCCATGACACTTTGTCTTCAATGTCAGCAATCAACCAAGTGATTCTGACAGCATATGTATTGACCTGGTTTCTGCCTAAAGTGTAAGGAGGGCTTCTTTCTTTTCACCCTTTATCTTTACATTTCTTTTTCATTCTTCAACCCCTTCAGTGCTTACCGAGACTTCATAACTAGAACCTTGTTGGGTTTGTTCCAGAACTAGCTCTATCTCAGTCGGCACTCTTCCCTTATTCACTTTTCTCCTTTTTTTAATCATACCTAAGGACTTCTACACTAACTAGTGGATTGTCCCTGGGTAGATCCCTCCGGTTCTGGCGGGATTGTGGGAACTTGTACCTAACCTTACCATCCTTATAACTCCAATACGTTAAATAAAATGGTCGGTCTTTGGTGTTCTACCACAATTACCATTAACCAAATCCTTGAAAAATCTCTCAAAGTGTTCATAGTTATGAACACATTTTTCTAACACTTTGAGAGTTTTATAATTTTCAAATACTCCCCCTCAACATGTGCTCGGATGATTGTTTTATAAATTTGCACATGTTGGGTGGAGTTCGCACTTTTTTGAATTGATCCACTTTCAGTGAACATGACCGATTCGAGACACGCTTACATCACTAGTTAGACTAGCTTGAAATTATTTCCCGGCCTGGTCAAGTCCATAGAAAGTTTCTCGAAACGGTACACTCTACTCAGACACATCCTTTTCGAGACACGCTTACATCACTGGTTAGACCAGCTTGAAATTATTACCCGGCCAGGATATGTCCTTTCGATTAATGATAGTTTTGTTTCGTCAATTCTTTGGTGAAGTCTGAGTCACGCTCAAATGAGATGCCAAATCCTTTTTGTCCATTCGCTCCCCCTCAATATGTGCATCGATATATGAAAGAGTTTAGCACATATGGGAGAGCTCACACTTAAGTCCAAAACATCACATTTTCATCAGGTTTCATATTTAAATCACATTCTCTCCCCCGATCAAAAATTTCAAACCTTTTGAGATTTGTGATCCCAATTGATTTAAATAAGTTAGAAAATGTGGGAGAAAATGTGTCCAATTTAGTGTATTCTGATGATGAAACATACTATGCTCCCCCTTAATCTAAGAGGGAGATTCACTGCTTATCTTGTACAAAGATGATAGTTATGACACAAATGATATTGACCTTTTTGCGCAGATGATGTGATCATCCGCTTCTTTGAGGGAGTCATTAGTCAACATCAATTATCCATCCACCAACAAATCTTTCCAAGTATTGTCGATCCCCACTTAGCGAGATCCGAGTAAGTACTGCTTTGTTGAAGTGATGGTGGTGGAGATGAAGACAGTGTTGTTGTTGTTGTTGCCGATGTTGTTGTTGTGGTGAATTCCGAGCCAATCAATAGAGTTTGAACGTCTGATCAAATGGTTAGAGCGGGAACCGGCACATTCATTTTGGCCATGGAATCTGCATAAGAATATCCACACAGATATACATACATACAGATACTCTAGTCATTAATAGCTACCACATAGCAGCATGCCACATCATAATACCAAGTTCATCTCATAGTCAAACCACAGTCAGGTAATACATCAAACTGCTATCTAGCATGAAGAGCAAACAACAATCATGATCATGGCAATTCACTCATATTTCAATATTCAACTCAGGATATTAGGAACATGATTCTAACATGATAGCAATATACCTAAGCATATCCTGAGTGCACATGCACTAAATCAACAACAATTAATCAGTAATCGACTAACGACAGTCACACAACAATTGAAATTCATTCATTCAGATCATACACATGCCAGAGGAGTATTCAAGAACATCAAACACATTGGGTTTTCTAACTTCTTTTAGATTTTGAGTTTTAAAGTAATTAGGGGATTAAGCGATTAAGCGAGGATTCCAAAGTGACACAAATGAGCCTTCTAGTTACATAAAGCTAGGAAACTATACGCAAGTTGCACATAATGCCCTATTCTTTCAAACAACTAACACATTTGGCTATTTGATATAAAGTTTTAGCAATTTCCTCTTCAACTAATACCCCATTAACTACAAAACCTTTTCTAAGAATTATGAATTAATCAAGAAACCCGTTTGATGATATAAAATTTGAATTCACTCTCCCCTTCAATCAATGACCCGTATTCTAGTTAAAGATTTGTAGTCGTTAATTGAGTAACAAATTTTATGCACAATCCAATTCTAAAAGAATTTCAAGCACCACATAACCACCAAGTGTCTCACAAATAATTTTCAGAAGAATCATAGAATGAAAACTATTTGCATACAAAGAAGATTTCTCTTCCTTTTCAAGAAATGATGCACTGAAACGTACATCAGATCGAAGAAACATGGATATAAAGTAATCCATGCCCAGGTGAACATCACCAAGTTGGAGGAACAGCCGTCTTTTTGGCGACGTGCTTTCCCCATTTTGAGGAGCGGGTTGCTATCTAAAGTAATAGCAAGCCATGAGGCATGTTTTACCAATTCATTTTAACTTCTGCTCGAGCTTCATTTAAAGTCCCGTGTCATTATTGAATGACATTTCTAAGACCGTAAATGTTATCGATAAACAGAAGACATGCCTAGATGAAACTATTTTTGGTATTTTCTAATTTTCTGATTTTTATGGTTTTTCTTGGTTTTAAGTTTCTCTATTTACAATTCGTTGGTTTTATATTTTTCTATTTAAAATATTCTGGTTCTATAATTTTCTATTTACAGTTTGGTATAATATATGTACAAAATATGTAACTCAGTTTAAGACGATGAAGACATGAATACCAAAATGAGGATACGTTCAGCATGTGGTAGAAATCTGAAGTCTACATCTCTTAAACTTTCACCACCAAAGCTTTCAAGGCTCCAAAATAATCGTCTGAGCTTGAGCCTTCTCAATGTGAAGCTTTGATAGCTTCCCCCCAAACCGACAATCTTCCTTTTGAGCAGCTTCAAAGCTCTCTTTCAAGCTTACGAAAGGTAAGTGTACAACGAAAACCGTAGCAAACCCCATTAAATATTGCTGCTCCTTTTAAGACCAACCGTCGAGATTCTTCGATCGGGGGATCATCAAGTAGATCAGCAAAGAATCATCTCACACTTGAATAATTCTTCTCACATTTCTTCCCGCTGAAGACTGAAGTAATGCATGCCAAGAGTATTGATGAAGCGAAAAGTGTACCGCTTTTAGGGGGTCATTTAAGCCCTAAATCGTTCCTTTTGTCATTTTAGGTACTTTGGAGAAGAAATCTGGAAAATGAAGCATTTTGGACGTTTTTGGAGCATAAAAGTGAAGAAAACGACAAAGTCTCAAAATCGGCTGGAAAAGTACCTGTGACGGCGTCAAGCACCATTGTGACGCCGTCAACCCTTGACGCGCCAGAGAGGATTTTGGACGATTAAAAGGGGACGGCGTCAAGAAGGCCATCAAGAAACCCTAACCGCGGCGAGGTGACGGCGTCAGCTCTATAACGTGACGCCGTCAGATCTGATTTTCTATATATATTCTCATAATTTTTAGTCATTAGTGTGCAACTTTGTGAGGAGAAACCCTAAGACGATTTTTCTGCTACTTTTAAGGGTTTTATACCCTTGGATCTCCCATGTTCAATTGAAGATAAGTAATCAATTAATCATTCAATATGTCTATGTGTTGTTTGATTATATCTTGTTCTTGTCTTTTATTTAACATGCTAGGCTAGATTTATCTTGTGTTTGCTTAGATCTAATGAAACCTAACTATTGATTATTGGTTGTTGGTGTGTTATTAATTGTATTGGATGATTGTTTATCGATGTTAGGCTTAAGAAAACTGGCTAACCTCCTATACGGTAACTTGCTTGAACGTCTTAAGAAACATGAACCAATGCGTACTAAGGTTATTATGGTTGTATTTAATGCATGAGCGAATTCTAGTGATCCCATGTTAGGAGCTTCTTAGCCGGCTCGACATAGGAGTGAAGTAGGAGCTTATAGAGTTGGGGAAGTACGTACGCCACCCCACGATTGGTATTAAGGAATACACCCGTCATCCACGCAATTAATACACACTAATCAACCGGTAAAAGATAGTTAGGGAGTAAGGAAATCTAAGTAAACACATTTCTCTCCATATAAGTTCCACAACCTTTTTATTTTCAGTTATTTTATTTTATTTGCAATTGTAGTTATTTGGGTTAGTCGACTAGCAACTAATTCCGCCCACTCCTTCAAACCCGAAATTTTACTTGCTTTTATAAAAATATAAAAAAATACAAAAAGAATCTTCCCTCACCCTTAGACCTATTAGAGTAGTTTTTCAATCCTAACGACACTATTCCCCTAGAGAACGATCAATCCCCCGGTACTTGCCACTACACTATACTACATCGGTCAGGTACACTGCCTGGTGGGGATTGCAAGCCTCTTGAGATCCCTCGAGAGGTAAAACCTGTTGTAACGTCGCAAAACCACGCATCAAGTTTTTGGCGCCGCTGCCGGGGAATAGTTATTGTTTAGGTTGAATTTTTATTTTATTAGGTCTACTCACTAGATTCCTTTCTAGTGAGATTTTTATTTTATTTTTCTAGGTTTTCTTAGTCTATCTTATTTCTTTGTACTTTTGTTTGTGACACCTTCCACCTACCTCATGAGTAATAGTGATCGCTTGATCCCTGTTATTCGTATTTTCCGCCGTGCAAACTTCCAACTACCCGTTCCCGCCCCCATCGTAGAAAACAACAACCTTTCACCCGACCACCACTTTGGTAACAATTCTGAGACGGAGGAGTCTGACCATGAGAATGACTATGCAGTTAGTCCATTTTACGACTCAGACTCTGATGAGGATGCTGGTAATGGAGAAGTAGTTAACGAGGAATGGAGAAAAGAGGAAATTGATCCCTTTAAGTATGTTGACCCTAGGACTAAGATCGAAAAGGATAGCCTCTTTAACATGCAATTTCCATGTAAGATTGGTTATCATAGTTTTCATGCTTATCTTAACTCATCTTTGCCTATGAACATTATCTCTCGCGCTAATTATAATAAAATCATGGTGGATGAGCTAGAATATCAAGGAGATAATATTGTTGCTAGGATTGAGCCACTACACATATTCGTAGGAAGTTTTGTGTATTTGGTGGATTTTATGGTTATGGAGAACTTAGGAGAATTTATTGATAACAAATTAACCCAAGTCATTTTTGGAGAACCCTTCAAAAGGTTGACCAACCTTGACGAAAAACTTGTGGACGGGTTAATTACATTCTCGGATGGGGATGAAGATTTTGTTTACCAAATGCCCCGATCACATCCTAGGTTTAAGAACTTCTCCATTGAATCTTGCAATAGACTTGTGCCTATTGACTTGTTAAGTGAGAATGATAAGAAAAAGGGGCTCAAATATCCACATGAGAAAAATAAGAGATATTATCATGGATGTCTGGAGCTGAATGATGAATACAAGAAAGATGAGGCAACAATTAGATGGCTCACACTCGGATACGTGAGCATAAGCGACACTAGATAAGCCTGACTTTGAGTCTAGCTACAAGACTCGTTAATAAAGAAAAGCGCTTCTTGGGAGGCAACCCAAGCTTTATTTGCTTTGTATGTTTATTTATTTGTTTGTTTGATTTTATTTGCTTCCGTATGTATGTTTAATTTTTATTATTATTGATTTATGTTCGAAACTAAATTGTGAAAATGCTTTATCTTGTTTTTAACTTCGTCTTAATTACATATAAAGGTATTTTGCAAAAGATAAGTGTAAGGGAAATCCAAATCGGTTTATTAGAACAAATGAACATGAATCATAACAATATTAAATTAACATACATATTAGTAATTGTTTGAGTCAAATGCTTGTATCGAGTCATAATGATATTTTGCAGGATTTTCAGGAAATAAGGATTGAGTTTTTCCAGAAATTTTCCGGAAACTTAACATGAAAAATCTGTCAGATCACTTCTGACGGCGTCAGGAACAGTTTTCTGGAATTTTTTTTTAAAGTTTTGTTTTTCTTCCGGAATCATAAAATGCTTTATTAAATCTCTAACTTATAAACTCCAGGAATCTGCAAAATAATCATTCCACAAGCATTATATCCTTATACAGATTTATCCCGCCGATGCTATGCAGGTTTTCGTGTTTGTTTTCTCAGGTTTAACAGGTTATTTTGGACAAGGAGATGTATGTGGAATCTAGCTTTTGGCGCTGCTTTAATCTTGAAGCTTCAACATTACCTTGGAAGAAGATCTAACCATGTTACCTCTTTATCCACCAAGCGAATCAGGGGAGTATTTGATTTCATTCTTTTAACTTATTTACTTTTACATCTTGTTATTTGAACATTGGGGACAATGTTCATCTTAAGTGTAAGGGGGGTAAAGTACGATACCTTAGAGAATGCTATTACGCTTGATTTTTCGTTTGTTTAATGGTAGATGTGTAATAAAACTGAGAGAAATACCTGTTAAGGCAATTTTAGTGCCAAATTTAAATTTTTTTACAACATATAGGAGTGAAACTTTGGTCTTAATGAGCGTCTCACGGATAGGAGTTATATGACTAGCACAAAACCGTACCACTAAAAAAATTTTCCACCCCCAAATATGTGAGGTTCGCCCCTAGAATTGGTAGGAAAAGCATTTATGCTATGATGTGTGTACCGGTAGCACTTAGATTCTAGAACTTGCGTTAGGACCATTCCGAGGCCACAAGTGAGACTACATTCGTGTAGTTAGATTTACTACATGATAAGAGGCATTAGGATTAACCCATTGTTTTACACCTGTGTTTTTGTTATAATTACATTGGCTACATTGGTCAAGTAATTCTCCCACACCCTTTGCGTTGTACTCATTTTTAGTACACGATACCCCTAGTACACCCCTCAGAGCCTATCTTTTCATTTCTAACTTTAAGCATATTACTTAAAGTAAGAATTTGTTTACACCCCACTTAAATGTACACCCAAATCGCCTTAGCCTACCTTGTATGCACTCAATTTTAGTGCATTATTGTGACAACATTTGTTTAAACCCCAAGTTAATTATCTAATTGATTACATGGTTGCTAAGTCGAGTCATATCCTTGTACATATTGTTTTGGGACGATTGAGACTCATGGGTAAAGTACTAGTGTAATGGAGTAATGGGGAAGAACAACATTATTACCCCTATATGTGCTAAATATTTTAAAAGTACTCCAAGTGTTTCGATTATCTTAATTCGAGTCATTAGAATAGTTAATTGTAAAGTTATGTAAAAGTTCAAGTGTAAGGGGGATGCAACCCCCCCCCCCCCTACGATGTATTATTTTGGATGGTAGGGTAAGAGTGTATGCAAAAAAAAAAAAAAAAAAAAAAAAAAAAAAAAAAAAAAAAAAAAAAAAAAAAAAGTAGAAAAAACATACGGACTACCATCCCGTTTCATTTTATGTTTATTTTATCTTTTTGTTATTTTTTTCATTAGCTTAAGTCGAGTCTAGTCTTGGCTTAGCCACGCCATATTGTACATGTAATTAATCAAGATCTTTAACTCGCCACCAGTAAAATATCCTTTATCCAACAAAACCGTGTTTATCATATCCCTACACCTAACGTTATAACCCATTTAAAAGCCCTCTTTGATAGTTTATCTTAGGTGCTTACGCCTAGTGGAGGAGGTTTTTGATCCTTTCCCAAGCCTATGGTAATCTATTTGCTATGACAGGTAGTGAGAGATATTATTCATTTTCATTTATGAGATATACTTTTATGACACCTGAGAGATGTGAGTATCTAAACACACTTGTGAGGTGCTAGGCTGTAATCTCCGTGCTTATTATGATTAAAGTGGAACGACTATTTGTTGTAATTACTTTTATATTAGCGTTAAATGACCCCTAACTTGTATTTTGATTAGAATAAAAGCGCATTTGCTTGAGGACAAGCAAATCTCAAGTGTAAGGTTATTTGATGAAGCGAAAAGTGTACCACTTTTAGGGGGTCATTTAAGCCCTAAATCGTATTTATTTGATCAAATATTGCCCTAAATCGTTCCTTTTGTCATTTTAGGTACTTTGGAGAAGAAATCTGGAAAAGGAAGCATTTTGGACGTTTTTGGAGCATAAAAGTGAAGAAAACGACAAAGTCTCAAAATCGGCTGGAAAAGTACCTGTGACGGCGTCAAGCACCATTGTGACGCCGTCAACCCTTGACGCGCCAGAGAGGATTTTGGACGATTAAAAGGGGACGGCGTCAAGAAGGCCATCAAGAAACCCTAACCGCGGCGAGGTGATGGCGTCAGCTCTATAACGTGACGCCGTCAGATCTGATTTTCTATATATATTCTATTAATTTTTAGTCATTAGTGTGCAACTTTGTGAGGAGAAACCCTAAGACGATTTTTCTGCTACTTCTAAGGGTTTTATACCCTTGGATCTCCCATGTTCAATTGAAGATAAGTAATCAATTAATCATTCAATATGTCTATGTGTTGTTTGATTATATCTTGTTCTTGTCTTTTATTTAACATGCTAGGCTAGATTTATCTTGTGTTTGCTTAGATCTAATGAAACCTAACTATTGATTATTGGTTGTTGGTGTGTTATTAATTGTATTGGATGATTGTTTATCGATGTTAGGCTTAAGAAAACTGGCTAACCTCCTATACGGTAACTTGCTTGAACATCTTAAGAAACATGAACCAATGCGTACTAAGGTTATTATGGTTGTATTTAATGCCTGAGCGAATTCTAGTGATCCCATGTTAGGAGCTTCTTAGCCGGCTCGACATAGGAGTGAAGTAGGAGCTTATAGAGTTGGGGAAGTTCGTACGCCACCCCACGATTGGTATTAAGGAATACACCCGTCATCCACGCAATTAATACACACTAATCAACCGGTAAAAGATAGTTAGGGAGTAAGGAAATCTAAGTAAACACATTTCTCTCCATATAAGTTCCACAACCTTTTTATTTTCAGTTATTTTATTTTATTTGCAATTGTAGTTATTTGGGTTAGTTGACTAGCAACTAATTCCGCCCACTCCTTCAAACCCGAGATTTTACTTGCTTTTATAAAAATATAAAAAAATACAAAAAGAATCTTCCCTCACCCTTAGACCTATTAGAGTAGTTTTTCAATCCTAACGACACTATTCCCCTAGAGAACGATGAATCCCTCGGTACTTGCCACTACACTATACTACATCGGTCAGGTACACTGCCTGGTGGGGATTGCAAGCCTCTTGAGATCCCTCAAGAGGTAAAACCTGTTGTAAGGTCGCAAAACCATTCATCAAGTATCCAGAGACCACTTCCCCCAAGTAGTTGAAGTGACGCACTCAGTTTCATTGTATGAAGCCCAAAAACCCGAAGTACACAATCATTCCCTTTAATAAAGTCAAAAATGTAACATCAAGATCAATTAAGACCCAGAAATCCCCTTTTCTCCCTTCAGGAAATTGCAGATGAGAATTGTTACACCAAATTCAACTAAGTCCCGAGTGTAAGCAATTTATCCCGTATGTAGTCGACATGATAACACCAAGACAGTACCATAAAAGCAACTAAATACTGGATGTACACATTTCCTTTAGTAGGATACCGACTAACCATAGGAACCATCATACAATTGTGTACCTCTTTTATCATTAGAAACTGACTTTCTCTTCCCCCACGTAGTTGGAATGATACACCAAAGGAACGAGTTAAAACACTGATTTTCTCTGCGGTTATGACATTTGTCTTTCCAGAATAATCTTCAATTGAGAAGAAGTATAAAGCTCATCATGTGTACTCTTTGTGCATTCAGATGTATGTCTCCTTCCCCCTTGCTGGTTTTGATACATCAGAATCAGCAACACATTTTACGCACATATTCTTGAGATCTTGTGAGAAGAACAAAATTGGCACAAGTGGATCACGTGAGAATCAACCGCTACCGAAACTGTCTCTGACTACCTTTACCAACCCTCAAGTAAGCTTTCTGACGAGATGACTGATGGAACAAACCCAATATACCAAACTTGAAACTGACGAAGAATTCCCCAATTTTGTTACTTAATCTTGCACTAATGTTTGAAGAACGGTGTAGAGAATTAATGTTCCAAGCAAATCTCTAAGTACTCAATACTCAACCAAAGTATGAGACATTAACACCTCTTGCGATTATCCACAACGTCATCGGCGTGTGACACTGAATACTACAACGTAACTCCATTAAGTGATAGTTAACCAGGTCGTCAAACATTTACCCCGACTGCTGGTAACTAGATAAACCAAGTCTTCAACTTAAGTCATAAGCACGAGCAAGTTATCTTTGAAAGTCATGCATCCAACCAACCTCGACTTCAAGATAGAATAAGATCACGCCTCTGAGAAAGTCAACTTCAACCTCAACTAGGTGATACCTGAATAATTCTGTAGTCACAATTAGATGCCCAACAAGTGATTGTTTGTTCGCTCACTTGTTCACACTTCTCCCCCTCAAAAATTGCATATGAGAATGCCATTTTTTATTGAACAAGTGCATGTAGTTGTCCACTTTTCACACTTCTCCCCCTCAAAAATTGCATTTGAAGTTGCCATTTTTGATTGAGTGAATAAACGTCCAATCTGATGGAAGTAGCTCCACTTGATGTCTGAACGAGCATGGAGCAAGTATGAAACCTTTTGATGAGACTAGTCAGAAACAAGGAGAGTCGTATGACCATTTCCCAAATCTCAATCACCATGTAGTTTTATTCACCCTTCTCCCCCTCAAAAATTGCATATGATAACCAACTGCCATTTTTGATAGACCAGGTGAATAAGAATATACACCAATGTATGTTTATTCCCTTTGGTGACTGAGTGAGCATTTGAAGAACATGAAGCTTGATGAGAATGGTCATAAATAAGAAGATTCCTCTTCTTCCGAAGATAAAGTGCACTCAAGCATACGCCTTTCTTTTCTTTGATGAACGGGGCCTGAAGAGATGTCAGCAGACGCCATCATGTTGACATTGAGGACCGAGGCTTGAACTGATGTGTTCAAACGTCATTGTCGATGAAGAACGAGGTCTGAACTGATGTGAACAGACGTCATAGTCAATGAAGAACGAGGCCTGAACTGATGTGTTCAGACGTCATCGTCGTTGATGTTCATCAAGCTTGAATTGTTTGAACCCCTACATCATGAGATATCACTCTTTTCGGCACCCAAACCCTGAGTCTTTCCTTAATAGGAGGGAACGATGTACCTGCACTTAAGTAAAGACTTCCTGCATTGACATTAAGAGTTTGTTTGCATTTATATGGGTTAGTGATATCAGCAGTTGAGCCATTTGGGGTTGCACTGTCAATCTTGGTTCTACACTCAGTGAGCATCTTTCTACAAGGTATCCATCTAAGACCCACAATCTTAAAAGTTCTACCCGTTGGTATCCACCTAAGGCATGATCTAGGAGTGTGTGGTTTCTCATGTACAGTGGAGGACTTGTTTAGAGAAGACCTTTGTCCTACAGCGATCTGCCTACCAGGTTTCTGAGTATGACTCTTTGGTTCTACGGGCTTGTTGTTGTTTCTAGTCTTAGAGGATTGAACCTTAGCACGGGCATTCACTTCCTTTAGGAGTTTTGTTATACAAACATCATGGGTTGCATTAAAAACACATTTCTGACAAGTCGAGCAAACAAAGTGTTTGGAATCAGAAAAAGATCTAGGGTTCTTAGAGTGATTGGCTACGTGAATTGCCTTAATTGGCACGCAACTACCCTTAGAAACAGGTAAATTCCTAGTCTTTTCATGTGTGTTTTTCTTAGCGTCCACTAGGTTTTGATTCTAAACAATGTCTTTATGTCTAACATGTTCCTTTGGTGTCTCAAGTGACACACGCGTTGAACTAATCCTAGAAGAACTAGATGCACTCATGTGATGTGGTTTTGCAACATCATATTCCTTTTCACTAGGTCTAGACTGTGAAGTGACTGGTTTTGACAAAACTTTTTCCGCATCAACTTGGGAGGCAAACCGTGTTTTTGAAACTTTTGGCCGTTCAGATCTAAATGCAGTCAGTTGTCTAACAACTGATTGGTTCCTAAGTGGTGGTTTCCCCAAGATTGATGGTTTTACAAACTTAGAGTTCATACCATTTTCATTCAATTTTCTCAACTCGTTTTTCAATGATGCAATCGCAAAACCCTTTTCCTGAAGTTGAGCCTTGAATTCATCATTTTTGGCAATCAAAGAGGTAGTTTGCTCTACATTCTTAGTTTTCGTTTCTTTGATTGTATCACACAGTTCTTTGCAATGAATTTTCAAAGACTCATTTTCTTTAAACAATTTAGTCACTTTATGATCTAATTCTGCTTTTTTTGTTGTACTTCTAACATCATTGTCATGTTTAGTCTTAACTTCATTAAGCATATCACACATCTCAGCAATACATTTTTTAAGGTTGTTGATCGTCGAATTTTTGGCCTCTATTTGATCTTTCAAATCGTTTATTATAAAAAATTCTCGGAATTCAGGATATTCCGGATTTTTACATGGTAGTTTAGTTTGAAAACTTTCTTCCTTTTGTTGCATTGCAATTTCAAGAGAAATACAATGCTTTTCAATCTGTAACAATCTTTTTGAAAGTTCATTATAAACATCCTTTTCAACCATATCATTTGATTTGAAAGACTCAACTCTAAGCGAAAAACGTAACGCATCATCATGTTCAGCATCCTGATCAATTTCTTCCCCTTTATGACTCATATTTGTTGAATCAGAGGTGATATTACTATCAGTCTTTTCCACCAGATATGTGTCATAAGTAGGTTTAACTTGATCAGTATGTTGTTGTTCATTAGAAAGAACATTTTGTTGATCAGACCGATGTACCTCAGCAGATGGTACTTTGTGATTTACTGGACTAAGATATGCATCCACACCATGCGTGATATCAGTCCTTGAGCTGTTGCTATCATCATGCTTTTCTGATTCTGTCCCATTTCCCATAATTTGAGCCCTTTCATTAATGAACCCCTTAACATTACTCACAAGTTGGAGTAATGTCCTTCTGAACACGTCAACCTCAGTTCCAGTGTAATTAGCAAAACACTTTTTCTCCATTTGACTGTCATCATCATAATCCTCAGTGTATTGTGAATCCGTGAACACTTGGAGTTGGTTGTTAATCACACCCAAAGCAGCCATGGATCTGTCTTCAGAAAATTCTCCTTTGTCAAGTTTTTGTTCAAGTTGATCCAAATATAGTCATTTTGACTGTGAAATCATGAACATCTTGACCAAAGAGTGTTGTGAAAGCCCGTGCGTAACCCATCACGTATTCAGGTTTTTCAAACAGAACCTTGAGATGTGAATGAAGTAATCGAAAACATTCAATGTGACTTTCCTTCTCATTAGACAACATTAGTGACTGAATTAATTCTCTCTCTTGCGACTTCGGGCTCGAAGATTCCACATTAGTAACATTAGAATCACACACGTTTATTTGTTGTACAAGGTTGGAATTCATTTGTTTATCATACGTGTCGTACAACTTGAGTACCTCAGATATGAAGGAATCTGAAGTAGAAGACATGATGTAAACGTGCACGGGATTTTACAATTCAATGATTTAAACCGAGAAATAGATTCTTTAGCGGGATTTTACAAAAATCAAGAATAAACCGTGAAATGATAATGGTAACTTGAACTGTTGTTAGATTTTGGTTGAAAGGGTTTGAGTGAATCCAAATAACCACCGAAGTTATGTCCAATAAATACGAACAATTTCACTCAAAATTAACAATTAATCTCGGATAATTTAAGCTCACTCGAAGACGTTGACCAAAAATTATATCACAACAAAAATTCATCCTTGTGATAACCGCCCCAAAGTTCAATCAAAGGAAAAAGAGGCTTAAACAAACTCGACCAAACAAAATGAGACTTAAATTTTACCCAAAGTTCAGTCCAATGTCAAATATCTGGAAGCCCACACAAGTAGTCTAATTGACCACGGCCCAATCTCTTGAAGAATTAAAACAAATTAAGCCCACTTAACACAACCCTCATACGATTGTTATCAGCCAAAAAAATACCAATTGATTTAACACAACCCAAATTACACTACCCTAATTTTTATATATTTAACTGACTTAAGTAACACTTAATCACACAACCCTAATATCCCTTCTCTAAAAACACGCAGTCACTTAACAAACTCAAACCCTAACCAAGAACGCAGCCAGTCACAATAAATAATTCGCCTCTTTGATTCTCAAATTAATCCCAACACAGACACACTATTCAATCTTCTTGTTATCCTTAACCAACGAATCCCGTAGCATAACAAGGCTTCAAAATCTTCTAACAACAAAGGACTCTGGTAAGTGATGTGAATGAATTCGTTCGTTTTTTCTCTTGGTTTTCCGTAACCGATTCAAAAGGAGACTGAAACAAATTTGTTTTAGTTCTTTCTTTAATGATCGTATATTCAAAGAAGTGTAGCTTCGATATAGATCAATGATGGTTAAGTCTCTTTGTTGTCATTTGTAGACGAATCTTGTAATGCAAAAGAGATAACTGAGATCTTTGGTTTCCTTTTCGTTTGATTTTCCTTGTTTGAACGAAATGAAAGAGAGTATGATAACAGTCTTGTTATTGTCTTATCTTGAATTTTCGAACATAAAGATGGAGTTTGACTTCACATCGATCAATGATGGGTTTTTGTTCACACGAAATCTTTAAAGATTTGTAACAATTTGTGAACAAACTGAGATCAAGCACTTTTCTTTTTCTTTCGTTTCAGTTTTGATTTAAGTCTGGTTATTTAAAATGGGATTAGGAGAATAACAGCTGGTGTTTGATTAAGTCTTGTGGTTTTTTTGAGATGAGGTATTGGTTAATGTTTGATTAAGGTTAATGTTTGTTTGTTCAAATTAAGAGATGTTTGTTATGGTTCTGTTGTACGAATTCTAAAAAATCTTTTGTTTAAGAGTTGGTGATTATGCTGACTGGTGATTGAGAGTTTAAAGTTGTTGTAATAAGTTCACATAGGCAAATCGCAATACCTAAAGAAAAACGCAACCTTGTCAACTCGCAAGAGCAGAAAGACAAGTCGCAACAACTTCAAATTGCAAACGGAAAAACCCTCAAATCGCAACTTTAGTCAAGTCGCAACACCACAACTCGCAAGTCACTTTCAAGATAGTACTAATATCACTTTCCCAGTTTTGTCTTCTTCCCGATTTTAGTTAAAAGCCAACCTACATTCTCAGAACAGTCAAAACGCAACAAATTTATCTCCTTTGAAGTTCAAATAGTAGTCAAGTACACCAAGACAAATCGCAACTAATGAACCGTTTATCCCAAAACGCAACCAAGAACAAGAGACAAATAAGGGTGTTTTCAACCTAAACTATTCGAACAAAATATGAAACCACATGACCAAGCTAAAAATTCGAGTATACACAAACCCAAAGATCATACCAAGGCTATTAAAAAAAATATTCAGACCAACGTATTTTCGAGTAAAAAATTAAGAGTAGCAGATTTTTTGTATCCGAATATTAATAGAAAACTAGCAGCAGCCTAAAGCAAAACACCAACTGGAAAACTAGCAGCAGCGTAAAGCAAAACACCAACTGGACTTACAATAGATCGTTATACCAACTGTTAAAGCCCAATAGAAACCAAAGCAAATGAAAAAAGAAAATGGTCACTGTTCGAACAAAACAGCAAACACAATAACCAAAAAAAATGTGTAACCCACGAATCTGTGTTTGTGAGAACCAAGTACCCAAGATCAAACCATGGCTCTTGATACCAATTGTATAGATCTATAATTTATATCACAAACACAAGATTGATGCTAGATCTAATTATAGAGAAAGAGATGAAGAAGATGGGAACTTTTAGAGAGAGAGAGTGTTGAGAGAAAATGTGAGTAGATTAGATTAGGAAGAATGAAAAGCTCCAACCCTCTCCCTAGTGGAGAGGGGTATTTATAGTTACAAGTTTTAGGTGCCCCTAGCGGGCTGTGGAGTGAGCTGACAGTGGGTAAAGACCCAACCCACTCCACAAATATAGTTATAACTACACTAATACTAATAATACTAAGCTAATATTAATAAGCCTACGAGCTATATAAATGCTAAATAGATATCGGGGTAACCGAACCTTCATCTGAATATTTATATTCCTAACACAACCGTTAAAGATGCATCAACATCATCCAGCCGCTAAATCAGTAAGTACATTACTGATATCCATGTACTCCATATGTGGCTTTATGGATGACGCTAATATAGTATTTGAGATGACAATAAAGAAAGATACAGTTTCTTGGAATGCTATGATTGTGTCACAAGGATATCATGGCTCAGGTAACAAAGCTGTAAAACTATTCTCTTCCATGATAGAATCAGGTATAAAACCCGAAAGTTTGACCTCTTTATAAACATACTTAAGCTAAAGAAGAATCATATCAACCCCTTAAATGTTTAGATTTACGTTAACAGTTTCATTTTTTAATAACTCAACGATTTACCGTGTTAGTCAAATTCTGATAATTTAAGAATTTAAATGGGGATGAGACAGTGAATATTAATATTGTTGATATCAAGTTCGCAATAGATAAATTTGAAACTGATTATTGACGAGTTTAAGTGCAATGTCAAACACCCCTTTTGATTTGTTTCGGTACAGAACTGAAAAATGTTAGCCACTGGATATTTGTTTCCTGGATTAATTGGGACTATATAGCACCTACTGTTGATTCAGATTTACTCAAGAGTATACAAATATTGTATGAATTTAATGTGTACGCAAATTATATCCCAATGTCTGATTCTGTAAATTCTTTGTCTGTAGATAAGATTTTTTTTTTTGCCGAAAATACTATGATTTGTACAACTGATATTAAGTATAATAAAGCTACATCTATTTTTAATTGGCCCAGATGTTTGTTGACATCGTGTGTTTTTGCAGGGAATGTTTTGAGTAGAGGAGCAAGTGTTAATTTGCGAGTTGCGTTGCCAAATGAAGCACTCTTATAGTAACTCAAGTGGAGCCTAATTTGCGTGTTTCGGTGAGGCTGAAATGGGTGTGAGATTGGATGCTCAAATGGGGACTAAAACAGGTGCGTTTGGGTGCAGAAATGGGGCCATAAATAGGTGCATTTGGGGGCTGGTATCGGTGAGTCATGAAATGAGCCTGAAATGGGTGTGTTTAGGGGCTGAAGTGGGGGCCAAAATGGGTCAGTTAGGGAACTGAAATGGGTGTTGGATTGGGGGCTGAAATGGTGTCCAAAGTAGGTGCCGTTTGACTGCTAAAGTAGAGTCAGCACATGCTAGGTCTTTTGAGGAACATGAAAACCATTTTATTTGATACAAATTTTGACTGATTGGGGAACACTATCCTGTATTATGTTTGTTGTTTCTTTTAAACCTACAATGAAATTCGCCAATAATGAAAATAATTGTGTTTGCAATAGCACTTGCACTGATTTCTTAAGATCCTACAATGGTAATTATAATTATAGACTCCTGTACATGATATGTTATTGCTATGTCAGTTTGAAAATATGTATGGACGGAATTTGGACTCTTAACGGATATGAACTATGTCGTTTTTCATTGGAATGTATAGAAACACCCGCCGCAACGCGCGGGTCTCCAAACCTCGTTAACTACTAAAGATGTACACTTTCAACTTTGCCTAGTCCTTTTCACTCTTTTATTGCTACCTGTTCAAATTTCGCTTTGGTTAAAAGCTTTCTTAATTGGGAAGAAAATAGGGATCATTTGGAAGAATCTGTACAAAAAGAAAGAAAAGAAAAATATGAATTGATGGTTAAAAAACAAAAAATCAGTAAATAAAGTACTACAATTATCCTAACCTCATATTTGCTAGAAACTTGTTCAACAATAACATCACCGCGCGCTAATTGAATCACAAATTTCTACAAAGCTCACAAAATGGTAGAAAATGTTATATTATACAGTAGATGTGATAAAATTTTAGAAACTAATAAATGAATCAAAAGTCTCCTTTCATAATGTTAAAAAGTTGTCGAATACTCTATAGATGCCATGAACGGATACTCTAACAGAAACTACTAATAAATATTATCAAGTGTATAGTATGGTCAGACGTTTCAATATAATATTTAAAACTAATAGAGCTAATAAAGATTGCCATTAAGTGAAAAAGTCTCTACAATTTTGAAAAAAAAATAAAATAAATAAATAAAATGAAATAAAATAAAAATTGTAGGGAGAAACGTAGTAATAGTTATTTAACATTTCCCATTTTAAGAGTTTTAAACAAATTGTTTTTCTCTTTATATGTAATAAAGATAAAGACAAAGATAAACTAGTTGATACTTGATAGCGTATGTAAGTTTTACCCCAATAGCTAAAAGCACATACGACCATTTCAGGCATAGAAAACCAAGGCCCATAATAAGCTTTGCCTGGAAAACCTATATCCATACAACGACTGACATAGCAACATTTTTTTTTAGACCGTTATTGTACAGTTTCCACGCATAGATACCTCACTGGTGTAGAGGTAATGCAATGGGCATTTCGCTATGACATATAAACAGTACCTCGTACGAAGATTCCCACACACCAAGAGCCAAGAGTATACCACCACATCTCATTCTTGTTTCCTCCATGGGATAACTCCCACATAAGTTATCTAGAGCCATTGGATCTCTTCTAACGGGTCTCACCAAACCCTATATACATCCCTATAAATACATATGCATTTTCTTTTGAATGACCAAGTTCATCTTCTCCATTCAACACTCACAAAAACCCTAATTGTATGTGAGTGTTACCCCGACTTAAGATAAATGCTCTTATCTCGGGGTTCTTTCCAATCAAGGAAAACCGAACATAAGATTAGCCTTATCTCACACCATAAACCCAAACTAATCCTTACTTTACGTACCATGCGTAAACATGGCGCCATCTATGGGACCATGACATAAAGAAAGCCATCGGTTTTCATGTTTTCAACATCGGAAAACCTAAAATTTCACATTTTTTTGTTATAAATACAAACTTTATCTCAAAAGCATGACGGATGAACAAAATCAATCTTGTTTAAAAAACAATACTAACATCGGTCAGATACCTCACATACATATGACTAAAACCTGGACTCCGGGAAAGAAGTGAAATATCAAGGTACTCGAAAAATGGGTTCCCATAGCCAGTGAACACTTCCCTTGGGAAGAACTCATTCCTGCAGCCGATCTAGTCATCATTACAACTGTGATTGCTTCACATTAGATAAGCATAATCCACATGGATGGAGGAAGTTCAGTCAACATCATGCACGGTTACTATTTCAAACAGTTACTTAAAGAAGTTAGAAAAAAGATACGCCCTCCTACTAATCCTCTCATTAGATTCTCGACTGAAAGATCTTTGCATGAAGGAGTGCTTCAACTAGAAATACCCACTGGCAAGGAGAGTCATAACGGAATTCTACATCGCCAAATCAAATATCAAGTATAACATAATATTTGGATGAACGGTTATTCAACAGTTGTGTGCAAAAGTATCTAAAATTCGGTCTCATATACAACTCCTAACAAAGTCAGGGGTGACCACGGTTAAAAATAACTACCCTGGGGAAGACGCATAACTATCATCAACAGTGGACATAGACCAAACCAGAATCAAAAAGGAACTTGTGCATGTACGAAAAACCAGATAAGACTATAAACACAATTTTTGGGACCAGATGCATTTCCAAAAGAATTATATTTTTATAAGAATTAACACTACGCCGCAAAAAATTTATATGCATCCCTGTAATACCCCGTAATTTTCCGGATATATTTTTATGAGGAATTATCCCTGTTTTTCATTTACGAACCTTTCCGAGCGCATTTGACCATAAAACGTGAAGTTATCTCGCGAAACATGGAATTTGTACACAACATGTACCGGCACAACCGACAATTTGATTTGATTATGATAGAACTTATGCACGCCATCATTAATTAAGTTCTTGGATCGTTTTGAGCCTTAGGGTTCAACAATAACAATGTATAAATATGCAGCGGAATAAAACAAAACAATTGTTATTGACACAAAGTTTTTCTTCATTATCACAATCAGCCTCAATATAACACGATTACTCAACAGTAACAGGGATCAAGAGATCCTTGAGGCTACGAAGAAACTTGTTTAGGCGTTTATAAGATCACGCCTAAACACACACACACACCTTTAGCTAGACGTCTACATTGGAAGACTTTAATTAACTACGTACCCTGCCTCTCTTTATATAATAGAGAGTGCTAGGGTTTACAAAGAGATAAACTAACATAATAAAAGATTACTACGAATCTTTTCTTTCTCTACAAGTTTCTTCCTTTGTCATATTAAGTCCCTCTTGTTTCATTCTTGGTCGTTTTGTCTCATCAAATCAATAAACCCAACAATCTTCCCCTATTTGATGATGACAAAACAAACACCGTCTTGTACGAACTTCCCTAGACGAAGTAGCAGAAGTTGAGATGTGATCATCTCCCTAAATGAAACAAACTGTCTTCCCCTTAATTCATGCCATGCCATCACAATATTTCTTCCCCTTTTTGTTATCAACAAATAGAGAATGAATAAACAATATAAACTTCCCCTCGAATGATGCATGTACATAAAATGATTCTTCAAATCTGTAGGCTCAATATAACACGATTACTCAACAGTAACAGGGATCAAGAGATCCTTGAGGCTACGAACAAACTTGTTTAGGTGTTTATAATCACACGCCTAAACACACACACACACCTTTGATAATCTACATTGTGGAAGACCTTAATTAACTACGTACCCTGCCTCTCTTTATATAATAGAGAGTGCTAGGGTTTACAAAGAGATAAACTAACATAATAAAAGATTACTACGAATCTTTTCTTTCTCTACAAGTTTCTTCCTTTGTCATATTAAGTCCCTCTTGTTTCATTCTTGGTCGTTTTGTCTCATCAAATCAATAAACCCAACAATCTTCCCCTATTTGATGATGACAAAACAAACACCGTCTTGTACGAACTTCCCTAGACGAAGTAGCAGAAGTTGAGATGTGATCATCTCCCTGAATGAAACAAACTGTCTTCCCCTTAATTCATGCCATGCCATCACAATATTTCTTCCCCTTTTTGTTATCAACAAATAGAGAATGAATAAACAATATAAACTTCCCCTCGAATGATGCATGTACATAAAATGATTCTTCAAATCTGTAGGCTTTATATACTGTTAAAGAAAAATAATCATCACCAATTTGATGCTGAAGTAGAAGAAACCAACTCTGTGTCCTATGCCTTGTACTAAATACGACTTTGAACGTATACTTAACGTATAGGGAGACCGCAATCTCTTGACAACAACCACTGAGCACAAATAACGTAACTCCTTCAAGTGTTTTGTCAATTCGTAGTCACCTGAACGAACAAACAAGCATCTTAAAACGAATGGGAATGTTTAAGATATGATAAGACACAACCTTGATAAATTCAACCGCATCATCAAAGAAATAATAAATAATCCTCTCCTCCAATAAGAAAATTAATGCGAGCCTTTAAATCTTTTAAGAACAAAAATCAAACTCCTTATCGTGTGTGTGAACTTCCCCTGTGTGTGTGTAAACCAATAACCATACTTACTTCCCCTCACTGCTCGTAAATAATGCAACTATCAATCATGTAAACCCAGCAATAACGTAGCAGCAGAGAGTAAGTCCAGCAGCAGAGTCAATATGCGTAACAGCAGAGTGAATTCAAATCGAACAGCAGAGTTATATAACAAGCAGCAGAGTTATATAACAATCAGCAGAGTGTATCATACATAGCAGCAGAGTAAAATATCGAGCAGCAGAATAACATAAGCCATGTAGCAAACTTTAATATCGATACAGATCTGCTTTAACACCAATTGCACTAGTCGACAAACCTCACATTAATTGCCACATATTATATTCGATCAACTCAATAAATCAGTACGAGAATCACCGACCCACTAAGTGATGAATTAACCAATCATGTGACAAATAAAATATCTCCAATTGCATAACACGATAATCAGATTAAATATATCATAGCACCACCGACCAATTTATCGTTGACCCCACTTGCGTCTGACATTAGCTAAACATAGTCCAATTCATCTGCTCTGAATATAATACTCACGTTTGACCAATCAAATAAACCAATTTAATCCAATCGACATCAGTGAACAAAACCCCAAAACCCTTTAATTGATAAACAACATGCAACAATCAAATCATCCCCAAAACGTCAACACCAATCAGAAATAAAATAATAAATCAGTCACAAGTGACAGCTGAATTTAATCGGCACTCATCCACTTGCACAAATATATACCAACCCAATTCATTATTTAATTGATCAATGAATGACAGTACAAGGTTAATTTGTTGAAACAGCCCATGAATTAAACCTTTGCATTCACTATCCGACACCAGCTCCAATTAAAGTACGAGGTTTATTCTTTTAACAACAGCCAATCAATTAATTCAATGATCAGACAACAAAATTCCATAATCGAATGTCAATATAAAATTCACTTTTGGAAGACGACAAATCGATCAATCAAATCTCAGTACCCACGTGATAAGTATTCAATCAATTAGACCATAATATAATAATCGACCCATTAATTAAAGATTTGAAATCAATACCAGAACAGATGGACCAATTAAAACGATCAACAGCAGCAGCTTTTTGTCACTTTTTATTCTTGTCGCTAACCAAACAACGATTAAATAAAATCAATTCGTACCTTTGTCAAACTGCTTCTCATCGACACAGAAACTTTGTGAATCCCTAGGTAACGAGCTCCCCAAGCTCTGATACCACCTGATAGAACTTATGCACACCATCATTAATTAAGTTCTTGGATCGTTTTGAGCCTTAGGGTTCAACAATAACAATGTATAAATATGCAGTGGAATAAAACAAAACAATTGTTATTGACACAAAGTTTTTCTTCATTATCACAATCAGCCTCAATATAACACGATTACTCAACAGTAATAGGGATCAAGAGATCCTTGAGGCTACGAACAAACTTGTTTAGGTGTTTATAATCACACGCCTAAACACATAAACACACCTTTGATAATCTACATTGTGGAAGACCTTAATTAACTACGTACCCTGCCTCTCTTTATATAATAGAGAGTGCTAGGGTTTACAAAGAGATAAACTAACATAATAAAAGATTACTACAAATCTTTTCTTTCTCTACAAGTTTCTTCCTTTGTCATATTAAGTCCCTCTTGTTTCATTCTTGGTCGTTTTGTCTCATCAAATCAATAAACCCAACAGATTATTTTATTATTTGTGAGAAACGAGGCGTATGAATAGTCATTTTTATTGGAAAATTTATTCTGAGCGCAATGGTGAAATTCTCGTGTCTTGAATTGATCGTTTACTAGTCTAAATGAGCCCCGAACTTGATTTCGTTAAAGATTGCCAAAACTACAACTAGGGTCCCTACAGTGAAAGATCCCCGCCAACCCTAGACTTTGGTTGTTGGCAACTTTGGTCCCTAGGGTTTACATAACCTAACCTTAGCACTATATAAACAATTTTATAACTATTCTAGGGTTAACATCATCTCCCTCCTCCTCCAAAAATCCGGCAGCCGCCCCCTAGACTCCGGCAGTCGCCACCACCAACAACACCAAATCCACCATCACAACCCATCACCTCTTTCTCTTTCTTGAAGATTCCGACCACCACCACACCTTCACCGCCACCTTCACCTTTACGCGCCTTCTCCGGTCACCACAGCCACTACAACGCGCTACCACTACCATTTTTGGTCAAGATTGTATAAACTTATGAGATTTGAAGACGTTTTTAGATCGAGTGTTGGAGTTGTACTGAGTTTGGTTTGGTTATGTATATCACCACCGCCGTGTCGCCACCTCCGCCGCCTCTCTTTCCCCCCCCTCGTTCGTCCATGTAGTATGGTAAAACCACTCATACTGTTTATTTATGTAACTGATTTTACTTATTTTGTTAATGCTTTTGTGGACTCAAAACTGATAAAACTCGTTATTGGATTCTTGATTTAAAAACTGATTAAAACTTGTTTTGGAAAATTTATCGTGTAGTAAGAACTTGTTTAAGAAGTCGATTGTTTGATTCAGGTTTGTTCTCGGGTCGGGTCAGACCCGATGGTCTCAGTTTGGATTCGGTTTGTTTGAACTTATTGTGATAAGTTGTAGCCTGGTCTTACAAATAAGTTATTATGGCTTATTTGGTTTGTGAGTCATGTTTGGCCTCGACTTACATTTCTTTGGTTTAATCAGTATTTATTCATGTAGTTTGGTTATGGATATGTTTATGGTTGAGCCGAGTATGCATTGAGTCTGTTTGGTTGTTTGTCGACAAGAGGTTCGAAGCCGAGACCCCTTGGTCTCGGCATAGCAAGTAAATAATTATTTGTTGTGATTTTTGTCAAAGTTGGACATGGACTTGAATTTGAGTAACATTAGATTTTGATGTGTGGTATAACCGGTTGGTATTATGTGTTGGTGCTTGGTTGTTTCGGTTCGAAGATTAAACAAAACAAGGGATTTTACTTTTAAGTATAACTAAGGGTGCGTTTTGTGTTAACAGAACATAGGGTGAGTTAGTTTGTTTATTTAAAAGGGCCATGAGCCCAAGTAAAGATAAGGGTGTGCCTTTATCTTCAAATGATGAGTTTAATCTTGTGATTAATATGTTGCGGATATTGGATCGTTGGACTAACTAGGTTGTATCGTTCTTGAACATTGGTACTCTCGTAAGTTTCGGATAATTGGAATCGTGGATTTAAATACGGATTTTGATTATTATTCTTGGATGTTTGGACAAGTAATGGATCGTTATTGGATATGATGTTAGATATTGGACTTATTGGACATTTTGGGACTCGAGACGGTATAATATATTAGATTCGAAATGAATTTAATATATTAGACACGAAACGGACACAAAATCTTCAATAAACCCAAAACTAATAATTACGCGAATGATAACGAAACATAAAACTTATAAAATATTGTAATATCAAACTTGGTTAACTAAAGTCACAACGACTTGAGAAAACTGATTTTTATTAGTTAAACTTATTTCCATTTATAGGACGCTTATGTCTTATACAAATTGTTTGGGATATCGGGGTAAATACCGAAACGTACAAACTAATTTATTTTATTTGAAGTGATTAATTGTCGTTAACTTCTAGGTTTGTCTTCTTTGGTTTGAGTTCTCGTCAGTATTCTCTCGACTATGTCGATGTCTACTTCTCTTTGGCATGAGTTGTATGTCGAGTCTATGTTTTCTTACCACACCACACGAAACGTACTAAGCTTTTGATGAGTTTTGAAACTGAGTAATCCACGAAAACTACGACACGTTATCTTTTATAGACTTTATTATTTTGCGAGACGTATTTTGAGATAACCGTATACGTATTAGGTTGTGCCGATCCTAGACCGTTGTGTACCGTTGTGCCTGTATATCTTGGAACCGTCGTGCCGTATGTCTTGAGACTGCTATGTTTTGCTTCTCGATGCCAGTCGTGTCAGTTGTGATCTTTGCATTGTTGTGGCTAAGGTGAGTTCATGGCCCCTACTTTTACCGGTTTTATAACTATTTTTGGGGGAGAATACATGCTCATTTCTACTTAAACTCAATACTTGTTTTTACTCGAAACGTTTGAAACGTGATTTGTTTGCTCCAACGTACTGTTTGGCTGATATATCTGACTTGGTTATTTGAATGCGTTACGTGTTTACCTGTTTATTGATGTGGCCTAAAACGATGATTGTGGTTTATGAAACTGTTACGCGAGGTGGCTAAGGTTATTATTCCATGTCTGCTATTGTGCGGAGTTATTGTTATGAACTGCAATAGTGCAGGACTATTATACGTAAGGGCTTTTGTGCCTAATTATTACCAGTGGGCTCCTGTGCCTATAGATTACTATAATGTGCACCTATAGGAAACGGTTGTTGTGATTTGACTTTCGTGCTTAGCCAGCGTAACAGTTAAACTTGCATGACACTATATGTGTGTAGTACCTGTATGATTGATTTTGGTTCGCGATGTTTGATCATGTTATTATTTGCGGATTTGGTGTTGGAACTGTGAATTAGGCAGTGTTAGCCTACGTTGGACTTGACTTGTTTGCGAACGATGTTTTGAACTTGAAAACCTTTTGGTTCAACCATGCTGTTTTAAACTAAAACCCGTGAACTCACCAGCGTAAGCTGACCCTTTTAGCATGTATTTTTAGGTTTAAGATGATAGCTTATTTCTGGAGGCGCTTGGCAAGGGGCATGGTCATAGACGACTCTGATAAACATTTGGGACCGCTTTACTCATTTTATGGGCCTATTTCCGCACTACTTTTGAAAAATGTAAATTTTACACTTTTTGTAAATGAATTTTATTCTAAATGGTTGAGATAAAACCGTTCTTTGTACCTTGTGTTGTGATACCAAATTAGTAGCACCCCAGTGATATGTATGCTTCCGCTGGACCCGATTTGGGGGTGTTACAATCCCGAAACTCTTCGGGACCTACCCAGACCCGTAGCAATGTTTTTCCATGTTGAAGGGTAACTCAACAAACATTCGTTGGGTTACCCAAAAAATACGAATAGTGGTTGCTTATGTAGTACTTTTTATAAACAAGAAATTAAATAACTACATTATTCATATTTTCTACAAATAATGCCTTTCAATTAAATGTTCAAGTGCTTCTAAGAATTATTAGGTTATGTTATTTTGTGAGACAAATGACTTGTACACACGCATTTGACGAGTTGGCATTCATAACCTTTAATTTTAAGAGATGCTAGATGAGTACTCGTGTATAGCAATGGGATTTTATAGCGGCAGATAGTTATAGTGATATTTTAGTTACATAAAACGTTACACAAAACACTTAACCAAAATATCATTATAACTATATGACGCTATAAAATCTCGTTGTTATGCACGAGTACTCATCTAGTTACCACAAAAGTAACAAAAAGATTATGATGTTTGTATAATAGAGATTAGGATAATTATTTGAAAGTATTTTTTTATAGAAATTATTTGAAAGCATTAAATATAAGTTTATGGTGTATATCTAAGTTTTTTAAACTGTGTATGTTTAATTGTATTTGTCTAACTTTCCATTTGTACTTTTCAAACTGTGTATGTCTAATGAATCCGAGTTTCCATTTCATTTATTAGTTTATAGTTTCCAACCGTGTGCTTCAAAGTATTAATTTCTATTAGTTTATATTTCATTTATTACTTTCTAATTTTCATTTCAAAGTATTAATTAGGGGTATTAAGGTGACGGTAAATTAGACAATTAACTTTACTATATATTTATTCTACTAAATGTGAATAATGTACAATCCTATGAAGCAGCAAAAATCATTAATGCTATGATGTGTCCTCGCTCATATTGGTCAGAAAATAATTAATGCTCTCATGTGTACAACACTGTTATGCACTACTCCTTTCCCTTCTATACAAATGCTGCTATTTTTGGTAGGTCAAAAAGCCATCAATTCATTCTTATTCTTAAACCTCATCAAGATTGTAACACCTCCATCAATTCATTCTCATTAACAAAAAACATGCTTCAATCCTCATTAATCCCGCTATTTTTGCTAACTAATTAAAGCATACAACAATCATCCCAAAAATACAATATTCAGTTAAATCTCCCTCTATACGCTCCTCAATATTCAGTTTTAATTCACCAATTAATGTCAATGCATTCAAAAAAACATCCAAAAATAACCTACGAATCGGTCTGTATATATTTGATTCAAGCGTTAATATCAACCTAAACAACCGGAGAAGATGCCTGAGGTAAATTTACTACTTTCAAATTCATTATTATTGAGCTTATTTTTTTAATAGTTGGATTTGGTTGTATGATTTGGGTTTTTCTTTTATTGAGTTGGCTATAGGTTTCTTCATTTGATTTTGACCACAGTTACTGACGCACACCAACAGTTTGATGAAATGCTTGAAAGAAAAAGACATGCTTAGCAGGTATGTGGTTCCATTAGAATCAGTTTTCTTTAGAGTCTTGGCAATATGTATATGAATTTGATTTTGTTAATAAATTTATGAATATTGTTTCCCCTGTGGTTTATCTATGTTTCTTAAGAGTGTTTGATGATTTAGTTCAAAATTTTGGTACTTACTTTAGAAATATATAGATAAGGTTTTGATTTTTAATGTGAAATTTGGGTTTTTATTTTTGTGGGTTTTTGTTTTTCGGTAGTAAACCAGCTGAAAATAAGCAGGATGTTTGGATGTGTCATGGAGATCAGGCGGTTTGAAGTTGTGTCGAGAAGTGAGTAAGGTGTTTGGATCAACTTATATTTTGGGCTTTTCTACTTATTCTTGGTTTTATTACAGCCCAAAAAATGTGCTTATGTAACATTTGGATTATGGCCTTATTTATATATGACCTTTTTTTAGGCCATTTAAAACTGCATAAGCTCTTCGACATAAGCTAATCCAAACACCCCAAAAGTAAAATTGCATAATGTGTTACTTATGTGAGGCCTTAGGGAAGGATAAGGTGCAGAGTGGCGATGTCATCGCCATTGAGAAGGCGTCTGGGAAGATTGCTAAACTCGGGAGGTCCGTTTCCAGGTCTAGGGATTATGATGCAATGGGCCCGCATACCATGTTTGTTTACATGTAGGTGGTAATATATACTTGGGTGACCTTTAAAGTAGTTATATTATAGATAGGTGTCCTTAGTCAAATACTTGGATGGCTTCACATAGATTATACCTTTAGTTAATTGTTTGTCACAAGTAATATTTGGTCATTTGGAAATTATTTAGGTACGCTTTATGCTTAAAGGAATGGGATTTGACAGAATAATAGAGCGATTGAGCACATGGTTCATTTAATGTCATATTTGGTGCAGGTATCCATCACTTTTGAAATTAATAGAGCGATTGAAAACAAAGTTTTGGGTAGAAAATTATGGAAAAACTTATAGTTACTTTTCTTGCAGTGGCAGCCCTGCTCGAGATGGGATTCCAGTGAATCTGCTATAAGGTCAAGTTTGATTTTTTGAGAAGGCATTTAAAGTAGAGATCAATTGTGCGGCTAAAATACCGTTAAATTCAGTTTCTCTTGCTCTTGAAAGGGCAGAGCCCGGAAAATTTCAAGATGCTTTAAGGGTTCTTGATATCATCGTGAGACAACAGACAACTCAAAGGCACTTCTAATTTTCTCTCAATGAATTCTTTTAGCCTTTTAGAGTTTATTTATTTTTATTATAGCTTATTATAAGTCTATACAGGTTCGGCGTTAATTCTATAAAGTACAAAATGACATGTATTATTCATTGTTTACCATTATATGCAACATACCATTTCTTATCAAAATGGAAATGTCCTTATTATTCTTTGTCTATTTAATGCAGCAGAGTGCGTACGTAAGTTAAAAATGGTGAGAATGTTGCATTAAAAGGTTTTAGAAAAATTTATCATCTAAAAAGTTAATATTATTACATTGCATCTTCGTGTTGTTTGTCTTTCAATAAATGTAAACAGTTTATATGCTCACTCAGGAAGCTTAACTTTGTCTATTAAAAAATCTGAAACGCAGAACACCAATTACTACTAGAGTGTCCTCAATATGAGCTCCAACTTGAAAACTTTTCTATTTATATCGATATGTTTGTCGATAAAAACTATTAATTTAACTTTCATAATTGTGGTTCATGGTTGTGGCTGCTTTCCACGAAAAAAATACGATTTCTTTATCTGAAAGTGTTTGTGGGCATATACAGTAATACAGTATAAAAAAGAATGGTAAATTAGTGCTTGATCAGTTTTTATTTGGACTTGATCATTTTTTGGTTTATCTAGTGACCTTGGGTCTTTTTTAGATGCAAATTTGTATCTTTTTAGTTGGTTAATTCGAGTCAACATACTGAACATAGGCTGCTATATTAGTTAGTTTTTTGTAGGGTCATTTTTTGTTGCTGAATTGAGCTACTTTGAGCTATAGAATCAACTATTTTAGATCTGAAAGTTTACATTTACGCATTTGATAAATAAAATGTGTAGAATCAGCTTTTGGCTAGCAACATTCTTCATGATAGAATCAGCTTCCCTTAGTTTAAACCCATTGTTTGGACATGTTATAGTGAATGGACTCAACATGGTTTAAATTAACTTGCTTGCTTAAGAAACGTAAGTATGCTTTTCCTTCTAAAATCAATTTAGGTGTTTTTAAGCTTATTTGACCGGCTTATGAGCTCAATTTCTAAAAGCTCACAAGCTCCATTTTCGAGTGTTTAATGGAACTATTATTTTATCGTAAGAGGGCATTTGGGATTGCTTATTGATTGTACAATAAATTGCACGACCAGGCCTTCGATGATGATCAAAGGATTTATGGGGTGTTGAGGTTGCGCCAAGCTTGTCTTTAACCTGAAATAAGAAATACTAAGACACTACGTTAATTGATTGCGCAGGGGTTGGGCCCCTCTAACCGCCTTCGGCGTGCGAATAAGTATGTGTTATGATAATGTTGGTAGTAAATTGAGAGAGTTCAGTTAGCATACCATGGTTCTTGCCCGTCTAAGCTATTTATAGGGGAGAAATAGGCCTTAGAGGGCAGTTGCACTTGATCCGGAGATCATGGGGGCGTCCCATGATTTGTAGTAACCGCTAAGGCTTTGTAGCCCACGTTCTCCTCCTTGGCGGGAAAGCCTAAGGGAAGAGGGGACGTGGGTATGACCAGGTCAGAATGGTTCTCCGTCCTAGTTCCTTCGAAGGACATACCCCGAAGGGCTTAAGGCTTCGATTGGCGGATTCCCACATGGTAACCAGTTCATAGATGAATGGTTTTACGCCAATGAAATGTTTTAGGAGATTGACCTGGGCCTTCGAAGAGAAGGCTTCGCACAGGCTCGAAGGGGAGTCCTTCGGCCCGTTCGGAGGGTACATCATCAAGCCCCCCAGTCGAAAGTGATATATACGTACGAGTATAAATTGCATTTGACTCCAAAAACATGCTACACTCTATCCCTTTCGTCACAAATTCAGACGGAAAAAAGATATGTGTTTAAACAAACTATGCAATAAATGCGGTTAATGAGTATCCAACTACCATACCCTAGGCTACAGGAGCTAGGATTTAGGTAACCACAAACATCCTTTCAAAATTTAAAAAACAAATTGGAATCCGTATACGTTTCAGCTTATGATTGCACATGGATGGGTAGGATAAAACTTCAAGGGATATACATAAACCCTCCACAATCCTAACCCTATATTACTTTTCCTTTGCGCCCAAATTGCACATACACAATACTGTGCTCCATGCTTCTTCTGAGTTTTAAGGTAATTTCCCTCTCCAATTCGTTGACCTCTTACTCTCATTGTTCTTAGTTCAAGATGAGTATGGCAGCAAAAAGAATCATTAGGCAACAAAAATGTACCTTATCAGAACAGGCTTTAACAAAATTTCTTGGAAAATACCCTATACCCAAGGAGTTTAAAGTGATGCTTTCGAACGAAAACCAAAATATTTTTGATGCTCCAAGGGGTATGTGGGGCTTTATGTGCATGCATTTACAGAATCCAACTTTAGGATTCCAATCCATCCCCTAATCTTAGAGTTTTTACAATATTATCAAGTACATATCTCCAGGTTGAATCCTTTTGGCTTAGCCAAGTTGACCACCTACATAGTTGTATGCAAAGCTTATGGCTATGAGCCAACACTGACTGTGCTTAGGGGTTTTATCAATCTCTGCCCTGGTGGTGATTGGATAACCTTGGCCAAGAGAAGCGAGCATGATGTGCCTTGCTTAATAACTAAACCCTTTGCCAATATAAGAAACTGGAAAGGTTTGTTTTTCTATGTACAAAACACGATCATACCTCACGAATATCCAACCTTAATGGATAAAGCATTCCGGTTTGATGAGAAACGCTTTGATGACCCTTTGCCATATCATATAAGGAGCAATCCCTTTTGCCAGTGTCTTGCACGCCATCCTTTTGATGTTCAACGTTTCCTGAGCCGGTTCTGTATATGGCGGGCATTGTTGATCATTGGGAAGGCTCTCCGTTGAAACCTGAGATAATGTGTGAAGGGAAAAGTATGTATATACCCATTTAAATAAAGTAAATAACTTATCTACTGATATTTATCTATTTCCCTTTTGTTGTTGCAGAAATGGCATTCAGAAATTTCGTTGTCGCCCGTGGTACCCGGGAGGTCAGTTTCATGCCCCAAGATCCAAAAAATGTGAGTTACGAAATAAGCTCTCCGTCAATGTCATCCAACAATGACGAGACTCCGCACTTTGTTTAGGATGTTGCAGATTCTGATGAGCCCCTTTCCAAGGTATTTCAAGCGAGGATGGTAGGGTCTTCCGGCATGTCAGGCAAGAAAAATAGAAAAGGAAGAGTTGCTATGTCTGTTAAAACTCCTCCGAAAAGGAAATTATCTCTTCCGACCCCTCCGACAAGAACTGTGAAACCCAAAGGCTCCCATGCTAAAACCTTCGTACCGACCATCCTAAAGATTCCCGAAGATGATACTCCTAGTAAGTGAAAATATTTCATGCATAATGAATATTACTCCTCATGTAGTTGACTGTCCTATCTCTCGCAGGTCTGCCTGACATAAAGGAGCTTTCGAATGCCCTTGCGTGTCACCAGTTGGTTGAAAGGATGACACCTGCCAGTTGGAGAGGGATTTTGGATAACATGTCTATGGAGGAGCTTTGTAATTTTCATTCCAAGAGTTATGCTAGACAAGCTGTTTTAGATAATCATCTTAATTCTCAAACAAAGGAACTGGTTAAGACGGTGGTGGCTGTGAGAGGGAAAATGGATGCCATCTTGGCTAAAGAAAAGGACAGGGATCATGAGTATGCTAAGTTGGAAGCCAAGTGTAAAGAAGCAATGGAAGATTTGGAGAAGAATCCCATTGTCCAAGATATGCGAACAAAAATTGCTAGTCTCGAAGGACAACTAAGGGAATCTCAAACGGAATGTGGCAGATTGAGAGTAGAGGAGGCTAGGATGCCCGGTTATAGAGCACAAATTGCTACACTCAAATCCACATGCAGGTATCGAATCCGAAATGGCTAGGTTGGTTGAGTAGGAGGTCAAGCATTGCGAGGAGATAGATGGACTTAGGATCCAATGCAAGAACTTGAAGAAGGACAGAGCTGAGGTGGTTTCGAAGGTTGTTCCTCATGTTGCAATGGAATTATACCATAGTGATGAGGTGGGGGAGGTCATTGGGAGGCTGGTGAACGCGGCCATTTTCTATGGTACGTGTACGACATTGGAAGAAATTGCCCAGACAAAGAAACCTGTGATCTTATCGGAGATACCTTACTATCGTCCAAATTCTGAGCAAGAGTATAATGATGCTGGCAATGCGTTCACATCAGCAGAGTACCCTTTCCTCACCGAAGCAACTAAAGACCCTTCAGCTTCAGTAGAAGATCTCCTGGAAAAGAAACCGAGGAAGATTCAGCCCCCCTCTCCAACCAAGAAGACTGCATCCGTGAGGTCTCCGTCTTCATCAAAGGACCCAAATTTCATGAAAAATGCATGAGGGCTGCCGTGTTGGCAGTGATTTAGTCTTAAGGGTGGCATGTACCCTTTTAAACAATGTGTCATTATGTTTGTTAGGCCTTTTCCTGCATGTTTGAACAATTTATTTTTGCTTCATGCAGGGGCTTCGACCCTTGCGTCAAACAATTGCTTGGGTATTTTTTGTTGGCTTTGACCACGCTTGGTCTTAGTGATGCCAGTTAGGGGACAATGTCCCACCTTGAATGTCATGCTTTTCCTCTCTTACGCTTAAAATAAATGTATATATACAACCTAAGGTTACAACCTTATTGTGTGTATTTTGGACCAAGATTTTCAGCACTTGTATAATTTGACTGCGACAGAGGGTCGCGACCCACTGGGTCTTCATCCTTAAGATACAAAGGGCTTAGAATACCCTAAGACTTTATAGGAAAGTTAATGTGAATTTTAATGGATGTTATTTGTATACAAGACATGTGTCCTGATTCATCCTTCGACATTGAAACTTGTAAAGTACTTGGCTGAACAAATCTTTGTTGTAAAGAACGAAACAAGAGATTTGAGGGAAATGCGTTATATCATTAATTGGGTAGGGAGAATTACATCATTTTAAGAAATGAACACTAAGACACCTACCATTAATGCTTCTTTCCCCAAGTGAGAAGAATGCGTTACATGAATTTGAAAAAAACAAACTGAGTGCTTTATAAATAGTAAGCCTTATATGTAAAACTTATGAAGATTGGTACCATTTCAAGTTCTATCCATGACCTCTCCTTTAAGCATTGCGAGCTTGTAAGCTCCGTTGCCGTAGGCTTCTAATATTACATAGGGTCCTTCCCATGTGGGCCCTAGTTTTCCTTCGTACTCAGCTTTGCTTGCACTGTTTAACCGAAGGACATATTCACCTGGCTTGAATGTGGAGGGTCGAACTCGGTTGTTGTAGTACTTTTCAAACTTCTGTTTGTAGATAGCCTCTCTGATTGAGGCTATTTCTCTTCTTTCTTCAAGAAGATCAAGGTTTTCCCGAAGCCTTTCTTCATTCGTCTTTTCCTCAAAGCTTACAATACGCTCTGTTTCAATGCTTATTTCGGAAGGTATAACAGCCTCCGTTCCATAAGTAAGGCTAAAAGGGGTTTCCCCATGGCTTGATTTGGGGTGCGTCCTATGTGCCCACAGAACTTGGGGTAGTTCGTCTACCCACCCATGATGGCTTCGTCCTAACCTCTTCTTGATTCCATTAACAATGTCCCTATTAGTGACTTCAACTTGCCCATTACCCTGAGGATGGTATACGGAAGTGAATGACTGTTTGATCTTTAGACCTTCGCAAAAGACCGGGAACACCCTTTCGGCGAACTACTTCCCGTTGTCAGAGATGATAATGTGAGGAACCCCAAATCGACAGATTATGTGTTCCTACACAAACTTTTCCATATGCCTTCCTGTTACTGATGCCAAAGGCTTGGTTTCAACCCATTTGGTGAAGTAATCTATGGCTACAACCAAAAACTTTACTCCTCTTGGAGCCACCGGTAAGGGTCCGACTATATCAATTCCCCACTGACAGAAGGGCCATGCTGAAGTAACAGAGGTCATGTCTTGCTTAGGCATTCTTGGGACTTTGAAGTGAATCTGACATGCTTCGCACTTTTGTATTATCTCTATTGCGTCCCTGTGCATGGACGGCCAATAATATCCGAGCTTCATTATTTTTGAGACAACGGAGCGAGGGCCTGCGTGCAAACCACAGGATCCTTCATGTACCTCGTAGATGATGTTCGAAGCTTGCTTTGGTCCCACACAACGAAGCCATGGAGATAAGAAGGATCTCCTGTAGAGATTATCCCCAATAAGTCTATATTGGGGAGCCTTGACCCTGACCTTTCGCGCTAGTTTTGGGTCTTCTGAAAGAATACCACTAATCAAGTATTCCCTTATTGGGGTCATCCAATTTGAGCCTTCTTCAGGTATGACATCAGATACTTCGCCTCGCTTTATTGACCTATCAGCCAATACTTCTACCAAGACCTCCTTTGTTAGATGAACAAATGCCATCGAAGCTAGCTTGCTTAAGGCATCCGCTTTCTTGTTTTTGTTTCTGCGAATATGTGCTATCTCATAGGATTCGTACCCCTGAAGGAGTTCTTTAGCTTTATCCAAATACTGTTTGATGGTGGGCTTCCTTGCTTCGTAAAAGCCCTTGATTTAGTTGGCGACTAGCTGCGAGTCCATAAAAATGGAGAGGTCACGAACCTCCATGTCCTTTGCAAGTTGGAGGCCAGCTAGCAAAGCTTCGTACTCCGCTTCATTGTTTGTAGCCTCGAAATCAAAACGTAATGCATAAGTGTACTCTTTTTTCTCTGAACTGACTAGCAGCAAACCTGCTCCCGAACCATCAGAGCTTGAGGCTCCGTCTGTGTATAGTTTCCACCCCTCCTTCATCTTTGGGGGCTTTTCCTTCGGGATTTCCTTGTCTTGGCTAGGTTCGGAAGGTGTTTCAGCAAGAAAGTCTACAAGTATCTGGCCTTTGACGGAGTTATGACCCTTGTACTCTATATCATGTTCTCCCAGTTCGATGGCCCATTTGACTACTCTACCCGATTTCTCAGGCTTCGACAGTATCTGTTTAACTGGCTTGTCAGTCAATACCGTAATGGGATGGGCTTGAAAGTATCTTCGAAGATGCCTTGTAGCATAAACCAAGGCTAAGATTAGCTTTTCCAACTCCGGATAGTTTAACTCAGCTCCTTGCAGGACCCTGCTAACAAAGTAGATTGGGACTTGCTTCTTATCCCTTTCCGCCAAAAGAACAGCATTGATGCTTTCGAAGGATGCCGCAATATACATGAACAACACTTCGCCTTTGATTGGGGCTGTAAGTGTTGGTAAGATTTCCATGAACTCTTTCAGCTTTTGGAAAGCGGATTCTGCATCACAACTCCATTCGAAAGTCTTTTTATCTGTACACCCCTTGAGTGTTTTAAAAAATGGTAAAGAACGATCCGCCCCTTTCGACAGGAACCTGCTAAGTGCTGCGAGCTTCCCATTTAGGCTTTGTACTTTTTTCAATGACTTTGGAGCTTGTAGATCAGTGATGGCTTTAACTTTCGAAGGGTTAGCTTTGATCCCTTGCTTCGTAATCAGATGCCCCAAGAATTTTCCTTCCTCCATGCCAAAGGAACACCTTTTGGGGTTAAGCTTCATATTGATTGCCCTCAATTGATCGAAGGTTTCTTGAATGTCCGAGAGTAGGTCTTCCTCAGTCCTACTTTTTATTACCATATCATCAACGTAGGCTTACAAGTTCCTCCCTATCTGCTTGTGGAAGGCTTTGTCAACCAACCGTTAATAAGTTGCCCCTACGTTCTTCAAACTGAAGGGCATTTTCTTGTAGCAATAGACACCCTTTCCTATGTACAAGGCTGTCTTCTCCTCATCCTCTTCTGCCATTTGTATTTGGTGATACCCTTTGTAGGCATCCAGAAAACATTTCAAATGGAACCCCGAGAGGGATTCGACCTTCCAATCAATTTCTGGCAGAGGGTAGCAGTCCTTTGGGCAAGCTTTGTTGATGTCGGTGAAATCAACGCACATTCACCATCCTCCGTCACTCTTCTTTACCATCACTGGATTAGCTACCTAGGTTTGGTATTTTACTTGTCTTAGAATTCCTGCTCGTACAAGTTCATCCACCTCTTTGCAAGCGGCTGCGTTCCTTTCAGGTGCTAGGCTTCGTCGCTTCTGCTTAATTGGTTCCATGTGTTTGAACTCATTAAGCTTATGCTCTGTGCCGAAGGGATTTCCATAGATCATAAGAGTCCTAGGAACCCCTGTCATGTCTGAGTACATCCATGCGAAAATGTCCTTGTTGACTTTGAGTAGCTTTTCCAATTCTGCTTTGAAATTGGCAGGGAGTTGCTTTCCGATTACCACCGTTTGCTCTGGATAGAGCTCATTTACCACAATACGCTCTTCGGCATCTGTACAACTTAGAATGGCCTTCGGAGACTCTTCGGGACTTTCTTTGATCTTTTTGCCAACATCTCCTGTCTTTCCCTGACTGTAACTAGAAAATACGGTTCCTATCCCATAAGGTGTATGGAATTTTACCGCTGCATGTATGGTGGAGACTACAATACCCATCTTTTGCATGGCGGTCCTTCCTATCAACAGATTATAAGGAGATTCGAACCTTACGATAGCAAATGTGAGAGTTTCTGTCCTTGCAAGCTTGCCTTCTCCGATTGTTATGTCCAATGGTACTTCTCCTAGAGGCCACGAATGCTCACCGGAGAACCCTACCAAAGGTATCTTCAAATCAACCCATTGCGACCTGATCGAAGGCTTGAGCTTAAGAAAACAATGCTCGTATATGATCTCGCAGGAGCTTCCACAGTCCATGTAGGCTCTGTTTACTTCTCGGTTGAAGATTTGGACTTTGATGACCACTGGATCATTCGAAGGGACTTGGCCTGTAAGTGGAGGAAATGTTACCTCCCCTACTTGGTTTACCTCCTGCTCCGTTACCTTTCTTTTTAAGTTGGCTTCGCCCCAACGAATCATGAGTATTGGGGTTTCGAGAGGAGTAGTATCTTTAGCCAATTGAGTGTCGGACATTTTTTCCTTTCCCTTCTTGATACCTTTCACCAAATGTGCCAATTGCCTAGACTTTACAGCTTCTTCTATCTGCTTCTTTAGCTCCCTGCAACTGTTCGTATCATGGCCATAATCTTAATGAAAGTGACAATACTTACTGGTATCCCTATTTTTACCCTTGCTTGTCATGCGAGGGGGTGCTTTGAAGGCCTTAGCAGCCCTCTCTGTTGCAAGTATTTCCTTTGGAGATTTGGTTAAGCTTCCTAGCAAACCGTAGTTAGGACCTTTGTACGGAGAAAACCTGTCTCTGTTTTTGTTCTTGTTCTTTGACCCTTCCCACACAGAATGGTTTGAGAACTTGCTATTGTTGTCTCTATCGATCGGAGCACCGTTAGTAGATACTTCCTTTGCTTCAATCCAAGTATATGACTTTTCCATTAACCCCTTGTAAGTTGTCGGAAGGTCAGTGGATAAGAATTCCACCAAGCTCCGATTTTGAAGACCATGTACGAAGCCTGAGATACGCTGATCTTCATGTAGACCCAAAATTTGCAAAGTTTCATCGGTGTACCTAGTGACGAAAGCCCTTGTGCTTTCGTTCTCCTTTTGTTTAATGTTGTGCACCGTTAGATGGGTCCTTGTAAACTTCTTTTGCTGACTGAAGTGTGATCAGAACTTAGCCTTGAGATCATCAAGATTGACAATGCTACCAGGCTTTTGCCCATTCCACCAAATACGGGCAGAATCCCGTAGGTTATACGTAAACATGTGACAGGCCACAGGCATGACCCACTTTTGGATCTTAATAGCCCCTTCGAACAAATGTAGGAAATTGTCCGGATCCCCCTTCGCATCATAAGTTCCAATATTCGAAGGCATTTTCAACCCATCAGGCAATGGGTAGTCTTCTATCCACCTAATGAAGGGTGTAGCCGAACCCATAGGGTCCGAGTATAAACAATTATAGGGTGGTGCATACATAGGAACAGTATTATACGGATTATGGTTCGGGGTAGTCCCATAGGAGTTTGGCTAGGGTAGGACTGATAAGTTGTGTTCATGCCGAACGGGTAACCATCTCCCATGGCATACGGAGGGTATACTGTAGGATGCCCAAAGTGTAATACCTGAAATTTAGAGAGTGTGTAAAAAGACCAAAATGCCCCTGAAATCTTAAAAATGAATTAAATCACTTATAACGCTCCAAATTAATTCCTAACTTATGGAAACGAATTACATATGACATGCAATATTTTTAAGACAAAATTTTAATATTTTTGCATGTCCCAAAATTATAATAAAACTGAAAATATTAATTTTGGTATTTATTTTATATTTATAAAATTAATTAAAAGGATAAATATCAAATTTAAATAGGAAATAATTACCAAATCAAATTCCTAATATTTTTGCCTAATCTAAACCGAATTATTCTGAGTCCATACCCTCTCCAAGGTCGGTTAACAAGTATTATATAATTAAAATCCATTTGTTTTATTTTTTATAAACCGATTATCCTAAATAAACCCTAAAGTCGACAACCATAATTCCACCCTTCCTTCCTGCGACTTCCTGGGCAAGGTTTAGTAATTTTCTGGTGTTCATCAAAGATTAAAGAAGCTAAGAAAAATAGGAATTGGATTGTAGAAGCTTGGTTTGTTCGCAAGTCTTTTTCTTCTTGTTCGAAAAATCCATCCGAGAGGTAAATTTTTACCACAGCTCATTCGAATTTTCTAAAAACATCATGGTATTTTTCTGGACTTATTTACATCATATATAATCTGTATAAAATAGTAGAAACGAACCATGCATGCTTATGAGGTCGTAATAATTTGTAAGAGCTAAAACGTACATAAATTCCAAAATATTATTATACGATTTTTCTGGAGTGTGACCATAATTTTAACATGTTCAATGATGATTATATAAGCCTAAAAAAATAGCTACTTGATTTATGGAAGCTTAAATTTTGTGTTCTTGAATTTAGTTTATTATCGGATTTATGAGAAAAATAGAGAAAATTAAGAAAAACCCTAAAAACGAATTAGGGTTAGGGTTGTAGTGTGGAATCTGATTAATAAATGTAGTATAATGATTACCTAATGATTGCTTGATGATTGGGAAAGCTAGGGTTTAGTATTGGTAATTTTTAAGTAAATTCGATTAGGTATTAAATTAGAAGGGTGTGTTTTGCCAACTTTGAAACTTGTGGGGTATTTTTATAATGTTAATTAGATCAGTGGCAATGTATAAAAAAATATAACATGAGGGTCTTAAGTGTAAAATATGCAAGAAAGGATTTATTGGATAAATATAGGGTACGAATTATAAGTTTTATAAAATTCAAGGTACTAAATCTGTAAATTATGGAATCTGAGGGTATGGTGCGTACAACATGTAAAAGTTAGGGTATATTCTGTAATTTTGTATAATAAGGTGCTTGAGGTGTAAATATAAACATGATAAGGGTTAAATTGTGAATTATGTAATTATAGGGTTTATTTTGTAAGTTAGATAACTAAAGGGTATAAATTGTAAATTTGTGAAACTTAAGTGTTAAAAGTGTAATTCTGAATAACTTATGTATCTAAATGAGTAATTTGTAATAATTGCATTTTAAACCTTTAACCTTGGTATAATTACAATTAGAACCCTAAAATATGAAAGGTTGTTATATTTAACCTTAAACTATTATAACTTGATAAAATGTACTCTATGTCCATAATATGCTTTAACCTAAGTTAAAATACTTAAATCTTTCTAATTATGAAAACTTACTAAATAAGGAAACTTTCTAAAAATGAAAACTTGCTAAATATGGAAACCTGTTAAAAAGATAAAGTTACTTAAAATGGAAAGGCAAGCTAAAATGAGTAATCAAGAACCAATTGTAATTCTCTTCTACTCCTTTAGGTGCGAAGAAGGAGAGGTCTTGATCCGTTTCTGTGCTTTCTATTTTCTTGTTCGTGTTTGCATTCGTAATAAGGTACAGATATTCTGCCCTTTTCAGTAAGGTGCCTTCGTTCTCTCGATTTCTTATCTTGATTTGTTTAGGATTTCCCAAGCCATTGCTATGTTCCCCTTGTATTGTGAACCTTGCCATAAACCTTTGCTTTGAACCCTTGCCTCGATTCCTTGTTTTGAACCTTGATACTTGATATACTTCGTTCATCACCTTTGACCTGAATATTCTAATCCTTAGATACCTTGGAAGTTTACTTGATATTATAACTGGATGAGAAAACCCTTTTTAATTATTTATGAAAATGTTTTGAGGAAAAACTACTTTTGAAGACTTTCTTTATGAAAACTGTTTTAAAGATTATTTTTATGAAAACCATTATTGAAAGATTTCTTAAATGGACTTTTAAATAGAAACCTTTTTAAATGAACTGTTACTATGGAACTTTGATTATAAACTTCTGATATTGAACCTTTGATATGAACCATTTGCCATGAACCTTTGATATTTGGACTTTGACTACGATTCGATGACTTAGACTATTTGAACCTTTGCTATGATTTGGACCTTTGACCTTTGACCCTTCAGTTTGATACCCGAGCCAATTTCGTTTCCTAGCCATGAAGGTAACATGGCCGTGTCATTGATGCACCTCTGACATGACTCTAGTGTGTTTGAGTGATGTTACACACCGTCCCTTTTTGTATTTGATAAGAGCTCGATTTCTATATATATTTGGCCATTAATTTGTTTGCAGGGGCGTATGGATGCATCCTAGATTTGTTTTGTATTCGAGGGATATATCATGTTTTGATTTGTTTGGTGTTTGATGTTGGGTGCAATCCACGTCTGCACATTTTTGGGAGCTAATCACTCCAATAGTTACTGAGGACTCCCCTCTGTTATCTTTGGTATTCCGAGGTCACCCCTCTGAATCCGATGATATGATTTGATTTGTTTTGGGCTCGTGGTGGATTACTATCCTATCCTACTCTTGTTCTTCTATTTTCATTTATACCTTATGCTTTTCCCCAACGCACCATATTTATATGTTCGTTCTTTATCTTTTGTTTCGTTCTATATATATCTGTTCACTGGGCTTTTTAAGCTCAGCCGCATTTCTTTTCTTGCGGCAGGTTTTAGTTGGAAGCTGGGTTGTGAGTGGAGAGTATTTTGGACTTAGAAGACTACACTTTGATAGCTAGTTTGGACTAGAGCTGATGAGAAGAGACTTACATTTTAGACTTAGAATTTATTGTAGTTTCCATTTGTATCCCTTGTAATTTAGATTTTCGATTATAACCTTTTGAAATATTATTGTATTATTTATGTCATATGCTTGTGTTTGTTCTGATATGCCACCATTGTTGTGACACCTTTGCCCTTGACGGGTTGGGGTGTTACACGAAGGGTATGCTCCCAAAAGGTTGAGGGAGACTTGGGTTATTAGGCTGCCCATTAACTGAGGATATAAACCTTGATGATAAGATTGAGTTTGGAACGAGCTGTACATACCATTGGGAGGAAGATTTCCTCCCATATTAATTGTAGGCTGTCACACCTCCAAATACCTTATTTGTAGCGGAATGGAATACCTGGGGCGCGACTGCGATAGCATCACAGTTACAGTTATATTGAATGACCTAAAGTGTCATTTTTAAAGTACATCGTTTGATTTCGTAAAACATTCAGAGTTTACAAAAGATAGGTCCGAAAAGATGATTCAAGTTTGTGGAAATAAGTTTGTTACAAACCAAACGATAGTTTAAAGTGCATATAAACACAAGTGAGACGCATCGTCACCGCGACTCTATGATATGTCCACATGCAGGCCATGATGCGAATGCCTTAATTACCTGAAAATACATTGCTAAAACGGTCAACAATAATGTTGGTGAGAATCATAGGTTTATGTAAATGTTTTGTACGATATCCACAAGTATAAAGTTAAGTGTGTCAATGTCGCCGTATAAAGTTAAGTGTGACAATGTCGCCATATAATTAAAATAATACAATTGCTATAAGCTCATGACCCCGAAACTAGACTAATAATGTATGCCCCAACTGAGTGTTTTGCCAGACGCTCTATTATGATTCAAATGAAATGCGTTCGTAGACTTAGTTGGAGCTACCAACCCGAACGGAGGAGTCACCCTCAATAGATCTATTCACTCACCCTAGCTTAATGTCAATTAACGGTTCATGATAAAATAAAAGGGGACTTTAACTTGGCACTGAGGTAACTTAAGCAATGTAAATGAATTTAATGTACTTGGACTCGTAATAAAATGATGTGCAATGTATTCTCCCCCGTAGGTTTGAAATGAAATATTAACTAGAAAAACGGGGCTATGAAAACTCACCTGGTGCAATGATTGTGATGACAAAAGTGGATACACTGAAATGAGGCGTGATCTCTAACCGCAACCTAATATGAATGATATGATCTAATGTAAGTCATGAAATGATGTTACACATGTAAATACGTATGTTATCGATACCACTCGTGAAATTTGAAAATAATGTTTATCGTCGAAAAATATATTTTTGACGTCTTGATAAGTTATAAAACACTTTACGCGTATATATGTTGTAACGACATCCCACGATCGTCGTTTGGTGATTAATCGAGAAAATAGAGTTTTTTGTCTCAAATAAAACACTTTGATAAATTTCTGAAAATGACTAAGTAGCCTCACAAAGCTAGTCGTAAGTTGGTAAATATTGAGTGTTAGGAAACGAACTCGGTGGTTTTAGAAAGCTTGTGACAATATCTTAAATTCGTAACACCGAAATTTCTTCCATACGAGTCCCGATCATAAAGAAAAATAATAGTCAAGTTAGATAGTCGGGCTAAATTTGCTGTTTTTGTGTAGTTTTCGGGCATATTAGAAAGGTCGTATTTTACTCGTTACATGTCTAGTTGACGAACGGCTGGTCAATTTGGAAAATAGGCCGGGAGTACTTGATTTTACCTCAAGGTGTTAATATCTCAAACTGACTCGATCAATGAGAAAAACGGCTCCAAACTTGGTCACTTGTAAAGACAGTTTTAACACAATAAATATTTAAGTAGAAGCTGATAAAAATGTGTTGTGAACGTCGGGTTTCAAACGCTTGTATCTCGGTCGTTATAAGCTCGTTCTCTACGTTCTTTATGACCTCGGCTTCGTATTACAGCGAACTAATAGATTTTTGATATGCCGGCTCGTCTAGTCTAGCCGGCTCGTCTAGCGTTCAACGCTTCATTTTATCCATTGAAAATCGTGTGACAGCTTGTTATTTTTCAGAAAATAGTTTTTAGTCGTTAAACTTGGAATTAACGTATCTTTCTCGTCGTAAGCTCGTTTTCACTCATTCTAGCGGCCATGGCTTCGTTTTTGAGTATATTTTCTAAACACTAATAAGATCCTTTAAATTCATTTTAATGATAAAAACAAGTGATAAGTGGTATGTAACATAAGTATACTTGCATGTTTTCTTACTAGAACTTAAAAATATATCAAATAGAAGTATGTAAGAGTAGAAAATTTTACTTGGAACACTTACTTGATTAAGAAGAGTTTTTGAGGTAAATGACTTAATTACTTCAAGGTTTTTATTTCAAACCCCTAACTAGAAGCTCTAATAGAACTTGTAAAATACTTGAACTTGGATTAGCTATGGTTTTCTTCTTCTTCTTGATCTAGGCCGAACCACAAAGATGATGGGAGAGGATGATGATATTTTTTTTTTGTTACTTGAAGTAATAGGTGAAATATGTAGTGATAGATAAGATAGATATTTATTCTTGGTTACATGATAGTCAAAGCTAGGGATGGAGAGGGCATGGGCATGGGGCGTTAATTAGGGGAAAGAGTGGATGGGTTGATGGAGTGAGAGAATTGTCTTGGACTTTTGGGTGTAATTAGGATAGATTTTAGCTAGGATATCTTGTTATCGGGTACCGAGTTAACTAGAAATAAATTTTAACGGAACAAAATAAAGTATAACGAAGTCGTAAAAATTATAAAATCACATTTCTCGCAAGTATCGGGTGCCCAATTAGTTATCGTGTTGAAATTTCGTAAACCGTCGTAGTTATAAGCTTTTAACAATATATATACTAAATAATTTCCATACACCGGGTAAACTAATAATATAATTTTTATATCACTGTAATGAGTGTGAAAATATGTTAGGATCATAGCCGGGAGTGTCGGGTATATTGCTCGTAGTAAATGATTGAGAGATAGCGTTTATTTAATAAATAAATATACGTAAATTGAAATTATGCAAACCCGAGAATGACCTAATATGAAGATGATGTTACTGATGATATGTAGACTACTCTAGTCTATATGATGTGTCCTCAGTGATATTCCATGAATACGGAGCTAAACCCTTACGGTTACGCGAATTATGATACCCGTAAACCTAGTTTACGAAATGATGAATGATGATCATGAATAGTGATTTCCCTCCTGGAATGAATAGTGTTTTGTGAATAGTAAAATTTTTGATAATGTTTCAAAGTCGCAAGCTGACTTCAAAAATGATGAATAGTGAAATGATGAATAGTAATCCGTGAATAGTAAATTTTGAAGTTTGTAAAATGACCTGAAATTACGATTTGTCACGGTCTTCCACCCTAAAAGGAATTCAGTCCCTGAATTCAGTTAGTGTTGGTCTCTGGAGTTGTATTGGTGAAAAAAGTGTGGATATTTGAGTCGCATCTGGTCTTCCCGCTCCTAAGTAAACTCGGGACCTCTTCGAGAATTCCAGCGAACTTTCACGATAGGAATTCGACTCTGCTTCAACTGTTTGACCTCACGGTCCATGATTTCTGCTGGTTCCTCCACGAAATTAAACTTATCGTCGAGTTGAATTTCTTCTAATGGAATTACGAGTGATTCATCTGAAAGACACTTCTTGAGGTTTGAAACATGAAATGTGTTATGTACGCTGTTGAGCTCTGACAGAAGCTCAAGTCTGTATGCCAGTCAGCCGATTCTAACTAGAATCCTAAATGGTCCAATATACCTAGGGTTCAATTCCCTGCGTTTTCTGAATCGTATCACGCCTTTCCAAGGCGAGACTTTCAACACAACTCTGTTGCCAACTTGAAATTCTAACGGTTTGCTTACATCGAGGAATCTTCCTCGTAGATGGTATGAAAGGTCGTTCCTAGAAAAAGTTAATAGTGTAGTCTCATTTATCGATTGAATAAGTTGTGTGGATGTCTATGACGCCTTAGGAAAGTGATGTTCATGGATAGTTTATCTATGTACAAAATTTTTCTCTTAAATGTTTCAAGTGAAAGTTGCTTTTTTTTTTAAAAAAAATTGAAAGATAATTATTCTTTTCATGACATGATCCTTCCCGAATTATACATAGGTGATCAGGCTATGTATAATTGAGGACAAATGATGTAATGCTTGGTTTTGTCCAAATGATAGTATGTTTCTCAAAAGTTGAATATCATCAATCATACTGTGGTTGAAATAGCGGCCAAAACAATTTACGAGGTAGGAAAATAGTTTGTAAGACATTTGTGAAACAGTTTATAGAATGGTAACTTGATAGCTTGTATGTCACTTGGAAGAGCATTTTGTAGGGTAGTAAGAGTCTACTAATCTGCCATAGAATGTAGGTAACTTAGTTCATAACAGGATAGTGGAATATTGTTGCAAAATGGTTGGAAATATGGTAGTGAAACAGGGAGTGTAATACACGAGGGTTGTGATATCATGGAAATAAAAAAAGATAGTGGGTTCATTAGATAGAAAGGTACATGATACAACGAGGTTACAAGAAAGTAATTAAGATAGACTACTTAAAGAAATACAAACCTAAAGAGCTACTCCTATGGTTTATTATTACGGTAGAAGTTCCTTGTTCTTAAACATAGTTGTCGTTCTCAATGTTGTTGATGTGCTGGCAATCCCATCCTCCGATGATATAAGCCCTTCCACGAGCTATTCCACCTTGGTTCCCATTTCATTGATTTCATTGTTTTGGACATTCATTCTTGTAGTGTCCTATCTCTCCACAGCCAAAACATGTTATTAGAGGTTCCTGGTTTCCGGCAAGGATTGGAAACTTGCATTCTCTAGTCGAATGACCAATCTTTTTACAGTTGCCACATGGATTAAGACAATGCTTAGGGTTATGATGACTTTGACACTTATTGCATTTGGGTAGGGTACCTTTGTAACCTTTCTTTTCAGTTGGGCCTGCAGCATAGGCCTTAGCAACTTCTTGTCTCTTTGGTGGTTGTTGAGTAGCATTGCCACCCTGATTGTTGTCCCACCTTCTCTTGTTGTTGTTGTTGTAGTTGGTATTGTTTCGGTTGTTGTTGTAGTTGTTGTTGTTGTTACGGTTATTATTGTTGACAATAGTTCCCTTCTTTATCACTTGAGCCATAAGCTTCTGAGGCATTCTGATAGCTTCGTCCAGTGTGTGTGGATCAAAAGCAGTTACATCACCACGGATGCTGTGTGGTAGCCCACCAATGAAGTTTTCCAACAACTTCTCATTATCCGGAACCATAGTTGGACATAGCGCGGCCAACTCTTGAAATCTCCTGATGTAGGCTTCGATATCATTACCTGTGGTTACTAACTCATAAAATTTTGTTTCTAACTTCTTCACTTCGGTGCATGGACAAAACTTCTTAGTCAGTAGCTTCTTGAATTCTTCCCACGTGAGCATGTAAGCGTTTTCCATACCAATAGGTTGTGTATAGGAATTCCACCATAACATAGCATCATCAATGAGTGTATCAGGAGCGAACTTTACCTTGCAGTCATCTGGACAACTGCATAGAAGAAATACAGATTCTGTCTTCTCAAACCAACGGATCATAGCAGTGGCCCCTTCAGTGCCTTTGAATTTTGTGGGATCGCCGTTCTTAAAGTCCTTGTATGTACATTTGCGAACATTAGTACCATTAGCAGCCAGCCTGGCAGCTTCTGTTGTTTCTGCCTGAGAAGCGGCTTCAGCAGCCCGAGCAGCTACGGCCTCTCTTTCAGTTACTAGTTCTGCCTCTATACTGTCGGCAACAAGTTTTCGGATAGCAGCTGGTGTCATCGCTGGAGTAGTTTTCTTTGGCGGCATAATTCTTCATAATCACAAAAGATAACAATAATGAGAACTCACAAACAGAAATGATCATCATACAACATATATACAACCACAACATGTATGAATACAATGAAATCACAACGAGAAACAACCACGAAATATCATAAATATAATCACAATACACATGAATATAATACATGAAAATTTCGGCCTACATGGACCGATATCATAGATAGCACAACCATTCCTACATAGTAGAGTCAATACTTGATACATTTTGTTTGTACAACAACCAAAAGACTACAAGTTCTTTAAACTATGTCATACACTCCGTGACTAGGATGATAATAGTAAAAGCTAGCATGATATAAGTCTAATCTAGGCATCTCCTGGTGCTCCGCCTGATCGACTCTAAAGCTCTCGGACCTCTGCAGCTAATCTGACCACAATCTCCGTCAGATGCTGAATCTGAAGCTGACTAGCAACATCCCTGCTCTCCAAAGTAGCAATCCTCGCACGTGCTGAAACTGACTTACCTGCCTGTCGCTGCTGCTCCTCCTGCGACATCTGGGCTCTGTCATACAGCTCTGGCATCTCCTGCCTCAGCTCAGTGATGCGCTCATGATCCTCCTGCTGGCTAGTCTCGAAACCCTGATAGGAAACATCAATGAAAACCCTGCCTAAAACCAAACCCTCTATCTCCTCCTCCAGCGCCTCAACTCGGCTCAATGGAATCTCCTCTAACTGACCTAAGGCCCTGTCAATCTGCTCCTGCTGATGGTCTAATCGTGTCTCAAGTGTAGGAGCAGTAGGCTGTCTAGCTGCAGCAACTCTAGAACTCTCACTAACCTCAAACCTACTAGGTGGTGTAGTCTCTGTAGTCTCAGTAGTAAATGGTTATGGTGTGTCAAATCATGCACGCTTCTAGAGCCGCAAGTCAGATATAGGTGTAGGGTCTCTGAGATGTGATGGTGCTGGTGGTGCTCCAGATGATGGTGAGGATGGGGATAATGATGATAGAGATGATGGTGATGAGGGTGTACAGTATACTACCCTCTTTCGCGCTGTCAAGCGGTGTCTGAGAGGATAAGATGAAGTAAACACTATGGGACGACCACTAATGTTACGGGTAAGTGATGGTGGTGGTAGTGATACATAAGCGGCAGGTGATCTAAGAGTAAGATAACGTGATAAGGGTGGTATAGGTGCAACTTCGCCCTCCTCAAAGGGGTCAGTCTCAGCATCGGATGGTATGGGTGATGAGTCTGGTGTAGGGTCAACTGATGCTAGAACTATAGTAGGTGGTGATGAGACATCCTCCATGTCGGAGTCTGAAGTAATGATGATAGGATGAGTATCTGAAGACATCTCTGTGACAATCGACGTGAAATGAAAGTAAATAACCCGCATAATGTATGTATGAAACCACATGTATAGTGAATATGCACTTATGATGAAATGATGTGATGCTGTGATGATGTCGTTATAGTCTAGGGTCTGTGATACAACCTAGTTCGCTATAACCTTAGCTCTGATGCCAATCTGTCACACCCACAAATACCCGATTTGCAGCGGAATGGAATACCTGGGGCGCGACTGCCATAGCATCACAGTTACAGTTATATTGAACGACCTAAAGTGTCGTTTTTAAAGTACATCGTTTGATTTCGTAAAACATTCATAGTTTACAAAAGATAGGCCCCAAAAGATGATTCAAGTTTGCGGAAACAAGTTTGTTACAAACCAAACGATAGTTTAAAGTGCATATAAATACAAGTGAGACGCGTCGTCACCGCGACTCTATGATATGTCCACATGCAGGCCATGATGCGAATGCCTTAATTACCTGAAAATATATTGCTAAAACGGTCAACAATAATGTTGGTGAGAATCATAGGTTTATGTAAATGTTTTGTACGATATCCACAAGTATAAAGTTAAGTGTGTCAATGTCGCCGTATAAAGTTAAGTGTGACAATGTCACCATATAATTAAAATAATACAATTGCTATAAACTCATGACCCCGAAGCTAGACTAATAATGTATGCCCCAACTGAGTGTTTTGCCAGACACTCTATTATGATTCAAATGAAATGCGTTCGTAGACTTAGTTGGAGCTACCAACCCGAACGGAGGAGTCACCCTCAATAGATCTATTCACTCACCCTAACTTAATGTCAATTAACGGTTCATGATAAAATAAAAGGGGACTTTAACTTGGCACTGCGGTAACTTAAGCAATGTAAATGAATTTAATGTACTTGGACTCGTAAGAAAATGATGTGCAACGTATTCTCCCCCGTAGGTTTGAAATGAAATATTAACTTGAAAAATGGGGCTATGAAAACTCACCTGGTGCAATGATTGTGATGACAAAAGTGGATACACTGAAATGAGGCGCGATCTCTAACCGTAACCTAATATGAATTATATGATCCAATGTAAGTCATGAAATGATGTTACACATGTAAATACGTATGCTATCGATACCACTCGTGAAATTTGAAAATAATGTTTATCGTCGAAAAATATATTTTTGACGTCTAGTTAAGTTATAAAACACTTTACGCGTATATATGTTGTAACGACATCCCACGATCGTCGTTTAGTGATTAATCGACAAAATAGAGTTTTTCGTCGCAAATAAAACACTTTGATAAATTTCTGAAAATGACTAAGTAGCCTCGCAAAGCTAGTCGTAAGTTGGTGAATATTGAGTGTTAGGAAACGAACTCAGTGGTTTTAGAAAGCTTGTGACAATATCTTAAATTCGTAACACCGAAATTTCTTCCATACGAGTCCCGATCATAAAGAAAAATAATAGTCAAGTTAGATAGTCGGACTAAATTTGTTGTTTTGTGTAGTTTTCGGGCATCTTAGAAAGGTCGTATTTTACTCGTTACATGTCCGGTTGACGAACGGCTGGGCAATTTGAAAAATAGGCCGGGAGTACTTGATTTTACTTTAAGGTGTTAATGTCTTAAACTGACTCGATCAATGAGAAAAACGGCTCCAAACTTGGTCACCTGTAAAGACAGTTTTAACACAATAAATATTTAAGTAAAAGCTGATAAAAATGTGTTGTGAACGTCGGGTTTCAAATGCTTGTATCTTGGTCGTTATAAGCTCGTTCTCTGCGTTCTTTATGTCCTCAGCTTCGTATTACAGCGAACTAATAGATTTTTGATATGTCGGCTCGTCTAGTTCGCATTCAACGCTTCATTTTATCCATTGAAAATCGTGTGACAGCTTGTTATTTTTCAGAAAATAGTTTTTAGTCGTTAAACTTGGAATTAACGTATCTTTCTCGTCGTAAGCTCGTTTTCACTCATTCCAGTGGCCCTGGCTTTGTTTTTGAGTATATTTTCTAAACACTAATAAGATCCTTTAAATTCATTTTAATGACAAAAACAAGCGATAAGTGGTATGTAACATAAGTATACTTGCATGTTTTGTTACTAGAACTTAAAAATATATCAAATAGAAGTATGTAAGAGTAGAAAATTTTACTTGGAACACTTACTTGATTAAGAAGAGTTTTTGAGGTAAATGACTTAATTACTTCAAGGTTTTTATTTCAAAACCCTAACTAGAAGCTCTAATAGAACTTGTAAAATACTTGAACTTGGATTAGCTATGGTTTTCTTCTTCTTCTTGATCTTGGCCGAACCACAAAGATGATGGGAGAGGATGATGATTTTTTTTTTGTTACTTGAAGTAATAGGTGAAATATGTAGTGATAGATAAGGTAGATATTTATTCTTGGTTACATGATAGTCAAAGCTAGGGATGGAGAGGGCATGGGCATGGGGCGTGAATTAGGGGAAAGAGTGGATGGGTTGATGGAGTGAAAGAATTGTCTTGGACTTTTGGGTGTAATTAGGATAGATTTTAGCTAGGATATCTTGTTATCGGGTACCGAGTTAACTAGAAATAAATTTTAACGGAACAAAATAAAGTATAACGAAGTCGTAAAAATTATAAAATCACATTTCTCGCAAGTATCGGGTGCCCAATTAGTTATCGTGTTGAAATTTCGTAAACCGTCGTAGTTATAAGCTTTTAACAATATATATACTAAATAATTTCCATACACCGGGTAAACTAATAATATAATTTTTATATCACTGTAATGAGTGTGAAAATATGTTAGGATCATAGCCGGGAGTGTCGGGTATATTGCTCGTAGTAAATGATTGAGAGATAGCGTTTATTTAATAAATAAATATACGTAAATTGAAATTATGCAAACCCGAGAATGACCTAATATGAAGATGATGTTATTGATGATATGTAGACTACTCTAGTCTATATGATGTGTCCTCGGTGATGTTCCATGAATACGCAGCTAAACCCTTACGGTTACGCGAATTATGATACCCGTAAACCTAGTTTACGAAATGATGAATGATGACCATGAATAGTGATTTCCCTCCGGGAATGAATAGTGTTTTATGAATAGTAAAATTTTTGATAATGTTTCAAAGTCACAAGCTGACTTCAAAAACGATGAATAGTGAAATGATGAATAGTAATCCGTGAATAGTAAATTTTGAAGTTTGTAAAATGACCTGAAATTGCGATTTATCACATAGGCGGATTGCCTTCTACGCCTGATGCGTGAGAAGGCTGCAACGGAACCCCTGCTTCGGTTCTTACAAGATGAGCTGCTAACAATGGAGGCAAATTCACCCCCGTCTCTTCCCTTCATTGGCTCGTCCCGTTGGAACCTTCGACAACCGCTCCTTCTCTCCTGGTCGGAGCCCTCTCCGGGACTCCTTCGAACCCAACGGATCTTCTGCTTAGCCTTCGACCCACTGGTAACCCAATCCTTAGGGCCGAGAGTGTTGTTCCTTGGCTCGAAGGCCTATGCTCCATTTCCATCTCTTCATCATACTCGTCACTTGAGTATTCCAATTCCCTTCGCATCTCAGCATTCCTAACTTGCCTTTTGCGTGCCCTTAAGAGAGATTCCAACGCTTCGTGGTTGGCTTCGACAAAGGCTGGGCTAATAACAGGCTTCGGATTGGCTGATGTAGAAGCATGATGGTTGGGTGTTATTTCTGGTGAGAACGTGTTGTGAACGTGGAAGCGGTTATTGGGGGAAGGTTGTTGGAGTCGTTAATTGGTATTGGTGCCAAGGTCAAGAAACCCGAAGGGGGAGTATCTTCTATCCCTTGATCCATGCCGGATATATAGTGAAAGTATTTGGTTGGTTATAAGATTGGAAAGAACGAGACCAATTGTAGCGGTCCCACGGATGGCGCCAGTGATTGTACAATAAATTGCACGACCAGGCCTTCGATGATGATCAAAGGATTTATGGGGTGTTGAGGTTGCGCCAAGCTTGTCTTTAACCTGAAATAAGAAATACTAAGACACTACGTTAAGTGATTGCGCAGGGGTTGGGCCCCGCGAACCACCTCCGGCGTGCGAATAAGTATGTGTTATGATAATGTTGGTAGTAAATTGAGAGAGTTCAGTTAGCATACCATGGTTCTTGCCCGTCTAAGCTATTTATAGGGGAGAAATAGGCCTTAGAGGGCAGTTGCACTTGATTCGGAGATCATGGGGGCGTCCCATGATTTGTGGTAACCGCTAAGGCTTTGTAGCCCACGTTCTCCTCCTTGGCGGGAAAGCCTAAGGGAAGAGGGGACGTGGGTATGACCAGGTCAGAATGGTTCTCCGTCCTAGTTCCTTCGAAGGAGATACCCCGAAGGGCTTAAGGCTTCGATTGGCGGATTCCCACATGGTAACCACTTCATAGATGAATGGTTTTACGCCAATGAAATGTTTTAGGAGATTGACCTGGGCCTTCGAAGAGAAGGCTTCGCACTGGCTCGAAGGGGAGTCCTTCGGCCCGTTCGGAGGGTACATCATCACTTATATAAGTGTCTGCTTATTGGATTTCTTCATTTTTTATGTAAGTTTATGCATATTATGTAGGATGTGTTTGAGATTGCTTATTTGTCCACTACATTTTTCTAACTATCTTCAACCATGGTAGATAAGATCGAAACACTTTGCAACCCTGGAAGGCATACCTCTATATGTGACTTATGTCCAACCATAATCTTTGGATTTGAAACCACTCTTTCTTGAGACCCTTGATATGTTAAAGTTACGTCTATTATTATTTTGATACTACTATAACTTTTAGAGGTAGCAGCTTTGACCAGTTATGGTTTTAAAAAAGTTAAGTCGACCAAAATAGATTTTCTAAATGAGAAATTTGGTTTCATATTCTATACTTTGAATGATAATTATAAAATGATAACAAAGGTGACTTAAGTATTTTAAAATGTAAAAGAACATACCAAAAATTTTATCGAGCCATACTAACTCGACCCATATGAGTAATGACCCACTTTGACCCTGTAAATGACCCATGTAAGACTTTCTATTTGTGGATTTCCAGTTATTTTTGTTTATCTATCTATTACTACGCAATTTTGATTTCTTGATTTAAAATATCTAATTCCTTAAGTGAATGAAACAAGATATCTTATTCAAAAGGTGTTGTTTTTTTTTAGTGAAGTTAATAAAATTGTGAAAGGTAGTATATGAGGATTTATTTTAACTAAAACCCATGTATATAAAGATACTAAAACTTTCAAAATATTTGGCCTGCTAAAATATGTCCTGTTATTATGTTGATTTAGAACTTCAGTGGTTGCATCAGCTATGGCATTGAAGAAGCCAGAGGTCGAGAAGCCCTTGACAAAACTTTTGCAGAAATATATGGTGCCATTTTTCATGAGTCAGTTTGGAAAGACGGTGATCATACCGAGGATGAAAATTACTCCGTTTGATAAATGTTTACCACTAAAGATCATTAGGAAACAATATCCCATGTCCGTCTCATTTGCTATGACAATAAACAAGAGCCAATGTCAATCAATTTCAAATGTTGGTTTGTATCTGCCACGTCAAGTTTTCACACATAGGGTTAAAAGTAAAATAGGTTTGAAGGTTGTTAATTGTGATGTAGATGGTAATATCTCGAAAAGTACTACAAACGTTGTCTACAAAGAAGTACTTCAAGGTCTATGATATGCTCAACAGGTATGTACAACTATATAAATGACATGTTTTATACATTTTTTAACTTTACATATACTTTTATCAACATCATTTTTTTTTTATTTTTTATTTTTATTTAATTTTTTTAGGTGTTCACGGAATGAACATGGACTACTCAAGTGTTTGACGTTGACCGTATACCTTTGCTCTTCAAGGCTATCTAATAGGTGGAGAAGACGATACATGCACGTTTGTTATTTTAACTTATTAAGTGCTCACGGAATAGACATTGAGTTATCACTTAATTAATGGCCACTACATACATTTGCTTATCAAGACCATCAAAATTGGAGGTCACGATGCAATAGATGTTTATTACATTTCAAACTGTTTAAGCATAGTTGTTTATAATATCATTGACTTATAACTAATTATTCATTTTAAAAAATATTTCAAACTGTTTACGTTCGTTGTTCTTTCTTACTTTATTCTCACACTTAATTTCTTGATAGATTTTTTTTATACTTATCAGGTGTTCACGGAATGGGCCTTTTGTTGAAGTGTTAGAATGGTCACTACATGCATTTGCTTCTCAAGACAAACATATTGGAGATCAAGTGGCAATGAACGTTTATTACACAGATATTTACAAGCATTGTATTTTATACTTTCAGTCACTTATAACTTATTGTTCCGTTACAAAAAAAATTTATAGCTTTTACGTTCGTTGTTCTTTCTTACTTTATTAACGTAGTTACCTTTTTTAATAAAAAACCCTCTAAAATCTCGCGGATTCCGCGGGTCTATAAGCTAGTTTTTTAATAACTATTAAGTTTTCAAGATATGAGTTTAAATGCTTTATAAGTAGTATACATAATTTACTTGATAAAGTTTAAAAGCATCTTTAGAGAAACAAAATTATCAGTAAACCGATTTTTTGTTGGTGATTCCTTTTTTAACCTATAGTTCTTTCTGATTCAAACATATTACAATAATTGTGTGGAGAAAAAAGAAAGGGATTAACACTGAAGGAAGTATCACTGATTGGCAGATTGCAAAGTGTTTTATGTACGGAGGTTTACCTTTGTGTTTCTAAAAAAAAGAGGAAAAGACTTTTGTCGCTTTTATTTATAGATTCCAAAAGATGTACCTTAATATAATTTGCCTTTTATGATCAAAGGAAAACTACGAGTAGCAGAGTTGCGGGAAGGTATTTACACGAGGGAGCAATCGCACGACGGAGTTGCATTTTTCGAAGGTGCTAAAAAATTTAATGAACAAACAAACAAACGCTTCGGGATATTGCGAGAAGAATTCTGATATGACCTTCCAGGAATCAACCAAGATTCATAATAAGGATATAGTCATGCCCGTCCTCAAAGGTGGGCTAAGTGGATTAACGCTCAAAATTCTAAAATTGTGTTTGATGATAACTATAAATGATGTTAAAAGTTTATATTTGAATACGAAAAACAATTAAAGAAACTTTTTAGTTGGCATTCATTGCAAGGCATCAAGCTCAAGATTTCTCGCAATCTTGCTAAAAGGATGACATACTTTTGGAACAGTAAACAACGCTCATTTTATGTTTTGGTACAAATACACTTCTTCTTTAGCCTTTACTTTGAGGTTCTTTAGCCTTGGTCAAACTTTTTGAAGTTCTTGATTCATGCCCCGGTTCCCAGGGTTAGGGTTCCACTCTAAATAACCGGTGGGCTCGTAGACTCGTAGAGTGTGTATGTTTGTTGACCAATGACTCAATGGTGTTGATCGACCAAGCTAGGAGGGTGAAGTGGTTGTGAGTTTGTGAAAATTGGAGTACAAAAGGGTGACTTGAGAGTGTTTGCTAGTTGGCAGTAGTGTTGGTGCTATGGAAAGAGGCCGAAAAATCAATTGAATCCGAATGGGTGTTCATTGCCGTGCTATGGAAAGAGGTTTATGAATCAATTGAATATGAGTGTGGTGTTCATCTTGAAGTGGTGTGTTGCTGCTAGGAAAACATAATTTTGTATTTGGGATAAGTCTTGTCGACCAACAACCCTGATTACTAGAGCGGAATAATCCCGATCGTGAAGTCGAACACACCACAGCTAGTTATGATGTCGATAGAAAAGTAAAGAACGATGCACAAGTAAGTATCCCTAATCGAACCTTGATTAGTATTGAAAGAATGACGTGACAAACTCGTCCCCCCCCCCACCTCCTTTTATAGAGATGGGGGGAGGTAAAACCGACTCTAACAAGGAGTCCTAATGTCGGCTGTGATAACGGCAAAAAAAGGAAAAACGGGTTGGGCTTGGGACACAAGCCAACCCAACGACCCTTAACACTATTCGACTAATAACGACCCTAGACTCTTGCTAATATAATGACTAATACATAACAATTTCCACCTTAGGCTTTATATTAGCCTACACCAACACTAAGCAACTCTAAACAGTGTTGAAACTTGAGTCCAGGTACCACCTTCGTCAAGGCATCAGCAGCATTGTGTTCAGTACCCACCTTCAGAACTTCAACCGTCTTTACTTCCAAGACCTCTCTGATAAAGTGATAACGCACATTGATGTGCTTAGTCCTTTCATGAAAAGCATGATTCCGCGATAAGTGAATCGCGCCTTGATTATCACAATTAACTGCCACAGTGTTAAGCTCCACGCCCAACTCTTCCAAGAGTCCCCTTAGCCAAATAGCTTCCTTCACAGCCTCCGTAAGGGCCATATACTCCGCCTCTGTAGTTGAAAGAGCCACCACGTGTTGTAGCGTTGCCTTCCAGCTTACAACACATCCCTGTACTAAAAACGCGTAACCTCTGATCGACCTACCTTTATCCGGATCCTTTGCGTAGTCTGAATCAACAAAACCTGTTACGTCCACATGGTTGCCATGATTTGTCCCAAACACCAAACCCACGTTTACAGTACCCCGCAAATATTTCAAAATCCACTTCTCTGCTTCCCAATGATTTTTACCTGGATTCGCCAAATATCTGCTAACAACACTTACTGCATACGCTATGTCTGGCCTCGTGCACACCATCAAGTACATTAAGCTCCCAACCGCATTTGAATACGGCACCTTACTCATCCTTTCAACATCACAATCCCTAACCGGACAATCCTTCAACGACAGCTTGAAGTGCCCACCCAATGGCATCTGAACCGATTTCCCATTGTCTATTCTAAAATTATTTAAAATCTTAGAAACATACCCGGATTGTGACACCCTCAGAATCTTGCGACTCCGATCCCTGATGATCTCCATACCAAGAATCTTCTTTGCTTCCCCGAGTTCTTTCATGTCAAACTCCTTATTAAGCAAAGACTTGATAGACCCAATCTCAGCCTTGCTTTTACAAGCAATCAGCATATCGTCTACATATAACAGTAGATAGATATACTCACCTGGTGCATAACTCCTGTAATATACGCAGCTGTCGTAACTGCTACGCTTAAACTCGTTGCTCAGCATGTACTCATCAAACCTCCTATACCATTGCCTAGGTGACTGCTTCAAACCATAAAGGGATTTCTTTAACAAACATACCTTGTTACCTTGTTCATATCCCGGTGGCTGCCTCATGTAGATCACTTCTTCAAGATTCCCATGTAAAAATGCCGTCTTTACATCAAGCTGCTCCAGCTCATAATCTCTACACGCAGTTAATGCAAGTATAACCCGAATAGATGTGTGTCGAACTACAGGTGAAAATACTTCATTATAGTCAATACCTGCCCTCTGTGTGAATCCACGAGCCACCAACCTTGCCTTGTACCTAGGCTTTTGAACACCTTTAATCCCTTCCTTTATCTTGAACAGCCATTTGCAGCTCACCAGCTTTTGCCTAGCTGGATGATCTACTAACTCATAGGTCTTATTCTTCCTCAGAGAATCCATCTCTTCATCCATAGCAGCTTTCCACTTAGAACTATCTTCACAAGCAACTGCCTCCTGGTATGTCAATGGTTCATGAGTATCTTCTTCCTCTGCTGCAGCAAACGCGTAAGCAGCCATATTACTCTCATCTCGAAACCTCAAAGGTTTCGTTCTTGTCCTTGGCTCTCTATCCCGAACCAACTGATAATCTGTGAGATCCGGTGTTTGATCATGATCCTGATCCCCTGCATCTTCATCATCGCCATCTTCCTGATCATCTGTCTGATCTTCCTCAAGCGAATGATTATTTAACCTTTGCAGTTCCACCTCAACCTGTAATTCCTCAACAGACTTATCAGTACCTGCACCAGAATCCTTCAATGTGTCTTTGTACATGACACTTTCATTGAAGATCACGTTCCTGCTAGTGACTATTTTAGGTGATTCATTATCAAGCCTATATAGCCTGTACCCCTTCACACCTTCAGGATACCCCAAAAGAACGCATTTTACCGCTCTCGGCTCGAGCTTACCTTGTTTAACGTGTGAATATGCGACACAGCCGAAAATTCTTAACATCCCATAATCACTTGGATGTCCCGACCACATCTCCATAGGTGTCTTTTTCTCAATCGCTGTCGATGGTGACCTATTGATAAGATATGCGGCCGTACATGTCGCTTCCGCCCAGAAGGTCTTGGGCAATCCAGACTGAATTAATAAACAGCGTACCTTATCCATGAGAGTTCTATTCATCCGTTCTGCTAATCCATTCTGCTGCGGCGTCCCGGCAACTGTCAAATGTCTAGCAATCCCACTCTCTGTGCACAACTGTTCAAACTCCTGGTTACAGAACTCAAGACCATTATCTGTCCTAAGCTTCTTAACCGTCCTCCCAGTCTGATTTTCTACTAACTGCTTCCACTCTTTGAACTTTCCAAATGCTTCGTGTTTGAACCTGAGAATATAAACCCATACCCTCCTGGAATAATCATCAACAATAGATAAGAAATACCTCTTACCTCCCAATGATTCCACCTGAGACGGACCCCATAAGTCTGAATGAACATAGTCTATCACTCCCTGAGTAGTGTGCCTTCCTACACCGAAACTTACTCGATGTGACTTTCCCAGAACACAATTCTCACAAAAATCGAGCTTACCTAGACTCTTCTTTCCAAACAGCTCCTGCTTTTCTAGCACCTGAAGTCCCGCCTCACTGATATGTCCCAGTCTTTTGTGCCAAACCTGCGCAAGACTGTCTTTTTCTTCAACACTAGCATTAAGCTCACCCACCACTGCATGGCCATCCAAAGAGTATACGCAATTATCCCTTCGGGTTCCAGATAAAATAACCCTGGAACCATTAATCACCTTGATTTTGCCCGACTGCATTTTTACGGTATATCCCTCTTTTTCAAGAGTTCCCAGCGATATCAAGTTTCTTTTCAATTCAGGAATATACCTGACATTGTGTAACACAAAACTTGACCCATCTTTCAGTTGTACCCTTACCTTGCCAATACCTCTGATCTTGCACTCCCTGTTGTCACCCAACAGTACCCTGCCCCCATCGCATTCCAGAAAATCAAAAAATAAATCTAACCTGGGTGTCATGTGGTATGAACCTCCTGAATCCATGATCCAATCTAGCAGAGCCTCTGCACTCATAACCATCATCACCTCAGAACCGTCATAAATCGAACCACTGGAGCTTGGCTGATCATCTTTCTTGACGAAACCATTTGACTTCTTGCGATTATTCTTTGGACAGTTTCTCTTCAAGTGCTCCTCAGACTGGCAAATATAGCACTTGAGTCTTCCACCTCGAGACTTTGATCTTGACTTTCCCCTAGACTGATGCGAATTCCTGCGATCAGTTCTTCCCCTCACATATAACCCTTCACCATCATCCCCCTTCGCCTTAGACCTTTCTTTGATTTCCTTTGAATTCAGTGTGGCCATCACATCCTCCAAAGTCAAAGCTTCCCGTCCATAAAGCAAGGTATCCACAAAGTGTTCGTATGATGCTGGTAAAGAAGTGAGTAATAATAAAGCAAGATCTTCATCCTCGAATTTTACCTCAATATTTGCTAAATCAAGAACGATTTTGTTGAACTCATCTATATGCTCGGAAATCGTACGTCCATCCGGCATGTAGAATGTATACAACTTCTTCTTCAGGTACAACTTGTTGGCCAAGGACTTTGTCATGTACAAAGTCTCGAGCTTGGTCCAAACCCCCGCTGCAGTCGTCTCCCCGGTAACTTCTCTCAGAACCTTGTTACCTAAACACAAAATTATGGCACTATGAGCTTTCTTGTTTAGCTCAGCTTTCGCTGTAGCATCCATATCCGCGGGTAAAACCTCCAGAGCTGCTTCACATCCATGTTGGATTAATAAAGCACGCATCTTGACTCTCCATAACCCGAAATCACCAGTTCCATCGAATTTCTCGATGTCAAACTTGGCTCCCGTCATTCTTTAATCCCTTTATTAATTTGCTAAACCTTGTGAAAAACCTCACAATCACAAACCAACAAAGTCCCTTGTGCAATACCCTTAAATTTAATAATTGATTAGGCCCAAAAGTAATAATTTACTTTTAAACAATTTAGCCCAATGTATACTTAAGTCCAAAATTTATGACCCAATATTAAAAACCAATTAAAACCTTTACTTAACCTAGCCGCTTCTTCTTCTCCAACACAACGAAAAAGAAAAAAAAAACTAAAACAACAGGTAACCTTCTCCGATCTTCGATAACCTGTGTCGATAACCTCGACAACTTCGAAAACCCAAGAAACCCTTCTTGATCGATCCTAGATAACCAAAGAAACCCGCGAACCTGGCTCTGATACCACTTGTTAGTCTTGTCGACCAACAACCCTGATTACTAGAGCGGAATAATCCCGATCGTGAAGTCGAACACACCACAGCTAGTTATGATGTCGACAGAAAAGTAAAGAACGATGCACAAGTAAGTATCCCTAATCGAACCTTGATTAGTATTGAAAGAATGACGTAACAAACTCGTCCCCCCCCCCCACCTCCTTTTATAGAGATGGGGGGAGGTAAAACCGACTCTAACAAGGAGTCCTAATGTCGGCTGTGATAACGGCAAAAAAAGGAAAAACGGGTTGGGCTTGGGACACAAGCCAACCCAACGACCCTTAACACCATTCGACTAATAACGACCCTAGACTCTTGCTAATATAATGACTAATACATAACAGTATTGGGGATAAACACTAGTTTTTTTAGGAATTTTGTAAACCTTTTTCTTGAATAAAGACACATTAACATGATGTGAAGATCTTGGTTTTTTTTTTATATATATATTATCCATGTATCAGCCAAACACAACAGAAGAATCATCCAACAAATTTAATTAGCTGATTAACAGATCATAGGGAGTGCAATTTAGACCATGATTTCGACCAACCAAGTCTTTCATTTTTACACAACACGAAACATGTCTATAGTTGACTCATTTTTACATATACGAGTTTATAACACACCATTATATCTCTAAGATGGATGTTATAAAACATAATACTGGTTCCAAGTTTCCAACAAATTTATGATACTTTCAGAAAACTGTACAAGAGAAGTGGGATTGCATTTTGCAAATTATGAACAAGAGTCCTTTAATTTCGCTTTCGAGTGGGTTACACAACCAACATTTAAACTAACCCAACGAAAAAAACAGTATCAATAAAATTACATTCAAGAACTCAACTAAGGCCCATAGAAAAAATAACCCAACTCTTATAATAACTTAAACTACATAAATCTATCCTATCTACCTTCTGCTGCCAAAAACCTCATAAACTGGTTCTTTGTTTCTGAATCCTAAATCTATTGATAGTGTTGATGCAAATAATGTTCTAAAAACGTTATTTATATCTTTCGATAACTTCACGTTTTAAGGATGACAAAATGTGAAAACACGTTACGTTAAAATTAACGTAAACAAGTTTTTAGTCGAAAGATCCTATTTCTACTCAAATCACTCTAGGTATGCACAAACAAATTTACAACTTGACAAATGATTAAAGAAGTGAATTTTTGTTTAAGACTTCACATTTTTAATGTGACAAAACATTTTTTTTTCAAAAATATACTTTACAAGTTATTTTTGAATAATTAAGAAATGTTTTATTGGAAAAATATGTTCAAATAACATAACAGCTATTTTTCCTCCCAAAATCAGCTCCAAACTTCCCCAAATAAGTTTCACCACAAAAGACAAAAAGAGGAGCGTTTTTGTCTGGCACGGTACCACTAAATTTAGTGGTACCGTGGGTGATTTAGTGGTACCGTGTCCCCATAACGGCTAGAATTTTTCTGCCTATAAATACCAGCCCACTTCACAGTTTTTGGGCATCCTTTTTCACACATAATTTTCTAAGTTCAATACCCTTATCACATTCTCTTCTAGATCATTTAGTTTAGTTTTCTTTTGTTTAAAGAGTGATCCAATCATCCAATCAAGTGATCACCTTCATTCATTTTCAAGTGCAAGAGAAGAACACAAAGTATCCAAGAAGATACAAAGTGTTGTAGTTGTAGTTAGAGCACTTGTAACATTTGTTACACACTTGTTGTATCATTGTATACATCAAGATTATTTTTCTTTTGAGAGTTTGTGGGAGAAGATCATTGTGATCTTATAGAGATATTAATTATCTCTTGTAGCTTGTGAGCTAGTGTGTTGATCAAGAGCAGATAGGGTAGATTGAGTCAAGTGAGAGTTAATCATTGTGATCGTGTCGAGAGCTTGGAGATCTCTTGAAGTTTGCGGGCTAGTGTGTTGATCAAGTGGATCATAGGTAGATCGGATAGATCGAGTCTAGTGTATTGATTGTGTGAAGTAGAAAGGATCAAGTGGATTGTGGTAGATTGGTGCTAGCTAAGATTAGCACTCGACATTTAGCTTAGTGTCGGAAATTGGATAAGCGACGTTGTACGGTTTTCTCTGCCTGAAAGGAGGCTTGTTGACATAGTGCTTGAAACTCTCGAGTGTGGTACTTGGGGAGTGGAGTAGGGAGAAGAAGAGCTTCGTGACCGAACCACTATAAATCTCTTTGTCCCGGTTTGATCTTTCCATCTCTTTTCTTTACATTCATTGTTTATATTGCATAGTTTAGTGTAGTGTTCATATTGGTGTTGATTGATCGCACATAAGATTCGAATCAAGGTTTTCAATAGAAAAGTTTTTGAAACAAATTAAAAACGGGTAAAACTATTCAAACCCCCTTCTAGTTTTCCACAACTGGTACCAGAGCCACGTCAGTCAAGATTTTAAAGTAAATTGTATTTTAAAACTTGAATCGATCAATGGATTCTGACAAATATATAGAAGGGCAATCTATGCAAAGACCACCACTTTTCGAAACCGATTGTTTTATATATTGGAAAACAAGATTCGAAACGTATGTGAAATCAAAAGACATTGATCTTTGGCATATTATTACCGAGGGTGACTTTCAACCGATTCAAAAGAATCCGGAAACTAAAAGGGATGAAATAATTCCTTATAGTAAACAAAGTGATGAACTTAAAAGAAAACTAGCCAAAAATGATGAGGCTAAAATGATGATTTACAATGCTTTGCCTAAAAGGAATTTGAAAGAATTTTCATGTGTAATACGGCAAAAGATATTTGGAAAACTTTGTTAGTCACTCACCAAGGTAATAATCAAGTCAAAGAGAACAAGATAGATCTTCTTGTGCAACAATATGAACAATTTTCCATTTCGGAAGATGAATCTATTAATAATGCTTTTGCTAGATTTAATACTATTATCACTAGTCTTAAAGCTCTTGATGAAGGTTACTCTAGCAAGAATTATGTTAGGAAGTTTCTTAGGGCTCTACATCCCAAATGGAGAGCAAAAGTCACCGCCATTGAAGAGTCAAAGGACTTGGCGACATTATCTCTCGATGAACTAATAGGAAACTTGAAGGTTCATGAGATGATAATCAAGAAAGACTCCGATATAGTCAAAGGCAAAAGCGAGAGAGTTAGATCTCTAGCATTGAAAGCCAAAAAGGAGTCTAGTGATGAGGAATGCTCGAATTCCGATACTGAAGATGAAGAGTATGTGTTAGCCGTTAGAGACTTTAAAAAGTTCTTTAGGAGAAGAGGTAGGTTCGTTAGGCAACCTCGTGATGACAAGAAGCCGTCACACATTAACCGAGTTGAGAAGAAAGGAACGAGTGATAAGAGATGTTTTAGATGTGGAGACTCTAATCATCTCATAGGAGAATGTCCCAAACCACCAAAAAATAACAACCAAAGAGCTTTCATTGGAGGCTCTTGGAGTGATAGCGGTGAAGAAGAAGAGAAGAAGCCCAACGATGAAACATGCCTAATGGCTCAGGCTTCGAATGAGGTACATTCCGACTCTTCTTATTGTAGTGATGATAATTCGTCAATAGATGACAATAGATTACATGATAAATATAATAAATTATGTGAAGTAAGTTCTAAAATTTTAGGTAGAAACAAAACACTAAAATTGAAATTGCATGAACTCGAAGTGCAAGTTTTAGAACTAAAGGATCAAGTTAAAAGACTTGAGAAAAATAAATAGATAGATGTAGGATGTAGGCCATGCATAAGTCTTCGAGTAGAAAATGAAAAACTCAAAGAAAATTCCTTAAGGATCATTAAGTTTGAAAAAGGGACAAAGTCACTTAATGATATGCTTGAAAATGTTAGGTATAGTGAACATGCCAGAGTGGGCTTAGGATTTGACCCGAATAAAGCTTCGACAAGTAAAACGAAACAAGTAAAATTTGTCAAAACCTCAAGTTCTGTCAAACAGATGGACGGTACCACTAAAGATATAGACGGCACCACTAAAATTAGTGGTACCTTGGTACCGTCGGGTACTGGAGACAGAACTGAGTCGAATTTGAAAAATAATTCAAGTCCTAAATCACGTCACATAGTTGTTAATAGTGTTAAAGTACCTATTGCTAGTAATAAGGAACTCAAAAGCTTTTACAAACCTTTGTCAACCCCCGGACTTAGTTTTGTAAAACCCAACACTAGGTCAAAGACTCCTCCACCTAGAAAAACAAATGTTCCTAAATCTCGGTCAAGAACTCCTCCACCGAGAGGTAACTCTAGAAGACAAAGTTATCCAAGTAACTATCCCGTAACTTGGAATAACCGTCAGCTATAAAGTTACTTACCATGGGAAATTTGTCCTCCGTTCCAACATCCTAACCAAATGCAACTAATGCATGGGATATTTAATGCTAACAACTTTGGACCTATGAGATATTGGGGACCAAATGTTTGAATGTTTGTTTTATTCAATAGATATGCTTGGGAATCGACTTGGAGCCCGACGAATGGGTCAAGGATAGTGGATGCACTAATCATATGACGGGTAACCAGAGTCTATTCTCATCATACAAGGCGTACAACGGAGGTAATGTCACTTTCGGTAGCAAACTTAAGGGCAACATAATAGGCAAAGGTACGATTACTCAAAACTCCCTCATTATTAGAAATGTTGAGCATGTAGATAACTTAGGATTTAACTTGCTTAGCATTAGCCAAATGGTAGACAATAAGTGTAGAGTTATATTCTCCGAAGAGGGTAGTGAGATCACTAAGAATGGCAAAACCATAGGCAGAGGAGTTAGGAAAAATGGCTTATTTGTTGTGAAAATAGGAAATAAGCCTCAGGATAAGATTTGCCTAACAACCATAGATGATAATTCCACTCTATGGCATAGGAGACTAGGTCACGCCAATATGCGTTTAATACAATCATTGGCGTCTAAGGAACTAGTTAGAAACTTACCTAAGATTAAGTTTGATAAACATTTTGTGATGCTTGTAAGGTTGGACAACAAGCTCACTCTAGCCACAAAGCTAAGAATATGGTCTCGACCTCTAGATGCCTAGAACTCCTTCACATGGACTTATTTGGTCTATCCGCCGTACAGAGCTACGGAGGAAATTACTACACCTTAGTAATAGTTGATGACTACTCTAGGTATACTTGGACTAGATTCCTTAAGAATAAGACACAAGCTTTCGAGGAATTTGAAATCTTTAGTAAGAAAGTCCAAAATCAAATAGGGTGTACAATAGTTTCTATTAGAACGGATCATGGTCGGGAATTTGATAATGAAGTGCAATTTGGAGTATATTGTGATGCTAATGGTATTACACATAATTTCTTGGCTCCACGCACTCTACAATCAAATGGGATAGTTGAGCGGAAAAATCGTACTCTACAAGAGATGAGTAGAACGATGCTGAATGAACAATCAATTCCGCAAAAGTTTTGGTGTAATGCGGTGGACACCTCAACTTACATATTAAATATGATTCTAATTAGACCTATCTTAGCTAGGAAAAACCCCATACGAAATCTTGAAAGGTAGGAAACCTACTCTTGATTACTTTAGAGTGTTTGGAAGCAAGTGCTTCATACTAAACACTAAAGACTACCTCATCAAGTTCGACCCGAAGTCTTACTAAGGTGTTTTCCTAGGTTACTCCCAAAATAGTAAAGCATATGTTATCCTAAACAAGGAAATAATGAAAGTCGAAGAATCACTTAACGTGACATTCGATGAAATTCCTCCACCAACTAAGACATCACCCTTGGTGGATGATGACTTAGATGAGGAAGAAGCCATTAAGGTTAATGGCAAGAAAATCTTAGAAAATGACATTGAGGATGAAATAGTTGAAGTTTTAGAAGTTGTCAACATTAAGGAATCCAAGAACCATCCCATTGAAAATGTCATAGGAAACCTAAACCAAAGAACTCTTAGGTCACAAGCACAAAACAAAAGTAATTTCTTTTGTTTTATATCTACCGTAGAACCTAAGAATGTCGGTGAAGCAATTAAGGATGAAAGTTGGGTAGTTTCCATGCAAGAAGAGTTAAATCAATTCACCGCAAACCAAGTTTGGGATTTAGTACCTCCACCTAAGAATCAAACCATCATAGGAACTAAGTGGGTGTTTAGGAATAAACTCGACGAAAATAGCATCGTAACTAGGAATAAGGCAAGGTTAGTAGCACAAGGCTATAACCAACAAGAAGGAATAGATTACGATGAAACTTATGCACCCGTAGCTAGATTAGAGTCTATTAGAATACTCCTTTCCTATGCCTGCGCCTTAGACTTTAAGTTATACCAAATGGACGTGAAAAGTGCATTCCTAAATGGTTATATCAACGAGGAGGTATACGTTGCACAACCTTCGGGATTCGTTGATTTTGAGAAACCAAATCATGTTTATAAACTCAAGAAAGCACTCTATGGTCTCAAACAAGCTCCTAAAGCTTGGTACGATAGACTAAAGGCATTCTTGATTAAACATGAATATACCATGGGAGTGGTTGACAACACACTTTTCACGAAGAAACGAAATTCACATCTCATCATTGTTCAAATATATGTCGACGACATCATATTTGGCTCAACTTGTCCAGAACTGTGCGATGATTTCTCTAAGATCATGCGTGGCGAGTTTGAGATGAGCATGATGGGCGAATTAAAATTCTTCCTTGGTCTACAAATAAAACAAATGGAAGATGGTATCTTCTTTAATCAATCTAAGTATAGTAAGGAGATGCTTAAGAAATTTAGTTTAGAAGAGTCTAAGCCCATGAAAACTCCCATGTCCACGGAAATTAAACTTACGAAAGATGAAGAAGGTGAGTCCGTGGATAGCACTAAGTATAGAGGTATGATAGGAAGTTTACTATACCTCACGGCAAGTAGGCCCGACATCATGTTTAGTGTTTACCTTTGTGCTCGCTTCCAAGAGTATCCCAAAACCTCTCACCTTGAAGCCGTTAAGCATATCTTCCGATACATTAAAGGCACTATACACTTGGGATTATTCTATCCCAAGGGGACCGGTGTAGAAACTGTTGTCTATGCCGACTCTGATCATGCGGGAGATTATGTGGATCGAAAAAGTACGAGTGGCGTTTGTACCTTCATGGGTTGTTGTCTAACTTTTTGGTTCTCCAAGAAACAAACGGCTCTTGCTATCTCCACGACAGAAGCCGAGTATGTAAGCGCCGGAAAGGCATGTCAACAAGCACTATGGATGAAACAAGCTCTTAATGACTATGATATCCATCTAGACGACGTTCCCATTATGTGCGATAATAAAGGTGCTATTAACTTGAGCAAAAACCCCGTTCAACACTCTCGTACCAAACACATCGAAATTCGTCACCACTTCCTTCGCGATAACGTTCAGAAAGGAAACATTTCTATTGAGAAAGTTCCTCCTCAAGACAATATCGCCGACATCCTAACCAATCCTCTCAAACAAGAATCCTTCAACTATCTTCGTCTAGGTCTAGGAATGATGGAACATATTCCATAAATCTCATGACTATTTAAATATTTCACTGGAAATATTGAAGTCATCTCATGTGTCTCGTCCCATGACTCTTTAAATATTTCACTGGAAATATTGAGTCACTCTTCACATCCCTCGTATGACTATTTGAGTATTTCACTGGAAATATTAAAGTCATCTCCTTTCGTCTAGTCTAGGTTCTTCTCGTCAAAATAATTTATTAGGTATAAATTCTTTCCTCACATCAAAAAGTCTCACTAAATCAGCGAGACTTATTCGTCGAAAATCAAAATGGGACGAAAATTCATCCCTTCAGATCACGGCACCATTAAATTTAATGGTACCGTGGTACCGTGTATCTGATACATCCCGTATTTCAGTCCTCTTTTCTCACATTATTCATCTTAAACCTTTCCAACTTCTTCAATTGTTGTCAAAACCAAACCTCACAACCCAAAACTCAATTACACCTCTTCAAGATCATATTCAAGGCATTATTTTTCAAGATTATCAACTATTCTTACCTTTTCAACATAAATTGTAACTCATTTGACTCTATTCTTCTTTAATCTTGAGTCTAGGGTTTGTTCATACATGAAAATTGAATTGGGGTTTTCAATGAAATTAGGACTAGGATTAGACAATGCATAACCTTCATGATTCCCTTAACATAGGATTTGCATAAACCTACTTAAATCACATATTTTAGTTCAAACCTTGTTTTTGTTAGACTAAGTAGGTTTAAGAGGAATCATGTCTAGAAAACTTGCAATTAGGATTAGGAGTCATCAACACTCAAATTTTTCAAAACTTTTGGCGCCAAAACTTTGAAGTCACCCAAACACCCCAATTCAATCATTTTTGAAAAATTTCACGAAATTAGGATCATGAAACATTTTTCGTGCATTACTGATGCAAACAAAAAACGTTTTCTCATGCATACATGATCTCACGAATATTGATCTAATTAAATAACTAATATGTATTTATCGACATATTCGCTTGAGCAAAAGTAAAGTTGGGAGCGTTTGGGTAGTCTCATTATTTATATATTTAGAGTCGAGATTACCGCACCTCCACATAGTTTGCATATAGGCACACACTAGGCATGTGTCTTTAAAGCACCTATTCTCAATTTTAATTTTTCCTTAAATTTTCTTATAGGCAACAAAAATGTCTCATGAGTATGATTTTGATCATCTTCTAACCGACACCTATACTCCCGAAATCTCTCGTGAACCTACCACACCCGGTGGTTACATTCGTGCCTATGTTAATCTTGAAACCCGTCGGTTTCATGAAGGTCGAGTCGTTGATCCATCCTTAGCTTATCATAGGGATATCAACACCTCATTTAGAGCTATAGGATTCGATTGCTTGCTTCACATTAACGAGCACAATTTTCCTCGTTTTGTGTTGGAATTTTTTCGACAAGTTAAACTCGTACGTAACGAGGATCAATCTTTTTCACTTTGGTTTTGGATCCGAAACTACAAATTCATCTTAACTCTTGAGCAATTTTCTCAAATTCTTCGAATTCCCAATCATGGGCAATGCGCCTATACTGAAGATTGGTGTCTTGAGTCCCTCTTCAACTATCGAGAAGAGGATAGTCCATACTATTCCTACATACCCTTACCAACCGAACTTACCAAACTCATTCGTACTCATAAGTACTCCTCTTACCCAAATCCAACAAAAAATCATTTGGAAGAGGTTCATCATGAACTACTTTCTTGGGTAGTCATCCTGCGAGAAAATGTTCTTAGTCTAACAGGAAATCGTGAGCAACTTCCGGCGTGTTGTGCTCATATGATTTACTATCTTCTTACTCAACAACCGTACAATCTTGCTTACTTCTTCGCTAAGCGAATTGTACATCTCAAGGGTAACAAAAATAAATTGATACCCTATGGGATGTTCCTAACTCGTCTTTATCACTACTTCATGAACTCTCATCCATACCTTCGTAGTCCTCATTACTCACTTTTCGATCCCGTCATGAAACCCCTAAATGAGTTGTATGTCTCATCTATCCTTATTTCTGAAACCTCCACATACTATGCACCCTTTGATGATCCAAATCATGAGGAAGACATGCATGCTCAAGACGAGAATGTGTTAAAAATGGGAGAATGCTCTAGTCACAATTAGTTAGGAAGGGATTAATATTTCTTATTAGGATTTAATAATACTATCTGCTATCATGCATGCTTGACATTTAATCTATCACCTTGCATGAATTCTTTTATGTGATATTTGGATGATAGCTTATTTTGTCTCTTATGTTTGCATGCTTATGGATTATCTTAGCAAATTGCATGATAATCTTTATGTGCTAGAAGTAGCATAATATGGGACACATTAGGCAAATAAATCTTTAGTGATTTGAGGCACCAACATTTCCTGCAAATAGTTCCCCTAGAAAACTCCCCTTAGCTACCCAGAACTAGGCTGCAAAGGAAAATTCGTGACTTCCAGGTCACAGTACCGTTAAATAGGCCACGATACCGTTAAATTTAACGGTACCGTTTGGTATTTATTGGTACCATGCCCTTGTTTGATGAATTTTCACTATTTCTTCTAGATCCCTAAACCTCAAACCTCTAACCTGTAAATTTTGCAAACTCACATACACCCCAAGATTCCCTTATTACACCATAAGACACTACCATCACCTTTAATTCAAATCCCCCAATTCTTGCCTACATAAGGCCTCACCATTGCAAGCTTATCTTGTACTTCATCTTCAACCTCACACAACTCAATCACCATGTCCTCCACACAAGGATCAACAAACCACATTTCCAAGAAACCTAGGATAACCGTAAGACCACCATCCAAACCTCTATTTGTTGATCTAACAAAAGATGATGAAGTCACCACACCACCTTCCCAAGCCACTCCTCACTCACCATCTCCACCCAATGCTCCTTCCAAGACTTCTTCCACTAGAACCACATCTTCATCATCTCCCTCTCTCAACACCATGCCATCATCCATGGACTACACTCTCTCACCCATCACTCCATTAGATTATACCATGCCAACCCCATCACCAACTAACTCACCACCACCTCCTTCCCCAATCATGGGACAACCAATCCAACCTCATCCCTTTGATCTACATAGTGCTAATTGCCTATGTTGCCTCCACAACCGTAACCTCATCTTCTCCTTAAGAGATGAGATTCATTTCATGTTTTCCTATGTGGAGCATCTCTCAACACCACCACCACCCCCAATCATGTCACCATCTCCACCACCATCTAGTCCACAAAACTAAACATGTTCATGTTTAGTTTTCAACAATAAACTTTAGGACCCTTTAGGAAATGAAGCTTGCCTCTAGTCATTAAGGACTTATGCTTCTTGTTGTTTCTCTTTGTGTGTTATGTAGTCATACCTATGTATGACATTTGGATTTATGAATGAATGGGCCTTTTATGTGGTTGTTTATTTTTGGCTACTTAGCCATTTTATTGTTTGTGGTTGGATATTTGTCGTGCTTTCTACATGTTAGATATTGTATACTTGTCATCTAACTTTGTTTTGTAGCAAGAATCATAGCTCGATTCCTTGGTGTCCTCTAAACGAGGGGGAGTATACATCAAGAGGGAGCTTTAGCAACCTTTTTGCTTCGATAAAAAGGGGGAGAAATGGGATATAAACTCATTTAAAACTCGTTAAAATTAATTTTAACTTAAAATGAGTTTAGGTTTTGTCATCATCAAAAAGGGGGAGATTGTTGATGCAAATAATATCCTAAAAACGTTATTTATATCTTTCGATAACTTCACGTTATGAGGATGACAAAATGTGAAAACACGTTACGTTAAAATTAACGTAAACAAGTTTTTAGTCGAAAGATCCCATTTCTACACAAATCACTCTAGGTATGCACAAACAAATTTACAACTTGACAAATGATCAAAGAAGTGAATTTGTGTTTAAGACTTCACATTTTTAATGTGACAAAACATTTTCTTTCAAAAATATACTTTACAAGTTATTTTTGAATAATTAAGAAATGTTTTATTGGAAAAATATATTCAAATAACATAACAGCTATTCCCCCCCCTCCCCAAAAAAAATCAGCTCCAAACTTCCCCAAATAAGTTCTCACCACAAAAGACAAAAAGAGGAGCGTTTTTGTCTGGTACTGTGGGTGATTTAGTGGTACCGTGTCCCCATAACGGCTAGAATTTTTCTGCCTATAAATACCAGCCCACTTCACAGTTTTTGGGCATCCTTTTTCTCACAGAATTTTCTGAGTTCAATACCCTTATCACATTTTCTCTTCTAGATTATTTAGTTTAGTTTTCTTTTGTTTAAAGATTGATCCAATCATCCAATCAAGTGATCACCTTCATTCCTCTTCAAGTGCAAGAGAAGAACACAAGGTATCCAAGAAGATACAAAGTGTTGTAGTTGTAGTTAGAGCACTTGTAACATTTGTTACACACTTGTTGTATCATTGTATACATCAAGATTATTTTTCTTTTGAGAGTTTGTGAGAGAAGATCATTGTGATCTTATAGAGATATTGATTATCTCTTGTAGCTTGTGAGCTAGTGTGTTGATCAAGAGCAGATAGGGTAGATTGAGTCAAGTGAGAGTTAATCATTGTGATCGTGTCGAGATCTTGGAGATCTCTTGAAGTTTGCGGGCTAGTGTGTTGATCAAGTGGATCATAGGTAGATCGGATAGATCGAGTCTAGTGTATTGATTGTGTGAAGTAGAAAGGATCAAGTGGATCGTGGTAGATTGGTGCTAGCTAAGATTAGCACTCGACATTTAGCTTAGTGTCGGAAATTGGATAAGCGACGTTGTACGGTTTTCTCCGCCTAAAGGGAGGCTTGTTGACATAGTGCTTGAAACTCTCGAGTGTGGTACTTGAGGAGTGTAGTAGGGAGAAGAAGAGCTTCGTGACCGAACCACTATAAATCTCTTTGTCCCGGTTTGATCTTTCCATCTCTTTTCTTTACATTCATTGTTTATATTGCATAATTTAGTGTAGTGTTCATATTGGTGTTGATTGATCACACATAAGATTCGAATCAAGGTTTTCAATAGAAAAGTTTTTGAAACAAATTAAAAACTGGTAAAACTATTCAACCCCCCCTTCTAGTTTTCCATAGATAGACTAAGGGAGGCCGGAAGGAAGGTTTGGATGAACTTACGTGATGGTTCTTTCTTGTTCTTTTTAAGCCGCGAAGACCCGGGTTCTTTGATTGATCTTAAATAATTTGACTCGAAAATTGTGGACCCAAACGAATTGTCATTAGTTGACGTGAAAGATGTGGTTCCACCGTTATGTGATGGATACCCGAGAGCTGCATCTTGATGGGGTGGTGGGAATTTTTTGCTCTTGCTTTTGGCTTTTGCTTCTGTTACAGCTCTCCTTCTCTGGAAATCAAAATCAAGAAAAAAAGATTGTTTCTTTAGAAATGAATAGACACAAACAATGATGTATACGCATTTTTTCTTGTGTAAGAAACAATGTTATAGCAACTAACAATGTTACCAGCAAACTTGTAACTTATGGCGCACTACTTTAGGGGGTGTTTGCTATGGCGTTTTGATTTTTGAAAGTTACTGTCATATGGAATAATCAATAATAACTATAACAAAACGGGCCGCAAGAGATAGTACAACGATGTGCTTATGATCCTTGAAGTGGAGCGTTTGCCAAAATTCGGATTACCTTAGGATTTACATTTCAATAACTTCAGACAGTCAGATAACTTAGAATCAGTTTATTGTTACTCCTAACCTGATAGCCTAAGATTGAAGTAATTAGATAATAATAAGTGTTAACAAGAGTAATGAATGATACTGATATATTGAATACTTGTGATAATTGTTACAATGGGGGATACGAACCTCTTTTATACATAAAAGAGATGGTCTAAAAATGGAAATACTATGAATTCTTGGCTGGCAATTATTCTGTAATTATGTGGGATATCTTCTAAATCGGGAAATGATGTGAAACTGATCCCTTAAATCTTTTCTTTCTTTTCTTTCCAACACTCCCCCTCAAGTTGAATGGTGGGATTACCAAAATTCAACTTGTCCAAGCATTTACTGAAAATGGCAGTACCTACTGCTTTTGTTAAGATATCAGCTAGCTAATCTTCAGACTTGACAAATGGTATTTCGATAATCCCAACTTTGACTTTTTCTTTGATGAAGTGCCGATCAATCTCTACATGCTGGGTTCTGTCATGCTGAACTGGATTTTCTGAAATTTGAATTGCTGCTTTATTGTCACACATGACCTGAGTGGCTTCTTTTGGAGGGAACCCTACTTCAGTTAGAAGTTTGTGTATCTATAGTGCTTCTGCTAGTCCCCGAGTTATCCTTCTAAACTCAGCTTCCGCACTTGACAAGGAAACCACTTTTTGCTTTTTGCTTTTCCATGTAACTAAATTATCTCCTACTAGTGAGAAGTATCCTGATGTTGATCTTTTGTTTCCTTTATCGCCTACCCAGTCAGCATCTGTATATACCTTGATGTTCAGATGACCATTTGATTTGAATAGGACTCCATGTCTAGCAGTCCTTTTGAGATATCTGATGATTCTTCGCACTACATTCATGTGGGCCTTCTGAGGTTGGTGCATGAATTGGCTTACTACCCCAACAACATATGCTATATCTGGACGAGTGTGAGAGAGGTATATCCGTTTTTCAATCATTCGCTGATACCTTTCTCTATCAGCCAGTTTTGCTTCAGTCTCCATGTATAACTTCTGATTTATTATTATAGGCGTTTCAGCTGGTTTGCAGTCAATCACTCCTGTTTCTGCGAGGAGATCTAGGATGTATTTTTTCTGGCAGATAAAGATCCCATATTTAGACCTAAGCACTTCAATTCCAAGAAAGTATTTCAACCTTCCCAAATCCTTCATTTCAAATTCTGTAAACAATCCACCTTTTAGCTTCTTTATCTCTTCTTCATCATTCCCGGTGATAATCATATCATCAACATAAATTATTAAGCATGTCACAAGATTTCCTCTATATTTGAGGAATAACGTGTAATCTGGGTTACTTTTCTTAAAACCATATTTCTTCATTGCCACAGTAAACCTACCAAACCAAGCTCTGAGAGACAGTTTTAATCCATACAGTAATTTCTTCAATCGACAAACTTCTCCGTTCTTGAAATTGTGAGAGAAACTGGGGGGTGCTTCCATGTACACTTCTTCTTTTAGTTCTCCGTGTAAAAAGGAATTCTTTACATTGAACTGGTACAACAGCCAATCTTGATTTGCAGCAATTGAGAATAGAACTCTTATTGTATCGATCTTTGCCACTGGAAAAAACGTTTCAGAGTAATCAATTCCATATGTTTGAGTATAGCCTTTGGCGACTAACCGGGCTTTATATCTCTCGATTGTGCCATCTGGTTTATATTTCACTGTGAAGAGCCATCGACATCCCACAGGTTTTTTCCTTGTGGTAGAGCACACTTATCCCTTGTTTCACTTCTTATTAATGCATCCATTTCCACATTCATAGCATCCTTCCATTCTTTTGATTTTAAGGCTTGTTCGGCATTAGAGGGAATCTTCTCTGAGTAGAGACTTACAGTAAATGCCTTTGCTTCCTTAGATAGGTTTCCCACAGCAATATTTGCCATAGGGTACTTTGAGCTTTTGGATATTCTTTTTGGAGAATATCGCTTCGCATGAATTCCTCTGTTTGCTCTAGCTGGAAGAACATACTTGGCTGGTTCTACTATGCTTTCCCCCTGTTCCTGAAAATCTTCATTCGTGGGTTCTGATTCTGTAGCAGTATTTACAGTTTCAACAAATTCATCATGAGGCTCATTAGGCTAAGAATTACATACCTCGGATATCAGATTGGGGGATATATCTTCGGTGGCACTGATATTATCTTCGCTTGGGGTGGTACTGTGAACTGGACTATTTTTTTCTTAGTCTGTAATATCTCTTGTGACTGTACTACTGCTCAACCAACTCAGTGTGTCACATTGATCCTCTCCTTGGCCACTGGATTGGGGAGAGTAGTAATATTTGGTTTCCAGGAAATCACAGTTCATTGTAGTGAACATGCGACGTGTTTTTGGGATATAACACCTGTAACCTTTCTGATTGACTCCATATCCCATAAAAACACATTTTTCAGCACTCGGATCAAGTTAATCATGGTAAGATTTGGGTATGTGGACAAACACGGTACATCCAAACACTTTAGGTTGAAGAGTGAGGATCGGAAGAATTTTGGTGTATTCTTCTAGGGTTTCTAGAGGGGTTTTTAGTTTAAGGATTTTGGTTGGGAGTCGGTTAAGAAGATAGGTGGCAGTGGCTAGAGCTTCTGGCCAAAACATTTTTGGAACATGGGATTCAATTATAAGGGCCCTAGTCATTTCCAACAGAATACGATTCTTCCGTTCTGCGACACTGTTTTGTTCTAGAGTATGTGGGCAGGTGGTTTGGTGGATTATGCCTTTAGTTTGGAAAAATAGTTTCATTTGGGAATTAACATATTCTCCACCATTATCTGATCGGACAATTTGGATAGTTTGTTTGAATTGGGTTTGAATCATGGTATAAAACGTTGTAAAAACATTACATACCTCAACTTTATTTTTCAAGAAATAGACCCATGTCATTCGAGTGCAATCATCAACAAATATTACATAAAACCAAAAATTTTGCCCCCCAATGAAAGGTGCAGGCCCCTATACATCAGAATGAATTAATGAAAAAGGTGTTTCAACCCTAGTATTATTATGTCTGAAAAGTTGCCTATGGCTTTTGGCTAACATGCAGGTTTCACAAGTAATTGCTTTATTTGAAGGAAAAAGTTCAGGAAATAAAATATGTAAATAACCAGCAGAGGGGTGTCCCAGTCTTCTGTGCCATAGCCATGCCTCTCTTTCTGTTGTTCCATGAGCTAACATCACAGTACCACTCTGAGTGACTTCATCAACATAGTACAATCCCTGACTTTCAGTGCCATGCCCAATAATCCGACCCGTCCTGATATCCTGTAAAAGGCAAAAAGTGGGATGGATGAGAACTGAACAATTGAGTTCTTTTGTCACATGACTGATTGACAAAAGTTTGTATGACAAAGATGGAACATAAAGACAGTTAGGGAGTTTAATGCACAGAGAAATTTCAACTGTTCCTCCGGATATTACATTCATCTTTTCCCCGTTTGCAGCTTGAATGTGGGTTTTTCTTGGTTTTGTTATGGCTTTAAAATCTGACAATTCGTATGACATTGTGTCGGTAGCACCACAATCAAATATCCATGCCCCATTATTTCCTTTAACCATTTCTTTGGCAACATTTGCATTTCCATGAAAAACAAAGGGGTTATTTTGAAACTTTTTATTATAAAAAAGGGTTGTTGAAAATAAAGGGTTGTTGGATCAGATATTTGGAGAAAAAGGGGAATTAGGGATTTCTCCTTTATTCCCTTTACCTGCCGCCGTGAAATCTTCTTCCTCCCCTATTTTTCCAGCCGCCGCTAACCCTCCAAATCCCCCATCTGATCACCGGCTGTCACTTTCTTTGGCGGTGGTGCTAGTACTGGCGGTAGGAGTTTTCTTGGCACCTTTTTTGCTACCATCAGCCCACCATTCTGGGTATCCAATGATACGAAAGCAATGATCTTTCGTGTGTCTTTTCATGCCACATTCTTCACACTTGAGGTGGGATTTTTCATCTTTGGTTGCAATCTTTTTCTTTTCGTCGAATCGCCGGTACCCCTTTGTTGCCAAACCCACGCCGTCTGTTTCTCCAGCGATCAAACCGGTGGCTATGCCATGTACTTCATTGTTAGTTGCTCCCAAAATGGTTTGGTGAGCGGCTTCTTTGCGTACGGTGGTGTACGCGGCTTCGGCGGTGGGAAACGGGTCGACCTAGAGAACTTTCCCGTTTGATGGATTCAAACTTGCGATCCAGTCCATTTAAGAACTGGAACAGTTTTTGCTCTGATCTTATTTTTTCATACGTTTTGATATCTTCTTGACACTTCATGGGGTTTGGATCTATTCGGTCGACCTCTCCCCATACACCTTGTAGCGCGATCCAAAAATCTTCGAGAGATTTATCACCTTGTTTGAGCTCGTTGGCTTTGGCATGCAGCGAGGAAATGTTTTCTTCACGTTAAAGCAGCATGAGTCACATGCTTTATGGCCATTCTCACACTGCAATGCGACAGACATAATGTCATTAAATCCATCCAGATAACAGTATCAGTTTAATTTACCCAACCAATTGGCCTAGTGACCCCCTAAAGCGAATTTTGACGTCGCATTCTGAAAGCGATTATCTGATTATCTCACGTTTTCATTTTCAAACCAAATAAGTTTATAAGCCTAATAGGTTTAGCTATATCCAAATACTCAAAAGTCCAGCGAAACATACCTTTTGAAGATAGAAAGTTACACTTAGATCTGAATTTGCATGAATCCATACATGTAGAATAAAGATAGAAAGTTACATTGGATCCAATTCCAGTATTACTAAAGTCCAACGAATAACAAACATGTCTGAAGATGTCTACTGTGCTGGCTATGTTCGCGGCGCAGTTGCGTGTTTTTCACATAATCAATCAGAGGGCCGCATATGCAGATAAGTAGCTGCATTAAAATAAGAGAAAGTAAAAATATTAGTTAAAACCGACCCAATTCGACCTTTAATGCTGTTGTTTCACAGCGTTCCTGAACACCAATTAAAAAGTACCCAAAATCGATAATACCACACACAAAGTTACCTGCCATTACACCTCTAACCGTGTCTTTCTCTTCGAGGAGGTCTATCAGTTCTTGTAAGTTTCTTTGATTCAAATAAAAGGAGCAAATTTGGTAAGTTTATCCGCCACAAATTATGCAACCTTCTCAGGTTGTCTCAGCCCAATTGGACAAATAGAAACAATAAAATGTGACCGAATAATGTTGATATTTATAATCATCAATTCTAAAGAATATAGCACTCGATCATAAAGACACTAATCATGTACCTTATAAGTAGATGACACCTGTTCCAGCCCCAGTTCGTCGCCTGAAACCCACCCATTTCAGGTCCCAATTCCACACACATTTCAGCCCACCAATTCCATACCCATTTCAGTCCCCAAGATGGCCCGTTTTAGCCCCCAACTTCAGCCTCCAAACATGGCCATTTATGGTCTATTTGAACACCCAAGCCGACCCATTTCAGCTCCAAACCGAACCCATTTTAGCTCCTGTTTCAGCACTCAAACAGACACATGCTGGCCCCTACTTCAGGGGCAAGTGTCAACCGTTTTTGCCCCTAAAATGACCCATTTCAACAGGGTGTTTGAGTTTTTTGTCTAAACATATAATACTTTCTGAAAAAAAATAAAAAAATCAAAGGTTTTTTCAAAGATACTAATACTAAACATGTAAAAAAAAAAAAAAAAAAAAAAAAAAAAAAAAAAAAAAACAGAGATTCATTTTCAGATCAACAGGAAGCCAAGATAAGTGCCGAAATTGGCGTATACAAAGACATATGGGAAATAGAAAAGGGTACTGCAGAAGAATTTGCACCAAATCCACTTGTACGGTACGTCATCCTCTTCTGGTTTGCATTTCTTTTGAACTGAGCCGATTCTACCAATGATATTCGCTTTCTATCGTTCTAAATGTGGACCTTTAAAAAAAATGTGTATAGTAACTCGTCTTTTCGGCGCTTATTTTGATTTGTTTTTACTATTTGCAGATATAATTTTTTTTAGTGTTGTTAGTGCTGTTTTCAATTAAAAAAAATTGAAAATTATCAAAATTAACACCAAACCCATAAATTAATAAAACCCACCCAAATATATTTTTATAAAAAAGTAAAAAACAAACCTCATAAATTCTACTGATATGAACACCGTCGGCTACGGTTTGTAAACTTACAATTTGAATTAGGGATCAACCTCTTACATGCAATTAAATGTTTGTATCTCTAACCTTTAATGTTGTTGACGACTTCTCCCGAAACTGGGCAGCCTGTATCCATTTGCAAAGGGAGACGAACGAATTGTGGAGAGAAGGTTTGTGTAGATAAACCTGCAGCAGGTTTTAGATATTCGTAAGGCGGTGAAGATGATGCGTTCTTATCCAACACGATATAGCCATAAGGCAATAGACACATGACACCTGAAATCAATTATCTATGACTACAAAAAGTAATAATCAAATCATCACTGTGAATATGCAGTAGGAAACACGCTTTCTTTAAACACGTTTTCACTCACTGAATCTCGCATCGCAATTTTCTTTTAACTATTATACCCTCTCTGGATTTCGTATAAAGTAACTGAAAATTACAGTAAGTCTGTAAACTGCACAGTTATAAAAACAGCATTCAAGACTTACGTTGAATAACCTCGCCGCTGACGCTTCCTGTGGCGATGCCCGCCCTATGTTGATTTAGTCTTTTGCCATGATTCTGTTTTAATAATCTCATCGATGGACCAACTTTTGATCTATATCTAATCCATTCATGTGACTGAGTCCCAAAAAATTAATATATCAATCCATACCCTCATAGAATAGTAGTGCTATTCCATTTTAAATAAATATAACATGAATTTTTGATAATTAAGTCAACAATAGTTTTTGAAAGTATGGTAAAAAAAAAAAGGCTGCATTTTTATTGCAAACAAAAAAAGCACACCCGTTGGGACTCGAACCCACAATCTCCTAGAGAAGTCAGGCGCCTTATCCATTAGGCCGCAGGTGTTTTTTCCATTTAAATAAATCTGATAACTACATTTTATTGTAAAAAATGAAGTGACATCAGGATGGGCAAGATTCGTCATTTTCATTATTAAAAAAAAGCGTGAAAATATTACATACTCCTGATAATCTCTGGTCTCCCATCCACGCATTTCTCTCGCAATCTGAAAATCTCATATGACAAAGATATCGAGAAATAACTACTAAATAAGCATCGGAAAAAAAGAAACGATTAATGAATACTACAAATAACTTTACCTACTGGCTCTTTGTGACAGAAGGTTCACTAAGGCACCAGTTGGGCTAGGCATTGCGATGGCACAGTCCGAGAACGTAACATTCCAACCGAAACATTCACAAATAATGCAAACATAGCTGCCAGTTGCTTCCCTGTCAAAAAAAAAAAAAAAAAAAAAAAAAAAAAAAAAAAAAAAAAAAGAAAAAAGAAAGTCAGTTGGTTGCCGTCGTTCTACTCATCATGACACTTAAACAACCAAAGCATGATATTTCTTACCAAAAGCTTGTATTTACGGCTTTTTGACGGATGCCTACTATGATGTGATGTTATGCAGCACTCGTACGTGGGGGTGTAGGAAGCTGGTGAATTTGCTTGATTTAATCAACTATGTATCACATATGAACCGATTGAGAGTGAAACATTGCAAGTAGAAGAGCATCTCTGCTTTGTCACTGCAAAAGAAAAATAAATAAAAAATAAATAAATAAATAAATAAAACAGCTTATTACAGCACTTTTATTCGTCAAAAAATGTGAACAACAAATTGCACTATTCCTTACTAGAAGCTACGACAACGCCTTCGACGGGCAAAACAAACATTACTACAGTCCCTCACCATCATAACCAACACATCGCCTAGGTTGAAGTTCTTGCTTCATTAGAACATGATTATTTGAAAGTAAAAGTCTGTAGAAGTAAAACTTATGAGACTACATACCCTTTTGAGTTTATCATTTTGTTGTTGCTAATACTGCAAATAACTTTACCTACTGGCTCTTTGTAACAGCAGGTTCACTAAGGCACCAGTTGGGCTACGCATTGCGATGGCGCATTCCGAGAACATAACATTGCAACCGAAACATCCACAAATAATGCAAACACGGCTGCCAGTTGCTTCCCTGTCAAAATAAAAAAAGAAAAGAAAAAAAGTCAGTTGGTTGCGGTCTTTCTATTCATCATGACACGTAAACAACCAAAGCGTGCTATTTCTTACCAAAATTTAGTCTTCACGGCTTTTTGATGGATGCCTACTATGATGTGATGTTATCCGGCACTCGTACGTGGGGGTGCAGGAAGCTGCTGAATTTGCTTGATTTAATCAACTATGTATCACATATGGACCGATTGAGAGTGCAACATTGCAAGTAGAAGAGCGTGTCTGCTGTGTCACTGCAAAAGAAAAAAAAGGAAAAAAAAATACCAGATGTTATAGCACTTTTATTCGCCAAAAAATGTCAACAACAAATTGTACTATTCCTTACCAGAAGCTACGACAACGCCTTCGACGGGAAAAACAAACATTTACCACAGTCCCTCAGCATCATAACCAACACATCGCCTAGGTTGAAGTTCTTCCTTCATTAGAACATGATTATTTGAAAGTAAAAGTCTATAGAAGTTAAACTTATGAGACTACATACCCCTTTGAGTTTATCATTTTGTTGTTGCATTCCACTTAATTTCACCTTCAAATAGTCTACGAACGTGCAAGTGTAACATAAATTAGGGCAAAACATTAACAACAAATAAATCAAGAATAAAATAAACCTTGCATAAAAAATTCAAGAAACAATTTGAATATTAATTTTTTTTATGCTAATCCACGATCGACATACCAAACTTCCAATCCAATCGTCAATACCAAATTCAATATTAACTAAAGAAACAGAGAGATGGTCACATAACCACATAGAAATCAAGAACCGTAAAAAAATCACTATCCAACCAAAACCCATATTTAAAAATTTATGAAAACCAAGAAAACATAATAATAATCATACCTTTTTCTTTATGGATAAGATGTACAGGCGGTGACCAAAAATCTACAGAAGCACCTGAAAAATCCCCCAACAATACCAAAACACTAAATTCGAAACACAATTCTAACAGTTAAACTTGAAAGAAAATATGATTAGATTTTTTTGACCTGTAGATTGATGAATCATGTACATGTTCAACAGCATACGAATCGGAGATGCTTGGGATCTTTTTTTTTCTGGGAAGATAAGAGAATAGCTTTCTCTATGTGCAATGGGAGGCGTATTTTCAGAGATAAGTTTATCTCTATGTGTGTCAGTGCGTGGGAGGCGGTGCACAAAAAACATCGAAAAGAAAATGGGTTAACTTTTGGGTCAGACGTTTGGGCTTATTACAGCCCGCTTGGAGGCCCAAACTTTTATTAATATTTTATGCAATATGGGATTCCGTGTCCTCGCGCTATGTATTATAGATAGAATACTAAATCCATTATTTTGGTTAAACAAGAAGTGTTGCTACATAATACTGTAACTATACTCCTATTAGCTTTTCAGCATATAGGATCAAAAAGTGGTAAAAACAACAAACACTACAAGAATATAGGGTTATATAGAGTTTTTTCTCCTAAAAACTTAAGGATTGCATATATTATAATAACCTTCAATGCCACAATCTGAAATTGATGCAAACTTGATTGGTTACCATTCAAAAACAAAAAACCATTAACCACCAGTCTCATGATTTGCAATCACAACAGTTCAATTACATTGATAAACACGAAAAGAAAATAACTTCAGAAACTTAGATAACTGCATAAAAAAAGCTTCATCTATCAACATTTTTCCAAACAGAAATGTCCACCACGATAACCAGCTGATCGTGTCTTCTTATGTTTTCTCCTTCATTTTAAAAACAAAATTTAAAAATCAAAACATAAATAGATGTTCTAAAGACAGAATTAGTCGCACAAATTTTATAAGCAGTTAACTGTCATATAGGATATTAAGTTAACAATTAGACGACAATTTGACCCATGATTCCAAATTAAACTATGTAACTAATATCTTATACTACATTTTATCTGTAACGCCACCCTATCTCACTACGTTTGATGCTTGAACCATTGTTGACTCAAACAGGTGGGTTTTCAGCATATTAACTTATCACATTATACTTCAGAAAACCAGCAAACCTTAAGATATAAGAATGTAAATATAAAACGCATCAAATAGAATGTACCTATTAAGAGGAGAACTTGGAAGAAAGATATTCTTGGTCTTCCAGAAAGATTTGAAGATTCTTGGTCTTCAACAAGAACTCGACTGTTTCCTCATCAAACTCCACCAGAAAACCCAACCGGATCAGTTCTGAAAGTCCGGGAACAAGCTCTTCATTCTCCCGAATCACCCCATCAGCTATCACTTCACCAAAATGAGAAGCATATTCCATAAGATGCTTGTAAGCAGTGGACCTATCTAACTTCTGCATAAAGAACTTCGAATTCTGCTTGTCCCAACGTATCATTCTCTTAGCTTCAACATTGAGTACATCTCCAGAAGAAAAAGAAAGACTATTTAACCGTCATTGGTTCTGATGTCGCAAACGCTTCAACTGCAAGTGCACGACTAGCCACTTCATGTCTCCTTTCTGCTTCGAGTTTTAACTTAGGATCAGCAAGAAAGCCAAGAATAAGTTTAAACAAACCCTTTGTTACAATCTTTTCACTTGAATTCACTGGTTTGAATCCAACATGATCAACATCAGATACGATTTTCTGAGCAGACTCAGACAAAGTGCGGACACCTAGTTTGCTGTAGATATCCACAAGCTTGGTTCTGGTCAGGGTCTTCAGACTTGACTGAGGATACCATACAAATATTGGACGAGAACATGTTTGAAAAAGGTCCATTAGAAAAAGATCATCGCCAATTAAGATGTCACACTTATCAACTAGAGAAATCTTATCAGAGGTAGCATCCAAAACAGGGAGTTTCGATAGGTTCTTGTTGAATGTTTCCTCTGTTCCTGAGTTCCAGTTACTAGCCACAAACTCCCAGAATGCACAACATTCAGTATTTGTTATCTGACATCCTGAACTTTCCCATTTCTACCACAGTTTGCAGTAATCATGAACTGAGGGATGAATTTTCACATGGAAAACACTTGCAAAAAAGTTGAATATTTTCTTCTCATACTTTAATTTCTCCAAAACATGCAACTCTTCACCAAATAAATTGTTCTTGTCATGAAGAACACAGCCTTGAGGATCAACCCATTCTCCGTTATCAGTTCCTCTTGGGATCCAGATCTTTTTGTTGTAATCGCCAGCAGGCTCCCACTTTTTCTCTGACAAGTAATTATAAACTCGATTAATTGTTTCGAAATTGGAGTGAGATTCGAGATAACTAGCAAGCACTTTGCATCTACTGTCAACCTGAGTTATTACTCCTACAAGCTTAAGTTCATCTTTGTAGAATCCGATTCGTGATCCATAAAACTCATCAATAAACGGACCATCACTGCGTTTCAAGAAAGATTCCCAGTCCGAAGAGAATGGCAAGCACTCCTTCGGACACTTCTATCCAAAACGAGTTTTCAACCATTTATTAATGGACAGCTTTTCAAGAAATTTATCACAACTCTCTGTATTAACTTCTTCCAGCTTCTTGACAGAATCAAGCAACGCAAACACACTTACAGGAGTGATGCTACTGGTATCCTGAGGTAAGCAAAGCCTATCCGCCACAAACTTTGTACCATCTTTGAATTCAGTAGTGACACCTAGCAGCTTCAGTTCCTTACTATATTCTTTAATACCAATTCCATAATAATTATCACTGTCATCAATGGACGGAAGCAGTGATATTTGAGAAATGGGTTCCCAATCTTTTCTAAATAGAATGCACTCTTTCGGTGATCTGAAGTCACCAAGTTTTGTTCGTAGCCATTTCTCTTCCCGTATGCAGTTGCTGAGTTTTGAAGGAAATTTAACCTTCATTTTCTTCATATTTCTGTAACATTCAAGAAACGCAATAACATTTTCTTTTCTGATGGATGATGACGATGCCTGCTGCTTGAAAGTGCGAGTAAATTCTTTACTGGCATCCTCAAACTCCACCATAACACCTATCTCTTTAATTCTTTGGACATAGAAAAGATAGATAGCATAGACCTCCCATAGAACTGGTAATCAACAATCAGGAATGACGTAAACACCTTTAAAAGACAACCCCATTCTGAATCAGGGTTCAACAAGAAACACTCAGACGGGTATTTGTACCCCAAATTTGTCTTCAAGCATTTTATGCTTTTGAGCACTTTCACCACCTTATCTGATGATCTCAAACTTTCTATTGTTGGAATTTAAATAATATGATAATCATCTAAATAAATAAACACACATCAAAGAGCATAGCAGAAGCAAGGATCATATAATTAACATGTATAAAGATTACCGAATAATAAAAGTTACATACCTTTAATCCTAGTAAGAACAAGGATCTAACTTCTCTTTTCTTCTCTTGATCAAAAAATAGGGTTAACGTGAAACCTTTTACCGTTTTGTTTCACAATCCAAGATGTGTTTACTAAAGTAAGTAAACTACCAAGTCTTGTACACACGTACTATAACCGATCAAAGTTTGATGCTAGTGAAAGAACACAAGTAAACCAAACAATTTTGTCACTTTGAAAAACACAAGATCGACCACCTAAGGATGGTACTACCGGATTTTGCTAGCAAGGAGGAGAGAACAAACTTTTAGGGTTATAGTTAATGCACAAGGTAAAGAACTAATGACCCATGAGTTTGTATTTATAGTGAAAACCTAACTTGGAGCATAAGTTGGGTCGATTAAGGGTTATGGAACCCCTAGGCCGATCGGCCAAGCCCATCCAATGGGTTTTCTAGATCCTTCTTAGCCTCTAATATCACTAACGGTCCTTCCTTTATTCACTAACGGTCGTTAGTCAATTCCGTTAATTACTTAATGTCCGTTAGTTATCATTTCGTGTCCAAATAATTAAATACACAACATTTATATATATATTAATTATTTCATTGATCATTCATACGTAAAGTGTGCAATCCCATGGTCCCGGGTTCGATTATAGTCATACACGAGTTAATATATTTCCACAAACTCTAACAGCTCCCACTTGAAATTCTATTAAAAGTGTAATTGACATTGGTTAGCATCTAGCAACACGCCAATGCCCCTAGTTCAACTCGGGTGCTGGTCTCCTGGAAAAACCATTCGATGATTAATCATCATACTCATCCTTTTGTTTCTAATACTACATTAATAAAGATATGGATCTAAGTCATTCTTTATTAATAATTCTGTTTCTCGTTGTTTCTGATTAAATAAGATTACCAAATCTTCTGAACTATTCAGGGGAGATCTTGGGTGTGGCCACACATACATCTTACTAATCCTACGAGGGGCCCAGCAGTATTAAACTCCAAACAATTTTAAGGAACAAATTCTATCTTGACTACGAGCATAACCCATGTACTTCGCAACGCTTCTAAAAACAATCCTTATAGCTACCAGTTACGTATAGCAGTAAATTGAATTACAGAAATGCACTACATGCATGACAGTCATCTGGCATCTCAAGTCTGAGGACAACTATATTCACATGATTTACTTGATGACAAGATCCATAAAGTAAACTCATGAAGTTGGGATAAGTCCTATATTCAAAACATTGAATATCATGTGAAATTGGTATGACAACACATCAATATACTTTCAAGTATATTCTACCAATACTCAGATTTGCCTTAGTTTAATGATATTCCCATATCATTAACCGACAACGGACAGTTTAGAATAATATAATTATTCAAGGATATAAACATGCAAATACAGGATATATTATTAAGAAAATGATAAACAACCATAACGAGTATTTTATTTCATTAAAATAATAACTGTTCAAAACATCCCATTATCCAAACACTAATCACATATATGCATGAAACTACTAGCTAAATAAAGTCCTATGCCTTCAGAAAGTTGTTTAAGCTTTCCACCGAGTAGAGCCTTCGTTAATAGATCTGCTAAGTTGTTATCTGTGTGAACTTTGAGTAACTCGATTTCGCCTATCTCCATTTGTTCTCTAACATAGTGATATCGAATCGGGAAATGACTGGTGCCCTTCATGATTTCAGGCTCATTGGCAAATGTAATTGCGGCTGAATTGTCACAATACATTTTTATAGGTCTTTCGATTGAGGGCATAACTCTAAGTCCTGAAACGAATTTTCTAATCCAGACTGATTCCATTGCAGCTTCTGAGGCAGCAATATACTCACTTTCTGTTGCAGACATCGCTATAGTGCTTTGCTTCTTGCTCTTCCAATCCACAGCTCCTCCATTGATGACAAAGACATAACTCGTCTGAGACTTCGTATCATCTTTATCACACTTCCAGGATGCATCGCAGTAAACTGTAACACACAGTTCTGCTTCTGGATTTCCCCGGTACACTAAAAACATTTCTCTCGTAGATCTTAAATACTTGAGAATATATTTCACAGCAGTCCAGTGGAGTTCACTTGGATTCTGCTGATAACGACTAGTAATGTTCTGAGCAAACGCCACATCGGGCCTCGTACATCTCACCGCATACATAATAGATCCCACAGCCGAAGCATACGGGACTCTCTTCATGCGTGCCACCTCTTCAGGTGTTGAAGCACAAGCTTTGCTACTTAAGCCATGTTCTATTTGCATTGGCAAAAATCCCTTTTTGGAATTTTGCATATAGAATCTCTTCAATATCTTGTCAATGTAAGCACTTTGGCTTAAACCAATTAACCGCCTTGATCTATCTCTATAGATCTTGATTCCCAGAATGTATGTTGCTTCTCCTAGATCTTTCATGGAAAAACATTTCCCCAGATAGGCTTTCACCTCATTCAATCTTGGAATGTTTTTACCCATGATCAATATGTCATCAACATATAGGACTAGAAAAATCACATCACTTCCACTAGCTTTGTGATATACACATGGCTCATCAAGATTCTGAGTAAATCCAAATCTTTTGATTTCTTCGTCAAATCTCTTATTCCATTGTCATGATGCTTGCTTCAATCCATAAATGGATCTTTGAAGTTTGCATACACGGTTTGGAAATTCTGGATTTACAAACCCCTCAGGCTGCGTCATATAGATGTCTTCATCTAGACGACCATTCAAGAAGGCGGTTTTTACATCCATTTGCCAAATCTCATAATCATAGTACGCTGCTATGGCTATGAGAATCCTAATAGCCCTTATGTCAGCTACAGGAGAAAAGGTCTCCTCATAGTCAACACCATATGTTTGGGTAAAGCCTTTAGCTACCAAACGGGCCTTATAGGTGTGTACATTGCCATCCATGTCAGTTTTCTTCTTGAAGAGCCACTTACTCCCAACTACCTTGGCATTGGGAGGAAGGTCTACTTCAATCCATACTTCATTATCTTTCATGGATTGCATTTCCCTATTCATAGCAATTTGCCGTTTATCCTTTTCAGGATTATTCATGGCAGCTCTATAATTAGCAGGCTCTCCAAGGTCCCCTAATATAGTTTCCTCAACCTCTACGTTAAAACATAGACGTTCAGGTGCTTTCACAGTCCTTACGGATCTACCAATGGGAATCACATCAGGTGGAGGACCCAGACTTTCCGGTTCCACAGGAAGTTCGCTAGTGTTTTCAGAAGGTAATGTATCCTCTTGACCATCTTCCAGATCATAGAGCCTCCCACTGAATTCTTGAGATATGAGATCTTTTTCAAGAAAATCTCCATACGTAGCAACAATTACTTTGTTTTCAGGTGAGAAGTAAAAGTAGTAACCCATCGTTTCCTTTGGGTATCCTACAAAGATACACTTTACAGATCTCTATTGGAGTTTATCTGCTGAGTCACGTTTAACGAACGCCTCACAACCCCAGACCTTTAAATAAGACAAGTTAGGCGTTTTCCCAAACCATAACTCATAAGGTGTCTTATCAGCCTTCTTGGTCGGAACCATATTTAGTATGCGAATTGCAGATTCCAAGGCATAATCCCAAAAGGATAATGGCAGAGTAGTAAGATTAAACATAGATCGTACCATATCCAATAATGTATGATTCCTTCTCTCAGATATACCATTCTGCTGTGGAGTATATGGAGATGTGAGATGCTGAACAATTCCATTCTCACTTAGATAATCTTTAAACTCCTGACTTAGGTATTTACCACCTCTGTCAGATCGAAGAGCTTTAATCTTCTTTCCTAGTTGCAGTTCTACTTCAGCTTTGAAAACCTTAAATGTTTCAAACACCTCATGTTTATGTTTAAGTAAATAAACATAACCATAATGGCTAAAATCATCAGTGAAGGTTAAGAAGTAGCTAGCACCTCTCTTTGACACATGTCTAAGTGGTCCGCACACATCAGTATGTATTAAACCAAGTAGATCATCAGCCTTTTCAATACGATTATTAAAAGGTTTCTTTGTCATCTTCCCAGATATACAAGATTCGCACTTATCAAATGATTCATCATTGATATCTTGCAAAAGCCCATCACATTGCAGCTTTTGCATGCGAGTCTTGCCTATGTGGGCAAGCTAACAATGCCAAAGATAAGACGAATCCAATACATTCTTGACTCTCTTATTATTGATGCTATACATCGAATTATAATCATTACATGCATTCATATCAATCTCAAAAACATCATTCACAGCAATACCATTAAAATAAAAAACATTATTTAATGAAACAGAAATTCCATTGCTTGAAACAGTATGATGAAATCCAATATTCAATAAACATGAAAAAGAGACCACACCCCTAACAATTGCAGGTGCATAATGACAATTATTTACATTCACTACTAAGCCCGAAGGCAAAACTAATTCAAAAATTCCTATGGCTTCAACAACTGCTTGTGCTCCATTGCCCACTTGCAGAAATTGCTCCCCATAGGTCAATCTCTTCAAAACTCTAAACCCCTGTAGTGTATTGCAAATATGAATACCACATCCAGTATCGTATACCCAGGAATTTAATTTATGAGTTAATAAATATAATTCAATCATGAAAAAGTTACCTGAAGTACTGGCTTTCCCAGTCTCACCCTTCATCTTTTTCACTCACAACTCCTCGAGATAGAGAGGACAGTTCCTTTTCCAGTGTCCCATCTCGTGGCAGTGATGACAACCTTGATCCTTCTTATTGGGATTTGGCTTGTTCTTCTGAGGGGCCTTCTTAGGTGCAGGCTGATAGGTCACAACTTGTTTGCCCTTGTCAGCTTTACCTTTCCCCTTATTCCCTTGCGGTTTTGGCTTCTGAACCCTACCCCTTTGTATTGCTAGTACTTGAGGAGTAGGAGCCTTGTCCTTGCCTGGTAAACCCTTTTCATAATCAACGAGCATTGCGAGCAATTCCGTTATTGTCTTCCCCGAGCAATGCATGTTGTAATTTTGAACAAAACCCTTAAAGTTCTTGTTCAAGGACCTATTGATTAAGTTCACATTAACATTCTCGGCATAGGCATAGTTCATCTGTTGGAGCCGATTGATGTAACTTTTCATCTCCAACACATGATCGCGAACGGGTTTACCTTCCCCTTGCCTACAGCTATGGAATTGATCGATCAAATCATACAGTTCGACAACTGGAGGTGTTTCATAGGTCTTTTGGAGTTCATCTAGCATATCTTTAGGAAAATGATGCTCAAATTGTTTTTGCAACTTGGAATTCATACTTTCGAGTATTAAGCATGCTACTTCATTATGCGTATCATACTCCTTTTGCCAGGCTGCTTTAACTTCATCAGATTCAGTGTCAGCAGGCTGCGTAGGGCAAGGCTTAGTCAAATAATCTAGCTTCTTGGTCACACGCAGGACAATCCTTAGTGACCGATGCCAATCATTGAAATTTGGGCCAGTCAATTTTTCCTTTTCAAAGTGAGCTTTGAAAGCGGAACTCAGTGCAGCTGTTTCGGGTTGAGCCATTTCTAAAGAAAAAGTTCAAATATTAGTATTCCAATAATACAATTTTTCAAGAAAAGAAAATTACCCAAGAAATATAATATAACCATTTAATTTTCTTGAAAACTAGGATCCAACTTTCTATAGTTCCACTACATCAGTTGATCTGCTAGTAGTGAAAGTACAAAAGATGGTAACTTGTCGTACAATAATCGGCAAAACAATTTCCGATTCCTAGATCATTATGGGAATTACATTTGCCAAACAATTTGCAATGTAAACATGTTTCTTCCCATCTCATGCTTTAAGTCTCAAGGTCTCACTTACAACTTAATTAAGTCGTCTAATTTAGAAACTTGCAAATTAACATAGTTTTATTACATCAGTTGATCTGCTAGTAATGAAAGTATGTAATTTACCTTGTCATTAATATCTATGTCAAGGTCTCACTTACGCTAAATATTAACTCCAAGTGTCTCTTATAATTAGATAGCATGGACTTAAATTTTAGGGTATTTATTTTGATGTGACAATCAAAATATGTACGAAGAAGCATACACACATCTTCGTATCATAAGTTTTCAAAACAATTTTTAGTTACCAATTCACTAAGAGTTAAATCAACAAAGTTTTAATTGAGGTATTGGGTTCACCAATTAAAGAATTACCTACAATTATCGCCCACTATATCCTACTGCTGCATGAGTCAAAAGACTCAAGTTATTCGGATAATTACCACAAAAGTGGCGCGTGAAATTGAGGTCAATTCACTCTTAAGATGATTTTGCACATATAATAGTACTTGGTAAGTCCAATTTGACACACAAGCAAGTGGAGAGACAGAATGGAGTCTCTTTAAGGCCACAATTTAATGCAAAACCAACCTTATACCCACCTTATAGTTTGTCAAACTAGGTCCGCCGTTCAACTATTGGTGCAAAAAATCATCAATCAAATTAAAAGTTTATGATTCTAAGTCTTATAAAATTTATGTTGTAAATTATAAAATTGCTAGTCTCGCCTGGGAGCAAATTACCGTGCGAAGCAAACCACTGTCGGCACATAAGACTTGGCAATAAATAATTTACCACGTCAATGTTTCATAGTTATTAGGTCAATTTATTTTTTATACCAAAAATTACCCTCTTTTTGCTTACAATTCAACAATAATTTAAACAAAAAAAGACAAGTAATTTAACAAAAAATAAATAAACACATAATAACGCATATAATCTTAACCATTAAATCATATAGCCACATGCAAACCTTTTGATAAATCCTATTAATAATCTCTATGTGTATTATTATGTATATAATTACTAAGACTCCCATCGGTTTTCGAGCGCATTGTACCTGATGGACCACAGACACCAACAACTTGGTCGCGTAAGCCTTAATAATTATATACCACGTTGCACATAACCGACTCATTAATTAAATTAATTAGGTCTTCCCTAATTTTAAATTTATCTAAAACATGTAGCACATAAAACAAACCCTAATCCATGATTACCTTGCATGAAGTATCATGGATTAATCAAGGAACGTAACCCTTATTCATATAAACACATAAACACACATGTTCCTAATTTAGGGTTACAAAACTAACTTTTTATTAAAAGAGGGTCGAAACCCCCCCCCCCCTAAAATTAGGTTCGATTTTTTGTATGTTATAAACCCTAGAAAAAATTGACTAACATGTTAATTTAAATCATAATTCAATTTTTATGCATTTCGGTAATACAATTACCTGTTAACCTGGCTCTGATACCACTGTTGGAATTTAAATAACATGACAATCATCTAAATAAATAAACACACATCAAAGAGCATAGCGGAAGCAATGATCATATAATTAACACGTATAAAGATTACCGAATAATAAAAGTTACATACCTTTGATCCTAGCAAGAACAAGGATCTAACTTCTCTTTTCTTCTCTTGATCAAACAATAGGATTAACGTGAAACCCATTACCATTTTGTTTTACAATCCAAGATTTGTTTACTAAAGTAAGTAAACTACCAAGTCTTGTACACATGTACTATAACCGATCAAAGTTTGATGCTAGTGAAAGAACACAAGTAAACCAACCAATTTTGTCACTTTGAAAAACACAAGATCCACCACCTAAGGATGGTACGATCGGATTTTGCTAGCAAGGAGGAGAGAACAAACTTTTAGGGTTTGATAACGCTTAAATTGAACATGTTTTTAGTCACGTTATCGTTAGTTTTGTGTACTATATTTGGTTATATTTGTTAATAAATCGTGAAAAAGTGTATATGCAAGTAAATGTAGCCAAGTACAGGAAAAAATGATAAAAAGATGAAGAATTGAAGTGATTATGCACATTGAAAGATTCCCGAGAGGAAAATGAGAGAGAAACCACACGAGAACTCAAGGATTTGATATTGTCGAGATTTCTATGTTCAAATATCAAGAAAAGATCAAGTTCTATGAAAGGAATTAGTACCACAACAAAGGAACAAGCACGCGACGAGAAAAGAAAAGAAAAATAAAAAATGTTTGTGCATGAAGGCCCCATCCGATCGGATGGTGCCCGCATCCGATTTGGATGGGAGGAGAAGAATTTACCGAGAGATCCAACCGATCGGTTGGACCCCAATACCGATCGGTTGGGAGAAACTGCTGTTACAAAGTTGCATTTATTGATGAATTTAAGCCCCATAATCATGGTGGCTTATCATTTCCTGCTTATTTACCACTAAGGGACGTTTTTACTTGAAGAGAAAGGGTTCTTGTGCTTATATATAGAATCCAAGGCTAGATAGAAAGTGTGACACCCAAAAACCTAGTAAAGGCTTACACCAAGTCTTTGGTAACTTATCTTCATTGCCCGAAAGCTTGTAATCGATGTGAAAATGTCCAGGGAACCTTGAGTTAGAGTCTCAAGAGTTGTGTTCGAGTGTGGAGTTGTTTACGTGTAATCATAGGCGATTGGAGGAGTGTGGTTGCTATAGTTCTACAATTCTAGTTCTTGTAATTCCACAAGTAGGTATTTCTTGTTTGAGTTATTATGAACTACTTTTACTTTAAGTTGAATGAAAGAATGGTTTGTTACTTGTGTTTGATTATAATTGTTATGGAGTGATTTTTGGTATACTTGTGTGTATGATGTGACAATTGTTGGAGTATTCTTATTTTATAGTGATGCATGAAAACATGTCTTGTTTTATGAGTTTGTTGAAATACAATCTAATCTTGCTTAATTAGTTGGTAAAAACAGTTCTAAAGAATAAAAAAGGCCGAAAGGATTTTCTTTATGTTTTTATTCCAAAAAGTTAGTGCACGAATTAGTATGGGATATGGTGTGTGACAAGCACCATATTAACTCATTAAAATGGATTTGGAAACAATTTCATCACGAGAAAAGGCCGAAAGGAATAAACTAGGAGATTGAATTCTTAGAGATGATTTTTCATGATAAAAACCATTGATTGTGAATCATTCATATTAAGTTGTGCATCACTACAAGTTACACCCAACTTGGTAGATTACTCTATACAATTAGTTAAGGAATTACACACAAGTATATTTGTTTTTGATTGATTGGATTTTACTTGCTTTAGAATTTACACCAAATTGGATTGACAACCCTTTTTGTTAAAACTTATTTTACTAAATACAAACAACAATTCCCTTGGGACGATCTCGACTTACCCACCTTTACTACTACGGACGAGTATACTTGCTCGTATGTGTTGATTAGAGAATTGGGTAAATCGTGTTTATAAATTTTTAAAACTTGCACACAACACGACACATCAAGTTTTTGGCGCCGTTATCGGGGAATTGGTTAATTTATTTGGTAGTTTGGTTTGGTAGTTTATAAGTTTTGTAGTAAAAAAAAAAAAAAAAAAAAAAAAAAAAAAAAAAAAAAAAAAAAAAAAAAAAAGTGTTGGTTCGGAGCCAACCGAATCGGATGGATGCCCAACCGATTGGTTGGTAGCCTCGGTAAAAGTTTTTAGTTTTTATTGTTTTTGTTATTTTCAGTTTTTAATGTTAGATTAATGTTAGTAATTGATAAGATTAAGTGTTAAGTTTAATTTAATAATTAATAGTGGTAATTAGCCTAGTTTAATGCTTTTAATGTTTTTATTAAACTTAGTTAATATAGTTAATTTTATGTTTAATGATTAGTAGCTTAAGAGTTTTTATTAATTGTGTTAGTTAATTAGTTTAATGATTATTAAAGTTATTAATTATGTGTTATTTTTCATTTTTATAAATTAGTTTAATTTTAGTTATTAGTTTTTATATTAAAGTTTTAACTTAGTTTTTTTTTATTAAATATAAATAAAAGAAAAAAAAAGTTTTATTTAAAAAAAAAAAAAAAAAAACGATCCAACCGATCTGATGTTGCCCGCATCCGATTCGGTTGGGTAAAACTGATTTTTAACGATTCAACCATCTGATCGGATGGAGTGCAATACCGATCGGATGGAGTGCAATACCGATCGGATGGATGTCTCGGAAAAGTTTTTGAAATTTTTAAGGTTCATAATGTTTTGATGTTTTAAGAGTTTGAAATTGTTTGCTTGCTTGCTTTGGTTTCATTTTTAATGTGTTTCGATTATAACTAACCCTCATGCTAATAGTTTGGATTTTTGTTTTTGTGGTTATGTTATAGTTAGTTTTTAAGTAGAATGGAGAGTTTGAGCAATATTTCGGAGTACTTGAGGAATTTGGAAGAGATGTTCAAAGACTCGGGTGATTCTTTGGAGTGTTTGGAAAATATTTTGGAACAAGTTAAGGTTGATGTTGAAAGGAAGGAAGAAGTTGGAGAAAACCATATTTGTTTACCTAAGGAGAAGAGAGTTGTTGTGTTCACACGAGCACCACCTAAAGAGTTTGATGCACCGTTCATGAGGTATTCTACACCTTGTGGTGTGGAAGGTATAAAAGCTTGGGATGCTCAGCTTAATATGGAGTATGGTGACAACTACATTACGGAAGATATGCTTGGTAAGCTTGGTTTTGTTAGACTTGACTATGAGGATTATGGAAGAAAGATGGTGAGAGATGTGCGTGTTAATATTCATGGTCACGTTTTCAAAGTTGATTTTGTTGTTTTGGAATATGGGAATGCTGATGAACCAGAAGTTGTGTTTGGTAGAGATTTTATGGTTAAGACTAAATGTAGGATTGATTTTGCATTAGGAGAGATGAGGATTGATGTGGATGATATGGTAGAAGAGAAGGTAGGAAAGGGAGAGATTGTTAAAATGGGAAAAGCGAATAGAAAGAAAACACCACTTAACAAACTTACCCAACCCTCCACCCCTAAGAATGAAAGTTCTTCATCTAGTTCACCACCCAAATCACCACAAATAGTTAAACCATTAACTCAAGAGCAAAAGGAAGCGATTTTGGAAAATTTGGAAATGAAGTTTAAGGAGCTTATGGAGGAAAAACCGGTTATTGATGTGTTGAACAATTACATGACTTATCGTAAGAAGTTGGATGTAGTTATGATGGCAAGGGCTAGGTTAGAAGATAAGAATTTTGATGAGATTGAAAGAGAGAGGATAGTTGAGAATGGGTTGCCTAAGAAGATGAGCGATCCGGGAAATTTTGTGTTACCGATTAAAGTGAATGGGACAGATGCGATGTATGCATTGGCAGAAACGGGATCAAGTGTGAATGTAATGCCGTATCCATTGTATAAGAGATTAGGACTTGGTAATCTTCAACCAAATCAATATAATCTTACTATGGCTGATAATTCACGAGAAAAGGCGATGGGAGAAGTAAAGAATGTTAGAGTCCAAATAGGGTATCAAGCTTTCTTGGCCGATTTTCAAGTACTTAACATTCCGGTGGATAAGGAGTTACCATTGTTGTTAGGTAGACCATTTTTGAGAATGTGTGGAGCTATTATAGATATAGGTCAAGGTACTATGAATATTAATAATGGGATCTTGAAGCATACTTATTATCCCAAGCCTAGAGGCAAGATTGTTAAGGGAGTTCATGAAGAAGATGATGAAGAAGACCACTTGGGTTGTTTTGAAGTAGGTAGAGATGAAGAAGGGAGGCCTAAATATGGGCCAGTTGTCCCAAGTTACTTTGATATTGAAGATGAGATGGAAAGAGCTCTAGCGATGGAGGCTTTCTATAACCCTTTTAAAAATGTTTTAGTGTTTAATAAGTTGACAGATTTTCTTGGATCTTTACCGGTTCAACTAAAGATTTTGGAATGGGGACCCGAAGTGTGACAATTCGCATTTTCGGGGTTTTACTATTCACGGGTTACTATTCATCATTCACTATTCATCATTTTTAAAGTCAGTTTGCGACTTTGAGATGTTTTCAAAAAATTTACTATTCATGAAACACTATTCATTTATGGAGGGAAATCACTATTCATAGTCATCATTCATCATTTCGTAAACTAGGTTCACGGGTTTGCATATTTTCAATTCACGTATGTTATTTATTAAATAAACGCTAACACTCGATCATTTACTACTAACAATATACCCGATACTCCCGACTATAATCTTAATATATTTTCATATTCAGTATAATGATATAAAAATTATATTATTAATTTACCCGGTGTTTTGAAATCAATTGCTATATTTTCTGTTAAAAGCATATAACCCCGTCGGTTTGCGAAATTTCAACCCGATAATTATTCTAACACCCGATTCTTGCAAGGAGATATGATTTTTCTAAGTTGGACGACGAAAAACTATTTTCTGAAAATAGCTTGCTGTTTTTCCGAACTTCAAAGGGCAAAACGAGACGTTAGACGTGATCTAGACGAGCCGACCTACTGAAAATATGTTAGTTCATACTAATACAAAGCCGTATATATAAAGAACGTAGAAAACGAGCTTATAACGACCGAGATACACACGTTTGAAACCCGACGACTACACCAAAATTCCATCAGCTTTTAACTAGAAATAAAACTAAGTATAAAAACTGTTTTTGGTAATACACTATATTGAGAGCCTATTTTCTTATTGATCGAGACCCGTGTGGTCAAAAGTTAAATGATATGAATTCAAGATATTGTTATAAGGTTTTCAAAAACGTAAAGCTTATTCACTAACACTTAATGTACACTATTTCGCGACTATTTTTGCGAGACCATTTGGTCACATTTTCAAGTTGTGAAAAATATTACAATTGCGACAAAAATACTATATTTACCGATAAATCATCAAACGAGGATCGTGGAGTATCGTTGCAACGTATTTACACGTAAAGTGTTTTATAACATAACGAGACGTCAAAAATGTATTTTTCGACGATAAACGTTATTTTCAAAATTCGCGAGTGGTATCGATAACATACGTATTTGCATGCGTAGCATCATTTCATAACTTACATTAGAACATATTAATCATATTAGGTTGCAGTTAGAGACCGAGCCTCATCTCAGCATACCCATTACTATCATTATTGCTTGTGTACCAGGTGAGTCATAGCCCCACTCTTACTCTTTTAATACTTGTTTTAAACCCTTTGGGGGAGATACATGCTTAAACTGTTTGCTTTCTCTTTTACTCATGACAATTTTACTCATATGCTACGCTATACTTTTATACTCTTAAACATGATGTGTAGCTTTGTTACGATACGTGCCTTAATGTGTGAAAACTATTCTATACGCTATATTTTTAACCACTGTTTAACTCCTGGATGGAGCCGATGGAGAGGTATTGATAGTACTATCGGGTTGACGCCCCCACCCTTGGCCCCACAACTCTTGGCCCTGGGTGAATATAATCCAGCTATGCTATATTCTTGTTTATTCTTGTCATGAGGTTCAGTTGGTTGTTATACTTTACATTAAGTGCATGCATATCGTATACACACACGTCTTACTCATACTATATTTTAGCAGTGGGTTGTGAACACACAGGTTGCAAGTTTTGTATGGGCGGGATTTGCAACTGAGTGGATTTACAATGCCTTTGCTGTGGGAACTTTCTCTAAAGGCTTTTCAACTTATTTAAAACAAACTCTATGAACTCACCAACCTCGTGTTGACACTTTAGCATGTATTTTCAGGTATAAAGCAATAGTACGCTACTGGAGGCTTTTGGCAGGGCATGGCATGGTCATAGAAGACTCTGATAAACATTTGGGACCGCTTACTTATTTCATGGGCCTATTTCCGCACTACTTTTTAATAATGTAGATTTAAACCTTTTGTTAATGAAATTTATTCTAAATGATTGATATAAAAACCGTTCTTTATACTTGTGTTGTGCTACCAATTGAGTAGCACCCCAGCGACATGTATACTTCCGCTGGACCCGATTTTGGGGGTGTGACACGAAGGATCTAGTGTTTACAAGAAGGAAGAAGGAGACGGAGATTGGCATGTGAAATTTGATATAGTTTATCCGGATGGAAGGAACTTTGCAAGGAAGTTTAAAACGTAAATGACTAACCGGAAGTTGTCCGGGAAGTTTCAAAATGAAGATATCTTGAGGCAGGAGTATTTCTAAGGATGAAAGACAAGAGTTTGAAGAATAAAAGCACAAAGCTTGTGCTAGTGTTTGTTTGTTTTCTTTTTCAATTTTATGCATTTCTAGTAGTTTAATGTTTGCATTTAAGTTCAAGTTTAAGTTAAGACTCTTTGTTTCTCTTGGTTAATTAAGGTTTATTAAGTTATGAAGTTATGTTTTTAGTTGAGTTTAAGAGTTAAGTTTTGTTTTAGAAGTTGTAGAGCTAGACTTGGAAAAAAGTTGGGAAATTAAGTGTGTGGAGTATTTTTACATACAAAAGAAGCATTTGTGAGAAGTAAAAACACTTATACTTGTTCTAACAAGTATCACAAAGTGTTGACAAAAGAAAAAGTGAAGTTTTTGCAAAAATTCAATCCGAATCGGTTGGATCAAATACTGATCGGATGGAGTAATATATATATACTCGGAATTTCAAAAATCATCAAAAACACACACACACAATCCACCAAACTTGGGTTTCAAAAATTCGACCATTAGAAGATTATTAAGTGTTGCAGGAGAGTTGAAAGATCATCTATGGCACCTAAACAAGTAAGTAACATCATCAATTTGTGTTAATTAGGTTTTGATTCGAATTTCTTGAATTAGGTCAAAATTTGGGTATTTTTGATATAGTGCGAATTAAGATGTAATTTTTCTGGAATAGATTGGTAAATGATAGAGGAAGAGATTGCAAAAAGAATTAGATAGATTGATTAAGTTTTGAGGAAAAATTGATTGATTGAATTTTCGGATTAAATGGGTCAAAACTTTGAATCGATTTAGGTTGAAATTGATGATTCCCAGATGTTGTTTAGTTGTTAATTAGTGTTTCTAGGATGATGCATTGTGGATTAGAACATAAAATAAGGGTTTTGATTATGTAGTGTTCATGTGTTCTAAGATTGATAGAGAATCATGCGAAAATGTTATGGATTGTTATGGAGATGAGTGGGATATGTAGAAACCACGATAATTGATCAAATACATGATAGGAAAGAATAGAATTTGATAGAATTGATTGGAAGTCGAAGAAGAAAAAATTTTCTTAACAGTAGGTTCCAACCGATTCGGCTGCGGGGCAATACCGATCGGTTGGGCTGGGACATTTACTCCATCCGATTTGGTTGGAGGAATACCGATCGGATGGAGGGCTCGGTAAAAGAAAAATGAAAATTTTTAGAACGAGTTTTGTGACTTCTAAATCATGTAGTCTTGGTTCTTATGCTTTTATACTAAAAAAAAATTGTGATTTCTACAGAGTTATGTTGCAGGTAGTTCGAGTTCATCACGTGTTGGGGTGAATCCGATTGTGACGAAGTACATTCAAAGGAATTCAAAGAGTAAGGTCACATATACTCTTAATCCGGAGAGTAATGAGAATTTGAAGTTTAGCAAGCTTAGGAAGGAGGAAAAGCACGCTTTTCAGGAGCGTCTTTCAAAGCTACAAGGTAGAAAGATTGCTAAGCCAAGGTTAGTTGATTGGTAATTGTTTGCAGATTATGGTTGCGAGAATGAGTTGAGAAATATGATGAGGATGTCGTATGTATATGAGGGTGATGGTGATAGTTTTGACGATTTGTCGTGGGAGGGAGCTTTTAGCATTTATGAGAATGTTTTCCGTGAATGGTGTTTGGAGTTTTTCGCTACATTTTATTTCGAAAGAAAAGTTGTTGATGTTGTGGGAGATGTATGTATTTGGTTTAGGCTTTGTGGAAGGGAACATGCTTACACTTTGCCGGAGTTTGCGGTTGCTTTAGGATTGTATGAACAAGAGGAGATTGAGCATCATGTGTTTGCACCTCATTTCGTGAGGTTGGTGAGAAAACATAATGATTATAAAGGTATTGCGGAGTATTGGAATATAGTTGGTGATCCGGGTTGCAATAGAAGGAACTCGTCCAGGTTGAGGAATCCTACTATGAAAATTTTACAAAAATTGATCGCATGGGGGGTTTTACACAGAACGGGTAGCCGGGACAAGTGCAATCAACCGGATTTGTGGTTAATGAAATTGTTGGAGGAAGACAGGAACGGAAACGCAGCTTGGATAATAGCCGAATATCTTTCACGAAGAGCACGAGGGATCAAGGATAATAGTGAAATCTATGGAGGTCATTATGTTACTGCTTTGGTGAGAAATTTGGGTTATTTTGAGAATGGAGAAGTGTCGAAATGTTCAGAGATGACGGAAAGTGAGACATGGGATGCTATAGGTTTTGGTAAAGCGTTGGATAGAAAAAGAATAACGTTAGGAGCTTGGACAAAACCAACGATGGCTGCACCACAACAACCTTACCAACAACAACCATATCAACCACCACCGAATATAAGGAGTGTTCATGCCCCGAGTAGTTTTGATTCGGGATGGGGGGATTGGAACAAGTAGTTAAATGAGATAGAGCGTAGGGACGTGTGGAGAGATTCTATGATGATGAGGCAAAATTATAAATATGATTATTCAATGCCAATGCTTCAACATGTGGCTCATGAAGCCAACTATGAGGTACCTCCCGACAACCCACCAAACGTTCCACCCTACCCATTACAGTATGACCCATATCCTGGCCAATATCCTTGCCCATATCCTGGGTACGCACCATTTCCTGAACCAGTGCCGGTATATGGTAGAGTTCCAAATGTTGGAGGGTCGAGTTATGATGTGGGCGGATCTTCATCGGGTGTTGGAAGAAAGAGGCAAAAAGTTTTTACAGTTTTTGAAGGAGAAGAAAATTATGAGGAAGTAGAAGAAGAGGAAGATGACGAGGAGAGCGAAGATGAAAGAATTCATCCTGATGGCATGGATCACGATGATGAATGATCATCGGTGATTTGGTTTATGATCAGTGTTTGTGTTTTCAAAACAATGATGGGTCGAATAATTTCTGTTTCTACTACTTTAAATTAACTTTCTTAGGATTTTATTTTTTATGGTTTGTTTTGAATTACTTTTGTTTGTTTTAGTATTTTGTTTTGCTTGTTTCGCGTATAGTTTTTGCAGTTTTGCAGGGGGAGAATTAACGGAAGCTTAGTGTTGATCAATATTTGGAGTTAGAAGAACTCATGTGCTTACTTATGATCAAATATGCTTATGCGAATTTTTCCCGGGTAGTACCTTTTTAACTAAATTTTTCCCATTTCCTTTACTTTGAAGTTCATTTTATTACATTGAGGACAATGCAAAACTTAAGTGTGAGGGAGGGAAGAAAATAGGAAAAATTGGTTTAATTTTTTAAGTTTTTATGTTTTTAGTAGATTTTGGAATTGAGTAACTAGAATAAGTTCGCCCTTGATTTTCTAGTTGTTTTCTTATATATAGAATGATTCATTGGTAAAAATGAGGCTATTTGAAAAGTTTTGGAATTTAATCAAGTTATGAAGAGCTATTTCATTTTTGGAAGCGATAACAATTACTAGTACATGTTATAACCCACCTTAAATTGTGAGGATTTAAGCCTTTTTGTATAAAGCATTTCTTATGCTCTATATTTCGTTATGAGTGTGCCGGTGATTATGTTGATTCTAGAACTTGTACTTGTTATGCATTACGGTTAAAATTACTTTCGAGTAATAAAATATATTCAAATGATAAGAGGCAAATTAGGATTTACACCAAATGGCCATCCGTTTACAGAAACATTTTTGCTGACCACATCGGTTAGTTATCCTATGTATTTGGAACCCATTTGTTAGCGTTAATCTCTTACGCTAGATACCTCTAGTTACACCTTCAGAGCCTTTCTTTTCTTCTGATTAAATCCAGAAAAATACAAAAAGATTTTAAACCTTACACCTTATCCTTACCCGAATCAAGTTCAATTGAAGTTCGAAACTATTTTTTTTTTTTATGATTGCATGTTGGCCACACTTTGATATGTGTATGTGTTGTTTCAATGAAGAAGGAGGTCGCTACTCTTATTTGTATTTTTTGTAGCGTGTGCTCATCCAAAGTGTGGGGGAGGCGAAAAGGAAGTGGTAGTGAAAAAAAAAAGTGAAAAAGTGAATAGCCAATGAGCTATGAATGTATGAATGAATCAATGAGCTAAGAAGGAAGAAAGGAGTTAGTATGAGATTCGGAATAATAATCGAAGAAGTTTGGTGAAGTGATCATTTGAGGTATAAAGAGTTGGGAACGGAATTTGGACTTGATTCTTATTTATTTTTTATTTTGTAGAAACCAATCACAAATAATTCCCATGTCTTATCCCTACCTTTTACCAATTACTTTATTCGTTGTTAGCTTTTGAGCATCCGGATTCAGTAATGGCTTTGTTTAGATATGTAGTGCATGGATGTTCTAGTGACCATCCGGGTTTTTGAATAGTTGAAATACGTTGTTAGCGAGCTAGTGCGTGTTTTGGTGACCATCCATTATGTAAGTAACGTTGTTAGCGAACCAAGGTACAATCTAGTGACCATCCGTTGCTTAGCTAATCAAGAATTCGTTGTTAGCGAGCTATTATGTTCTTGTATGAAATATTTGTACATTAGCCAGGTAAACTTTAACCTTTAACCTTAAACTCGAATAAAAGACCTCTTTGATGTTTTATTTTGTTGTTTTGATACTTGTACAAGCTTATGGTAAGAAACATGAATCATGACTGAGCATTGAGTGATGTACTATTAAATTTACCCTTTTGAGTGTTGAGTGAATTTAAAATTCCTTTGTGAGGTGCTTAGTTATGTTATCAAGCTCAAACTAACTTGTTTATGTTTCAAGAATTTTTCGCATTTAAAGTAAAAATAACAATTGTTCCATTGGGATGGTTGTTGGATTTTTAGGACCATAATGAAGATGCCATTGATATCAGATTTTCTAAAAGCTAGACTTGCTCGAGGGCGAGCAAAACTCAAGTGTGGGGGAATATGATAACGCTCAAATTGAACATGTTTTTAGTCACGTTATTGTTAGTTTTGTGTACTATATTTGGTTATATTTGTGTGTATTTGTTACTAAATCGTGAAAAAGTGTATATGCAAGTAAATGTAGCCAAGTACAGGAAAAAATGATAAAAAGATGAAGAATTGAAGTGATTATGCACATTGGAAGATTCCCGAGAGGAAAACGAGAGAGAAACCACACGAGAACTCAAGGATTTGATATTGTCGAGATTTCTATGTTAAAATATCAAGAAAAGATCAAGTTCTATGAAAGGAATTAGTGCCACAACAAAGGAACAAGCACGCGACGAGAAAAGAAAAGAAAAATAAAAAATGTGTGTGCATGAAGGCCCCATCCGATTCGGATGGGAGGAGAAGAATTTACCGAGAGATCCAACTGATCGGTTGGACCCCAATACCGATCGGTTGGGAGAAACTGCTGTTACAAAGTTGCATTTATTGATGAATTTAAGCCCCATAATCATGGTGGCTTATCATTTCCTGCTTATTTACCACTAAGGGACGTTTTTACTTGAAGAGAAAGGGTTCTTGTGCTTATATATAGAATCCAAGACTAGATACAAAGTTGACACCCAAAAACCTAGTAAAGGCTTACACCAAGTCTTTTCTAACTTATCTTCATTGCCCGAAAGCTTGTAATTGATGTGAAAACGTCAAAGGAACCTTGAGTTAGAGTCTCAAGAGTTTTGTTTGAGTGTGGAGTTGTTTACGTGTAATCATAGGTGATTAGAGGAGTGTGGTTGCTGTAGTTCTACAATTCTAGTTCTTGTAATTCCACAAGTAGGTATTTCTTGTTTGAGTTATTATGAACTACTTTTACTTTAAGTTGAATGAAAGAATGGTTTGTTACTTGTGTTTGATTATAATTGTTATGGAGTGATTTTTGGTATACTTGTGTGTATGATGTGACAATTGTTGGAGTATTCTTATTTTATAGTGATGCATGAAAACATGTCTTGTTTTATGAGTTTGTTGAAATACAATCTAATCTTGCTTAATTAGTTGGTAAAAACAGTTCTAAAGAATAAAAAAGGCCGAAAGGATTTTCTATATGTTTTTATTCCAAAAAGTTAGTGCACGAATTAGTATGGGATATGGTGTGTGACAAGCACCATATTAACTCATTAAAATGGATTTGGAAACGATTTCATCACGAGAAAAGGCCGAAAGGAATAAACTAGGAGATTGAATTCTTAGAGATGATTTTTCATGATAAAAACCATTGATTGTGAATCATTCATATTAAGTTGTGCATCACTACAAGTTACACCCAACTTGGTAGATTACTCTATACAATTAGTCAAGGAATTACACACAAGTATATTTGTTTTTGATTGATTGGATTTTACTTGCTTTAGAATTTACACCAAATTGGATTGACAACCCTTTTTGTTAAAACTTATTTTACTAAATACAAACAACAATTCCCTTGGGACGATCTCGACTTACCCGCCTTTACTACCACGGACGAGTATACTTGCTCGTATGTGTTGATTAGAGAATTGGATAAATCGTGTTTTTAAATTTTTAAAACTTGCACACAACGCGACACATCAGGGTTATACTTAATGCACAAGGTAAAGAACTAATGACCCATGAGTTTGTATTTATAGTGAAAACCTAACTTGGAGCATAAGTTGGGTCGATTAAGGGTTATGTACCCCTAGGCCGATCGGCCAAGCCCATCCAATGGGTTTTCTAGATCCTTCTTAGCCTTTAATTTCACTAACGGTCCTTCCTTTATTCACTAACGTTCGTTAGTCAATTCTGTTAATTACATAATGTCCGTTAGTTATCATTTCGTGTCCAAATAATTAAATACATAACATTTATATATATATATATATATATATATATATATATATATATATATATATATATATATATATATATATATATATATATTAATTATTTCATTGATCATTCATACGTAAAGTGTGCAATCCCATGGTCCCGGGTTCGATTCTAGTCATACACGAGTTAATATATTTCCACAAACTCTAACATCTATGCACCTTAGCATCAATAAAAAAGCATCAGATTATAAGAAAGTCAACGAAGATGAGAACTTCAGGTGGTCCAAAACAAGCTCGTAACAGCTCTTATCAAATTCAACAACCACGCCAAGCAGTTCAAGTTCTTTCTTGAAAGAAAGTATTTCACTCCCATAATATTCTTGATCAATGAATGGAATATCACTTATTTGTGTAGCAGCATTCCAATCCTGATGGTATAAAACAGAATCTGTAGGACTCATATCACCTTGAGATGTTCTAAGCCAATTTTCGTCTTTGATACTGTTGATGAATTCCTTGGTAGGAAGGTAATTCTGTCCCAAAAACTGAATAAACTTCAGTATTGAAAGAACCTTGGATCTAGTAAGCTCTGAAGAAGCTGCAATAGACATGAGACGTACACCAATGAACTTGCATGCCTCTTATAACGACCTGAAATACGGAACGACATTTTAACTTTCGAATACGAGTATAATCTAAAGTAAGCTATACGTTACGATTTGGAACCACAAAATACAAAACTCTAACCCAAATATATTTAATATTTCGCGACTCTAGCCATGTGAATAATTCGAAACTAATAACTTAAGCTTTCATGAAGTCGACTAAACCTATGTTCTAAATAAACATCACACGTATAAAGGAGTCATATATAGACCAAATTTAGTTTTTATTGTACACACATTACTACTCAAAGAGAGCTAGATACATTCAGATTTTTGAGAAGGAAGTAGTCCTCCTTTATCCCTCTTTACTCGGAATTTCCATCTCCCTATATTCCCTTTTTATATCAACCGTATATCACATTTCATATCACACACATCCAACCCTAAAATAAACGCATACAAGATGGCAGCCTCTACATCTGTGTTCTTCAAGAAATAAAGAGGTACGAAGGTGGTGTTCAAGCTGTGGTTGATCGTGTGGTGTCTTGGTCGAAGTGGTCTAGTTTTGGTTCCAGTCGAAGGGGTTAAGTTTGGTCTTCTTTTGATTCATTCCTCATCGGCCTAAGGTATTCCTCAAATCGTTCTTATTTTCTGCAAATTAAATAATGCACCAGCCTAATCAATAACATGCTAAGTTTTGTTAATAATGTTAATATTCAAATACATATACATATCTAAGAATATAGTACGAAAAAGATTAAGAGGTTAACGCCACATGAATTTCTATTGAAAATTGTTTTCCTTTGAGTCTGGTTATCCCTAATGGTGTCGACATATTGTTATTCCAAGCCCTAGACTTGCTAATCATTAAACATTAATGACAAACAGTCACTATACAATAGATGAGGCGTTAATTGATGAAACCCTAATTGTACGAGTTTAATGAGAAGTTAGATTGGGTTATAATTTTATGTGTGTGCCACGTTTGATGGTGCAAAGGGTTAACGACTATATTGTGTTTGTGTGGGTTGAATTCATGTTGTCCTTTGGTTCGACCAGGTGGTAAAACATGTGAATAAGACCTAACAAAAGAATAAATTTATATGTGATCGTTTATATGAACATATGTAGTTGTTGTGAATCGGATAAGTCTATATATATATATATATATATATATATATATATATATATATATATATATATAATATATTAATATATATATATATATATATATATAAAGGGAAGGGTTATTTTCAGAACCAGGAAAAGGTCGAGAACTGCGAGAACCAGCATCAACCAATCAGATCTTTTTGAATATTTATTTTTATTATTTAATTCAAAAGGGCATAATAGTAAAATTACATTTTTTTAATTTCTTTTTGCTTTTTTTTTTTAATAAAAAAACGTTTTTTAGTTCCTAAATTTTAGGATTTTCTTTTCTTTTTTTTTTTTTTTTTTTTTTTTTTTTTTTTTTTTTTTTTTTGAAATAATTTTTATTTTCAGTATGTATGATTTCAAAAGTAAGGTGCATATATGTTTTTTAATATAATGTATGTTTACGTATATTTGTAGTGTTCAATTTATGTGTATTTGGTAAGGTGCATATGTGTTTTTTTAGATATTGTAAATTTATGTGTGTTTGTAGTGCATGGAATGGCAAACAAAAGTATTTTACATGTATTGTTTACAATTTAAAACAAAAACATTATATACAAAATTTAAAATCATGTGATAATACACTTCAAATACAAATTTCTAAAAGCAAAAATGTTGTCATATATGCACATGTATTTTCCCTCGTTGGACACTTTGTATTTCTTTGTATGTATATGTGCACTTGTATCTGCGGCTGCACTTGTGTCTTTAATCTTTAAATCTTTAGCTTAACTATCTTATCGCTAGATAGTATGTACAAAACACATGTGCACTCTTCATATTGCTCATCATACTCGTACCTGTAACCACAAAACACAAGTGCACACTTAAAATAGAACTAGACACAAAAAATCTTTATATCATAACTAAAAACATATATGCACTTTCAATATATTTAACTCCAAAACTATAAAAACACATATGCATTGTAGGCATGCCGAGGCTCTCCCAAGACCACAAGGTCTCGGCTAAGCCTCGTTACGCCCAATCTAACCTAAGGCTCGAGCTCAAAATCACAACCAAAACACGGACAATCTTACCATGCCGAGACTTTAGGATCTCGGCTCAAGTTGTACGCCACGAGTATCACCAAACGGAACCACAAGAAAAATCAACAAACTCACGCCGAGACGTCTCGGTCTCGGTTCAATTCTCACCGAACCCAAAAAATAACCAAACGGACCTAGTGGATTTCCCAAGCTAACTAAATCAACAATTAACCTAATGAGCTTATAAATAAGTCATACACCCCAAGATAAGCCATTGGATAAACTCGTATATGAGCTTATCCTCACGTACGCAACACAAAACACAAATCAAAACAAAAATTCGTGACACAAACGAGATGATACCATGAGTTTTCTTAACCATTTTTATGTTACAAATCGTTACGCAAAAGTTTTGAACAAACCCTAACCCAAAAATCTAGATCTAGCCTCACCGGTTCACGTAGGGTCATGAACCGGTGGTCTTACCACCAATACTTGACCGGATCTCGTGCTTACTAAAAGAGAAGCAAGAAAGAAGTGGCGGAGAGAGGTGGCGGCGCGTGACGAAGGGCCGTGAGGGCGCGTGTACCTCCAAAACGTATTTACAAGGTCGATATAAGGGTGGGTGTGATGGTGTTTTATTTGTAGGGGTGGCGGTGAACGACGATGGTGGTGGTATTTGTGGTGGTGATGGTAGGGGGCTAGGGTTTTCTTTGTGAGGGAGATGAGAAAAATGTATGTGATAACTGATTCATCATTAAATCAATATATTACGGTTTTCATCTTTTAGATTTAAATTGTCCATAATACCCTTATCTCTTGTACAAAATGTTACCTAATCTTTCTGTTGGTCCCTTTACACGATTAGAGTTAACTAGAAAGTTAATCCGTTTGTGTTTATGACTAATACAATGTTAAGATTAATTCTAACAGTTATAAAACGTTAATATAAAAAACACAATATTTTTCAACGTTTAAATTCTTATTAGAAATAATTCCAAGAATCTATTACCCAAGTGTTTTGCGGAACAAACACTTGGGATTGAATAGACAAGGGTATGGTGTGTCTCCTATCGAAACTCAAGTTTTGCTTGAGTGGTAACAATATACCCACTGAGCTATCTCAGTGAGTTGTATACTCTTTGTAGGAGAGAAGTTACTTTGTAAAAGTTCTAAGCTTTCAATATACAAAGCACACGTTAACTTCTCTCCCATCTGATCTATTTATACACAAGTAATCTAAGTATAAGTGATTAAAAATAATACAAGTTGTTGAGGTTGCGTGTCTGACAATTACAAATAGTAATTGTCATTTCCAAGAACCAATAGGAAAGGGCTAATAAGACTTTGGGAGTTGTTGGCTGACACTCCATGACTTTTAGCCGCAATAGGGAAGGTTGGATCTGACAAGAGAAGAGTGTTGGGCTGACACTTTTATCTTCTCAGATCTTTTCCCTATTGTTCCCGCCTTTTCTTCAGGCGTTGGTTCCTCAGTCTTCAATCACTTTGTTTGTTGAGGAGACTGGGGTTCAGTGAGTTCTTGTCCAACACTCACTGAACCATCATCTTCTTCTTTGGCTTAAGTCCTACTCAGGGAGTACCGCCTTCCTGAGTAGTGAATCCTTCTTCTTGAATTCGCCTTAAGCATCTTGAAAATGACTCACTGAGAGGCTGTTCTCTCAGTGACTTGAATTGTTCTCGGTTTAAGTTTAACACTTAGTTAATTTGTGTCCAAATCACGTTTTATGTATTCTTGGGTTTTTCATGACCCAACAATCTCCCCCTATTTGGATATAAATTATTCCTAAGTGTTTTGATCAGTATGAGTGAGCTAAAGTCTTCTGCTTATACTGAATGTACTAGAAAATAAATAAGGATATTGATATAGCAAAACATTCATCAATTTATTCATATCATTACAAGTCCTATTATTCTAAGTACAAAATACTCAAGGTTCCTGAACAAGACCCATGAGTTCAAGTTTCGCCTTCTTTGACATCAACACCTCTTTATCAGGTCGATCCTTCATCATTTGATCCATCAGCCTGACAAACTCCTCATTTTCAGGTCTCCTGATATTAAGCGCCATCAGTTTGTAAGCAAGGAGTGTTGTCGTTTCCACTTTATCGATGTCAGAGACTCTTTGAAAGGCTTCCTGACCAAATTCATCCACAAAGAAGATACCATACTTAGGTTACTTGATGACCAGGTTGGGATGGAACTTGACTCCCTGAGGAGTAGTCCTGTTGCAATGAAGTGCAGCTATGTATTGTTCAGGTTCAATATCCACATCTTTTCTTTTCTTCCCAGTCTTCTGAGTAAGTTCAGGGATAGCCAGTCCCTGAGAAGCAAGTGCCTCATCATGGTTAATGCCAAGACTCTTTGCCACTTTTACGAGTTCGTCATACTTAGCACTCAGTGACTTGATGATGATTGGGGCATTCTTGCTTGTGGTTTTCTTTCTTAGGATAGGCATCATCATATCTGATCCAGGCCGGATACACCTATAAATAAATGCAGACAGCGGATACGCGTGAATAATTACAAATTACCCCTTTGTGAAAAAGGATACTTGCAAAAACTCACGTTCGTGTGTAGTGTGAAGACAGGTAAGTAATTACCCGATTCGTTTCCCAACGAGGTGTGAATGGGCAAACTGTGGAAAGTTAGGATTAGAGTGACTGATGTGATTAGATATTTTGGATTTTTGCTTTTTTTTTAATAATTCTAAATAACAAATTAAAAAAAAATATACACAATAAAATTAAACGCGAATTAATAAGCTAAAAACGCGTAACGGGAAATCTAAAATGGGACAAAAACTGAAATATATGAAATTTAAAACCTAAAAATGTAAAATGACTTAAAACTTATTTTAAAATTAAAATTATATTTTTTATACTTTTTATTTAATTATTATTAATTATTTATTATTTAATTACTTATTTAAACTATTTAAATTTATAATAAATACTAAATGAACAAAGAAAAATCTAAAACTTTTTCTATAAATATTATTAAGTAAAAAGAAGTTAAGAAAATTATAAAAATGAAAATTACTTAATTAAAAATTTAAAAAGATAAAATCTATTAAATAGAAGCTATCACTTATTTTCTATTTTTGTTTTCTTAAGGTCTAAAAATGTGATTATATTTTTTCTGGATTATAATTAATAAAAGAAAATTATGAAAATTAAAATTATATTTTTCTGATTAATATTCTATTTATTATGATTTAATTACTATTAGAAACTAATTAAAAAGATTAAAAATATCAAATGACTTAGGAAAAATCTGAAAAACTCAGGATAAGTCAAAATTAATATTTAAAAGCTTATGAAAAATAAAAGCAGAAGTTATCTAAGCCCAATAAGCAGATTTGGGCAGATAAGCAGTATGCAAATAAGCTAAAAATAAGCTAATAAGCACAAAAATTAACCAAATGCTCAGGACAGGTTTAATACACTTATATAAGCTTAAAACAACTTAAAGCAAACAGATAATACCACAAATAAGCAAATTCAACACCAAATCAGTTTCAAACTTCACACAGAAACTCAGGAAAATGACTAATTTGCAAGGCAGATTAAGCAGTTAATAAGCTGATAAATGAGAACTTTTATGGGGGCAAAAGATAGATTATACTATGAGCTATTCAGAAAACCAAAAATCATGGCCATAGCTTATGTGGATAAGCCACAAAGGAGATGAGATCAGCAGCATCAACAACTCAGTGTATACTGAGTCTGCTGATGTGCAGGGTTGTGCAGATGAGCACAAGCCAAAGGCTTTCAAACCAACTCTTGTAGCTACTCTAAATGGTTCACAAGGAACTCAGACAAGCAATGAAAAAGGGCCAAATAAGCTTGTGGCTATAAATGGCTTATTTGAGCTTTTTGATTTCTGAAAAGTGCACAGGGCACTCAAATATGGTTTTTCTATTTATGTTGCTAATCAAAACTTGAAAATAGCTTATAAGGATCAAAATAAGCTTGAACAAAGTTGGGCTAGTTGCAAAGTAACAGTAACAAGCTTGTTTGACTGGTTTGACTGCTCAAACCAAACACTCCTTTAAAAGTGTCTGTTTTGGGTTTTCAAAGGAAATAGATAATTTAACTATTGATTGCTGATTTTTATTGATTAAATAACTTATATAAACTATAATAAGCAACTTTTAGAACAGAATTAAGTGATAAATTAAGCTATACTATGTTTTGCTATTTTTGGACTTTTTTAGTGTTTTTAGTGAAAATGATACAAAAGCTATAAATAACTGAGTTAACTAATGAAATACACTTAAGAACTACAAATAAGCAAGAACTTATAGAAATAAGCTTATAATAAGCTATTCAACTGTAATGTAGTAAATAAAACAAAAAATGAGAAACTAAGCTTACAACTGAATTGGACTGTTAAAAGATGAACAAGCACCAGAAACCACTCCTAGCTTGTTGTCAACAAGCTAGAAACCAGAAAAGCCATCCAGATTAGCTTCTATTCCCATACAGCTTATTTTGACCTCCTCAGTTGACTTTCTTTGACTTTTTCTTCTTTCTTGAATTAGAGCAGAATTACACTAACATAAGCTTACAGTAAGCTATAATTAGCTTATATAAGCTTATGTAAACAGATAATAAACTTTTCCAATCAACATTTAACTTAATACGAATTACAGTAGAACTTGAAATTGTAAAGTAACTGAAATTTAAGACAAGATGTATTAAAATAAGATCAAAATGACTGAAATTAACTTGAATTAAGACTGGAAAGTGGAAATTACAATAATGAAAGACAATTACAATAAAAACGATTTAATAAAAGCTAACTACTCTTTTATTTTCTATTACATTGATCTATATATACTAAATAATGCTGGGAAACCCTTAGCCGACATCCTTGAACTCTTCTGCACCCTTGGATTGCTTCTAATCAATCTGAGCCCTTCAAATGAAAATTGGCGCCAAAATAGAGATAGTGGATTCGAGCAGGTTTTAGCATTTAATGCATTATGTGGAGGTGGAGAAGAAGCTTTAAATGCTTCTTGTTTTGTTAGGTAAGTGGGATAGGAGGGGGGTGGTATTGCAGGAAACTATGGGTGATGGTGGTTTTGGCGGGGTTGTGAGGAAGAAGAGAAGTCAAACCGAAGTTTGACTCTGGGATATTTAGCAAAGGGTTGGGTCGGGTTGGTTTAATAAAAGGGAGTTGGGCTGGAGTGGTGGATTGGGCTGGGTGGTTGTGTAGTGGGTTGGGTTAGGATTAAATATAATTGGGTTTTATTTTTTAGTTTAGGGTCCGGTTAGGTTTGTAGTTAAATCACAAGGACCATAGTTGTAATTACTGAATTCTTGAAGGGTTGAGTAGACAATTTTCCAAAGTTATCAAAAGGGTCTATTTTGCCAATTATAAATAGCACAAGGGTTTTATTTGATAAATTATAATTTTTAAAACCCGAGGACTAGATTTGCCAATTTTGAAACTTGAGGGGTAAAAGTTGTCATTTTTAGAAAACTTTCATCCAGGGATTAAAAGTGAATATGTTTGATATCCCAAGGACTAAAGTTGACTTTTCTTTCATTTTAAACCTTCAGGGACTAAATCTGCCAATTTGTGAAACTCTAGGGACTGAAAGTGACAATTATGCAAACTTTGTTCGTTTTTCACTTGTTTTCAATCTTTTTGTTCCTGAGTCATATAAAAACACATTTTATGATATTTTCAGTATTTTGAAGCATATCTGCATGTTTTTAAATGTTTTTGTAGATAAAATGTGACAGAAATGATGAGTATTTAGACACTCATCAATCCCCCACACTAAACTATTGCTAGTCCCTAGCAATCTTTTATGAAGTTTTAATGGATTTTTCTCTTTACCAAAAGCCATTACTTCTGGAGTAGCCAATGTTTTAGTATGTGATACCTTGGTACAATGATAACCAAATGATTTTGAGCAAACCATCAGCTGTCAACGGATTTGACTTGTCTTTACCAAAAGCCGTTTGCTTCTGGACTAGCCAACTCTTAGATAAATTACAACTATTATCTTTGGTGAGCTGATTACCAATCATGGTTTTTCACTGCCTTTACCACAAGCCATAACCTTGCGGGCTAGCCAACTCTTCACTTATAAAGATATGGGGAGTTGAATACCATACAATTTTAGGCAAATTGTAAGCCATAAATGGATTTGATATATCTTTACCAAGAGCCGTTTGCTCCTGGATTAGCCAATCCTTATGTGGGTTAGACATGGCGGACTGATAACCATTTATTGCGTTCTAAGTGAGAAAAAATTTTAAAATTTTGGCCAAAATGGGGGAATAGGGCACTAGAAGGTACAATGTGACAAAATTCGCCAGAATTCCCCCCCACACTTAGAACTGAATATTGCCCTCAATATTCAAAGTACCGGCTGTTAAACCAACACTTAGAACGTGAAAAGGCAATACTAATAGCCATTATTTTATATACACACATTTTTTCTTTTTTTTTAAATTTACATATATACAACATGTGGGGCATCTCCCCCACACTAGGGTGAGACATGGGTGAAAACCCATGTTTTACTACTGTTTTTATTAACCGAGTCGCTAGCTTGACTCGACCCCGAATTCATTGGTTCATGGGGAAGCAAGTGGAAGAAACCATCTCCATCGGACTTTCATTCAAAATGTCTGGATAATCATTTGAACATAAGAAAGTTCCACACCGATGAGATATATCCGGCATTTAAACCAATGTTAGATGGATAATGCCGGGGTCAAAGGTAATATCCTCACTCCCGAATGAGTGAAAGATAGGGGAAATCACCGGGTAGGTGAAGGGAAGAAGAGAGATCTGAATAGCAATTAAGACAAGAACTTCCTCCTCAACAATTGCATATTCGAGTAGAGGAGGAAAGTCCTTAAACTTGATCTCCGGAAATTTATCAGTTTTCTCAACTGACTTGACTTCCTTTTTATGATGTTTAACGGGAGGGAGAGGAGGAGAATTGTCCTGATTCAACAATTTCTCAAGAAAAAGAATATCTCCCTCCAGATCAATCTCAGCGTTATCAATTCCTTCTAGAAATGAATCACACTTGAGAAAAGCCTCGATCTCTTCCAAATTGGAATCACTTCCCTCAAACGGAGTGAGAGAAGGGGAAGAGTCGGAAATGACAGGTAGAGAAGATGTGGTGCGAATCCCACTCACAGAATTATGAAAATAACCAACAATTTCTTGAGAGTACTCCTTTGAAGCAACATCAATGACATCGATTCGGTTAACCGATTTAGAGTCATAATTTGAGGAGTACCTCGAAGTTTGATCATGGTTAAAGGTAACAGCTTCCTTATCCACACGCAAGGTGATCTCATGCTTAAATACATCAATAAGAGCATGGCCCGTTTTTAGGAATCCTCTTCCAAGAATGAGAGGAACCTTTTGATCTGCGTCAAATTCAACAACCACAAAGTCAGCTGGAAAATGGAACTTACCAACTTTCACAAACACATCTTCGGCAATGCCGCATGGATGAGATATGTGATGAAGCGAAAAGTGTACCGCTTTTAAGGGTTCATTTAAGCCCTAAATCGTATTTATTTGATCAAATATTGCCCTAAATCATTCCTTTTGTCATTTTAGGTACTTTTGAGAAGAAATCTGGAAAAGGAAGCATTTTGGACGTTTTTGGAGCATAAAAGTGAAGAAAACGACAAAGTCTCAAAATCATGCTAAAAGTTACCTTTGACGGCGTCAGGATACTCTCCAGACGGCGTCATGGCTTGGCAAGAAAAGGTGGATGTGAAAATTACTCATGATAGGCCAGGGAAATTTGCATGGGAATTCTGACGGTGTCACTCTTTGGAATGATCAAGGTCGTCACGGCTTAATTTAGAGAGGGACGGCGTCACGCATAATCCTGACGGCGTCAAGCCTTGATAGGCCAGAACGGATTTTTGGAGAGCTAAAGAGGGACGGCGTCAAGAAGGTCATCCGGGAACCCTAAAAGCGGCAAGGTGACGGCGTCACACTCCATAACGTGACGCCGTCAGATCTGAAAGTCTATATATAGTTTTGCAATTTTTTGTCATTAGTGTGGAACTTATTGTGGAACTTATTGGGGAACTTTGTGTGTGAAAACCCTAGGACGAATTTGGCAGCTTTTTCAAGGCTTTTTGCCTTGAGATCTTCCATGTTACATTGAAGATAAGTTATCAATTAATCATTCAATATGTCTATGTGTTGTTTGATTCTATCTTGTTCTTGTCTTTTGTTTAACATGTTAGGCTAGATTTATCTTGTGTTTGCTTAGATCTAATGAAACCTAGCTATTGATTATTGGTTATTAGTGTGTTGTTAGTTGTATTGGATGATTGTTCATCTATGTTAGGCTTAAGAAAACTGGCTAACTTCCTATTCGGTAACTTGCTTGAACGTCTTAAGAAACATGAACCAATGCGTACTAAAGGTTTTTATGGTTGTATTTAATGCACAAGTGAATTCTAGTGATCCCATGTTAGGAGCTTCCTAGCCGGCTCGACATAGGAGTGAAGTAGGAGCTTGTAGAGTTGGGGAAGTACGTACGCCACCCCACGAATGGTATTAAGGAATACACCCGTCATCCACGCAACTAATACACACTAATCAACCGGTAAAAGATAGTTAGGGAGTAAGGAAATCTAAGTAAACACATTTCTCTCCACATAAGTTTTCACCAACATTTTCATTTTCTGTTATTTTATTTTATTTGCATTCGTAGTAATTTGGGTTAGTTGACTAGCAACTAATTCCGCCCACTCTTTCAAACCAGAGATTTTACTTGCTTTCATAAAAATTATAAAAACATAAAAAGAATCTTCTCTCACCCTTAGACCTATTAGAGTAATTTTTCATACCTAACGAACACTATTCTCTGTGGAGAACGATCAATCCCCCGTACTTACCACTACACTATACTACATCGGTCAGGTACACTGCCTGGTGGGGTTGTAAGCCTCTTGAGATCCCTCGAGAGGTAAAACCTGTTGTAAGGTTGCAAAACCACGCATCAATATGGTTCGATCTGCAAGCTCTAGAGTCATGCAGGTAGGAGTAAGAGCCGGAAGAGAAAGTTTCTTCCATACTGAATGAGGCATCAGGTTGATGCTTGCACCTAGATCGGCCAAGGCATAACATTCAACCATTCCCGGAAATACACAAGGTAGTAGAAACTTTCCAGGATCTCCAAGCTTCTCCGGAAGCTTTTTCAAGATAACTGCTGAGCAGTATTCATTTAACGGAGTTTTAGCCATTTCAATCAGTTTTTCCTTGTTGCTTAACAAGTGTTTGATTGTTGATGCAAATTTGGGCATCAGAATGATAGCATCCGCAAAACTTATGTCAAAATGTAATTCTTTAAAGATTTGAAAGAATTTGTCCATTTGTTGACTAGCCTTCTCACGGAGCTTTTGCTCATTTAAGCGCGATGGGTAAGGAATGTAAGGTTTGGATTTAGGAGCAATGACTTCAGGAGTCTTAACAGATTCAAAGACAACTCCTGGTTTGGATTTCTTTTTAGGGACACCCGGAGGATAGACTTGTGCTGTACTTTGTGGGCTTGGAATTTGCACTTTGTCCGTTGTATCCTCCGTCTCTTTTTCCACTTCAAACAACGGAGGAGGAATAGGACCAGAGGGTCCCTCATAAGCAGCACCACTCCGAGTGGTGATAGCTTTGACGAAAGTGGTATCTTCATCATCATCACTGTCATCAAGCACACTGACAGGAACAGCATTGAGCATATCAGAATAATATCTGGCTGTTCTTTGCTCACTAAGTTTGGTTGACAAACTTTTAACCGTAAATCGTGATAGAGTAGGATCTATTCTTGACGGTTGAGGAGCAATTTTGGGTGTAGAATTTTGGATGACCGAAGGTTGGACGTATTTAGCACTTCCATTGTTAGAGGGAAGTACCTGGTCCTTTGTCACCTTGAGTCCATCATGAGCTTTACCACTATGTGTAGTGACAGCTTTGAGTTCACCCCTTGGGTTGACAGCAGTGTTACTTGGGAGACCTCCCGAAGTAGAAGGTGGATTGAGATGGTCCATGAGACTGGCAAACATATTCTTAACTTCGCTTTGAGAATGATCGATTTTGTTTGAAAGCTCAGTTCCTTGCTTGTGTATTGAAGACTGAAATTCATTCTTCAAATTAGAGATTTGATTTTGCATTGCCTTCATATTGGTCTCATTAACCTTGATGTAGCTATCAAGTTCACTCGAGAGAGGTCTTTGGGAATTAGGAGCTGAATACCCTTGATTACCCCTTTGGGGTGGGTATTGATTGTTCGGGGCATGATATTGATTCTGCGTGTTTTGCCCTCTTTGCTGATTAGGATTAATCCTATTTGGATTGTTAGGAGGAGGAAATCCGGGTGGTCCATGCTGATTGCTAGCACGGTAATTTGTTTCAACTTGAGGATGGTATTGGCCACCTCCTTGATTGGAAGATCCGGCTAAAGCTTTGATTTCAAATGCATTGCCATCGGTGGCAGTACAATTGTAGTAAGCGTGAGTACCACCACAAGTAACACAAACTTCTACCTTTTTTATTTCAGCAGTGTGAGAAGTTTGCGGAGCGGACTCTTTCTTTTGTGTGGAGAAAACCAAAGCTTGAATAACCTTCGTGAGTTCAGCAAGCTGAGTATCAGTACTAGACTGACTCACGGGAGATGAAGTAGAAGGACCAACACTAGCCTGAGAATTATATGGTCTGGCTCGTGCAGTGCGGACCTTTGACTTATTTTCAATAAGTGCAATGGCTTCCTTAGTAGATTTGCTCAGAAAATTACCTCCAGCTGAGGCATTAAGAGAATCTTGGTCAGATGGGTTTAACCCATTGTAGAAAGTGTCCATTTGCATCAAATCGGTGAAACCGTGATGAGGACATTTGCGGAGCAATTCTTTGAAACGATCCCATGCCTCTCCAAATGGTTCATCAAACCGTTGAGAGAATTTCATGATTTCATTTTTCAGATACGTGGTTTTAGAAGGAGGAAAGAATTCATTCACGAATTTCTGAACCAAATCTTCCCATGTTGTTATCGATCGAGGGGGTTGTTTGTCAAGCCAAATCCGGGCTGCCCCATCGATGGAAAACAGGAAAAGAAGAAGTTTTATTGATTCCTCAGGGACACTTTTGCATTTGATGGTAGATGTGATTTTATTGAACCATCTAATGTGATCTTGAGGATCGTCCCTGTCAAAACCATAGAATTGCCGCTGGGTTACCAGGTTTATCAACCCAGTCTTAAGCTCAAAATTCTCAGCCACGATGGCTGGAACAACAATGGCATCTCCGTACCCATTGGTGGGAGCTTGGAGAAGCTCATTCATAGGACGGTCTTCTGCCATGATGTCAGGGGTTTTGGGATCAGTTCGTAACTCGGGTACGACTGATGGAGCAGAACGTCTACGACGTCTTCGAGGTATGTTTCCAAGCTCACGAAAAGGGCTTGATGACCTAGAAGAACGAGTGCGCATGCACTTTTAGCAAAATTTTCAATTAAAATCAAGATCGAGAAAAAACACAAGTGAACTTAAACCAATAATCAACAAGCGTACGGTAGCTCTCTAAAAGATAAACGCACAGAGTGGTGGAGAAGCAAAGGTGGGCAATTAATGCTCCTTAAAAACCCGCTTCTTTCAGTCCGACAATTTAATGTCAAACTATCCTTAAACCTCCGTTATAGTTTGTTTATCAATCAAAGGTGAGCCGATATTCGCAAGTGATACAAAGGCAAGTTTTAAATCTTTGGTTTGAGAACTTATTATGGTCGTACCCCCAGTTAGGTAGTACTCTGTCTTGGTTCTCGATGGTGAATTTTATTTGTTATTATTTATTTAAACAAAGAAAATGGAAAATATTTTTGGTGTTTTTATTTTTTATATGATAATATATATAGAAAAGGAATGAAAAATATTTTTGTTTTTTTATATTGTTTATGGGAAATAGGAACTTCTGGGAAGAAGGATCTCGAATCACTAATCGCTTAAACTCTAAACAATAGTCGCAACACACCTCCCCGGCAGCGGCGCCAAAATTTGATCCAGGCCGGATACACCTATAAATAAATGCAGACAGCGGATACGCGTGAATAATTACAAATTACCCCTTTGTGAAAAAGGATACTTGCAAAAACTCACGTTCGTGTGTAGTGTGAAGACAGGTAAGTAATTACCCGAATCGTTTCCCAACGAGGTGTGAATGGGCAAACTGTGGAAAGTTAGGATTAGAGTGACTGATGTGATTAGATATTTTGGATTTTTGCTTTTTTTTAATAATTCTAAATAACAAATTAAAAACAAATATACACAATAAAATTAAACGCGAATTAATAAGCTAAAAACGCGTAACGGGAAATCTAAAATGGGACAAAAACTGAAATATATGAAATTTAAAACCTAAAAATGTAAAATGACTTAAAACTTATTTTAAAATTAAAATTATATTTTTTATACTTTTTATTTAATTATTATTAATTATTTATTATTTAATTACTTATTTAAACTATTTAAATTTATAATAAATACTAAATGAACAAAGAAAAATCTAAAACTTTTTCTATAAATATTATTAAGTAAAAAGAAGTTAAGAAAATTATAAAAATGAAAATTACTTAATTAAAAATTTAAAAAGATAAAATCTATTAAATAGAAGCTATCACTTATTTTCTATTTTTGTTTTCTTAAGGTCTAAAAATGTGATTATATTTTTTCTGGATTATAATTAATAAAAGAAAATTATGAAAATTAAAATTATATTTTTCTGATTAATATTCTATTTATTATGATTTAATTACTATTAGAAACTAATTAAAAAGATTAAAAATATCAAATGACTTAGGAAAAATCTGAAAAACTCAGGATAAGTCAAAATTAATATTTAAAAGCTTATGAAAAATAAAAGCAGAAGTTATCTAAGCCCAATAAGCATATTTGGGCAGATAAGCAGTATGCAAATAAGCTAAAAATAAGCTAATAAGCACAAAAATTAACCAAATGCTCAGGACAGGTTTAATACACTTATATAAGCTTAAAACAACTTAAAGCAAATAGATAATACCACAAATAAGCAAATTCAACACCAAATCAGTTTCAAACTTCACACAGAAACTCAGGAAAATGACTAATTTGCAAGGCAGATTAAGCAGTTAATAAGCTGATAAATGAGAACTTTTATGGGGGCAAAAGATAGCTTATACTATGAGCTATTCAGAAAACCAAAAATCATGGCCATAGCTTATGTGGATAAGCCACAAAGGAGATGAGATCAGCAGCATCAACAACTCAGTGTATACTGAGTCTGCTGATGTGCAGGGTTGTGCAGATGAGCACAAGCCAAAGGCTTTCAAACCAACTCTTGTAGCTACTCTAAATGGTTCACAAGGAACTCAGACAAGCAATGAAAAAGGGCCAAATAAGCTTGTGGCTATAAATGGCTTATTTGAGCTTTTTGATTTCTGAAAAGTGCACAGGGCACTCAAATATGGTTTTTCTATTTATGTTGCTAATCAAAACTTGAAAACAGCTTATAAGGATCAAAATAAGCTTGAACAAAGTTGGGCTAGTTGCAAAGTAACAGTAACAAGCTTGTTTGACTGGTTTGACTGCTCAAACCAAACACTCCTTTAAAAGTGTCTGTTTTGGGTTTTCAAAGGAAATAGATAATTTAACTATTGATTGCTGATTTTTATTGATTAAATAACTTATATAAACTATAATAAGCAACTTTTAGAACAGAATTAAGTGATAAATTAAGCTATACTATGTTTTGCTATTTTTGGACTTTTTTAGTGTTTTTAGTGAAAATGATACAAAAGTTATAAATAACTGAGTTAACTAATGAAATACACTTAAGAACTACAAATAAGCAAGAACGTATAGAAATAAGCTTATAATAAGCTATTCAACTGTAATGTAGTAAATAAAACAAAAAATGAGAAACTAAGCTTACAACTGAATTGGACTGTTAAAAGATGAACAAGCACCAGAAACCACTCCTAGCTTGTTGTCAACAAGCTAGAAACCAGAAAAGCCATCCAGATTAGCTTCTATTCCCATACAGCTTATTTTGACCTCCTCAGTTGACTTTCTTTGACTTTTTCTTCTTTCTTGAATTAGAGCAGAATTAAAATAACATAAGCTTACAGTAAGCTATAATTAGCTTATATAAGCTTATGTAAACAGATAATAAACTTTTCCAATCAACATTTAACTTAATACGAATTACAGTAGAACTTGAAATTGTAAAGTAACTGAAATTTAAGACAAGATGTATTAAAATAAGATCAAAATGACTGAAATTAACTTGAATTAAGACTAGAAAGTGGAAATTACAATAATGAAAGACAATTACAATAAAAACGATTTAATAAAAGCTAACTACTCTTTTATTTTCTATTACATTGATCTATATATACTAAATAATGCTGGGAAACCCTTAGCCGACATCCTTGAACTCTTCTGCACCCTTGGATTGCTTCTAATCAATCTGAGCCCTTCAAATGAAAATTGGCGCCAAAATAGAGATAGTGGATTCGAGCAGGTTTTAGCATTTAATGCATTATGTGGAGGTGGAGAAGAAGCTTTAAATGCTTCTTGTTTTGTTAGGTAAGTGGGATAGGAGGAGGGGTGGTATTGCAGGAAACTATGGGTGATGGTGGTTTTGGCGGGGTTGTGAGGAAGAAGAGAAGTCAAACCGAAGTTTGACTCTGGGATATTTAGCAAAGGGTTGGGTTGGGTTGGTTTAATAAAAGGGAGTTGGGCTGGAGTGGTGGATTGGGCTGGGTGGTTGTGTAGTGGGTTGGGTTAGGATTAAATATAATTGGGTTTTATTTTTTAGTTTAGGGTCCGGTTAGGTTTGTAGTTAAATCACAAGGACCATAGTTGTAATTACTGAATTCTTGAAGGGTTGAGTAGACAATTTTCCAAAGTTATCAAAAGGGTCTATTTTGCCAATTATAAATAGCACAAGGGTTTTATTTGATAAATTATAATTTTTAAAACCCGAGGACTAGATTTGCCAATTTTGAAACTTGAGGGGTAAAAGTTGTCATTTTTAGAAAACTTTCATCCAGGGATTAAAAGTGAATATGTTTGATATCCCAAGGACTAAAGTTGACTTTTCTTTCATTTTAAACCTTCAGGGACTAAATCTGCCAATTTGTGAAACTCCAGGGACTGAAAGTGACAATTATGCAAACTTTGTTCGTTTTTCACTTGTTTTCAATCTTTTTGTTCCTGAGTCATATAAAAACACATTTTATGATATTTTCAGTATTTTGAAGCATATCTGCATGTTTTTAAATGTTTTTGCCGATAAAATGTGACAGAAATGATGAGTATTTAGACACTCATCAATATCCCATTCTCTTAACCCATAGTCTGAAAATTTGACTGTTGGAAGATGTTCAGACTTTCTTGGACCTCTATGGATTGTTAAGCTCAGAGGTCTGGTGGGGTGAATGGTGATGTCAGTTATTTTGCCTTCACCTTTGGTTTTGGTCATGTGTCATACATACCTCTCATATATCCTCTGCCTCTTTTCTTCCTTAAGTTTGGCTTATTTGTTGTGTTCCTTAAGGATTTCAGCCTGAAGCTTAAGAAACTCATCCCCTTTGATGTCCTTTTTCTCCGACTCCTTGATCACTTCTTTGGCAACCTTAGAAATTTCTGACCTGTTGAGTTCCAGCTCTTTCTCTTGTTCCTTCCTGAGCTCTTCTTGGTGTAAAATTTCAGCAAGTTGTTCAGGAGTCCCATAGACCCTTCTCCCATCCTCTAAATCAACATAGAACAGTGCATCAGGATCCGCACGTCTTTCAGTTGAAGCCTTGACTAAGCGTGCTTCAGGAGGAGGGTTTGTTTCAGTCACCATGATTTTCTTCCCTTTGTCAATGGGAGGAGGTTGACAGGTGGATGTCTCAGGGACAGTTACCAAAGCAGAAGTAGGGTCAGGGATTGGAGGGTCAGGGATTGGAGGATCATCATTTTTCTCCCCCTCAGCAGATGGTGGAGCTTTAGTGGAGACACCTGCTGACTGAGGAGGTGGAGGAGTATGAGAGGCCTGAAGAATGGATAGGATGTTTGAGACCATAGACTTTGTTTCAGAAGTCTCATTCTTCACGGCACTTAATTCGGCAGCCATTTCCTTCTGGTGGGTGGTGAGTTCAGTTACTTGGGTGGTGTAGTGGTTGACCAGCTCATTATGTGTTGTTGAGAGCTGCTCAAAGGCTGAGGAGATTCTGATCAGGTGCTCCTTGGATGCAATAACAGCCTGATGTATGGACTCTTGGTGTGTCCTTAAACCTTGAAGATCTACCCCCTGAAGGAGCTTTAGAAGCTCAGTAATGCTGGTGGAGGTGGACGCCTGAGAGGCCAAGTATGCATCCAGTTTGTTGACAAATGTGGGATCATCTGTAAGATGTTCTTGTACTGATTCGATAGCCTTGAGGATGTTGGACAGTTCCTGATGCTGTCCAGTGGCTATGTCATCTACAGATTTGTTCAGGTCGCCAAGTTGTTTATCAGTGAGGGTGGCAGCCTGAAGAATCTTTGCCTGAGATTCTTCAACAGAAGCCCTAAAGTCAGCATAGGAGGCTGCCACTTCAGTGTACTTATCCCATTGCTCATCCGTAAGAGAGTTGTAAAGACCTTCATTTGCTTTGCGAATGACTTTTGCCATTTATCTTTCAGAAGCCGGACGAGCATTGTCATACTTTTGCAACCACTTAGGAGTGGTTGAAGCACCTGATGATGATGATGAGGTTGAGTGAGAACTGGGTGGTTGATCCTCAGGATGAGGAGAGGAATGTTGTTTCTCAGAGGGCTGAGGAGGGCTTAATTGGGTTTCCATTTCCTCCTCAGCATCAGGGATATCATCATCACCAAAATCAATCTCCTCCTCTGACTCATTAGCCAACAAATTTTCATAGTCAGCTAGAGAAGGAGCCTTCAGGAAATCCGGCTCCCCCTCAGAAGAGGGCTCACCTTCGTTGTGGCCAGGTCCTGACTCTTTTGTCATAATAACTGGTAAGGTTTGACCAGCCTGACTAGTCATAATAACTGGGGGGGGGGGGGTTTGCCCAGCCTGAATTTTAGGGTCAGTTCCTGAGAGAACAAAAGTGCCTGAGGTGGGTTTGGGTTCCGTATCGGCGGGTGGTTTATATCCCTCCGAGTCTTTGTCCCCCTGAGCACCTTCATCCACTGATGGGTGTTTTCCAGTGGAATCATGAGGCACAATTGGTGATTGTTGATGGCCTCCCTTCCCATCAGGATTGTGTTGTCCTTTTGGGGATTTAGAGGCCTGAACTCCCCGAGACTCTAAGAGTGATTGCTTAGAGATGTTAACGGGATGTGAATGGGTATGGGTCCCCTTCTCAGTGGAGTAGTACTGCTCCACCGAGGATATAGAACCCTGAACTCCCTCAGGCTCTGATTGTGATTTATCAGTGCCTTCATTAGGATGTGAGTGGGTGGATGCTCCTGACCCTTCTGACTTGTTTTTGTCAGTAGGGACATTAGGAAAGGGTTTGCCCGAGGATACTGAGGATTATTGCTCAGCACCCTCCAGTGGCGTTTGTTTTGTGGCCAATGTGGTCTCTTTTATGGGAGTCTGAGAGGTCAAGGTCACAACAACTTTCTTGGTGCCTGAGGCAACAGTCTCAGTGACGAGTGGTTTAGGTCTAACCACCTTACTGGATTGTCCCCCTTTCCCTTTGGTCTTCTTCACCTTCTTGGTTGGTGAAGGAACTGGTGAGCATACATTTTCACCCTGAATCACCATTAACATGTAGGTGGTCAGGGCGACTGGTTATACCTCAGTAATGTCACTACTAAAGTTGGTCTTATGCAAGACGTCAGGTTTTGTACCTTCTACGTCAGACCTTAAGTAGTCAGAACCAAGGAGGTCCTGAAGCACACAGGAAATGAACCTAGGGTAAGACATGTGTCTTTGCCTATGTTTCCCTGAGAGCTTTGACACGAGGTCACGGAAGATTATTCCTCCGATATCAATTTTTCTACCCTCCAAGAGACTGAACATCATCAATTGTTGTGATGAGTTCAACTGCTCAGTGGAGGATTTGTTTCCTCCGAGTACCTGAATGACGAATGTCATCATAAGTCTCCAGACAGGGTCAAACCATGTCTTCACTATTGGAGCCTTTGCCAGCAAGGCTTCAGGGGACTCAGTAGGACGCCTAACATCATGAGGCCCTAGGAAAAGCATTTCATCTTTTATTTCCTGATCAGTAGGGTTTGCCTCAAAGTTCTCAACAAAGTTAAGACCTATGGCCAAGATGAAGGTCTTGTAGTTGAAGGAGATAGTCCTAGTCCCATTCATCACAGTGAAAGTGATGATCGACTCTTTGGTGTCCTTAGGGCTAGTAGCCGTTGCGGTACACCAAAACTCCCTGAGATAGTCATTATAAATGACTTCTGGGGTAGTTGTAAAAGCTGTGGCAAGGAAGCAGTTTTGTAAATACTTAACTACATCCTTGTAACCCCCATATTTCTGGGGATTGTGGAAATTTCCAACCACATTGTTTTTGGTCAGGTCCACGCCCTCCATTGTGAAGTTCACATTGGGGGCGATGGTTATAGCATTAGATGAAGCCATTTTATGATCTGGTTTTGGTCGAAAAAAAATGGTCGGATGTTTCTAAATGCTAAGAACACACACACAATTTGTTTTGAGAGAGAAAAAGGGCAGAGTTTGCTTATAATTTTCAAAAACGTGTGTGTGAATTCTTTTGGATGGGTATTTATAGGATAGTGGGGATGGGGGTATTTTTGGCATTTGAGCGATCTTAGTTTATTCAAAAAGAATTATTGGAAATTGTTTTGAATAATGTTTTGGGATCCGCATTTAATGCCAACACTCCACTTTCCTGGTTTGGCGCAATAGTCGAAGTGAACAGTTGAGCAGTTCTGCAAAAGTGCAACTTGCAGAGATGAGTCATCACATATTTGTAATGTGATTGGAGAGGCATTTAATGCCAAGTGGGAATGTGGTGGCCCAGAGGTGGAAGCCAGAAAGGCAAAAAGAACAAATATTCTTGAATTAAATATGAGTTCAGTTACCAACCTCGGACATTTACTAACTAGATACTTAGAGCATTTAAGTCAGTATTTAATGTCTCTTTTCAGGGCCCTGAATGACTTTTCATTCAGTGATGGTTTTTCAGGGACTTGGGATTAGTCACTGATGATTCAGGAATATGGAATGATTCCTGAGCTTCAAGGATTCAGGAACTTGGGTTAAGTTCCTGAACCCTAATGATTTCAGGAGCTTGGGTTTAGTTCCTGAGGTTGATGATTTAGTGATATTAATTCACTGATGTACACATTGAGTCAGGGACCTGAGATTTAAGAATTTACACTTCAGTTGGTAGGAATTCAATCAGTGGACTGATTCTCTATATCTAACATTCCTAATTCGGCTTTCAACCTTGTGAAAGTTGGTTCATCCAAAGGTTTGGTGAAGATATCAGCTAACTGATATTCAGTAGGGATGAAGTGTAATTCAATGTCACCATTCATGACATGGTCCCTGATGAAATGATATCTGATATCAATGTGTTTTGTTCTCTGATGAAGAACAGGGTTGTTTGAGATTGCAATTGCACTTGTGTTATCACAAAAGATGGGTACCATCTTGTACTGAATTCCATAGTCACTGAGTTGACTTTTCATCCAGAGTACATTTGCACAACAACTAGCTACTGCAACATATTCAGCCTCAGCTGAGGACAAGGCAACTGATTGTTGCTTCTTGGCACTCCAACAGACTAATTTCCCACCAAGTATTTGGCAAGAGCCTGAGGTGCTTTTTCTGTCCATGTTGCATCCAGCATAGTCAGAGTCTGAGTATCCTTTGAGATCAAGTCCTGAGCACTTTGGATAGTATAATCCAAGGTTAGGAGTACCCTTCAGGTACCTGAATATCCTTTTCACAGCAGTGATATGAGATTCTCTTGGGTCAGATTGATATCTGGCACATAGACATACTGAGAATTGGATATCAGGCCTTGATGCAAGTAGATACATCAGTGATCCTATCATTCCTCTAAAGAGAGTTTGATTTACTGGTTTACCAGTTAGATCAGGACCAAGGTTGTTTGGGGGGACCATGGGAGTTTTGACTGAGGCACAGTCACTGAGATCATACTTCTTTAGTAGATTCTTTACATACTTCTCTTGACTGATAGTGGTTCCTCTATCAGTCTGCTTGATCTGTAGACCAAGGAAGTATGTCAGTTCTCCCATCATGCTCATTTCAAACTTCTTTGCCATTAGTTTTTCAAATTGTTTGCAAAGTTTGAAACTTGTTGAGCCAAAGATGATGTCATCAACATACACTTGTACTAGTATGACATCATTATTTGTCTTATAGATAAACAATGTGTTGTCTATCTTGCCTCTGACAAATTTGTTTTGGATTAAGAAGGCTGAGAGAGTCTCATACCATGCCCTGGGAGCTTGCTTCAGTCCATAAAGGGCCTTGTTAAGCTTACAGACATGATCAGGAGACTCATGGCTTTCAAATCCAGGAGGTTGCTGAACATAAACTTCTTCTTTCAGTGAACCATTTAAGAATGCACTTTTAACATCCATTTGGTACACCTTGAAGTTCATGTATGCAGCAAAAGCAAGGAAGATCCTGATGGCTTCCATCCTTGCTACTGGTGCAAAGGTTTCCTCATAGTCAATGCCTTCTTGTTGATTATAGCCTTTGGCTACAAGTCTGGCTTTGTTTTTAATGACTATGCCATTTTCATCAGTTTTGTTTTTGAATACCCATTTCATGCCAATGACTGAGACATTCTCAGGACATTTGACCAAGGTCATTACCTTGTTTCTGTCAAATTGTTCCAGTTCATCATGCATGGCCTGAACCCAACTTGGATGTGTAAGTGCTTCTTTAACACTTTTGGGTTCAATTGTGGAAATGAAGTCCACAAATAGGCATTCATTGGATGAGGCTGCTCTTAGACTAGCAGCCATGCTCCTAGTGAGCATGCCTTCAGTAGGCTCTCCAATAATATTGACAAGTTCAATGTCCTGAGACCTAGTCCAACTTTCTTGAGGTCATGGATACTGATTTGAACTTGTGGAGGCCTGATTGGGTAGAGGGGTTGGTTCTGGAGTAGACACATGATCATTGATTGGATCTTGAGTGTCTACCAGCTCACTGAGATTGTTTAGTTCTTGAGTATTTTGAACTGACTGATTGATATCATCAGTGTGTGCATGTGCCTCAACAAACTCAGTGATGGTTGGGTTAGGTAGGTTGTGAGGGATTATGTAATAGGAGAGATTAGCATCATCTTGATACTGAGTAGAAGGATTGTTTTCAGAAAGATATTCATCAGGAGGATATCTTGAAGAATTATCAATTCCTATCTCTTCTACTGAGGCAGTTGAGAACCTAATTGCATCAGTGCTCTCATCAAAGGTAACATGAAATGTTTCCTCAGTCTGCTGTCTCCTTGTGTTGAACACTCTAAAGGCTTTTGAGACAAGTGAGTATCCCAGGAAGTATCCATCATCAGCTTTTGCATCAAATTTCCCTAAGTGATCCTTGTGATTATGAATAAACACAGGACACCCAAAGACATGAAAGTAGCTGATGTCAGGGATTCTTCCTTTGAATAACTCATATGGGGTTTTCCCATGTCTCTTGACAATGATGGATCTGTTTTGTGTATAACAGGCAGTTTTGACTGCATCAGTCCAAAAATGGTTGGGAAGGACTGATCCACATAGCATTGTCCTAGCAGCTTCAATGAGTGTTCTATTTTTCCTTTCAGCAACACCATTTTGTTCAGGTGTGTATGGAGAAGAAAAGTTTTTGGAAATACCTTTCTCATCACAGAAACATTCAAGTTAATAATTTTTGAACTCAGTCCCATTGTCAGTTCTAATCTGTTTGACCTTAATGTCATTTTGATTTTCAATGTTCCTGACAAAGGACATGATTTTTTCAGCTGCCTGACTCTTTTTGATCAGGAAGAATACCCAGGTGTATCTAGAGTATTCATCCACAATGACCAGAGTATACTTCTCATGGTTAGTAGACCTTGGACTGACAGGTCCAAATAGATCCATATGGAGAAGATGTAGGTAGTTCCTGATGGAAAAGTTGGTTTTGGTTTTAAAGGATGCTCTGTGATGTTTACCTTTTTCACAAGCTGAGCATGGTTTATCCTTTGAAAACACAAGTGATGGTAAGCCAAGGACCTTGTTTTGTTTTACAAGATTGTTTATGTTTTTAAAGTTCAGGTGGGTGAGTCTCTTATGCCAAAGCCAGTTGAGTGTATCAGTGGCTTTAGCAAAGAGACAAGTTCCATCCTGAGTTAGACTGGACATGTCTAGTACATAAACATCTTGTCTTCTTGGTGCAATGAGGACAATTTCCTTATTTGCATTGAAGATGGTTCCTTGCTTATCATCAAACTGAACTATGTATTTAGCATCACATAGTTGACTGACACTGATCAAATTATACTTAAGACCATTTACATATGCTATCCTAGTAAAGACAATACCATTGCAGTTTACTGAACCATAGCCTTCAGTGAGACATGATGAATTATCAGCAAATATCACTTTGGGTCCTGATTCTTCCATATATTTGTGCAGGCATTCCTTAACACCAGTCATGCTCCTTGAACATCCACTATCTAGATGCCAAACAGGATCCCTGGCATGCCTCTGCACAAATAGTAAACTGGGTCAGTTCTTTCTAGGACTCCATTTCATGGAGGGTTTGGTATTGTAGGTCTTTATGAAAGTATTAATTGATTCATGGTCAGAGGTTGAGTGGACTGAGCTACCACATATTTTGCATTTAATTACAGGGGTAGCCTCAGTAGTCTGAGAGAATTGTTTATTCTTTCCTCTTTTTGACTGAATGACCTTCTCTTTTCCTGAGGATTTCTGAGTGGTACTTCCACTAGATTCACAGTGTTTGTCATTTTGACAATCCTCAGGATGATGGTCATTGAATCCACACAATGGGCAAGGTGGAAAAGGCTTGGCCTTTTGCTTCTGTTTCTGCTTAGAATCAGAAGGATAGTTCAGGCACTGAGCCTTAAGTCCTGAAAAGTTTGACATGACTAAGCATTTTTTATGATCAGTGGTCCTGTGATCTTCCTTTTTGCAAATCAGGCAGTAAAGGACTCTATAGCAGTCATCAGTGAGATGATTTGTATAGTTGCACAGTTCACACTTTTTCAGGGGTTTGGTTGGTTTGGGTTTGGTCTTTGAGGAGGCTAGTTTTTGTTCCTTCTTTAAATGAGAAGGTTTTTCAGAAGATACAATCTTCTCACTTAGCTTCCTGACCATTTCAGTCAACTGATCAATTCTTGGATCAGGACTTTGAGTTGCAACTTCAGAAGGGACTGAAGTTGATGAGTCATCAGTATTTACTGAGACTTCAAGGGGTGGTCTTCTCAGGAGGATTCTACCTTTTCCTGATCTCTCCTTTGGAGAGTGTGGGGAGTAGACCAATGGTGGGAGGTCTGAGCTTGGTGCAGCACCCTGAAGGGTATTTAGTGGAGGGAGTGAAGGAGTTGATTCAGGCTCACTGATTGGATCAGAAATACTGAGTTGGTCAAAGAGTCCAAGCATACCTTTCAGAGCCTGACTTTCAGGGAGCAAGATGTTTCCAGTCTCAAAGTTTGGCAACTTACTGACTGGGTTGTCCCTGACAATCCAGTCATTTGACTTGGGTTCCATCTCTTGCTCAAAGGACATGCCAGCTGGAACAAAGGTCATTTCACTGGGACTCTCACTGGAGGTTTCAGTGAGGTGGTCAATTCCTATAGTTATCTGAGGAATTAAGCCCACAGAATCAAAGACCTTAGGGTTCTTTTTGGTCCAGCTTTCAATGACAGCTTTTTCTTTCTTAAGTTCTGTTTGAAGGACTTGGTTTTGTTTCAAAATTTCAGTGTTCTGAATTTGTAGAGTAATACATTCTAGTTTGGCTTGTTTCATGCAAGCAGTTCATCTCTACATTTATTTAATTCTGACACAATTTTGTTATATTTTGAAAACAGGTCAAGCCTTTGTTCCTCAACAAACTTTAGATCAACACAAATATAACTCATGTAAGACTGCCAATCAGAATCATCATCCATAGAAAGTAAAGTATTTACCTTCTTCATGGTGATGTTGACCCACTCTCCATTCCTAGCATGGCTTTTTCCCACAGCCACCTGATCCTCTTCAGAAAGTGCCATCAGTGCACTAACTCTTATTTCCTCATCTGAGGAAACCTCTTCTTTATCCCAGTCATATGCTTCTGCAACTAATACCTTGTTCTTTTTCTGAATAGGTTTAGAAGTTTGAGCATCCTGAGACAATATGGGGTTAGTTTCAAGAAGTGCAAGTTTAGCTTTGATTTTCCTATATTTTGTTTCAAAATCCTTTTGACCCTTGTTTTGAAATTGTTGGGTGGACTGAAACATTTTAGGTTGAAACTTGCTAGTTCCAGAGGAACTGTTTCCTGAGAACTTGTAAGAGGGTTCTGAGATAGTTTTAGAATAACAGTCCCTAGCAAAATGACCCTTTTTACCACATTTAAAGCATTCAGTGGTCTCATTTGCTTTTGGTTTTGTAAAGTTGGACTGATTTCTTTTGATGAAACGTCTTGAACTGGAAAGGAGTGCCCTTTCTTGGAATTCCAAGTTCAGATCGTTTAGGTACTCTTCACCAGTCCTTTCATCAATTTCTTCTTCAGAATCCTCTTGAATATCCTGCACAACACCATTAGAATAGAAAGCAGTTGATATAGGTGTTGAGGTTAAGGCCTTTTTGGACTCAAGAGCTTTTGAGTCAGGGTATCTCCTTGAGATCAAGTTGTCCTCATAGACAAACTTCCCATAAATTTCAGGGAGCTCAAGGTTCTGAATGTGGTTAGCATTCCTCAGGCCTTGTGAGAAGTTGAGCCACTTCTCAGGGAGACTATTGACAAAGCCAACATTTGTCTCATGCTTAGACAATACAACACCATCATTTGATAATTCATTTATCAAAGTCTTGTATCTGGTGTAGGTCTGTGAGAGACTTTCAGATTCTTTTGCCCTGAAAGTATTATACTCAAGTTTAAGGTCCATGACCCTATTTTCCTTGGTATCTGAGGGACCCTCAAAGCTGTTTACCAAGTCATCCCAAGTTTGCTTGGCTGTTAGACAGTTGATGATTGATTCCATTATATCGTCAGGAAGACATGATATAAGGATGCTTTTCAGGCGTTGGTCTTGATTGACCACCCTCCTCTCATCAATGGTCCATTGGGCCTCAGGCTTATTTAGCCCTGCGGCTGTCTTAGGGACAAATGGGCCATCCCTGATACAGGTGATGTAGTAGGGTTCCATACCAGTAAGATAGCAAATCATACGCTTCTTCCATTTGCTAAATTTCCTAGTTTCAAGTCTGGGTGCAACAGCGGAGTAGCTACCACCCTTTTTGTCGACTAGCTGGGGTACATTGATATCAGCCATAGTAGGATCTTGGTTTTAAAAACCTAGATCACTCTTGGTTAGTTTAAAAGATTTTATAAACCAGAGGCTCTGATACCACTTGTTGGTCCCTTTACACGATTAGAGTTAACTAGAAAGTTAATCCGTTTGTGTTTATGACTAATACAATGTTAAGATTAATTCTAACAGTTATAAAACGTTAATATAAAAAATACAATATTTTTCAACGTTTAAATTCTTATTAGAAATAATTCCAAGAATCTATTACCCAAGTGTTTTGCGGAACAAACACTTGGGATTGAATAGACAAGGGTATGGTGTGTCTCCTATCGAAACTCAAGTTTTGCTTGAGTGGTAACAATATACCCACTGAGCTATCTCAGTGAGTTGTATACTCTTTGTAGGAGAGAAGTTACTTTGTAAAAGTTCTAAGCTTTCAATATACAAAGCACACGTTAACTTCTCTCCCATCTGATCTATTTATACACAAGTAATCTAAGTATAAGTGATTAAAAATAATACAAGTTGTTGAGGTTGCGTGTCTGACAATTACAAATAGTAATTATCATTTCCAAGAACCAATAGGAAAGGGCTAATAAGACTTTGGGAGTTGTTGGCTGACACTCCATGACTTTTAGCCGCAATAGGGAAGGTTGGATCTGACAAGAGAAGAGTGTTGGGCTGACACTTTTATCTTCTCAGATCTTTTCCCTATTGTTCCCGCCTTTTCTTCAGGCGTTGGTTCCTCAGTCTTCAATCACTTTGTTTGTTGAGGAGACTGGGGTTCAGTGAGTTCTTGTCCAACACTCACTGAACCATCATCTTCTTCTTTGGCTTAAGTCCTACTCAGGGAGTACCGCCTTCCTGAGTAGTGAATCCTTCTTCTTGAATTCGCCTTAAGCATCTTGAAGATGACTCACTGAGAGGCTGTTCTCTCAGTGACTTGAATTGTTCTCGATTTAAGTTTAACACTTAGTTAATTTGTGTCCAAATCACGTTTTATGTATTCTTGGGTTTTTCATGACCCAACACTTTCAGTTTATTACCTTTATGCCACAACTATTTACATCCATTGATCAATAAATTAATGGCTAAGATCGGTTCTCGCAGTTCTCGACCTTTTTTTGGTTTTGAAAATAACCCTACACTATATATATATATATATATATATATATATATATATATATATATATATATATATATATATATATATATATATATATATATATATATTATATATATATACACGGTTATGAAACTGATTTGTGTCGTGTGATTGAAGTTGAGTTGTGTCATTTTAAACGATCCCTAATATCAACTTTAAAAGCACATTTAATAAGGCGTATAAAATCACAAACCCTAGGTGGAAATATTAATGAGAGAATTATAAGGTCTTGTATGATTTTATGTGTGGTATAAGTACCTGTGTTGGCTCGTTAAATCCTTGGGGTTATGGGACAGTTTTGTGTGTCGAATTAAGAGTCTAATCTGATGTTAATATGATATTTAATACATGTCTTGTGATATATAAAGATCTCGTGTGCGTTTGTGTAACTAAACATGTGTTATAATGGTCTTAAACGAAGTTTTGAATGGGACAGTTTTGAAAGCTGAATATGTGTGCACTATAGCTGTTGTTTTGGTCATTTTTTTAAATTTTATGGGATTAAGTGTCAAACCTAAGAAATCGGAGTCTGAACATCAGTCGATGTTTTTTATTTTTAATTTTCAAACCACAAGGAACTGAGAGCTCTCCTTTTACATGGGTGATATTTAAGTTATGTGTGACTTCGTGGAATTTTTGTAGATTTTTCTGAAATGTCTCAATGGGTTAATTAAAGGCAAACTTTCTGTGTGTATCTGCAGTTAACTTTCTGAACAGGTCTGGAAAGATGATTTTTAAAACATTACTTGTGCTTCGTAGTAAACTCTATAAAAATTTGTGAAGGTACTTAACTGATATGGGAATCACTGAGAATTATTTCAAAATTTTTGGAGCTTAATTGGCAGGCATGAAAAATCATAAGGATGTTATCCAGATTCACTAATATATCCTAATTAAGTGATATATGATTTAGAAGTACCTATAAACCCTAAGTTTGATTAATTATAAATGTAACCCTAACTTACTAATTATGAAAACTTTTTAAATATGAAAAGTTACTAATTCGGGAAACCCAATTAATTCGGGAAACTCACTTAATACGGAAAGTTACTAAATATGGAAAGTTACTAAATTTGGAAAGTTACTAAATTTGGAAAGTTGCTATAAATAGCAGGAAAACTTAATATGGCAATCTGAACAATGATAAGTATTGAATCAGTAATAACTTATGAAATGGTTCTTAAATAATAAGATAATCATTATTTCGTGTAGATTCGCTGAAGAAGGAGTAACTTCCGATCCATGTGTTTTCTGATATGGGTTCATTTGCGATTCGAGGTACAGATATTCTACGCTTTCTCAGTACGGGTGTTTTCTCTCATGACTTCTCGATCCTTGACTTAGATCATTTGCTCTGTTATGATTTCTGTTTGATATGATTTGTATGATATGAGCCTTTGCTATGATTCCCTTGATATGATCTTTTGGATTGATATTCGTTTGCTATGGTATTCGTTGATATTCGTTTGCTATGATATTCGTTGCTATCCATTTGCTATGATATTCGTTTCTATCCATTTGCTATGATATGATTCAATTCAGTTTGATACATTCTGTTGGAGATGATATGATGACTTGATATGATTTGATATGATATGATTTTATTCTGTTCTGTTGCCCGAGCTAACTAGTCATGGAGGTACCATGGCCATGTCATTGAGGCACCAATGGCATGACACTATCTGTGGCGGTGTGATTAGTCCACGGCGTTCCCATTTGATATGATATGATATGATATGTGTGCACATTGGCCATTATGATATGTGTATATACTTGTCATGAGCAGGTGTATATATATGATTTGTTTTGTAGAGGGCATATGAATGCATCCTAGGTATTTTGTTTCGTTTTGTTAGTGATTGGGTTGTGTGTGCCTTGCACCCCCTCACTTCTGGGAGCTAGCTACTCCATTTGGTACTTGAGAGGTCTCCCCTCCTTGTACATGTATGATTTGACGGATATATGAGATTATGTGATTATTTGGTCTATTCGAGTGTCTCGTTTAGACACGCTCGTGGCCATTCCGATTTTGATTCGTTTGATTCCTTATGATTATCTGATTCGTATTAGCTCTTGATCTCTCACTTCGTTTGACTCATTTGACTTATGATATTGTTCAGTTGATCCTTGATCTCTCATTCTTTTGACAGATTATATTCGTTTCGGCAAAAGCTTATGTTTTTCTTTCCCTATACTTATACATGTTTTGATTATTCGTTTTGTTATATATACATACTAGATTTTAGGCCCGCCCCGGTGGGGCGGCTAGCTTTAAGAAATTGATTATACGTTGAAATTAATATTAATATAAGTATGAACGTGTATCAACATAAATCCAATAAAAGACACATGTTATTATTAACAAAATAATAAAGTTTTACAAATCATAACGTTGAAATTACTAATAATAATAAAACATATTTTTATAATCTATGAAGAACTTCTCTAAATACAACGTTGGTTGTAGAATTGGTGTAATTGCCGTCTTTGTCACAACATAACACTTTTAGGCCTCTCTTGCTTTTTACTCTTGAGACTGCGACGTAAAGTTGTCCGTGAGAAAAAACAGACCGTTCCAAATATAAACCAACTTTAGACAATGTTTGGCCCTGACTTTTGTTTATAGTCATGGCAAAACAAATGGAAATAGGGAATTGTCTCCTATTAAGTTGAAAAGGCATCTTCTTGTCGGATGGACTTATGATCATTCTCGGTATAGAGCGAATCTCACCTACTTTACCACCGGATATAATTTTTGCCTCGATGTTGTTGATTCCCATTCTCAATACTTGTAACCTGGTTCCATTACACAATCCCCCTCGTTGATCAATGTTCCGTAAACACATAACAGGAGTGCCAATCTTCAAAACTATTTTATGGTGTGGAAGTCCCGACATTTTGATTGTATTCAAAAAATCTGTAGTGTACATATCCTCGCTAAGATTAAAATCCACGTCTAAATCTGACACTGTATCTGTACTAAAATATTCTTTCTCTCTTCCACCAAGTTTAGAAAGCATCCGGTCATTCACTTTGTCTACTTCCTCATGCGTTGGTGCCAGAATCGCTCGATCTTTCCAATAATCTGGATCCCAAAGATTATCCTCCCAATTCTCATAAGTTTCTTGTATCACAGCCCCGACATGATCATCAGAATCATGTATTAGCATTTCTTCTGGGAATACAATGTCAGCAGTACCATCTTTAGTTCCACCTATTGTCCCATCACCAATACTCAAAATCCATTCAGCAAAATCCTTAATCTGGTCTACATCTGAATGGTTGCATCCAACACGAAGCCTCATATTCTCGGTAAGTTTAAGAACCTTGCAACTATTCCATAGATAAGATTGATTTAATGAAGCATGTACGACATCTTGCCTGCTACCGTTTGGAATAACCGGGAGTATTTGCCTAAAATCGCCACCAAAGACAACAACTTTACCACCAAACACCTTATCTGAAACTGCCGTATAAGTTCCTGTTTAAAAAAAACCATTTAAACATGTTTATATACAAATTATACATTGAATTGTGTTTATACTGGCTGAAAATTAGACAATATAGAATAACATAATTAAACACAGCTAATAATGTCACATTATTATGTGTTTTTTATGAAGCTAATATGTAAATAAAGTTTGTATTATATTTGAAGGATATAAGTAATAGGAATGTAATACTAAACAGATGTAAATAAATTGCAAAACATATAATGTAAAAATTACCTGTTGATATATCTCGTAAAGTTCTGTCAAAAGCTTCAAAACAAAGCCTGTTAACCATAGGTGCTTCGTCCCATATAATTAACTTCGTCTCTCGAATCAAATCAGCAAGATCACCATCAGCACTAATACTACACATTGAATTTTCAACGACATTTATAGGGATTGCAAACCGAGAATGTGCTGTTCTCCCACCATCCAGCAAAAGAGCAGCTATACCACTCGACGCTACGTTTAAAACTATTTGAGATTTGGATCTTAAAGCAGCTGTCAATGTCTTGTACAGGAATGTCTTCCCTGTACCTCCGTAACCATATACAAAAAACATACCTCCTTTGTCATTATCACAAGCGTCTATTATCGTATCGTATATTCCTTTTTGCTCATTTGTCAAACTTCCATATAGTGCTTGATGTTGGAGTATCAATTCAGGAACATTATAATCACGTTCATCGTAAATCAACCTATTGTATCCATCCATTGTGAATTCTGCTTCCGGATACGGCATATTGACAATATTTTTGAGGCTTTTTCCATTACTGAGTAGCTTGTCCTCAATATATGTTAAACATATATTGTACTTTTGTCTATCCGTTAGCTTTAGTCCTGCACAAAAGGTCTAACTATTAGTTTAATGACTTTGACAAATATAAATGCAATCAAAATTTGTCTATAAAAGAGTATTATTATATATGCTTGATAAGAGAAATGATACGATACCTGGATGATTTCTTTTTATTCTTTCCAAATTTTCCACATCTTCTGCTAAAAGAGTCCACGATTTCTCCCAAACGACCTCTGGTCTCGACATAGTATCCGATAGTATTAACATAACAAAATGGTTACGAAGGTACTCTCCAGTTCCCCAAGCACTTACTTCGAGAATGCCTTCTATGTATTCCTTGTCATCCTGTAACAATCCACGTGCGTTGCAAGCCTCTTTATACGTAGGATATACTACATCGTCGAATGTTTTAAAGTCGTCCCATTCTGTTGCTGCTTTAACTTTGTTTAAAAGCATACGCAAATAAAATAGCTCGCCCCAAGATGGAGGAACGTGATGGATCCGACCTATGCTTTTGCCTTGCTTTCGTTTTGTCCATATTTTGTCTTGACTGTTCCAAACAAAATGTTTTGGGATATCAACATACAACAACGATTGTGCTAATGTATCTACTTTATTGAGATCCATATAAGCCAAAAACTTTGTAGTATTAGCTGAGGCCTTCTCGAGTTGAAAGTCAATACTTTCAGTGGGATCAAATACAACTGAATGTTCGTTTGGAAGATGAAATGGTAATCGCTCTACTGGAGGATATCTATGGTGAATATCAAACTTAAATATCCTCCAAGCAGCTTCGCAAGCTGATAAATAACGGCAATCGTAAAAGTCTTTAATCTCATCCGTCTCTTCATCTTCGACAGCTGCAGTAACTCTATCCGGACCCTTGTTTATGTACTTAAATAAATACTTGATGGATCCAAACTGATTGCACCATTCTACATTGATATGAGCTTGATACCTTTTCAATAACGTTGGATTGTATGGGACGACAAAACCACAGTGAAGATCCGCGCCTTGTTTTTTAACAGTCCTGCCATCATCTGTCCTTTTATATATAGCATAGCCGCTTTCATCGATTAAAGTAGACTCATTAAATGGCTTTGGAAATTTTTTTGAACACTTATCTTCAACCATGCAAGGGCAGTTTCTGTGATCGGGACCACAAGGACCGTGCATCATAAATTCTTTAACCAACTGGTGTAGTTCGGGATCTTCATCTATATCTGGTATTTCAGCCGATATACATCTATCTATATCTGCTGGATATCTCAACTTGTCATTTGAGTCCAACCATACACATAAGTGACAGTGAGGAAGTCCACGCTTCTGAAATTCTATTGTGTAAACCTCTGTTATAAAAACAAATATTAACATATAGGAATTAATAAAACGCGAGTTGTATATAAATTTAATTGGGAAAGAAAAGTTAAGTAAAGCTTGAGATGTACCTGCACGAACTCTACCAAAAATACGTTTTTCCTTGATGTCCTTCATCAAGTTATCCAACTTGATCTTAAACATTTTTGTGGTAATGTCTGGACGATCCTCTGATTTCAGACCCTTTCTACGTAAAAACCTTGTAATCTCAGGCCACTTTGGATTACATGTAAAGGTTATAAATAGATCAGGGTATCCATAATTTTTACACATCGCCATAGCATCCAAGTAGTTTTGCATCATATATCTTGGGCTACCTGTGAAGGACGACGGCAATATAAGCTTTTTTCCACGTTTCTTGTTTTGTTGGTTGGATGATTCCGCAGCTTGAGCTAATCGGGAATAAGTTTCACATCTTAATTCGTTGTTCTTATTTTTTACATATAACAGCCTCTCGGCTTCAACCATAGTGTAACCATCCACCAAAAACTGCTGGAACAAACGCTTACTGTTTAAAATAGTTGAAAAAACATTTGGCCTATCTTGTATACGGTAAGCAAACCATTCACGCATTGTGACATACTTTTTATCCTTGTCTGGTGTTTCATCTGTAATACCTTTATGGTATATGTCAGTTCTATAACCATCTTCTGCGTAAGGGAACAACAACGGGTATTGTAATGGAAGGTATGAAACATGTAACTCACTAATCTTTTTTTTCTTGCCACTGTTTTTGTGCACCATAATGTCTCTTTCGTTATGATTGTTATCAAAATCACCAACAATAAGTGCAGCCACTTCATTTGCTGTAGGAAGGTTATATTGCCTCCCATCTTTTTCACGTTTTCCTATCAGCCTGATCCTAACATTTTCCACTCCATTACGTATTTGCAGACCAGCCATTCGATACTTCTTTACCAGAGGGTTATTAGTATCAAGCATTGTTTTAAGGTCTTTAGTCAGTTGACGGTCTATTTGTCTATTTGAAGAAGATGATCCAGCCGCATTTGAACTGTCATGAATTGGGAAAAAACATTATTGTTAGTGTATTTTAGTTATAACTTTTTAACATGAAAATGTAATTTTCTAAAAAATAATAATAGAAACACAAAACATTATATATTTAATTTACCTGACAGCATTAATGCGGTTGTCTATTTCGTTCGGTGGATCGTAAATGTAAAGTTGAGAAAACTTTGGTGAATCACCAGGTTTTGGTAACAAATCTCCAATTAAATGGTAGTTTTGCCCTTGAATTCTATAACAATATGGTGCGCGACCATTGTTAACTGTATGATCAACGGTACCACCCATTGATGTAAAAGCAAACATCGAATTGTACCGCCGTATGTTCTCAAGAAATGAATTGCTTCTTCTGTGTTCCCCATTCAAGAGTTTAGTTAACAATGCAGGAGGTTGCTTCAACGCAACAGGTAATACAACCTTTCCTTTACCACAACAAATAGAAAATGAGTTGGTGTTATCAGAATTATGGGCTCCTCTTTTACTCTCAGCAAGCCATAACATTGCTCCACATTTTTCACATTCAACATCCTGATCACCATGGTCAAGGTAATCTAAAAAAATATATAAAATGTATTGTTATATTAGAATACAAAAATACATAAAGTAACTCTTACATATGAATAGTAAAAAGAAATTAACAATTAAAAACTTAATTTTTAAATAAATAAACCTTTAGATATGCCTGAGATACGTTCAACATATCCATGTTCATCCTCTGAATCCACATCTGATAAATCAAGTTCCGTTGTATGTGCTATTGACTTGCCTTTGTCTTTGTTTGGACGTTGTGTTGAAGCAACATTATTATTTGTAGATGAACGTGTTGAGACAATATTTGGACTACCTGTATAACATGTATAGTTATACACAAAAATATTGTATTGCATGAATTGGTAATAGCACATGATTATGAAATTATTTTCACTAATTATGCTCACCAATATGAAACTGAACTGGACTGTTGTTGCCTAATCTTGATCTTCGAGTTCTCTTTGACATGTTACCTATATATCATGTTTAATTCTTAGTTAACTTATAATGTGTTATGATGTAAAAATAATAGATATAAATCATGACACAACTTACTGGTGAAATTGATATCTTGGAATGGGATGCTTTCATGTATCACAGGTGTGAACATATTAGGACTTAGAGATTCACTAACATTGATGGAAGATATGTTCGGGAGAGTTTGCTTTATAGCGCTACTTGTACCGATATCTAATTTATAGAGTTGAACCAATAAGGATTGTTAAATTCAGAAGTATTAAATATATTTATTTTATACAGAGGTTTGTAATGAAATCATTTACCTGTTTTGCGAGGCCTTCCACGTCGATTAGGTACATTTCCTGTATTAACTTCTGTCGAAGGAGGTTGTGATGTGTTTGGCGAAACACATCTACTGGTAGAGTTACCTATTTTTTTTTTTTAATTTTAAAGCAAAAATAACATACCTGTTTGTTAACACAAGAAGAATTAAATATATACAGTTTATAGATCATGTACAGAAAGCATTTACCTGTATTCGGTGTAGGTACTGTTTGTATAGGCACCGTTGACGATTCTTCCACCCTAACTGGTGATACCTGACTAATTAAAGGATTCTTCCCGGGAGGTCCTCATATATTTATATTTCCTATAGTATTTGTAACATGTGTCATGCGTGGACGTCCACGTCCTCTTTTAATTGGTGTAGGATTTGTGAAAGCCGATACAATATTCACTGATTGTGGGGTTTGCAAAATTTGGTTCATGTTGGAATTCGTACCTTTTACATAAACAAATTTTGACAAATAAGTTTCAATAAGATAAAAACAAACATTGCATTATGTTTTTGGATATAACATTAGTCGTAGGTATGTCATGTAAATAAAAAATGAAAGGTGAAACGAACCTGTTTGTATACGCACCGTTGATGATCCTTCACAAACGTTTGGTGATAACTGAGCAACTACAGGATTCTTAAGGGGACGTCCTACTCCTAATCTACTTCCTACCGTGTTCGTAACATTAGTCAAAACAGGAATACTTGCTTTTGGTATAGGAACGCGTGTACATAAGCCAGGGGGAACTTGTGGGGAAATGACGTTTGCTACATCTGGCTTGCGTGGACGTCCAGGTCCTCTCTTAATTTGTGTAGGATTTGTGTATGTTGATATAATATTCTCTGATTGTGAGGTATGCAAAATTTGGTCCATGTTTGAATTCGTACCTAGTGCGTAAACAAAAATTATTAAATATGTTGCAAAGAAGTTAGAAAAATGCAGCATTATGAATTTGTATATAGCATTAATTGTAGTTATGTAATGTATAAATGTCAATTGCATTAATAACCTGTTTGTAAATGCACCGTTGATGCTCCTTCAGAAAGGTGTGGTGATAGTTGAGTAACTAAAGTATTCTTACGGGGTCGTCCACGCCCTCTCTTAATTGGTGTAGGATTTGTGAAATTCGATACAATATTCCCTGATTGTGAAGGTTGAGACATTTGATTCATGTTTGAATTCGAACCTACAACATAAACAAATATTGTGAAATAACGTTTAAATATGAGACAAGTAAATATTGCATTATTTTAATGGATATAAAATTACTCTTAGTCATGTCATGTAGAGGAAGTCGTTGAGAATGCATATTATGATATATGTCAACAACACTTGAATCTTTAGAACGTTGGACGGTATTTGCTGAAATTTCCACATTCTCATTGTTCTCGAAATCTTGCATAACAGTAGACAACATTTGTCTATCACGATAAACAGATTTTGAGTGATAACTATTCTTATTACACAAAAATTTACGTTTTTGCCATTGATGATCATGCGAAGTACCTACCAAAAAAACATAGCGATAAAACATATCAATCAAAAAGATTTTATTGCAATTATAAACTGCACAAAACTATATCAGGGATAATAGTATACATGCTAAGTATCATAACGTACCAATGGGTGTAACACTTGTGGGTGTATCTATAGGGTTGTAGTTAAGAAGATTATTGTATGGCAAATTATTGAAACATAAAACCTCATCAGTTAGGGTTTTTTCCACGACATGACACTTTCTCTTGTTGCGCATATCTTGATTAACTTGTATTGGATTTTCTGAGTTTAAAAATAACAAAAGATGGGGTATATAATTAAACTTCAAGAAAAATTCATAAATATAATGAATAATGAATAACATACCATTATGTAATGAAGATTGATCCTCCAATTGTGTATAGAAAGTGCTTTGATTTAAAACATTGTTTGAGCATAAATTGGTCGACGGCTGATGAGGTTGTACATCACAAGATCGATTTAGATGTTGAGGCATGTTGTTAGGACCTTCATGAACAACATTTAGTTTGTGATTTGGTGGTAGAATCCTCTGATTCATATTCATCTGGTAACAAATAAGAATATTTTGAATGTGACCTTTAAACACTGTTGTTTTTCATATGTTCCAGTTTATAAAAGTTGTTTTTTCTTACTATAAAATCGCCTAATTGCACCTAATTAGATATTTAATTTAGCATGGTTTTAGCGATTTCCATAAATGTATTTCAACATAGTATTGGATTTTAAAGGCCCAAGTCCTAATTTACATATGATCCAATTTAATAGATTATATACATTGTTAAAAAATAAATATTCTTCAATTTAATATTGAATGAAAAAAATTCCATGCAGTATAATGATTACCTGTTTTTAAGTACTCAAACACCTACAATATGTAGCCTACAATTTGCAACCATAAGTAAATATATTAAAAGATATATATTCGAGATTTTATTAACACTTATCAATTGGGATACAAATCAAACTTCCATATCTTCAAATCGGAAAACTATCCCTTCCATCTCTCTCTTCTTCTCAAGCAAACCGGAAGAGTAAGAATCCCTAAAATTTTGATCAAATTATATCTTATAATCAAACAAAATAATCATCTTGATAATGTTGCAGATGGTATCCGTTCATTATTTATTTAGTATCATGTTTATTTTTTGTTTATTTAAATTTTTTTGTATTGATAAGATTTTTAGTATGCGATGCATGTAGTGAAAGTAATATATACAGTCTAATGTTTGCTAATCTTGATTATAATTGTTTAATATGTTTGGTAAATATGTTATGCATGTCGTTGGTTATACTAAGATTTAGGAGATTATGACATGTGTTATTGCAGTGGTTGTTTAGGAATTAGGTAGATTTGATTAATCAAGGAATTTGGTATGATGTGTTAATAATGAGAGTTAGATGATTTATAGTATCTTCATTAACATAAATGGAACAAAATGGAGAAAAGGGAGTATGATGTACTTAGATTTAATTGGGGATATGGTCTTATAGTAAGGTTTAATAAGTTTATGAAATGTGTAAGCTAGTTTCTTCCTGATTAGTACCAAATAAGAAGCAAAGAATGAATATAAATTTTGTTGACTTTATAAGTCAAAAGTTTATTTTAGTAAAAGAAATAAAAAGATATGACATAAAACGGTCTATTTTGAAATGAAGTTATATGATAATATATATGGTAGATCAAAAGTGTTGTAATATTAAAGTTTCTTATATTTTGTAGGAAAATGCCGATTGAATTTGTTGTGCAACTGTTTCACCATGATGAGTATCCTTACCAACTCAAACTACCTGAAGTATTCTATGACGATGTCTACACTGGGAACAGGCATTTGTATTTGACAGGCATAAGAAGAAACCGAAAAAAGGTTGCAATAGTTAAAGTTAGAGAAGGAGTTGTTGAGATAAGAGGTAAAAGATAGTATGACTTTGTTCAGGAGAACATCGATGAGGATGTCAATGTATTGCACTTTATAGAAGAAGGGGACGATTTATTTTACGTAACATGATATGACGATGAGGGGATAGAAAGTGGAGGATATGAAGATGTAAATCAGCGATATTATAGATTTCAGACACGTGTAACACCTTACGAAGAAGTAGATCAGGTATATTATCGATTGTTTTGTATACACTTATTATAAACTCCATACATATAGTATATTATCTTATCAAGGTTGGTTGATGGTTTTACCCAAGCGTATCGTAAATGTATACACTTATTTGTTGTTTGAACCAAGCGTACCGTAAATGTATTAAGTAATATAGGAAGTATTTGAGTTGACACAAATAATTTTTACAGACTATTCCTGCTGCGTTTTTAGCTGGTTTGGGAAATGAGGATGATATAAGAATTAGTTGTGAAGGGAATGAATTTGATGTCCGTGTTAGCCGTCTTAATCCAAATGGTGATGGTGTTCTTCCGGAATATGTGTTGAACGGAGTTAACTGGAATGCTTTCTGTGATGCAAAGGATATAGAATTTGGTGATGTAGTGGTGTTCACTAAAATAAGGAATAATTTTCTAAATGTAATGGGATTCAACGTTGATGGAAGTAGTATCACAAACGTGCAATTCCTTGGTGCCACTCGTCTTAATAGCATTCAACCACAGATACCACATGAAGATAAGAGTAAGTTTAAGATATGTTGATAAATTATATATATATTTATCCACGTTAATCGATTGAATAATCCATTTATATTAGTATAATATTTAGTTATGAGTGTTAGAATAAATTTGATAGGTATTTGTTTTGAAGAGTATGTTGAGTAAGTGGTTTTAGTTGTAAAGTGGGAGTATCATATATTAGGATTTATGTTCACTATTTTAAAAAATTGATCAGCCAACTAATGTTGTATTTGCCGATGATGACATAATGTGATAATTAGTAAAAGGTTACTAAATTACGAAAAATGCATTTGCAGGTGATGATAAAATGCATCACATATGTCGCTGGCCAGTCCATCGCGATCATTTTGGGGACAATGCTGATGCCTTCTATAAGAGATATTCTTATATCGTCGTCATGAAAAGACTTGTACGTAGACTTTTTCTATAGTTATTGTTAAAATATGCTAATATATAAGAGCAATTAGTGTTATATGTTACTCTTCTTATATTGCAGACTGTACCTGCTGGTTTCTTAGTGCACCATCCAATGCACACGTATACTCATGCTTTGATGAAACACCAACACGTTGAATACATGATGGATGTGAAGATGGAGTTTCACAAAGAAGATCCACAAAGGACTAATCACATCAACATATTTGGTGAATGGAGGGAGTTTGCACATGATTGTCGATTTGCTTATGATAAAATGATAAGATTCAAGTTCATGTACCTCCTGTCAAATTTGGATGCTGACGCGCCGGATACGTTTCCAGTCTTTCATGTATGTTAGACATTGATCTTGTAATAGTTGGGATGTCTTTTGGATGGTCTTATGATAAGTACTTATGTTTGCTGCTTATTTAGGTTTGTTATGTATGGATATTTGCTTTTATGTGGTTTGTAAAGTCTGCTAATGTATTAGGATTAAGTTAATCAGTCTTTTGTAACCGTGCACTACTTGAACGTTTCTTAATAAGTTTGTATTTAGAAATGTGATGTTTTCCAGCAGTTAAATGTATGCATGTTAAAATGATGTTTGCTTTACGAAAATATGAATTTAAGATTCAATTATTGTTGATTATACTTTTATTATACCTTCCTCATGTTAGTAGTTTTATAAAAAGTATTTATTTTGTTCTATCAGATATAACATCTTAGTATTGTCCGATATGGGATAGTGCACGACTATTGTCATATATAAAATCAATTAGAATATTTCGAAGCATTATATGAAAGCAATGTCTATTGAACCAAGCAACTTTAATACGAATACATAATACAAAACTACTTATGATAAATAGATTTATCATATTCTTATTGAATACAAATAAAATACTTATTGATACTAATATTAAATTTTAGTATCACTTATTGACAACAACTCCATAATCAACATTCTCATCATCATGATCAATCACGTGATTGTGGAATAGACATTCTTTGTTCACACATACCCATTCCTTGTTATCATTCTCGACAAAAGCTTCGTCATCAAAATCATTTTTCAATACCAATGTGTCTTCGTTTTTAACATGGTACAAACAATATTTGTTTACACACATCCAGTTGTCATTTTCGTCATCAGAATCTTCAACATGAACAAAACTGCTTTTCACAAATGTATCAACATTTCCAAATGTTTGTAGTTTACTTTTTGGAGAGACATCCTGGAAGTAACATAAAAACACTTAAAACAAAATATGTGACTTGTTGATATTAATGATTAAAGTAAGGAAAATCATACCAATTCATCATCTGATGATATTAAAATGACGGGTGGATATTGAATCCAAAACTCCTTTGTTGTTTCTGCATCAACTTCTTGCTGCTTAGGTGATTTAGGTTCATTTTGATAATTTCTTACTGGTTCATTTTGATATTCTTCATCCTTGAAAGCCTAAAAATATACATAAATCTTGAAATAAATGTAGATAAACTTTATGATTATATGAATAACAAAAAAAAAAAAATACACTATACATCAACAAATAATTTTACCTTAGGTGATTTAGGTTGATTCATTGGTCCTGTTAAATGAGTTGCAACTTTTGGTTTATGAAATTGATTATGATGTTTATGGTATATATAGAGTGCCTGTAAGCAATGTATTTTAGGGTATGATATGATTTTTAAAATTGGTCAAATGTGGATTGGAGCATATAATCCAAAAGTTGAATGTTTGTTATTTTTATTTTAAGATGTGATTATGGCCAATTTAAGTTAAAAATTTGTTTTTAAAAATAATGAGATACGATGTTTTTAAAATTTGGATTTGAGCATATCATTCAAAAGTTGAATGGTTGTTATTTTTATGTTAACATGTGATTATTTCCAATTTAAGATAATAATCGGTTTTAAAAAAAATGAGATATGATGTTTCATTTTAAAATACACAATTGAAGATTAGGACTAATATTTGGTATTAGGAAAACACTAATGTTTTGGGCACAATTAATAACATAAAATGTCTGATATTGCACAACTTATAAACATTGGGCTTGAATATGTTTTGAAAATTTAATAAAACTTGTGATACTTGACTTAATTGGGCTTAATTTTCATATAAGTATGGTATAAATAGTGAAAAAATGAATTTAATTGGGTTTCATTTTGCAATAAGTTATGTATTTATTTTACAAATTGATTTCCGTTTAAGAACATTTTAACAAATTGTTTGCTAATAAGAGCTAAAATTATTTTTCATATTGCAATCGATTATGGAACAAAACAAAAAAATATTATTACTATATTATAGTATATGGTTTTCAATTTATTTTATATTAAAGCATTGCAGCATAAAATTAAATTAACAAAACATTGTGATAAGGAGAATTCCATAATCACAAAACTTGTCCAAGAGTTCTCATTCTTCGTCACTAACGTTGTGATAAACCATATACTCATTTCTTATCTTTTTTCCAGCCGCACGTAGTTGTTGGATCATTTCATCAGCCATCTTGACGCAATCCAACATGTTTTTCCAATCAGCATTAACAACATGCCTCTTCTTAATCTTATGTCAAACTCCATTCCAACAAACATACCTGTCTGTTAAAGTTATAAAAATATATGTTCATCATAAATATAAGAATCCCAAAATACATCTTTATAAATTTTGGTTTTATATAACACGATAAGTATATAATACCTTCAGGATCATGCTTAGAAGGGGTCGTTTTAACAGTAGGATTTTTGTTTGGTGGACCTTGAAACAGAAGTATATCTTCATATTTATCGTGTGGTTTTGTGATAGAAGAATTTGGTTTTGTGATATAAAAACCAAATCTCGAATTGCAGTACCAAAAAGTATATGAAAATTGTTTACTTGTTTTGAAATGTGGAAAAAAACTTACATCAAGATGAATATAAAGAGTAAGATTAGGCAACTGAAAATACATGAATTTATGTTTTAGATTAAAGTACCAAGAATTATTTTTAATGTACTCCCACACAATTAAATCCTTTTTACAATGTACAATAAAATAAATAAAATAAAACGGATTTAATAAATAAAATTAAATAAGACATAATATATTTCAACATCCAAGTTTTATTAAATCATAGCATGAAATTGTTTTTTGTGATACAATCACAAAACAAAACAAAAATTGTCTGAGAATCAACCAAAAGAGAATGAAAAACTGAAAACATAGTCTTTAAAGAAACATAAACCAAAGGAAAGAACAAAAAAGTACTATAATTTGGGATGTTGATATGTGTAGAAGAATGATCAATCATCCTCTTCATTGAGCACTTCCACCTCATCAGCATTCTTCAATTTCTTTGAACCTTTATCTTTCTGCATGACTCATCCAATCAACCATCATTTCGCTTTTCCAGAACTGCTACCTGAACCACCATCCTTATGCACTCCCTTTGTAACTTCTGGAGTTGTTTCAATGTTGAAAGGAATGTTATCAAGTGAATTTACTTTGTTTGTGGTAACAGCAGGTGTGATTGGTGTCTGGATTTCTCCTTCATTATCCTGATATGAACAAATGCAATAATGATTATACATCAAAAAAGTTGAATAAAGGAAACAAATAAATTATATTCATAATGTTTTATTTGCGTACCTCATTGATGAATCCATGCTTAAAGATTTTTATCATACTTTCATCAGATGAGACCATTTTGACTTGATAAACATGATTGTTGTTGTTTATATTATAGGACGAATATAAAAAGCGAAACAACAATTTCCTCCCAACTATGGGAGTCAATTCATCAGGAAATATATCATCAGCCTGCTCTCCATACTTAGCCTTGAGCTTATGACATGGGATATCAACCAGCTTAGTAATAATATCTTCATACAGCAAAAGAGATGCCGAGCCGGTGTCATCGATAACACGTACAATTACTTTTTATCTAAATTTCAACATATAATTGCAGGAATATAAGTATGTAAATTAAATCTCAATATGTACGTGAGTTATGGTAACAGTACAATAGCAAATAAAGGTTACCTTGGGCCAACATTAGTGATTTCTTTGTGTTGTTTGCAGTACCACACCTTAGTTTTAGGTTTCTTTTTTGACGATGATTCACCATGTTCTTCTGGATCTTTGGCAACACACCCACATTTCTTACAGGCGAGATACCACCAGCCATGTTCTCGGTGTACTTTGTGGATCTTTGCGTAGACAATGCACTCAAATTGCTGTAAAATGATCAAATTTATTTACATAAGGAAAAAATAAAAAAAACTTGACACTATGAAAAAATAATTTAAGCGGAAAAAAAATGATAATAAATAAACATACGTATTCAGATTCACGAATAGATCCAACCATTTTCCTAACAGCATTTTCAAAAAACTCATCTGCAGTGATTTCCTTTTTGGATGGAGAAAAAATATTCAACACAATATTTTTCTCGACGTATCCATCCATTTCTTGGTACCTATACAACATATTATAGTAATTCAATGTTATATGTTATTTTGTAAATATTAATTGAGTATATGAAGTACTTACATCTTTCTGAAAGTATTAATCTCTGGAATGTTATCATTTAGATAAAGCTTAGTTGCAAATGCCCCATTGCTTACAGACGGTTTACCTGCATTAGTATAAGAGAACAATTACTACATTATTTAGAAAAAACATAAATATAAACATCCATACTTTAGAGACTATAATCTTACCATTAAAGTATTTCACTTTTCCAATCTGAAGAATCATTACAACATTTTTCATTGCATTCAATTGTTGTGACAAACTGTTGAATCGATCAACCCAACCGTCAAAGAAACAGCAATCCAATGTCACCCCACTGTAGTATTTGTAACAAAATTAGTATATATAACTATATATATAAGAGTATAACTTAATATAAAAGAGTAAAAAAATTAATATTTCGTACTCAACATCTTCCAAGGTGACAATCCTTCTTGTTTTTTGAGCCCCATAACTTTCATAGGGGATTGGTTCAGATATGGATATGATTGTACCAATCACGTCTGCGCGTTCATATTTATATGTAAGTAAGAGATTATCAAAATTGATATATGTATGAGATTATGAATACTGGTGCAAGAAACTACTTATAAGGAAAGTCAACTAATCTACACATAAGAAAATTAAAAGTGTTTCAAAGAAAAAACAATTACCAACAATATCAGTCTCCTTGAAATGCCTTCGAGTAAAGTTTTGAAAGGGTTCAAATCGAAAGCCACGGGTATTCTGGTCAAAGGGAGCCACTCTTGTCACAGAGGTGTTCTTATAGAAGCCGATCTTGTAACGGTGACTGAGGAGTGGGAACTTGCCTCCGTTCTCTCCAACACCAAAGCTTCCCACTTTGTAGCAAGACCCTTCATCCAGAATAGCTTGAAACTTGTTCATATCTGACTTCTTAATAGAAGCTTGCATACGGTTACCCTGAAATACGACTTAAATTAGTTGTGCAAAAGATATGTTTAACTTTTAATAAACAGAGTATGTTAATAACCTGTTCATCTTGAAATAGTACTTCTAAACTCCATACTTCATTAGGCCTAGTGATAGGATGAGCCTTCCATACACGTACCACCCTCACCAAAATTTTGGCATCATCGAGCATAGGGTCTACGTCACACAATGCAGTAAAAGCTTGATCTCCCATCTTTTGCCTATAGATGATAAACCATTAGTGTTAAACCATATAGACATATTTGTAAGTAAAAACAAAGAGGAAAACAAACTTATATATGACAGATTAGGGGCAAGGCATTTCAAATACCTTTAGTTGATTTATTAAGAAGAAGTGATATGAGATGGATAAGAAGTTGATTAGGATGCACATAAATATATAGTGGTAGAAATTAGGTTAAATGCATAAAATGTCTGCATTCCAGTAAGGCAAAAATTCAAACTTTAAATTTTGTAGCAAGAAATCAGGATATAATTAAGCAAATCAGTTTATTTGTTATTCACATTTAAATCATATAAATGCTATAATTCTGTTTTGAAACATTTCCTCAATTATGAAAAAAAGTTTCAAACTTTCCTAAAACTTTGGAAGAATATCAATTATCAATTATTTAAAATAAAATGTCGTATTTATTTGAACTAACATGAATAAAAAACATAAATGTGATGGAAACAAAGGTAAAAAAGAGTTGCAAAAACAGGGACTATTCCATGAAACAATATTTTTTTTGAACAAATACGGATAAAATAAAACGAACAAATTAACATGTTTCATAAGCAAGTTAAACTAAACATAATATTTAGATGAAAATAGACTTAATTTAATGTGAAACTACTCCACTTGTAAGTTGAAATTTGGGATGAACATCATAATCATAAGCTGAATATATGGGGATGAACATCATAAACTAAATTAATCATAACAGGAAGCTATTGTGATGAATTGGCAGTTAGTCACATGTAAATAATCTTAATATGAATTAACGAAACATGAAATGATTTTTTTTTTATCAAATACATATTAAACAAAACGACCAAATTAACATGTTTCATAAGCAACTTAAACTAAACACAATATTTCATAAGCAACTTAAACGAAGCTATTGTATAGAATTGGCAATTATTCACATGTAAATCATCTTAATATGAATAAACGAAACATCAAATGATTTGAATCTACAATTTTAGAAATGAACATGTAAATTTAATTTTAGGGATAAACATACCAAATGATTTGAGACAACAATCCATCGCGTTAATACACATTGGAGGGTTCCCAGTATATCAATTGAACCATCTAGGTTATGGTTGTTCTCATAGCCGTATCTGTTAAATCATTGTAACAAAGAAGATAATGGATTGAAATCATATTTATAATAAAATCGATTGAAACAAATAAGATAATGGATACATACCAAATGATTTGAGCCAAGAATCCATCTCATTAATAAACATGGGAGGGTTCCCAGTATATCAAATAAACCGTTTAGGTTATATCCGTATATGTTAAATCATTCGATTGAGACAAATTAGATAATGGATACATATTAAGAATCCACCGTTATTTGTTCTTGGTGGTTAGGGTTTGTGTGAGATGAAAATTGGGAGGATTTCATTGTGTGTGTGTTTTTTGTTTTAGAAGCATAGAATGGAATGAGTGTGAGTTAGGGAATTCCGCCCAAATTGCCCCAAAAGTAATCAACGGCTATTAAAAATCAGGGGTTTCCACATGTCAATTGATTAAGAATTTTGGGGGAGAAATAGTAGGACAAACCTTGTATTATATAGGAGGTAGATATATCTGTTCACTAGGCTTTTTAAGCTCAGCCACATTTCTTTTCATGCGGCAGGTTTTAGGTTGAAAGCTGGGATTGAGTGAAGAGTGCATAGGAGCTTTTAGTGGACCACCCTGATGATTAGACACCCATTTGCTTCTGGATTAGATTTAGACTCATCTTCAGTTAGGGTGTGTTTGGTAAAAGTAGCAGTGAGCAGTAGTAGTGAGTAATGAGCGGTGAGCGGTGAGCAGTAGCCACAGCTCACAACCCACCGCTCGCAGCTTCTTAAAGAAACATTGAAAAAATGAGCATTCCTAAAAAATCCCAAAGCTCACCGCTCCTTTGCCAAACGAACAATAAAAATCAAAAAGCTCATTGCTCACCGCTCATCGCCCCAAAAAGCTCCGCGCCAAAGATAGCCTTAGACTTAGTTTGGATTTGTATTTGGTTTTGGAACTCTTTACGTTTGGAGTTAGTATTTCATTGTTATCTTAGAATACCTTTGTAATTATTATGTTTGTAAGTCTTCCACTTGCGTTTGTATGTTCTGATTGACACCATAATGCAGCATTTTGACCCTTGTCGGGTTGGGGTGTTACACCTCTTTGTTTTCAAATTTAACACCAATCACTTTAAGCTCCTCTTTGTAGCTCTTTATATCATCTCCATAAAACTTCATATCCACCAACGGGATATCAACAAGCACCGATCCATTCTGAAAAAGAAGTCCAAATGAAGAGTCTAGCATGAATGACTCTGAAGGCGGTCTGTACCCTTTCTGGAGAGCTGCACAAAGTGATCTGTAGCCTTTCTGGTAAGCTGCCAGTTTTTATGGATGTCAAAAACCTTTCTGGTAAGCTAATTCTTGAAGTCCTTATGTTGTATTAGGGGTGTTCAAAAAATCCGAGAAACCGAAGAACCGAGCCGAACCGCTCAATCCAAAACCGAAAAAACCCGAAACCGAAGAAACCGAAACCGAAAAAAAACAAAACCGAAAAAACCCGCTTATCACGGTTCGGTTTCGGTTTTTATTTTTTGATATACGTGGTTAACCGAACCGAACCGTGATTAATACATGAAGCTTTTTTTTAACTAAATATTCAAATAATTGTACAAGTATTAACTATATTATTGCCCTAATTTTATTGTATAACGCCTTTTTCGCTCCTAATGTGAACATTTCTAAACATTTATGTGTTAAAGTTGATAAATGTGATTGTAATGTATAAACGTCGAATAACTATTATTTTGTTAATTGATTATGTATAGATATTCAAATGCAATTATTCTAACGTGATAACTTTTATATGACTATTATCTATTAAATGTCATTTAATTTTACTAAAATAACATTTTACGTTCTAGAACATGTTATTGTTTAAAAGGTTAAACTCGATTAAATGTCTAAAATGGTTAACCGTGACCCGAACCACGGGTAACCGCTCATTTCGGGTACCCGCTTGTCCGGTTATCCACCTAGTACGGTTCGGTTTCGGATAGTAAAATTAATTACCCGCCCCGCGATGGATAATTTAAATCCTCCAACTAACCGAACCGCCCCGCCCCGCGAACACCCCTATGTTGTATAGCCACCGTAGAAGCAATAATGTGTTTGGTTTTGTTAGAGGGGAAGACAGAGTAGGAATTGCAGCATTTGGTGGATATAAACAAGGGACATCAGAAGCTCCAACATAATCTTGAAGAAACTTAAGCAGATCTTCACCAGATGTTTCAACACCAAAATAGCTCGCACAGTGGGCATAGTCTTCTCCCAGCTCAACGTAATTATGTTGTCTCCAAGGATTTGAACCTATCAGCTCCACCCATTTGCTTCCGTTAGCAGGTACTAGAACCCCACTTCTGCTTGTAGTTACTAGCCCGTAGTTATCCACAATCGGGTAGTCACGACAAAGACTTTCAACCTCGTCTTTCTGCAAGTACTTTTTCTTCAGGGAGTTGTGAAGAAAATGAGCATAAGTGATAGCTAGATTGCGGTCACTACTGATTAAAGAGCTAAGATACTTGGCATAATTATACACATTGACAAATTTAACATTGACTTCATCTTTTAACCACTTCTTTAGAGTTTGCTCCTTTGAACATAATCGTACAGCTTCTTGCGTGGCTTTTGGAAGAAAGAACTGACCATTTGAACCATGGAATTCCGTGTTGCAGTTAATCAGCCATGAGATGTGATCAGTGTAACAACCGACAAATTTCTTAAACTTGTTTTACAAGCCAAAACAATCATTTTGATTTTTCCTTAGTTTGTAAACCCCTTCGAAAACAAAACTAATAAGTTAAACTGAAATCCGGGACGGATTTCCAAATATGATGTATGTGCTGTAACCACCCGTAATGTTCCGAATATATTTTTATACGAGACTTTTCTTGTTTCTCATAAACGGATCTTTTCTGAACTTATTTGGTTCGAAAACGTGGAAGATTTCTCGCGAAACGTGAAATTCGTACACAACGCGTACTGGCACAACTGACTATTTGAATTGGTTATTTTATTATTCGTGAGAAATGAGGCGTATGAATAGTCATTTTTATTAGAAAAATTATTCTGAGAGCAATGGTGAAATTCCCGTGGCTTGAATCGATTGTTTGCTAGTCTAAATGAACCCCGAGCCTTAATTCATGAAAAATAGCAAAAATTACAACTATGGTCCCTGCAGTAAACTTTATTTCTCTTTCCCTAGACTTTTGTTAATGACATATTGGTCCCTAGAGTTTTTCTAAACCTAGACCTACCTATATAAACAAACATTATACCCTCATTAGGGTATTTCACTTCATTTTACAAATAAGTAGCCGACATCACTCACCTCTCTCCTCTCTCTCATTTCCGGCGACCTAATCCGGCCATCTGAGCCGTCACCGCCGTTCACCACCTCTCACCGCCACTACCACCTTAACCCTCTCAACCTCCTCTTCACTCCTAGGTGCTTCACGCGCCAAGAAACCCACTCCCATCAATTTTTTTTCGGTAACCCACAGTTTTTTCCGGCGAAAATTTCGGCGACCCAATTTGTTGCTGTAACGCGTATAGATCGAAGGTAGTTTTGGTTTGTTTGGTTCGAGTAACACCACAGCCGTCACCACGCCATGGCTATCACCACAGCCACCATAGCCGCCCCTTTTCCCTCTCATCTCCCCTCCCGTTCACCTAGTGGTATGGTAAAACCACTCGTGTTCTTTAGTTTATTAACCGATTTTATTTATCTTTGTTATGGTTTTCGTGGATTCAAAACAGACACAAATCGTTATTATTTATTTTTGTGGTTAAAAATGGATATAAAGATTGATTAAAACGTGTTTTGGAAAATTTATCGTGTAGTAAGAACTTAGTTAAGAAGTCGACTGTTTGATTCGGGTTTGTTCTCGGGTCGGGTCAGACCCAAATGGTCTCAGTTTGGATTCGGTTTGTTTGAACTTATTGTGATAAGTTGTAACCTGGTCTTACAAATAAGTTATCATGGCATATTCAGTTTGTGAGTCATGTTTGGCCTCGACTTGCATTTCCTTGGTTTAATCAGTGTTTATTCATGTAGTTTGGTGTTCTTGTGTTGGTTTTTGCGTGGTCTAACGAGAACCCGTAAAGGGTGTTCACTGTTTTGGCTTTGGTCTTGAGTTGAATATAGGATTATCAGTTTGGGGTTTGCTTGTTGTGTTAAATGACAGTGTCGTTGTTGTTGTTGTTTGGTTCTCGGTCTAAAGGTACACACACCCACGAGAGGGTGTGAGCTTGTTGGTCCAGTTCAGGGTTAAGACACCACGAAGGTGTTTGTTTGATGAGACAAGTCAAGGTGCGTTTGATTTATTTTGTTTATGGGTTAAGCCCATAACTAAAGGGTTTGGTTGATTAATTTTTGGTTCATTGGGCTAAAAGCCCAACAAATTTTAATAAGGGTGTGTATGTTTATAACATTGAAGGTATATTTGGTTACATGTTGATGTGTCAGATATAATTGACTAATTGGGCTGTTTATTTGTTTTGACAAGGTATACTTTAATAAGTTTTAGATATATATTTGGAATTGACTGTTATAGTTGGACATTGGACAAGTTATGGATCGTTATCGGACTTACGATATTAGATATTGGATTCATTGAACATTTTGAGACTTGAGACGGTATAATATATTAAACTCGAAAAGACTTTAATATATTAGACTCGGACCGGACACAAAATCTTCAATAAAACCAAAACTAATAATTACGCGAATGATAACGAAACATAAAATTTATAAAGTTTTGTAAATTCAAATTTGGTTAATTAAAGTCTTGACGACTTGAGGAAAAACTAATTTCATTAGTTAAACTTATTTTTATTATAAAACGTTTATGTTTTATACAAATTATTTGGGATATCGTGGTAAATGTCGAAATGTACAAACTGATTTATTTTATTTGAAGTGTTTGTTGGTCGTTAACTTCTAGAGTTGTCTTCCTTAGTTTGAGTTCTCGTCAGTATTCTCTTGAGTTTGTTGATGTCTCTTCTTTTTGCGTGAGTTGTACGTCGAGTCTATGTCTTCTTACCACACCACACGAAACGTTCATACTAAGCTTTTTGATAAGTTTTGAAAACTGAGTAATCCACGAAAACTACGACACATTGTCTTTTATAGACTTTATTATTTTTGCGCGACGTATTTTGAGATGATCGTATGCGTATTAGGTTGTGCCGATCCTCGACCATTGTGTACCGCCGTGCTTATACCTTCGTGTACCGTCGTACCGTATGTTATGAGACCGTTGTGATATGCTCTAGATGCCAGTTTTGTCAGTCGTGATTTTTGCATTGCTGTGGCTAAGGTGAGTTCATAGCCCCACTTTTACTTGCTTTAACTGCTTTATAAGTTACTTGGGGTGAGATACATGCTACCGTTTTGATTATGATCACAATTGTTTGGAAACTATATTTTGAACTGAAAACTATGTTTTCTACTATCTGAAACTGTATTTGAGCTGAAACAACATTTATACTTTTCTGGTACTGTGAGTGAAGCAGTAGCCACTTTGCGAACCACCTGATAAGCACTAAGTACCTTCCTTGCCAACAGCAAGTCCCTCGATCATGAACCATTAATCACCTGCGGGTGAGCGCGATTATAGTATATAGGCCTATAGGATTGACCATCCCATCCCTGTTGACCAGGTAGGCAACACGGGTGTGCTATATTTGAGTTAACTAGGTATTTGGCAAGATACCTGGCTTTGGGGGCAACTATTATGATTATGAAAATCCGCGATTACTGTCGACTTACGCCAGAGTTACTGGTGCCGGTTAACGCTTTGTGTGTCATGAGCTTAGTGCAGTGGTAATAACTTTCGGGCGTATAACAACGTAGCCCTCTTTCTTGGAAACTTGAAATATTGTGATCAACTGCTTTACTGTTAAACCTATGAATTCACTCAACCTTTGTGTTGACTTTTAGCATGTTTATCTCAGGTGTTAGATCTTTTCCGCTGCATATTTTACTTTTGGAGGAGCTTGGCGAAGGGCATGGCATGGTCATAGAAGACTCTAAAAATTGTTTGGAACCGCTTTAAATCCTTTTTAAACCTATATCTTCCGCACTATTTTTACATGATGTAATTCAAATATTTATTATTATGAATTTTCTTCTAAAACGGTTTAAGCAAAACCGTTCTTTGTACCTTGTGATTGTGACAACTATCGAATAACACCCCACAACTTGTATGCTTCCGCTGATCCGATTTCGGGGTGTTACAGATGGTATCAGAGCCACAGGTTATAGAGAACTGGTATTTTCAAAAACCCAGACTATAACCATTTTTACGAAAACTTAAATCCTATGACCGACACGTGCCTGCCTGCCAAGCCGATGCCTCGCTTGTAATTTTGTTGCATAGCATATTTGTTGAGATATTAAATGTTACATTCGATAAAATGTATGTCTTGCTATTTGATGGTTTATATTTCATCTCATTTTCACTGTTCACTGTAAGTATTTTCATATACTCACATCGATGCACCAAACCTGTCGCGGAGTTACGTTATTTCCTTGCGTAACCGCATTATTTGATTCCGAGTTTGAACAACTGTTATGGTTTTATAGCGATTCTAAAGTAAGGAACCTAGTACTAGTATAACTAAACTGAGTATCCCGAAATTCATTGATTCTCGGTTGAGAATAGACTGATCACCTATAATCAACCAAGGATAGTGGGGACATGGCCTGATCACCTATGTCTCAGAAATGAATTTTGCGATACTGGGAGTAGTTATAACAGGATTATGTTTCGGGTTGACTTCCTATCTTTGATTTTGGAAATGGTAAAGATTTTGCATATGTGCACAAACACCGAATATCAACAAGCTTTACCCACACACGACACACTGGCATCACAACACCTCATAAACTGAAATACTTCTGGCACCGCTATATCTCTCCGCTTATATGGAATAATTGTTCATCGCCGTCTGATTACGTTCGCACTGGGTCAGGTGAGACCCGATTGGTCGCCGTTTCGAATTCAAACCGTTTATTTTAACTCGTCCGATATCATAATAAGCACATTTTGAGTTTATTACTTGGTTTTGGCTTTATTTTAATTTGGATTGCGTGAGTTCTTGATTTTTGGATATCATTGTGGATTTGATTTTGTTTCTTCAGCCTTGTTTGTTTCTGGTTATGTTACAATCATCGCTACCCCAAAACCTTGCAATCAATGGATAAACCGAGTTAGATCACTGGTTGTCCAAGAATGACACTTCCATAGCACTTGTAGGATGAACCTCTTGATGGAAGTAAACAACGAAGTAAACTTTGGAAACCTAGGAAACTGACAGTAGGACGATTTGTAGCTCAACAGAAGCTCTAGAAACTTGTGTAGCAACCCGAGCCTCTACTTTTGGAAAAGATGCATAACTTTTCACTTATCCCTCGAGGATACTAGTAGTCTACCTTAATACCCCTTTATGAAACAATGAACTGCGATAGGCATTTTACAAAAGGTATATATAAGTTGGAACGACATTTTGGAAAGCGTTATTTCAGAAAAGACTATTTTAGATACGATATTATGGGGACGCTATTTTTACAAACGCCATTCTGACATATCATTCCGAGTATTATTCTGGACGGTCAACCCTAGTTACACTACCTTAAAGACGTGACCTATTGATATGATGTTTTAGGAACTGTCTTGGATACACTACTGGTATACGATTTTGAGAACTGTTTTGGATACATTAGGTGGAACACAACAGTTTGAGAAGTGTTATTTTGGAAATGTCATTTTAGAAGCACTACTCAGGAATACTATTCGAAAGCCCTTTCTGGAAGACATTGTCACTCTAGTATTTCTTTAGACCTTTCGATCACATATCACGTTTTCCCCTGCCCCTCAACTTGTAAGAAAGCTCGAGAACACCGCAATATAAGCCAATGAGTCGGGCGACATCGTTAGCTGCATTAGGAAGCAACCTATCAGTTGAAATGGACACCTTAATAGTTTATTTGAACGAATTGGATATTGAAGATTGTAAAGGAATAATAGCGCTCATGAGGAAACAGTAACCCTAAGTGGTAAGTAAGATTGCCTGTAGTAACCATGATAAAGCGGTTCGCCCTATTATTCGTATTTTGGAATTAATACTGGTTTAGATAACCCGAAGTATGTTATTTAAGATTTTCACACCATGGATCATAAACCATTTACCCTGAACGACCATTGACCATTTCACACCATTACACTTTGACCGTGGGCCCATAACCCGCAAGTCGTCGACAATAGCACTGTTAGCACCCGTTATCCTTTTGCACACCTCAAACATGTTTTACCTTTCAAACACTTTCGTTTTAATAATCATCACTAAGGGGGGGCATGTTAGCCACGATAAGAATAATTTCAAAACGGTACTTTAACTCCGTATATACTTATCTCACTCTCACTTACATTCGTAACTTACCGCATTTTTACTCTCATATCTCTACTCACCTCATTTTGGTCAGTTACACACTTAAACAATACAGTTTTATTTAAACTTTTACGGACCATCATATTTCAATTACGCTCTATATTTTCACTATTATTTAGTCAAAGTGTCAAATACGACTAAGCTATTACTATCTACTACAACGTACTTATCATCACATTATTTCACTTTTTAATTCGTTATCTTAGCAATTATCTATTAAAACTTTCATATAAGTAACCAACCCACTTATTGCACCATTTCACTTTCCATTATTATTACCACTATGCACACATTCACACAAATCATTTTCAACTATCTTACCAACCCTTTTGCGGTCATTTTACAAAATATTTTACTACTGCCTTGTAAACCATTTTACTCCTCTGCGAGCTAAATTAGCCACTGTTTTACTTGAAAACAACAAAGCTGTGTTACTATTATCTTACAAATTATTTCGCCATTACTTTCCAAAAAAAAAAAAAAAAAAAAAAAAAAAAAAAAATTATTTTACTGTCACCCGACGAACCGTTTTGCTGCTAAATCACAAAGTAAACTACGGCTTTGCTGACATTTTACAAATAACAAATAATTTTCTCAATAACCTGTGCATTGTCGTACAAATCATCTCATAAGTTATTTTATAACCCGATCTTTATCCTAATATTTCACAACCTTAACCATGATTTCGGTTATCATTTCATAAATAATAAGTCGTTCCCTATCACTCTATAAGCTATTTTACAAACTAATTTATAAAGTATTTTACAACCACTGAGTGAACCAGTTACCTCTATGAAAAGTGTTTTCATCCTATTACTGCATAAACCGAATAACCAACATTTCATTTTGAAAATAGATCAAAACCTTAGAAGTGGACCCCACACTTTCGCCTGCGACTATAGATAATAACCTACCAAGCTTTGATATTGTTTTATCACTGAATAAGTCGCCACATTCGTTCCCTGCAATTAGTTTCCCTCACTAGTATCACTTGCATTGAACTAGATTGTCAATATACCATTACTCCCAAGACATTTTACTCTCTAGGAGTTCTAGACGACACAGAATCGAAACCCATTCTTTTATGTAAACCGCTTCATTGCAAAACTCTGACTTCCCTGTAGTGACGCAACTTCTGCACCGGGATGCCGAAACATCTTAGTTTATTTAACAACCATTGATACCCGACCGCACCTTGAAAATAAGGACTTTTCTCAACATAGTATCGAGCTGATTCAGACCTCTCAAGTCACTAACACAACCGTTTAAGTAAAGATACCCCTTAGCACAAAGTTATTTCTTTTAGGCCACCAGTGCAACAAATTCGGCCAGGGCACCTTTTAGTATCATTTAACAAGTTGGAATACTTGCACCTTAGAGTGTCGCCTGATATTAAACATTGAACCCCGCTCAACGTTGGCAACTAGATCTTTCCTTGGATATTTGGAACCACAGATTGACGTACATGTTCAATTATCCTTCCTCTCTGATATTCTTACTTTTAAGGATTTTTATTAAAATGCTTTTAGATCAACCTTGGGGACCGTAATTACATTTTTCTAAAACGCATATTTTGAGGATTAAGTTCTTCTGGTCAACCCTTATCAACTTTGCTGCGAAATGTCAAACGCAAAATCTTACGAAAATTTCTTACCCATACCAGGTTTGAAAACCCGATTTTTTTTTTTACAAAGTTTGTAAAATCTCTTGAAACTGTGTTATCTTACGCAGCTGAAAATTCCTGACAAAGAAAAGTTTAATGCCTGGAAAAATTATTTTGGTCAAAACCGTGTAAATACTTACCCAAATAAGATTTTCAAACAAAACGCCATAGGTAGGATTCAAACACCCTACACCTTGCTCAACCTACAAACGTCCAACCACTAGACCAACAGCCCTTTTTGTGTCACTAGAATATAAACCCTACATTGGAATTGGAATCTGAGGATTTGAGAAGAAACAACGCTGGTAAAATTTTGAGACCCGTATAATTAAGATTTGAACTGTTTCCCTCTATTAACCTTACTCCGAAAATCATTGTACCCCACCAAAGAACTAGAAGGAGACAACTTATGGCAGACCACTTAAGTACCTTTCCACATTCAAGGATAACCCCTTAGAACAGTCCGGAGAGGCCTGAACATGTTACTAGTGCCACCACCTTTCCACCAACACCATTCCGCCAGGTAACCAGAACCAAATCGCGAGGACGCGATTCCTTTTTAGGAGTACGTGATGTAACAACCGACAAATTTCTTAAACTTGTTTTACAAGCCAAAACAATCATTTTGATTTTTCCTTAGTTTGTAAACCCCTTCGAAAACAAAACTAATAAGTTAAACTGAAATCCGGGACGGATTTCCAAATATGATGTATGTGCTGTAACCACCCGTAATGTTCCGAATATATTTTTATACGAGACTTTTCTTGTTTCTCATAAACGGATCTTTTCTGAACTTATTTGGTTCGAAAACGTGGAAGATTTCTCGCGAAACGTGAAATTCGTACACAACGCGTACTGGCACAACTGACTATTTGAATTGGTTATTTTATTATTCGTGAGAAATGAGGCGTATGAATAGTCATTTTTATTAGAAAAATTATTCTGAGAGCAATGGTGAAATTCCCGTGGCTTGAATCGATTGTTTGCTAGTCTAAATGAACCCCGAGCCTTAATTCATGAAAAATAGCAAAAATTACAACTATGGTCCCTGCAGTAAACTTTATTTCTCTTTCCCTAGACTTTTGTTAATGACATATTGGTCCCTAGAGTTTTTCTAAACCTAGACCTACCTATATAAACAAACATTATACCCTCATTAGGGTATTTCACTTCATTTTACAAATAAGTAGCCGACATCACTCACTCTCTCCTCTCTCCTCTCTCTCATTTCCGGCGACCTAATCCGGCCATCTGAGCCGTCACCGCCGTTCACCACCTCTCACCGCCACTACCACCTTAACCCTCTCAACCTCCTCTTCACTCCTAGGTGCTTCACGCGCCAAGAAACCCACTCCCATCAATTTTTTTTTCGGTAACCCACAGTTTTTCCGGCGAAAATTCCGGCGACCCAATTTGTTGCTGTAACGCGTATAGATCGAAGGTAGTTTTGGTTTGTTTGGTTCGAGTAACACCACAGCCGTCACCACGCCATGGCTGTCACCACAGCCACCATAGCCGCCCCTTTTCCCTCTCATCTCCCCTCCCGTTCACCTAGTGGTATGGTAAAACCACTCGTGTTCTTTAGTTTATTAACCGATTTTATTTATCTTTGTTATGGTTTTCGTGGATTCAAAACAGACACAAATCGTTATTATTTATTTTTGTGGTTAAAAATGGATATAAAGATTGATTAAAACGTGTTTTGGAAAATTTATCGTGTAGTAAGAACTTAGTTAAGAAGTCGACTGTTTGATTCGGGTTTGTTCTCGGGTCGGGTCAGACCCGATGGTCTCAGTTTGGATTCGGTTTGTTTGAACTTATTGTGATAAGTTGTAACCTGGTCTTACAAATAAGTTATCATGGCATATTCGGTTTGTGAGTCATGTTTGGCCTCGACTTGCATTTCCTTGGTTTAATCAGTGTTTATTCATGTAGTTTGGTGTTCTTGTGTTGGTTTTTGCGTGGTCTAACGAGAACCCGTAAAGGGTGTTCACTGTTTTGGCTTTGGTCTTGAGTTGAATATAGGATTATCAGTTTGGGGTTTGCTTGTTGTGTTAAATGACAGTGTCGTTGTTGTTGTTGTTTGGTTCTCGGTCTAAAGGTACACACACCCACGAGAGGGTGTGAGCTTGTTGGTCCAGTTCAGGGTTAAGACACCACGAAGGTGTTTGTTTGATGAGACAAGTCAAGGTGCGTTTGATTTATTTTGTTTATGGGTTAAGCCCATAACTAAAGGGTTTGGTTGATTAATTTTTGGTTCATTGGGCTAAAAGCCCAACAAATTTTAATAAGGGTGTGTATGTTTATAACATTGAAGGTATATTTGGTTACATGTTGATGTGTCAGATATAATTGACTAATTGGGCTGTTTATTTGTTTTGACAAGGTATACTTTAATAAGTTTTAGATATATATTTGGAATTGACTGTTATAGTTGGACATTGGACAAGTTATGGATCATTATCGGACTTACGATATTAGATATTGGAGTCATTGAACATTTTGAGACTTAAGACGGTATAATATATTAAATTTGAAAAGACTTTAATATATTAGACTCGGACCGGACACAAAATCTTCAATAAAATCAAAACTAATAATTACGCGAATGATAACGAAACATAAAATTTATAAAGTTTTGTAAATTCAAATTTGGTTAATTAAAGTCTTGACGACTTGAGGAAAAACTAATTTCATTAGTTAAACTTATTTTTATTATAAAACGTTTATGTTTTATACAAATTATTTGGGATATCGTGGTAAATACCGAAACGTACAAACAGATTTATTTTATTTGAGGTGTTTGTTAGTCGTAAACTTCTAGAGTTGTCTTCCTTGGTTTGAGTTCTCGTCAGTATTCTCTTGAGTTTGTTGATGTCTTTTCTTTTTGGCGTGAGTTGTACGTCGAGTCTATGTCTTCTTACCACACCACACGAAACGTTCATACTAAGCTTTTTGATAAGTTTTGAAAACTGAGTAATCCACGAAAACTACGACACATTGTCTTTTATAGACTTTATTATTTTTGCGCGACGTATTTTGAGATGATCGTATGCGTATTAGGTTGTGCCGATCCTCGACCGTTGCGTACCGCCGTGCTTATACCTTCGTGTACCGTCGTACCGTATGTTATGAGACCGTTGTGATATGCTCTAGATGCCAGTTTTGTCAGTCGTGATCTTTGCATTGCTGTGGCTAAGGTGAGTTCATAGCCCCACTTTTACTTGCTTTAACTGCTTTATAAGTTACTTGGGGTGAGATACATGCTACCGTTTTGATTATGATCACAATTGTTTGGAAACTATATTTTGAACTGAAAACTATGTTTTCTACTATCTGAAACTGTATTTGAGCTGAAACAACATTTATACTTTTCTGGTACTGTGAGTGAAGCAGTAGCCACTTTGCGAACCACCTGATAAGCACTAAGTACCTTCCTTGCCAACAGCAAGTCCCTCGATCATGAACCATTAATCACCTGCGGGTGAGCGCGATTATAGTATATAGGCCTATAGGATTGACCATCCCATCCCTGTTGACCAGGTAGGCAACACGGGTGTGCTATATTTGAGTTAACTAGGTATTTGGCAAGATACCTGGCTTTGGGGGCAACTATTATGATTATGAAAATCCGCGGTTACTGTCGACTTACGCCAGAGTTACTGGTGCCGGTTAACGCTTTGTGTGTCATGAGCTTAGTGCAGTGGTAATAACTTTCGGGCGTATAACAACGTAGCCCTCTTTCTTGGAAACTTGAAATATTGTGATCAACTGCTTTACTGTTAAACCTATGAATTCACTCAACCTTTGTGTTGACTTTTAGCATGTTTATCTCAGGTGTTAGATCTTTTCCGCTGCATATTTTACTTTTGGAGGAGCTTGGCGAAGGGCATGGCATGGTCATAGAAGACTCTAAAAATTGTTTGGAACCGCTTTAAATCCTTTTTAAACCTATATCTTCCGCACTATTTTTACATGATGTAATTCAAATATTTATTATTATGAATTTTCTTCTAAAACGGTTTAAGCAAAACCGTTCTTTGTACCTTGTGATTGTGACAACTATCGAATAACACCCCACAACTTGTATGCTTCCGCTGATCCGATTTCGGGGTGTTACAATCAGAACCCACAGCAAGCAGCTTGTTTGCACATGCACTGATTTTGAATAGAGCCACCTTGCTATCAAGTCCAACATACTTCATAAGTGGGATGTTCTTGATATTGCTGTTGTGAAACGAGGAGCTCCACTGTTCTGCTATGAATACAAGAAGCTGAATATACAAATCCTCTGAGACGCCCATTACAAGATTAGAATTGGCTCTGCATTTTGCATACCATTCATTCTCAACATATCCGATATCAAGAAATTCCAGTATGGAACTGTACTTCGCTTTATCGAATGAAGAGGCGAGAAGATACGCTTCATGTGATGATATATTTGTGAAACTCACGCCTTCGGTTCTTGACTTGTTCAAAATGCTCCAAAATGCAGGCTTCAGCCTATAAACTTCAGAAGGTTTGCGGAACAACTTTTGCACTGTGTATGATTCACACGGAACAATAGCTTCGTTCATCACTTTAGCTTTAATTCCATCCCGAACATGGTTCAGTTTTGGATGAGAAGACTCATTGATAGGTAAGAACCTAAACATATTAGAGAGACAGGAAACAGGAGCACTTTGTGTTGTCTTTATCAGTGATGTAAATGCATTCATAAATGCAACCGGAACACAATCAAGAATACCCTGGTTCCATTTGTTATCCCACAGAATATTTTCCCTTGATGAAGCCAACAAAAAATCCGCCTGGATAACAAACGGAAAATTTGTTACCGTCTCAGTTGGTAAAAACAAATAGATGCCAGGCATGCTTGCACCTCTATTGAGTCTTCTTCCAACTGGAAAAGCCAATGTAATCACCCATTCCTCAACTTCCGATCTAACATCAACCTTATTTTCATGCTTCACGGGAAACCTTTGTTTCCACATGTGGTAGCCACATTCTGTGTCAACGTCATTGCCAGAAAGATCAGCCGCATCCATGCTCTTCAAAGTAACAAAGTTTTTCTCACTAGAGATGGATATCACGCTCACAGTGTTGAGCCTAGGATCCTCATTGTCTTCTCTGACTGAAAGCCGTTTTATTTTAGAAAGAAATAGGAGAACTTCAGGGTGGACACTTGAAAGCTGGTCTTTAACTGGTTTGACCTTTTCTGGTTTTAGAGGCAACACGAGAGTTGTGGTTGGTAGAGAGGTAGCTGAACCATATACACTTTGAATGGCGGATAGAGTTGGATCATTTTCGACCCATTCAGGAACAATGTATCCAACATTGCAGTGTTGACATGGTTTTTCGTTGAATTTGATCTGATAACCGTTACTAAATATGTACGGCTGAGCTGTTATCAGAAACACACTTGAACCCAATACCTGATTACATAGTAAATAACGTATCAGAAGCAAAACAGAGCTAGAAAGATGTACAAAACAAGAGATCATCAAATAAAAGTAGGCTATTCCATTTTAGCTCACTTAAAACGTAATACGACTAACTGGGCTAAAAAACAGTAGTAAACACATACTCATACATTGAAGTATATAACAACACGTACTTTTTCTTTTCTTTGTTTTCACCTTTACTTTCATCTGGTTTAAAATCGTCTCATTGTTAATCTAAATGAATAATCCATGTCAAAGCCAGTAGCAGGCCACCAACGTTTAAAAGGAAGCAAACTGAGACTACTATTTTATTAATATACATCCAGCAAAGTCGATAGAATTTAAGATAAATGATTAGATCCTTCATACATATAATGCAACATGTGACCCACTCACCCAATTATGTATAATTTAACTGCCCTTTAAAAGTCAAAACCTTGTATAACTGGTATAAATGTTTGATCGCATTTTAATTGGTTCTTTTAGCCTTTAACCATTAATTTTTTTTTTTCATATACAGAGTATATAATACATGAAAAATGTTGGAATATTTACTATTTAGTTCCTTAAACTACTGTGGAAACTGCTAAATATAGTCATAGTTCAGAATATAAGATATCAGATGATAGTTACCGTATATAAAAGAGTATCTTTTGGCTAGTTTTAAAATGGATTTTTTCTTCTAGAAAGAGTATATCACAAAAGTTGCATATTCAATTAGTATAACACTAGAATTTTGTTCAATTTAAATGAATAATAACACTAAAATACTACCATTAGATAAACTGAAAATGAGAAGTATATACTACCACTAGACATATCAAAGAATTTCCCAACACATAATCCCAAAAATAAACTGAAAATGAGAAGTATATACCTTTTTCCCCAATATAACCACGCTTACGAAGACCTTTCTTAGTCGAACGCCCCACACTACAAACTGATTCAATGTTCTTCCTGGAAAACCCTTTCTCATTGTTGAAAACTAGCAATGTGGCAGGAGCTCCTGTGTTTGTGATGTCTTTCGACGTAATCACAAACTCCAGTGACGGATCTACCCCTTCTGGATACTCATTATCTTCAGCATTATGTATAACAATTATCGATTAAATAACTTTACAGAGTACAAAATATAATCTGGCTTTTTATACTCGTTCAAATGAAATGAAATAAATAAAGTCAATAATTAAACTAAAATCACTAGCCTAAAAGTTGAAGTCCAGATCATGATGGTGTAGTACATGAACCACTAACAAACCCACAACTAAAGGCTATCTTCACATGCTTTTTCACTAAAACTAGACAAGAGTTGTGTAACACCCCAAAATACAGCAGCGGAACGATAGTGTCAATGAGGTGTTACTTCATAATATAGAAAAAGGTATAGAAAACGACCTCTAAATGAGAAGTTTTGAAATGTTACCATTCGAATTATTTAAATCAGAGTTAATACAAGAGGTTCCAAGTAAATGATTACATAAACGTTTTCAAGATGTATCGAATGGTAAAGGGTAAAGGTATAAGACTCCAAAGTATGCAAATGAGTCTAAGATCCATGCATCCACTATCGCCTTATTAACCTGAGATAAACATGCTAAAAAGTGTCAACCAAAGGTTGGTGAGTTCATAGAGTTTAGTTTAATTGTAAAGCATTTGAATAAATTTTCCACAGCAAAGGCATTGTAAATCCACTCAGTCCCAAGTCCCGCCCATACAAGACTTACAACCTGTGTGTTTATAACCCACTACTAAAGTATGAGTATGACATATGTGTATACAATATATATAAGCCCTTAATGTAATGAATAGCAGCAAATTGAACCTCCCGACGGTGTATATATGAATCATGAGAATACCGGATTATATTCACCCAAGGTCAAGAATTGAGGGACACAAGGGTGGGGGCGTCAGCCCGATAGTTACTATCAATACCTCTCTAACGGCTCCTATCCAGGAGTTAAACAGTTGCTAAGAATAATGTGTATAAGAAAAAGTTTAACCCATTAAGGCATATACCCCCTACCCCACCTTTTACCAACCCCCAACCACCACCCCCACCCCCCAAACCCTAAACACCAAACGTAAACATCACTGAACATGTAAAAGCGCGATATTTATGTTACTTAACTATAAAAAATATATATATATATGCGTTAAGTAACCCTGAAAATATTGAAAGTAATCAAAATTTTAAGGGGGTGTTTGTTTAAGCTTATATATATGGGCTTATGAGCTTATTTGTTTTTCGGCTTATATATCATAAGCCTCGATTTTCCAGCTTATTTGGAGACTTGCGGGCTTATATATCATAAGCCTCATTTTTTCGGCTTATTTGGAGACTTGTGGGCTCAATTTTCCAGCTTATTTGGAGACTTGTGGAGCCTACAAGTCTCCAAATAAGCCGGAAAAATGAGGCTTATGAAATATAAGCCGAAATCAAATAAGCTCATAAGGCCATATGTAAGCTTAAACAAACACCCCCTAAGTTTAGTAACCTAAATGAATAAAATAAAAGTTCTTTACCTTGCGTGCACTTTTAAAAAGTTTAGTGACAATAAACAAACTATAACAAAAATATATATATACCTGAATCAACTCCATAAGGAAATGCACGTCTTTAGCATAAAGTTCAGCAGAAAGATTCTTAACCGCTTGATGAAGATCCTCCGTTAACGGATTCGGTTCTCCGCCTATCGAGAATTTCGTCCGTCGTATCTCCTCCACATGCTCCTTCGCAACCGCCGTAGTTGCCATTACAATGCGATGTCGTTTTAGTTTCTGAGCATGAAAATAGTAGTAGTTGTTGTAACTGATGATTCTGATTCTTTTTGTAATCTTTTTTTTAATAGTACATTTCTTTAAGGCGATTTTTTCGTGAGTGTTGGTTTTGATCCTTGTGAAATATGTTGTTTTCCTTTGGCAACGGAAATATTTTTATTAGGGTCGGGTATTGGCGTTTCATCACGCGTGAGGTGATGATGTGAAGTATCACGCGTGAAGGTGGGTTGGGTGGGGTTGTGTGGGTATTGATGTTGGAGAAATTGGGTTTTTAGATGTAAAGATAAAATCATAAAAATGTGTAGTTTCAGGTAGAATAAAAGGTGTTTGGATTAATATGATAATACTTAACGGATCATAAAACTAACCCAAATTGATAAATTGGAAAAGTATCCGACTTTCAATCATGAAAAAGTTGAAAATTTACCAAAAGTTAAAATGCATTTTTGAATCATTTATCAAATTGTTTAAATATCGAAAAAGAGAATTACTGTAATTATTATTGTCATATCAAAAGTTAATACATTGTTATTTTACTGGGGTACCCTTTAAAAAAAAGTTAATACATTGTTACAAAATTAAGCAAATGGCTATGGATCTAAAATAATCTGTAAATTGAAATTAAAAAAATGATGAGTGCAATTTATTGTGCAGACAGTCAAACACACACAGATGTTGCGACAAACAAATATAGGGTGTGGAGAGTGTATTTTGTATAACTATTAAGGTTGAAAGTTCCTATTGTAACCTTTAGAGTCCGTTTGGTTTTCAAAAAGGTTTGGAATAGGATTTAGATTCGAAATTGGTGTAGATTTGAAAATAGTGAAAGAACAAAAAATAATTATTAACAAAATATTTTATAAGTAAAATTTTAGTTATATGAAAATAAATTATAATCTATCTATCTATCTATCTATCTATATCTATATATTCTAATATACAGCAGTTGAAAAAGACCATGAATACCCCTCTCAAAAAGGAATACTAAAATTCTAGAGTGTCTACTTTTGTCATTTTACTTAATAAATTTTAAATCAACACTAATTAAGGAATGTGGAGAAGATTATGTGGGAAGCCACCTTATTTTCGGCCCACCCCAATAGTAACCCATCCATTCCCCTCAACCAATCCATTCCCCGTCATAATTCACCAACCAAATTGCAGAGCCACCAACGCACCCTAACTCACAAAAACACACCTCACAATCATCATCAGAAAAACCATAACTTGGTTAAACGATTAACATATAATATTAACATACCTCTTGAGGTAATTTCTTTCAGTTTTCCATCTAAATAATATTAACATATAATATTTGTGCTAAATATCATGATGAATCTATATTAAATAATCTCAGTCACCCAATAGTTATTCGGAAATCTTTACTCTTTTTTTTTGCAGGGATGATATAAAAAGGTATGAATATAGTTTCTGGTAATTTATGTTACTCATTAAATTGTTTTTATAATTGATTTGCGATGAATTTATGTATTTGATCCATAACAAATTGATGATCGGATTATGCACACTATGTGTTTATAAAATGTGTGTGAAACTCATTGTATTATTATCAATTGCATATACTATCAATTGCATTAGTATATCATCAACATGTTTTATTTTAATTGTCCAAAATTGCACGGTTCTGTAGATTGTTCATTGTAAGACAACCATATAATTTGCCCGGTATAGTCAGGCTTTTTATTAAAGTATTAAGTATATTGCCAGAATGATACCAGCTATATTAGAAGTTTTTATTACATAAGAAATAAGCTAATACATCACTACTAGAAAATATAACTTTTTTTGTATGTTATTAAGGCTGATTATGCAGATTTTCGTATCTTTATCTTGCTGATATGATAACAATTTTCATATGAAAAGAACAGATCATACATTTTGTTTTTCGTATCTTTATCTTGCTGATACGATACATTTTGTTACAGGTTCAGTTTACATGTGAAGCAACTCCCAAAAGCTTTGATGCAAATAGGGGCCGGTACTATAAAGTTTGCAATTAATGCCGCAATAGACTACAACCAGTTGAAATAACCTTTGTGTGCGAAGATTGTGGGCCGGTAACACAATCTGAATGATATGGATTGATTGTTGGTAGTTTATGTTGTTAGGTGTTTTTTTATTATCAAGGTGACTGTAACACCCCCAAATTTCGTGACTTGCAGCGGAATAAGTCATTCAGGGGCACGACTGGTCATAGCACCAAAGTTGTAGTTATATTGAACGACCTAAAGTGTCTTTTAGAAAATACATCATTTGATTATTTAAAAACATTCAGAGTTATAAAGCTAGGTCCCAAAAGGTGAAACAAGTTTTCAGAAAACAAGTTCATACAATTCAAACGATGGATAAGTGCATAAAATATAAAGTGAGACGCGTCGACTCCGCGACTCCATGATGTCCATATGCAAGCCAACATGCGATACCTTAATTACCTGAAAATACATTGCTAAAAATGGTCAACAAAAATGTTGGTGAGATCATAGGTTTATGTAAATGAATGATTGTACGGAAACCACAAGTATAAAGTGTATGACAAATCCATGCCACATAAAAATGATACATTAGCTCTAAGCTCATGACCCCGAAGCTAGACTGAATGAAATGCCCCAACCGAGTGTTTGCCAATCACTCTAATATGACAGAAATGAAATGCGTTCGTTTGACCAGTTGGTGCTACCAACCCGAACGGAGGAGTCACCCTCAATAGATCTATCCACTCACTCTCGCTTACTAACAATTAACGGTTCATGATAATATAAGGGGACTTTAATCTGGGCAATGATGTAACCTAAGCAATGTAATGAGTTTGCATACTTTGGTCCGCATATAAAAATGGTGCAATGTATTCTCCCCCGAGAGTTTAGAAATCAATAAACAATTTAAAATGGGGCTATGAAAACTCACCTGATGTGATATAGCAACAATGATCACAATGGATATGATGAGATGAGGCTCGGTTCCTAACCGCGACCTATCATGAATGATATGATCTAAGGTAAGCAAATGAAATGTTGTTACTCATGCAAACACGTATGTTATCGATACCACTCGAAAGTTTTGAAAACAATGTTTATCGTCGAAAAATACATTTTGACGTCTTGTTAAGTTATAAACCACATTTCGCGTAAATATGTTAAAACTACACTCCATGATCCTTGTTCGGTGTTCTATTGGCAAATATAATGTTTTCGTCACAAAACAATACTTTTCATAACTTGTGAAATTATATCCAAAACGGCCTCGCAAAACTAGTCGCGAATTAGTGCACGTTAAGTGTTTGTGAATGAATTTGGCGTCCTTGAAAATAAAACATTGTTACAAGTTTTTCGTGTCGTGTTATTGGACTTTTGATCATACGCGTCTTGAATAGATAGAAAACCGGCTATCAATGTAATGACTTGTAAAAATGTTAACTTATATACTTAGAAAAATACATTCTATTAGGGCTGTCAAAATAGAATAGAGTTCGTCGGCTTTGAACGTGTATATCTCGGTCGTTATAAGCTCGTTTTCTACGTTCTTTATATCCACGGATTCGTCATAACATGAACTAACATAATATCAGTAGTTCGGCTCTCCTAGCTCACGTCTAACGCCTCGTTTGGTCCTTTAAAGTTCGGCTAACAGCACGCTTATTTTCAGAAAATTAGTTTTCGTCGCCTAACTTCGAAAAATCATATCTCCTTCGTTATAAGTCGGTTTTTAGTGATTCTTGCGGCCACGGTTTTGTTTTTGAAAGAAATTTCTGAATATGAAGGCCAAAATATACCAAAAATTACTTAGTTTTCCAGTTTACACGGTTTTGGACAGTAGGTATATATATGTTTTAAAAACTCATTTCTATGGTTCTAATCTTGATCATACCACCTCAAATCAACTCCACAAGTTCGCAAATCCTACCATACACCTTCTTAGGGTGTCATGGGGTCCTAACATCACCAACCTTGGTGGATCTCATGTGATTATTAGTGAAACCTATAGATCTAGTGTTTGTGATAGTTTATAAACAAAATGGTATCAAAACATAAGTAACTTGCAAAAGTAACTAGTATAACTTGAAAATACATGATCATATGAAGTAAATGAAAGTATGAAAAGATCAAAATGATGTTCTTGAAGTTTACTTACAATGTTGGAGTGATTTGATGAGAAAGGTGCAATAACTTAGGGTTTTGATCACAAAACCTTAACTAGGATAGTAAATGGAGTAAGATTAATACTTGAACTTCACAAAATGATGGATTTTCTTTGGTGTTCTTCCTTTGGCCGATCCAACAACAAGAAAAACAGAGAAATATGGTGCTATCTTGCTAGTTGATTTTGTAGAATAAGTGTTTAGGTAATTAAACGGGAAAACATAAAGACATAAACATTAATGAGGAGTACTTGAATCAAGTGTTTTAGATGGTTAGGTGCTCATGGGGGGGGGGGACACATGGGGAAAAAGAAGTAAACATGGCCATTTAATGATCTTGTCCAAATGTTGGATGATTTAGTGTAGTTTAAGGTATGTATTGGGTGTTACCGGGTATCGAGTTAACTAGAAATAAATCGCGATGATGAAAATAAAATATGACGAAGTCGTAAAATATGTAAAATCATCTTCTTTGCAAGAATCGGGTGTTAGAATGATAATCGGATTGAAAATTCGTAAACCGACGGAGTTATAAGCTCCTAACGGAAAATGTAACAATTGATTTAAAAACATCGGGTAAAGTAATAATATAATCTCTATATCATTATATTTAGCTTGAAAATGTATTAGGATCATTGTCTGGAGTATTTGGGTTTGCTGTTGATAGAAATGACTGAGTGGTAACGTTAATTAAACAATTAAGCATACGTTAATGAAAATCACACAGACACATGCATGAACTGATATGGTACTGATATTACTGATGATATGCAGACTGCCCTAGTCTGTATGATGTGTCCTTACTGATGATGCATGAATACGCAGCTAAACCTAACTGGTTACGCGCATTTGAATACTGTAAACCTAGTTTACGACATGATGAATGATGCCCATGAATAGTGATTTCCCTCCGGGAATGAATAGTGTCATGTGAATAGTAAATTTTTTTACGACTTCTCAAAGTCTCAAACTGGCTTCAAAAATGATGAATAGTGAAATGATGATGAATAAAAGTGATTTATGAATAGTAACTCATGAATAGTAAATTGTCGGGGTTTGGAAAATGACCTGAAATTACGAGTTGTGACAGTCGACCACCCTAAAAGGAATTCAGTCCCTGAATTCAGCTGATGTTGTTCTCTGGAGTGGTCTTGGTGAAAAGATGAGGGTATTTGAGTCGCATCTGGTCTTCCCGTTCCCAAGTAAACTCAGGACCTCTGCGAGAATTCTAGCGAACTTTGACGATCGGAATTCGACTTTGTTTCAACTGTTGACCTCTCGGTCCATGATCTCTGCTGGTTCTTCCACAAAGTTAAGCTTATCATCGATCTGAATTTCTTCCAATGGGATTACGAGCGTTTCGTCTGAAAGACATTTCTTGAGGTTTGAGACATGAAACGTGCTATGTACATTGCTGAGCTCTGACGGAAGATCCAGCCTGTATGCTATCGGACCAACCTTTTCCAGAATCTCGAATGGTCCTATGTATCTCGGGTTCAACTTACCGCGCTTCCCGAATCGTATCACGCCCTTCCAAGGCGAGACCTTCAACATGACTTTGTCTCCAACTTGAAATTCTAATGGTTTACGTCGAACATCGGCGTAACTTTTCTGTCGACTTCTGGCTGTTTGGAGTCTTTCTCGAATCTGAATTATCTTTTCGGTTGTCTCTCTGACCAACTCTGGACCTGTTAGCTGTACATCACCAACTTCGGCCCAACAAACTGGGACCTGCACTTACGACCGTAGAGTGCCTCGAATGGTGCAGCTTTTATGCTCGTATGATAACTGTTATTGTAAGAGAACTCGATCAATGGCAAATGGTTAGCCCAACCATTTCCAAAGTCAATGACACATGCCCTGAGCATGTATTCCAATGTCTGAATCGTTATCTCGCTCTGACCATCGATCTAAGGGTGATAGGCGGTACTCATGTCTAACTTCGATCCAAATGAGTCTTGCAATGATTCCCAAAAATTTGAAGTAAAGCGACTATCTCTGTCGAAAATGATGGAAATTGGTGCACCGTGCCTTGAGACAATTTCCTTGACGTAAAGTCTGGCGAGCTGATCCATAGTGTAAGTCTCTTTGATTGGAATGAAATGAGCTGACTTGGTGAGACGATCAACTATTACCCAAATAGCATCGAAACCTCCTGATGTTTTGGGAAGTTTAGTGACAAAATCCATTGTAATGCGTTCCCACTTCCACTGAGGAATCTTTGGTTGCTGAAGTAATCCTGATGGTTTCTGGTACTCGGCTTTCACTTTAGCACAAGTAAGGCATTTACTGACATACGTAGCTATCTCTGCATTCATATTGGGCCACCAATAAAGCTTCTTGAGATCCTGATACATCTTATCAGAACCTGGATGAATAGAGTACTTCGACTTATGTGATTCGTGCATGATCAACTCTCGTATTCCACCATAGAGAGGTATCCAACTTCTATCCTTGAAGCATAATGTTCCATCTGATCTCCTTACTAAACCGTTTACATTATCTTGCATTCCTTTGAGCGTTTCACTTGGTAGGTTTCCTTCCTTGAGTGCTTCTACCTGAGCCTCTAGGATCTTTGATGGTAGTGGTGAAATAATTTTCATTCCCAATGATCTGACTCTCAAAGGCTTGAGTCTCTCTTTCCGACTGAGTGCATCTGCCACAACGTTGGCTTTTCCTGGGTGATATCTGATTTCACAGTCATAATCACTAAGTAGTTCCAACCAACGACGTTGCCTCATGTTAAGTTCCTTCTGATCAAGAATGTACTGTAAGCTTTTGTGGTCTGTAAATACTATGCACTTTGTTCCATAAAGATAATGCCTCCAAATCTTGAGTGCGAAAACCACGGCACCCAACTCTAAGTCGTGAGTAGTGTAGTTCTTCTCATACTTCTTAAGCTGACGAGATGCATAAGCTATCACCTTCTCGTTTTGCATTAACACTGCCCCAAGTCCTTTGTATGAAGCATCGCAATATTCCACGAAGTTTTCAATCCCTTCTGGCAATGACAAAATTGGTATGCTACAAAGTTTCTGTTTCAACAACTGAAAAGCGGTCTCTTGCTTTTCTCCCCAATCGTACTTCTGGTTCTTTTGTGTCTCGCGCCACAGAAGTGGTATATAAGTGGTTATCCTTAGCAGAGTGGTGGTACGACACTACTTATCATACCACAATGAAAATGACCCCTTTTGAATTGAAGCCCTCTATCGCTATGCTCCAACACTTATACCTATGCCCCAGCCTGAAGGTTCCAATGTTGCCTCGGCAGAGAGTCATCTCAGGGAGTAGTCGACTGTCATACAGATTTTAAAGGACAGTCAAGGGCACAAGTTAGAATGAAGCAATATTAGGATCAACATAGAAGTGAGAGGGAATTTTTAGTTAGAGACTGGGTTTTCTTGCGATTCCAGCCCAATACTATAGGCTTTTCCATAGCTGCTAGACAAAAAGACCCAGCAAGCATCAGCTCTTCCTGAGAAGGATTCAATCCAGCCACAGGTTCCCCTGCGACTTCGTCTTCCGCTCATAAGTAAGCTCTTCTCCACGGCATATTTTGACTCTGATCTTCGCTTCCTTCATTCGGTTTCTGGTTCTTGGCTGAACCAGTAGGTTTCCAACCTTCAAAGCAGCTGCTTTTACGCTCAAATACAAATGAAATTCGTGCTCAGTTCAAGTCAGCAGGATCTATCTCTTATGCAAGTTTTATTGATGAAACTTGGTCAGTGGCTTAGCTATTTTGGAAAACCCTTCAATGAACCTTTTGTAATATCCGGCAAGTCCTAAGAATTGATGAATTTTTGTGGGAGCTTTTGGCGTTGTCCAATCTTTAACTGCCTCAATCTTTGCTGGATCAACCTGTAGTCCTTGACTATCAATGACGTGACCAAGAAATTGTACTCTTCTGATCCAAAAATCACACTTTGAAAATTTGGCATACAGTTTCTCTTTCTTGAGCAGTTCTAAGATTGTTCTGAGGTGTTCTCGGTGCTCTTCTTCACTCCTTGAGTAGATCAAGATATCGTCAATGAATACGATCACAAACTTGTCTAGGTATGGCTTGCACACCCTGTTTATGAGATCCATGAACACAGCTGGTGCGTTGGTTAATCCGAACGGCATTACATGAAATTCATAATGACCATAGCGTGTTCTGAATGCTGTCTTCGGGATATCCTCCTCCCGAACCTTAAGCTGATGGTAACCCGATCTCAAATCGATCTTGGAGTAATAACTGGATCCTTGCAACTGATCAAATAAATCGTCGATCCTGGGAAGTGGATAACGATTCTTCACCGTTAATTTGTTTAGTTCCCGATAATCAATGCACATTCTGAAAGATCCATCTTTCTTCTTTACAAACAAAACTGGTGCTCCCCAAGGCGATGAACTTGGCCTAATGAATCCTTTATCCAAGAGCTCTTGCAATTGGTTCGACAACCCTTGCATTTCTGAAGGTGCAAGTCGATAAGGTGCTTGCGCAATCGGTGCGGCTCCCGGTACTAATTCAATCTGAAATTCGACTTGGCGAGTAGGTGGCAGTCCTGGTAAGTCTTCTGGAAAAACTTCTGGAAAGTCTCTAACTGTTGGCACATCCTCAAGTCGCTTCTCTTCCGACTTCTTTTCTGTGATATGAGCCAAGAATGCATAACAACCCTTCTTTATGTATTTCTCTGTTTTAATGCACGAAATGATGCTGAGTCTAGTCCCACTGCGTTCTCCGCGAACGACCAATGTTTCGTCATCAAAAGGAAGATGAACAACTTTTTCATCACCGATGATTCTGGCATGATGTTGAGATAACCAATCCATACCGATGACAATATCGAAACTTCCAAGTTCTACCGGCATGAGGTCTATATTGAATGGGTGATTGAGAAAATTAAGAGTGCAACCACGAATAATCGCGTCGGTGCCAACTAAACTACCGTTAGCTAGTTCAATGTGATATGGAGTGTCTAATGCGGTTGGTTCAATGTTGAGTAATGGTGCAAATGCAGTAGAAACAAAACTTCTATCGGCTCCTGAATCAAATAGTATGGATGCATAACGATTATTAATGAGGAACGTACCCGTAACGACACTCGGGTCCCCCCTGACATCTTCTCCTCCAAGGACATAAGCTCTTCCTCTAGCTGTTCCACCTTGGTTATTGTTTCCCTGATTCTTTCCTTTCAGACATTCCTTCTTGAAGTGTCCAACTTCTCCACATCCAAAGCATGTTACTGGGGGCTTCTGATTATCAATCACAATCGGATCTTTGCAATCCCTGGTCGAATGACCAACCTTTTTACAGTTTCCACACGGATTCGGACAATTTCCAGGATTATGATGGGTTTGGCATTTGTTGCACTTAGGTAAAGTACCACTGTAACCTCTTTTCTCAGTTTGACCTGCAACATAAGCCTTTGCAGTTTCCTGTCTCTTGGGTGGTGGTTGAGCAACATTGCTACTCTGGTTGTTGTCCGATTTCTCTTGTTGTTGTTGTTATTGGAATTGTTTCGGTTGCTGTTATAGTTTTTGTTTCGGTAGTTGTTGTTGGAGTTACGGTTGTTGTAGTTACGGTTACTGTTGGTGTTGTTGTTGTCTGAAGCAGTTCCTTTCTTCACTATCTGAGCCATGAGTTTCTGAGACATTCTGATTGCCTCATCCAATGTTTGTGGGTCAAAAGAAATCACATCACCACGGATGTTGTGAGGTAATCCTCCAATGAAATTCTCCAATAGCTTCTCAGTATCCGGAACCATTGTCGGACATAATGCTGATAATTCCTGAAATCTCCTTATGTATGCCTCAATATCATTACCTGCTGTTACTAGCTCATAAAACTCTATTTCCATCTTTTTCACTTCTGTTCGTGGGCAAAACTTCTTTGTCAGCAACTTCTTGAATTCATCCCATGTAAGCTTGTGAGCATTCTCCATTCCCATGGGCTTTGCATACGAATTCCACCATGACATAGCTTCCCCAACGAGTGTACTAGTAGCAAACTTAACCTTGCTGTCTTCCGGACAGTTGCATAGAAGGAATACTGATTCTGTCTTTTCAAACCATCGGATCATGGCAGTGGCTCCTTCAGTGCCTTTGAATTTTTCTGGATCACCACTCTTGAAATCTTTGTACGTACATTTACGGCCATTTGTTCCATTAGTATCTGTTCCTGCGGCTTCCGCGGTTTCTGCCCGCGAAGCGGCTTCAGCAGCAGCTGCAGCTACGGCAGCTCTTTCAGTTACCAATGCTGCCTCAATACTGTCGGCAACAAGTCTCTTAATCTGGGCGGGTGTCATAGCAGGAGTAGCTCTTTTGGGTGGCATATTTCTTCACAATCACAAAAGAATACAACAATGAGAACTCACAATGGAAATGATCATCATACACAATATACACAACCACAACATGTATATACATCCACAATACGTATAAATACAACCACAACATGTATAAATACAATGAAACCACAACGAAACATCATAAGTATAATCACAGCCCATATGAATATAATACATGAAAATTTCGGTTACGCAGACCGATATCATAAAATAGCACAACGAAAATCCTGCATAGTAGAGTCACACTTGATATATTTGTTTGTACTACAAGCAAAAGACAACAAGTACTAACTATGTCCCACACCCCGGGACTAGGATAATAATGTACAAGCTATATGATAACAGTATAACACTAGGCACCTCCTCCGGGTACTCCATCTAACCTGCGGAAAATCCTCTGAATATCCCTAGACATCGCAACAACGATCTCCTCTAGGTGCTGAACTCGAATCTGAAGGTCAGTCTCTCTAGTCTCTGATGCAGACAACCTAGCCTGAACTGAAGATAACTCACCGACCAGGCCGTGATGCTCATCCTGGAACCTCTGTGCTCTGTCAACTAACCCCGGCACCTCCTGCCTAAGCTGTGCGATATGCTCTGAACTCTCCAACTGACGAGCCTCTAAACCCTGGTGTGAAACATCAATGGCAACCCTGCCCTGGATCAATCCCTCGACCTCCTCCTCAATGGCCTCAATACGGCTCACTGGAGTCTCGTCTAGGTGAGATAATGCCCTCTCAATCTCTGCCTGAAGCTGATCTAGTCGTGAGTCAAATGTAGCAGCAGTAATCAATCTGTCAGCAGTAGCCCTCGAGCTCTCACCCACCTCGAATCTGCTGGGTGGTGCTGTCTCTGTGGCATCTGAAGTATCTGGAGATGAGATATCAAGACGAGCCCGCTTCTTGAGTGGTAGGTCTGACGTAGGAGTAGGATCTCTGATGTGAGCTGGTGCTGATGGCATCTGTGGTGCTGATAGGGATGGCAATGGTGAAGACAATGATGATAAGGATGGTAAACGTGATAATGGTGGTGGTGTACTGAATGTCACACTCCTCCTCGCTGTCAAGCGGCGACGGAGTGGATGAGATGAAGTAAGTGATGATGGTGGTGGTAGGGATACAAATGCAGCTGGTGACCTGACAGTGAGACGATGAACCCGCTTAGCAGCAGTGCGCTTCATGCGCGGCCCACCTGGATATGTACGGTAAACTCGACCATAGGGTATCTGCTGCCTCGGCTGAATGACCGGAAAAACTCTGGGACCACGACGGATCACAGGTGAAACTGGTGGTGTAGGCACGACTTCCCCCTCCTCAAAGGGTTCTGTCTCGGCCTCTGACATAACTGGTGAAGACTGCGGAGTAGGCTCCACTGATGATAAAATGATAGTGGGTAATGATGGTGATGAAACTGACTCTAGTATGATAGAGGGTAGTGAGGAAGTATCTTCCACTGACTCAGAGTCAGAAGAGATAACAATAGGGTGTGAATCCAAAGACATCACTGAAACAACAGATGTGAAATAAAGTAAATAAACACTTACACAATGTGGGTTTTGATGAAATGATATATGTATGAAATCGCAATCACTACATGTGATATAATGAATATGCACTTATGCTACAATGATGAGATGCTATGATGGTGCAGCTATAGTCTAGGGTATAATGAATAACCTAGTTCGCTATAACCTTTGCTCTGGTACCAATCTGTCACACCCCCAAATTTCGTGACTTGCAGCGGAATAAGTCATTCAGGGGCACGACTGGTCATAGCACCAAAGTTGTAGTTATATTGAACGACCTAAAGTGTCATTTAGAAAATACATCGTTTGATTATTTAAAAACATTCAGAGTTATAAACCTAGGTCCCAAAAGGTGAAACAAGTTTTCAGAAAACAAGTTCATACAATTCAAACGATGGATAAGTGCATAAAATATAAAGTGAGACGCGTCGACTCCAGACTCCATGATGTCCATATGCAAGCCAACATGCGATACCTTAATTATCTGAAAATACATTGCTAAAAATGGTCAACAAAAATGTTGGTGAGATCATAGGTTTATGTAAATGAATGATTGTACGGAAACCACAAGTATAAAGTGTATGACAAATCCATGCCACATAAAAATGATACATTAGCTCTAATCTCATGACCCCGAAGCTAGACTGAATGAAATGCCCCAACCGAGTGTTTGCCAATCACTCTAATATGACAGAAATGAAATGCGTTCGTTTGACCAGTTGGTGCTACCAACCCGAACGGAGGAGTCACCCTCAATAGATCTATCCACTCACTCTCGCTTACTAACAATTAACGGTTCATGATAATATAAGGTGACTTTAATCTGGGCAATGATGTAACTTAAGCAATGTAATGAGTTTGCATACTTTGGTCCGCATATAAAAATGGTGCAATGTATTCTCCCCCGAGAGTTTAGAAATCAATAAACAATTTAAAACGGGGCTATGAAAACTCACCTGATGTGATATAGCAACAATGATCACAATGGATATGATGAGATGAGGCTCGGTTCCTAACCGCGACCTATCATGAATGATATGATCTAAGGTAAGCAAATGAAATGTTGTTACTCATGCAAACACGTATGTTATCGATACCACTCGAAAGTTTTGAAAACAATGTTTATCGTCGAAAAATACATTTTGACGTCTTGTTAAGTTATAAACCACATTTCGCGTAAATATGTTAAAACTACACTCCATGATCCTTGTTCGGTGTTCTATTGGCAAATATAATGTTTTCGTCACAAAACAATACTTTTCATAACTTGTGAAATTATATCCAAAACGGCCTCGCAAAACTAGTCGCGAATTAGTGCACGTTAAGTGTTTGTGAATGAATTTGGCGTCCTTGAAAATAAAACATTGTTACAAGTTTTTCGTGTCGTGTTATTGGACTTTTGATCATACGCGTCTTGAATAGATAGAAAACCGGCTATCAATGTAATGACTTGTAAAAATGTTAACTTATATACTTAGAAAAATACTTTCTATTAGGGCTGTCAAAATAGAATAGAGTTCGTCGGCTTTGAACGTGTATATCTCGGTCGTTATAAGCTCGTTTTCTACGTTCTTTATATCCACAGATTCGTCATAACATGAACCAACATAGTCTCAGTAGTTCGGCTCTCCTAGATCACGTCTAACGCCTCGTTTGGTCCTTTAAAGTTCGGCTAAAAGCACGCTTATTTTCAGAAAATTAGTTTTCGTCGCCTAACTTCGAAAAATCATATCTCCTTCGTTATAAGTCGGTTTTTAGTGATTCTTGCGGCCACGGTTTCGTTTTTGAAAGAACTTTCTGAATATGAAGGCCAAAATATACCAAAAATTACTGAGTTTTCCAGTTTACACGATTTTGGACAGTAGGTATATATATGTTTTAAAAACTCATTTCTATGGTTCTAATCTTGATCATACCACCTCAAATCAACTCCACAAGTTCGCAAATCCTACCATACACCTTCTTAGGGTGTCATGGGGTCCTAAGCATCACCAACCTTGGTGGATCTCATGTGATTATTAGTGAAACTTATAGATCTAGTGTTTGTGATAGTTTATAAACAAAATGGTATCAAAACATAAGTAACTTGCAAAAGTAACTAGTATAACTTGAAAATACATGATCATATGAAGTTAATGAAAGTATGAAAAGATCAAAATGATGTTCTTGAAGTTTACTTACAATGTTGGAGTGATTTGATGAGAATGGTGCAATAACTTAGGGTTTTGATCACAAGACCTTAACTAGGATAGTAAATGGAGTAAGATTGATACTTGATCTTTACAAAATTATGGATTTTCTTTGGTGTTCTTCCTTTGGCCGATCCAACAAGAAGAGGAAGAGAGAAATATGGTGCTATCTTGCTAGTTGATTTTGTAGAATGAGTGTTTAGGTAATTAAATGGGAAAACATAAAGACATAAACATTTATGAGGTGTACTTGAAATCAAGTGTTTTAGATGGTTAGGGTGGCTCATGGGGGGGGGGGGGGGGGCACACATGGGGAAAAAGAATTAAACATGGCCATTTAATGATCTTGTCCAAATGTTGGATGATTTAGTGTAGTTTAAGGTATGCATTGGGTGTTACCGGGTATCGAGTTAACTAGAAATAAATCGCGATGATGAAAATAAAATATGAAGAAGTCGTAAAATATGTAAAATCATCTTCTTAGCAAGAATCGGGTGTTAAAATTATAATCGGATTGAAATTTCATAAATCGACGGAGTTATAAGCTCCTGGCGGAAAATGTAAAAATTGATTTAAAAACACCAGGTAAAGTAATAATATAATCTCTATATCATTATAATTAGCTTGAAAATGTATTAGGATCATTGTCTGGAGTATTTGGGTTTGCTGTTGATAGAAATGACTGAGTGGTAACGTTAATTAAACAATTAAGCATACGTTAATGAAAATCACACAGACACATGCATGAACTGATATGGTACTGATATTACTGATGATATGCAGACTGCCCTAATCTGTATGATGTGTCCTTACTGATGATGCATGAATACGCAGCTAAACCTAATTGGTTACGCGCATTTGAATACTCGTAAACCTAGTTTACGACATGATGAATGATGCCCATGAATAGTGATTTCCCTTCGGGAATGAATAGTGTCATGTGAATAGTAAAATTTTTGATGACTTCTCAAAATCTCAAACTAGCTTCAAAAATGATGAATAGTGAAATGATGAATAGTGATCGGTGAATAGTGATTTATGAATAGTAACTCATGAATAGTAAATTGTTGGGGTTTGAAAAATGACCTGAAATTACAAGTTGTGACAGTGACCACTTCCATTTAACTCAAGGTTTTTTTGATCATTTATTTGGTTCATGGTCAGTGCAGCCAGATACAAAACAAGAGAAACCACGAGAAGGCGATAATGAAAAGAAGCTTAGAGGTTGAGGCAAGAAAAATTAAAAGCTATGTGAATGTAAGTTTCTTAAGCAAACTCAAATGTTGTAATGTTGGACGATCATTAGTGCACGTATCTACTTGTGATGATGTTTAGTAGATTTGACTTTAGCTGGATGATTGTAATTTGTAAGCTTTAAGTTTAATTAAACATACTGTCCGTTTATTCAAGCGACCTTTATGAAATGAACCACGTGTTATACTTGCACTTATCTACTCTTTTGATAACATTTAATAGACGTGGCTTTAGTAGGATGATTGTATACTATTAGTTTATTTGAGCACATCATCAGATAATCGCTAGTTGTTGCTACTTCGATTCTTCATGAAACTCAATTTATTAAAGGTGTTATAAACATTTACCAAAGTTGTAGCATGAACATATCAATTGGCTCTTTGTACTGTACATTTTGTTACTGAACAAAAAAGAAGGTGCAAGATTAATGAAAGGTACCTGCTTTTATTATTTCAAATTACCTTTTTTGTATTTGGTTTTAAATTTTGTGGTATGTCACTATTTAGCATTGCGTTTTGTAAGTGATTATCCGATCATTGGGGAGTTTGGGATTCGTTTTATAGAACTGCTTTAATTCCAATAATCGGTAACTTCTAACACATCTTTAGTTGTTTTATTATAATATTTTGGGGTTCGAGCTAATTGGGGTACTGCCCATTAGTTATTGAAACTTTAAGAGCCTTTGTTAGTTTAGAGCGCATTTGAGAAATTTGTCCAAATATACATAGTGAATACTTATGAACTTCGATAAGCTATAATCGGGATAAGCTCATAAGCCCAAAATTGTGACCTTATTAGTATTTCAAAACTCCATAAGCCCATAAACTAAATAAGCTTAAACAACACCTCCTGTAACATACTCGAAATAGATTTAGGTGCAACATACTCGAGTCTAGGAGTATGGCAAAACAATAACACCTAAGAACGTAGTTTAACAGCATACGTATTCCAGATGGTATTGATGGTTATATGTAGTCTGTTATATAATGCTTCTACTGCGTTTGACGTGAATGATGCAGTGTTGATGGTTATATGTAGTGGGCAGCCGCGTGCGGCTCCTGGCGAGATGAAACCTCCATATTAATATGATAACACAAATAGCTTATGCAAGAATATGAAACATTGGAGGATATATGTTAACTAATAAGGCTTGATATATTGTTTATTTTTTATGGTACACGTTATTTATTTATTTGTATCATAATGTAGCATTAATATTACATACCAACAAAAATTAATTGCCTTTTATAGTGTTTCAAAATTTTATTTATATCATAATATAGCATTAATATTTTCTATTCATACATCTAACATATCATTTATTCACATAATATCACAAATCGATCTCTTATATAAACGCTATTCAATGGTTTATAAATTTACTCCCGTGAATTTCATGGGTTAATAACCTAGTTAGATAATATAAATGGGTGGTGTGTATATAATGTGACAAAGTGTGTAAATAATAGGACAAAAGTTTGTCAGTGGATTCAATCGAAAGACAGCAGTTCAAAAGTGTATGGGTTTTGAGGATCAAAATCATACCTTAGGCCCACTTATTTTATACTCCGTACCAAACAAATGTTTTTGATTGTGAATCTATCCCTAGAGTGTAACACCCTCAAAACAAACACTTCCTTAGTGTTCTTTTTTGGTTTTTTTTTTAACTTGAGTCATTATGACACAAGTTTAGAGCATTAAATAAACGCATTTGTTCCTTTAAATAAATTTATTTTTATATCATACAGTGATAAATTTAGTAAACACAACAAATTAAGAAAACTATTAATATCAATCAACATGTAAATATGATAATTTGAGTTCCTTTAATGATTAAAAGCTTGTATCCTATGACACAAATAAGAAAATCTTTTTTTTTCTTTGTTTTAATTTCACTTTCACCTATAATTAATAAAACATTATGTGTTGTTGTTAAGACAACACAAAGACTTAAAACTAGTAAGGGGGTGTTTGGCTAAGCTTATATGATGGGCTTGTGAGCTTATTAACTTATATGTGTTAAATAAGCCTAAAATAAGTGTTTGGCTAAGCTTATATGAGTGCGCTTATGAGCTTATATGAGGAGGTTTGATAAGCCCAAACTTTGTGGCTTATTTGAGGAGCGATGGGCTTATATAAGGATATTATATAAAAAGAATTTTATACCCTCATTTAATATTTACACCAAATTAATGTTGATGTACTTTTTTGTCATTATAATTTATTAATTATGATAAGGTAAGTCAAACACTTAGCAAGAGCTTATGAGCTTATGATATATAAGCAATAAGCCGCTTATATAACATAAGCATAAACCCAATTTATAAGCTTAGCCAAACACCCCATAAGTAAAACATTTACATATGTGAGTCACATGAGACAGATTTATGGTGGGTATATATATTGTGATATACCCCCTCCGTCCCTTCGTCTCATATTAAATGGTCAGTTTGACTTTCCTTCTTTTTTTTTAATTGTCTATAAATATTTTTGTTTGTGTTATATAATGCTTGATGCAAAATATATGAATGGATTGAGTTTTAAATGTATTTTCATTAGTATAATTTTCATAAAATATTATATAACACATACAAAATTATTTAATGTCAAAATTAAAAAAGAAAGACTTCAAAAGTTAAAACTGAACATTTAATATGAGACGAAAGGAGTAGACAGTTTGTCTTTTATAAAAATTGTCAAATGAAAACGAAGACTAATTATCACAATCAAAACTTTTGGACTAAATTGTAGTTAGAGTATAAATATCGGACAACAAATTCGTAATTTTATTTTTGAGTAAATTACTCCATTCATCCTTAAGGTTGTATCGTATTCGCACGTTCAGTCCTAATTTTAAAATAAATGCACCAAACGCCCCCAATGTCTCCATTTTACTTCCCTGGTGTTCCTTTTAACTAACAGGCATTAATCAATGATAGTTAGATGCTCACGTGTCTTTCACATGAGGGCAAAATAGTCATCTTAAGAATGTTAATTTTTTTCCACTTGTTTCACTTCATCATAAACAACACCACATCCACTTATTTTGCAGCTACAACGTCAAAAAATTCATATCATCATCATCACATTTATCACCCAGTTTACATCTATAGATTCAAAAACCACCATATTCATCGACACAAACCTTAAACCAAAATAATATCATGTCTCATCTTCATCAACAAAAATCCATCAAAAAATAATTGTTATATTCATCAACCTCAACTTTAAACATAAATTAAAATAAAAATCAATCCATCATCTTTATAAACACACACACAACTCATAATTATCATCACCATCATACCTAAATTTAATCAAATAAAAACACACAATTCAAAAGCCAAATAACCAATGTCATTATTTAGTTTGTTATACAAGTAATCATCAGATCTAATCCTATGACCAAGGCATAATCTCCCACCATTGTTATACTGAAAAAAATATATAATATGTTTAAGGTACTCCCTATGTTTACCGTCCCACTATAAGTGTCCACAATGGTATCTTTGCTTGTCCCATATTAAGTGTCCAGGGAATATTTTCAACCAATGAGAAGAGATTTTAGTGGGTAATAGTGATATTTGATTGGTGGAGAGTGTAGTTGGCCCCACTTTCCTAAAACTTTGTGCAAATGAAAGTGGACACTTATAATAGGACTGAAAATATATATAATATGTTTAAGGTGGTCTATGGACTTGTGCCATATACACATAGGCTATATATAAAATACATAAAATGTTGTGTCTTGTGACCTTTGGTCTTGTGTGAATAATTGTACATATCTTTCACTTGATAATGGCTGATATACTACTACAGATACAGTTAGTTGACATCATACTGCAAAAAACTAGTTGAATTCTTCACATTTTAAATGCTAAATGGCCATGTTTAAAAATATGTAAAATTATTGAGTCCACACTTTCTCATGTATGGTAATAATGGGTGTGACAAATTTTTCTACACATATAAGTGTGGAGATATTATCCAAATTTCTATTTTTAAAAGTGTGGAAATATTTTTTGAATGTGCACACCTAAAAGTGTGGCAAAATTGCAAAAAATGTTTATAATAAAAAGTGTGGAAACATTTGCTACACATATAAGTGTAGCTTTATTATAATTGTACACACTTATATATATTGATTATTTTTTTAAATGTTTGTGACACTTATAAATGTAGCAAAATTATTATCCACATAAAAAAAAATCAACAATTGACAATACCGTGGCAAAATAAGTTTAAAGAATAGCGCTACTTTTTTGTAGTGCCACTTCAACCTTTAACAACCACATCGATGTTCTATTTTCTACAAAACCACCTACTCCACCGCCAACCGCCGAAAAAACAACCGGTCTCCTCTTGATCCACCACTGACTAAACAACCAACCACCATCGAACAAATTCACAAAATCTCACAACTCTTGACTCAAAACTCGACTTCAAACCCCAAACTCGACTGTCAACATCAATATTCTATCTCATCACAAATCCATACAAACTCAAAAAGAAAGTAGTTTATTACTAGAAGTCACCTGCAAATCTAACCTTCATCTTCTCCGACGTCTCATGGCAAAATTATATTGATTTTTTTTCCCTTCTTTGCTTTTCCATTTAAATCGAAGGTGATTCCTCATGTATTTCTAAGGTAGGTCCCAAATAATTTTTTTGATGCAAATAATGTTCTAAAAACGTTATTTCTATCTTTCGATAACTTCATGTTTTGAGGATGACAAAATCTGAAATCACGTTACGTTAAAATTAACGTAAACAAGTTTTTAATCGGAAGATCCCGTTTCTACACAAATCACTCTAGAACAAAGTTACAACTTAACTAATGATCAAAGAAGTGAATTTGAGTTTTAGACATCACATTTTTATGTGACAAAACATTTCTTTCGAAAATATACTTTACAAATTATTTTTTAATAATTAAGAAATGTTTTAATAGAAAAATAAGTTTAAAATACATAACAGCTATTTTTCCCCCCAAAATCAGCTCCAAACTTCCCCAAATAAGTTTTCACCAGGAAAGACAAAAAATGGAGCGTCTTTGTCTGACACGGCTCCACGGTTTCACTAAATTTAGTGGAGCTGTGGGTGATTTAGTGGAGCCATCCCCTTATAACGGTCAGATTTTTTCTGCCTATAAATACCAGCCCTGTTCACAGTTCTTGGGCATCCTTTTTCACACAGAAACTTCTGAGTTTAATACTTCCACACCACTCTCTCTTCTTGATCATTTAGTTAGGTTTTCTTTTGTTCAAGAGTGATCCAATCATCCATTCAAGTGATCCTCTTCATTCCTCTTCATTAGCAAGAGAAGAACACAAAGTATCCAAGTAGATACAAAGTGTTGTCATTCCTCTTCATTTGCAAGAGAAGAACTCAAGGTATCCAAGAAGATACAAGAGTTGTAGTTGTTAGGTCTTGTAACATTTGTTATACACTTGTTGTATCATAGCATACATCAAGATCATTTTTATTTTGTGAGAGAGTGAGTCAAGATCATTGTGATCGTGTGATTGATCAAGAGGATCATAGATAGATAGAATAGGTTAGAGAGAAGTGAGAGTTCATCTTTGTGATCGTGTTGAGATCTTGGAGATCTCTTGAAGCCATTAGGCTTGTGTGTTTGATCAAGTGTGATCATAGGTAGATCGGGTAGATCGAGTCTTGTGTGAAGTTGTAAAGGATCAAGTGGATCGTGGTAGATTGGTGCTAGCTAAGATTAGCACTCGACATCTAGCTTAGTGTCGGAAAACAAGTTAAGCGACGTGTACGGTTTTCTCCGTCTTAAGGGAGGTTGTTGACATAATGCTTAAAACTCTCGAGTGTGGTACTCGGGGAGTGGAGTAGGGCGAAGAAGAGCTTCGTAGCCGAACCACTATAAATCTTTTTGTCCCGGTTTGATCTTTCCATCTCTACTCTTTACTTTCATTACTTATTATTAGTTAGTTTAGTGTGTAGTTCATATTGGTGTTGTTTGATTGCACACAAGAATCGAATCAAAGGTTTCCAATAGCAAAGTTTTTAAGAAACGTTGAAAGAACTAAAAGAACTTAAAAATCGGTAAAACTATTCAACCCCCCCTTCTAGTTTTCCATAATTGGTATCAGGAGCCACGTCAGTCAAGATTTTAAAGTATATTGTATTTTAAAACTTGAATCGATCAATGGATTCCGACAAATATCTAGAAGGGCAATCTATGCAAAGACCACCACTTTTTGAAACCGATTGTTTTATCTATTGGAAAACAAGATTTGAAATGTATGTGAAATCAAAAGACATTAATCTTTGGCATGTTATTACTGATGGTGACTTTCAACCAATTCAAAAGAATTTGGAAACCAAAAAGGATGAAATAGTTCCTTATGATAAACAAAGTGATGAACTTAAAAGGAAACTAGCCAAAAATAATGAGGCTAAAATGATGATTTACAATGCTTTGCCTAAAAAGGAGTTTGAAAGAATTTTTATGTGTAATACGGAAAAAGATATTTGGAAAACTTTGTTAGTCACTCACCAAGGTAATAACCAAGTCAAAGAGAACAAGATTGATCTTCTTGTTCAACAATATGAACAATTTTCCATTTCGAAAGATGAGTCAATAGATAATGCATTTGCTAGATTTAATACTATTATCACTAGTTTTAAAGCTCTTGATGAAGGTTACTCTAGTAAGAATTATGTTAGAAAGTTTCTTAGGGCTCTACATCCTAAATGGAGAGCAAAGGTCACCGCCATAGAAGAGTCAAAGGACTTGGCGACACTATCACTTGATGAACTAATAGGAAACTTGAAGGTTCACGAGATAATAATCAAGAAAGATTCCGATATAGTTAAAGGCAAAAGCGAAAGAGTTAGATCTCTAGCATTGAAAGCCAAGAAGGAGTCTAGTGATGAGGAATGTTCGAGTTCCGATAGTGAAGATGAAGAATATGCGTTAGCGGTTAGGGACTTTAAAAAGTTCTTTAGGAGAAGAGGTAGGTTCTTTAGGCAACCTCGTGATGAAAAGAAGACATCACAAAAGAACCGAGTTGAAAAGAAATGGACAAGTGATAGGAAATGCTTTAAATGCGGAGATCCTAATCACTTCATAGTAGAGTGACCCAAACCACCGAAATCCAACAACCAACGAGCTTTCGTAGGAGGTTCTTGGAGTGATAGCGGTAAAGAAGAGGAGAAGAAGCCCAATGATGAAACATGCCTAGTAGCTCAAGCTTCTAATGAGGTACATTCCGACTCTTCTTATTATAGTGATGATAATTCGTCAATATATGACAATAGATTACATGACGAATATAATAAACTATGCGAGGTTAGTTCTAAAATTTTAGGTAGAAACAGAAAACTAAAATTAAAAATGCTTGAACTTGAAGAACTAATCTTAGAACTAAAGGATCAAGTCAAAAGACTTGAGAAAAATAAAAGTAGACTTAGGATGTGGGTCATGCATAAGTCTTCAAGTAGAAAATGAGAAACTCAAAGAAAATGCTTTGAGAATCATTGAGTTCGAAGAAGGAACTAAGGCACTTAATGAGATGCTTGAAAACATTAGTTTTATTGAACATGACCGCGCGGGTTTTGGATTTGACCCAAATCAGGCTTCTACAAGTAGTACTAAACAAGTAAAATTTGTAAAGCCTGAAGTATCTGAATTTGTAGGTGACGGCACCACTAAAGGTACAGACGGCACCACTAAAATTAGTGGTACCGTGGTACCGTCGGGTGCTGAAGTCAGATCAGGGTCAATTTTGAAAAATAACTTAAGTCCTAAACCAAATCACATAGTTGTAAATGGTACTGAAGTACCTATTGCTAGCATAGAAGAAGTCAAAAGCTTTTACAAACCTTTGTCAACTCCCGGACTTGGATTTGTAAAGCCCGACACTAGGTCAAAAACTCCTCCACCTAGGAAAACAAATTCTCCCAAACCTCGGTCAAGAACTCCTCTACCGAGAGGTAACTTTAGAAGACAAAGTTATCCAAGTAACTTCCCCGAAACTTGGAATAACCGTCAATCACAAAGTTACTTACCATGGGAAATGTGTCCTCCATTCTCACATCCTAAACTAATGCAACAAATGCGTAGGATGTTTGCCACTAACAACTTTGGACCCATGAGATATTGGGGACCAGATGTTTGAACTTCTGTTTTGCTAGATAAACATTGTTGTAAATAAACTTGAAGTCCAACAAATGGAGTGTGATTAGTGATTGTACTAATCTGATGACGCAAAGTCAAGTCGTGTATCATATGTTTAGCTTTCAACAAAGGTAGTCTTGTCGTCAAGTTTTATGGGCAACACCTCAGACACAGGTACGCCTTCTTGAAACACCCTTTGTTGGTAGAAATGCTAAACATGTAGTGTCGTTAGAATCTAACATAGTAGGCACTATCTCTAAGAAACAAAATTTACATTTCATCATTTCTCAAATATTTGTCACAGACTATTGTGACAAACTCAACTTGTCCAGAAATGTACAATGATCGCTCAAAGATCATGCGTGACAAGTTTGAGATGAGCAATGATGAGTGAATCAAGTTTCTTCCCTTGCCCGTATATAATATTAATTGAAGAAAGTATCCTCATATACCTAAGTATACTATATATGTATAAGATACGTAGCTTAGAAAGATCTTAATTGATACTAACGCCCATGTCCGTGGAAACGAATCTCACAAGAGACAATGAAGGTGAGTGCGCGGATATTACTAGGTTAGGGGCATGACAGGTAATTTAATTTACCTAACGGCAAGTAGACCCGACATCGTGTCTAGTGTCTGGCTTTGTGCCCGCTTGTAAGAAGGATCTCAAAACTTTTTAACATAAAGCGTTTAATATATCTTCCGATGTATAAATGGGACTATACACTTGAGATTTTGATATCTCAAGGAGATTGGTGTAGAAACTGTTGTCTATATCAACTCTGATGATACGGGAGATAATGTGGATTGATAAAGAGAGAGTGATGTTTGTACCTTCATAGGTTGTTGTCAAACTTCCTGGTTCTCCAAGAAACAAACCATTCTTGCTATCTCCACGACCGAAGCCGAATACGCAAGCGCCGGAAAGGCATGACAACAAGCACTATGAATGAGACATTTCCCCATGAAAGGCGGCTACTAAAGTGCAAATAGACTTGACCGAGAACCCCGTGATTTGCTCATGTACGAAGCTCATCGAAGTACATCACCTCCTCCATCACAATAATGTCCAAAGGGAAATCCTTTTCTTGGAAAAGTCTCTCTCAAAAGACAACATCATCGATATCATAACGAATACGTCCTTCACATCCCTCTCATGACTATTTGAATATTTCTTTGGAAATAGTTAAGTCATTTCTCATATCTCGTCTCATGACTTTCTAAATATTTCACTAAAAATAATGAAGTCATCTCTTGCGTCTCGCTTTATGACTTCTTAAGTCATCCTTCTCATCTCACTCATGACTATTTCAATATTTCACTGGAAATATTAAAGTCATCCCTTGCCTCCTATCGCGCGACTTGCTCAATATTTCACTGGAAATATTGAAGTCATTCATCACGTATAGCCTCATGACTTTACAAGTCATCACTCTAAATCCGTCTCATGACTTCTCAGGTATTTCACTGGAAATACTAATTCATGTTTCTCGTCTTACTCCATAACTCTATGAGTTATTCGTCTCATTCCGCTCATGACTAATTAAATATTTCATTGGAAATATTGTAGTCATCCTCCAAATCTCGACTCATGACTTCTACTTATTTCACGGGAAATTTTAAAAGTCAATCCTCATTTTCATTCAATGATAACTTAGGCATACTAAGGTCATTCCTTGTCATTTCGCCTAATCGCTTTCGTCAAAGAGTTTATTAGGTATAAACCTTTTCCTCGCGTCAAAAAGTCTTACTAAATAAGTAAGATTAATCAATCAAGAGTCGAAACAGAACAAAAATGGGTCTCACAGATACACGGCTCCACTAAAGTGGCACGGCACCACTAATGTTTAGCGGTACTGTGGTACCGTGGATCTGAGGAAACCCGTTTTTCTTTCCTTTCCCTATGCACACCCATTCAAAACTAACACACCAATTTCCTGCTACTGTCAAAAACCGAACCCAACACCAAAATCCAATTACACTCTTGCTAATCAAGTTCGAGGCATTGCAATCAACAAATCTTAATCACTACAACACAAATTGAAAGTAAATTATCTTTAATTTCTTTTCAATTTGAGTCTAGGGTTTGTTCTTATGCATAAATTCGAATTGGGGGTTTTCAATTTTTGTTAAACTTTTATGCAATTAGGACTAGGATTAGACAATGTAGTACTTACATGATTCCCTAAACCTAGGATTTTTACAAACCCACTAATGGTGCATAATCTAGTCCGAATTTAATCATTTAAATTGGATTAAGATTAATTATTTCTAGTGGAATCATGTTTAGGATACTTAAAATTGGAATGGGAATCATTAACATTGAGGCTTTTCAATTTTGAGAATTTTGGCACCAAGTTGCGGCATTTGCCAAACACCCCAATTCCAACATTTTCGAAAAATTTCACGTATCTAGGATCATGAAACCGTTTTCGTGCATTGTTGATGCAAACCAAAAACGTTTTTGCATGCATACATGATCTCACAAATATGGATCGAATTACATAATTAATGTGTATTCTTCGACATATTTGTTTGAGCAAAAGTAAAGTTAGGAGTGATTGGGTAATCTCATTAGGTTTGTTTTTAGAGTCGAGATCACCGCACCTCCACATTGTTTGCATTTAGGCACACACACACATTAAAGATGTGATCACCAAAATGCAACAAGTTAACATATACAAAATTATATTCTTGTAGGTAACGATGCCTCGTAATGATTATCAAGATACCAAACCTTACATTCCCTGTCTATTAGACGATTCAAACATCCCCGTTGAACAAAAAGCCTATCTTGCTAAAGTCCAAGATTGATATATACACGAAGGTCGTGTAGTCGATGCTCATTTCGTTCTCTTGGATAACATCCAAGTTTGCTTCCCTACTATTGACTTTGATTGTTTACACCAAATAAACAATCAAATTTGTCCTCGTTTCGTCCTTGAATTTTATAATCGAGTCCGCACCTTCAATGATCTTGAAGGCAATGTCTTCCTTGATTTTTGGATCCGAAACCAAAACATCAATTTGTCAGTCTCCGAGCTTGGTGAAATTCTCGGTGTTCCTTCGTATGGTCAGTGTGCATACACTGAAGACCTTTCCCTTGAGTCTCTTTTTTACAATCTTGAAAATGAAGGTACTTATCATACCGAAATCCCCAACATCGAAGCCATCAAACAAGTCATCCAAACTCCTCGAGTCGCCAACACGTATCAAAAACGTGATGGTTCCATTGTCCTTCTTGACCCCAACAAAATCTACCTCAAAGAACTCCTTCCCGACCTCAGAAGTTGGGAACTTCTTCTACGTGAGAATGTGTTGAGCCTTGCAGGCAACCGTGATCACGTTTCGGCGAGTCTCGCCCACATGCTTTATTTTCTTAGTATCGAGGAACCATATAACCTCGCATACTACATGGCCAACATCCATAGTCGTTCCGATAAGCTCATGCCATACGGTATGTTGCTTACTCGTCTCTTCAAGTGGGTCATGAAAAATTTCCCACATCTTAATAATGTCGGGTATGTCCTAGTCAATCCCGTCATGAAACCCCTTGGTGGACCACAACGTCGCACAAAGCAACGTAAGGACAAAGGGTCCAAACGTGGTCGTAAATCCACTTCCGATATTCCTCTTTCCTCTTCCTCTTTCGGTCATGGTTCGTCATCCCAACCTATGGATGAGGATGATGATGAGGTGAACGAAGAAGGAACGTCTCGTCCTCGTACTCCCTCTCCCGACACCTTCTTTCGCAACCTTGACACGTCATCGTTCGCACAAACCACCGACCTTCCTTTCAACCAAACCAACCTAACTTCAGTGATGAGAAGACAAACAACCATGTACAATCGACAAGTATCGATGCATGAGCAAACAATCGGGGGTTTCAAGTCCATTGGCAAGGCAATCAAAAGACTCGGGAATAAGATAAAGAAATTGGGGAAGAGATGTGATTAGATAGTGTTACTTAAGTAGTATTACTAACTTAAATACTATTAAGCTATTATCAATGGGGTCATGGCAATGTCCATCTAACATTAACATGTTTAAATTGTCTTAACAATTTTTGCTTGACATTGGTAACTTTAAGTGGTTAACCAATATTAATGTTTTTATCTTTTTCATAAGCTTTGCCTAGTTCATATTATTTGTTTTCATGCATGCACTAAATGATAAAATTGCTTGATGCATGCTTAATAGTTGCCTAAACTTAGATGATCACATGATTTTGTTAGTTGCTAGTTGAAGACTAGTGTTAGGAAATCTATGTGATAACTCTTTAGTAGTTTGAGGCTTTGGGATTTGTTGCAATACAGTCCACCCAGATTTACCCATTTTAGGTAGCCTAGAACCTGCAGAACTGGAAAAAGGGTCAACTGCAGGCCACGGCTCCACTAAATAGGGCACGGCTTCACTAAATTTAGTGGTGCCGTGGGTCATTTAGTGGTACCGTACCCTTGGGAGACGATTTTAACTGTTCTCTTCCACTTTTTGACCCTCTTTTCCTGGAATTCTGCAAACACAAACTGATTCCAATGAACCCATATCCCCAAATCCACCATCCTATCCATACTTGCATGTTTTGATTTGGCTATATAAGCTAACATCATACATTGCTCATCCTCACCATCCCACATACACCATTCACTTATCATCTCTTTCACAATGGCTACCACTTCACACAAAGCTAAAAAGCCAAAGTTGAACCTCAAACCTTCCAATGAGATGATTCTCATTGATCTCACTTTAGATGATGATGAAGAAGTCCACACACCACAAACCTCAACCAAATCAACCTCCTTAATCTCTACACCCCTTAGCTCCATCAAAGGCCAACTCAACAAGGCCAACATCATCATCTACTTTCACCACAAGAATCCCCACATCCTTACCTCCACCAAGTTCACCACAACCTTTAGCTCTCACACTAACCCTTTCACCATCAACCCCCTTTGAACTTGGAAGTAACACATCATCATCTTCCCTATCACCATCACCACAATCTTTAATGGGTCATCCCATTCTTTATCCCTTACAACCACATACCTTAAGTTGTCCTTGTTATCACCACAACCAAAACCTCATCATGTGCCTTAGAGATGAGTTGAGTCTTCAATTCTCCTATCTTGAGCACCTCCTCACACCACCACAAGGACCCATCATACTACCCCCTCCACCACCAAATAGCCCAACCAACTAAACATGGTTATGTTTAGTTTCTCCAATAAAAGTCTAGGAACCCTTTTGGAGTTTGAAGTAAATCTTGAAGTCTCATACAACTATTGATGTTTATGTGCTTTCTTGTTGTTTAAATTGCTTCTATCATGTAGTCATACTTATGTATGACATTTATTTTATGAATGAATGTTTTCTTTTATGTGGTTATTTTATTTTGTTTGGGGTTTGGCTCTTTAGTCATTTTTGTGGTTGGATATTTGTCATGTGTGCTACATGTTAGATTTTGTATTCTTGTTATCTAACCTTGTTTTGTAGCACGAATCATTGCTCGATTCCATGGTGTCCTCCAACGAGGGGGAGTATACATCAAGGGGGAGCCTTAGCAACCTTTATGCTTCGACAAAAAGGGGGAGAAATGGGAGTAAACTCATTAAAAACTTGTTAAAATTAATTTTAACCTAAAATGAGTTTATGTTTTGTCATCATCAATAAGGGGGAGATTGTTGATGCAAATAATGTTCTAAAAACATTATTTCTATCTTTCGATAACTTCACGTTTTGAGGATGACAAAATGTGAAATCACGTTACGTTAAAATTAACGTAAACAAGTTTTTAATCGGAAGATCCCGTTTCTACACAAATCACTCTAGAACAAAGTTACAACTTAACTAATGATCAAAGAAGTGAATTTGAGTTTTAGACATCACATTTTTATGTGACAAAACATTTCTTTCAAAAATATACTTTACAAATTATTTTTGAATAACTAAGAAATGTTTTAATGGAAAAAAAAGTTTAAAATACATAACAGCTATTTCCCCCCCCCCCCAAATCAACTCCAAACTTCCCCAAATAAGTTTTCACCAGAAAAGACAAAAAATGGAGCGTCTTTGTCTGACACGGCTCCACGGTTCCACTAAATTTAGTGGAGCCGTGGGTGATTTAGTGGAGCCGTCCCCTTATAACGGTCAGATTTTTTTTGCCTATAAATACCAGCCCTGTTCACAGTTCTTGGGCATCCTTTTTCACACAGAAACTTCTGAGTTTAATACTCCCACACCACTCTCTCTTCTTGATCATTTAGTTAGGTTTTCTTTTGTTCAAGAGTGATCCAATCATCCATTCAAGTGATCCTCTTCATTCCTCTTCATTAGCAAGAGAAGAACACAAAGTATCCAAGTAGATACAAAGTGTTGTCATTCCTCTTCATTTGCAAGAGAAGAACTCAAGGTATCCAAGAAGATACAAGAGTTGTAGTTGTTAGGTCTTGTAACATTTGTTACACATTTGTTGTATCATAGCATACATCAAGATCATTTTTATTTTGTGTGAGAGTGAGTCAATATCATTGTGATCTTATAGGGATATTGATTATCTCTTGAAACCATTAGGCTTATGTGATTGATCAAGAGGATCATAGATAGATAGAATAGGTTGAGAGAAGTGAGAGTTGATCTTTGTGATCGTGTCGAGATCTTGGAGATCTCTTGAAGCCATTAGGCTTGTGTGTTTGATCAAGTGTGATCATAGGTAGATCGGGTAGATCGAGTCTTGTGTGAAGTTGTAAAGGATCAAGTGGATCGTGGTAGATTGGTGCTAGCTAAGATTAGCACTCGACATCTAGCTTAGTGTCGGAAAACAAGTTAAGCGACGTGTACAGTTGTAACCACTCATAAAATTTCACATTATAATTATCTTACACGGTACTTATCCATTTTCTACGTGTAATTTTTTTTTTATTTATCTGATCATAACTACTATCTAATGTGACGTAACTCACATCCTCGATAAACGTGCTCCTACGCAAACCAACATCAATGAACTCAATGTTTATTTACATAAACATTTTCATATAACAAGTATAAAACATTACGATGATTCTCTTTATGCCACTTTACGATAATTCGATAACGAACATACAAATTAAACATTCTTACCTATTAGAGTTTCTAACGAAACCTTAAATTTTTATAGCAACGATTATGAATAACAAAACCCTAAAATACCAAAGTACAACCCATTCAAACCAATATACAAGTTACTAAAGCACAGAAACCCTAAATCCACTTTAACTCCCGATATAAACCCTAATTTCATTTTATGTACTAAAATTCACAAACCCTAATTTATATATATGTAATTTTTACAAATTATAAAGGTACAAGTCTTTCAAGACAAGGTACAAGTCATTTATGCATAAAAGCTAATTATTCATAAAAATATTATATTAACCTCAAATATATTCATTTTAAAGCCCATTGTCCAAGTATTTCATGCATTAACTTTAAAAATAAATTTCTTAAGTCACTAAATATAAGTACAACTCATCTAAGCTAATGTACAAGTACTCAATGCACAAAAGTCTAAAATTACATTTTTATACTTTCTAACCTTATAAAATCAACACATAATTAAAGTAACTTAATAAAACTCTAAAAACATATTTTCTATATTACCTAAACCATAATACAAGCCCTTAAAAACAGTGTACAACCATCCAATGCATAAAACATTAAAGTCTCATTTATATATTTTATAACTTAATAAAAACCACATATAATCAAAGTAACTTAACCAAACCCTAAAAATATATTTTTCTTATTTCTCAAACCCTAGTAAAACTCCATTAAGCTTATAGCACAACCCTATATAGCACAACATGAATTCCTTTCCCTTTTACCTATAATTCGACACACAATACCAGATATCCTAGACGCCACATCTACACCTAATTCCCCTGACCAAAATTCAAGTTCTCATGATTCCATATGTTCTCTCCTTTATCAACACGCCCGTACTTTAGACTCTCACGCTGAACAGTTGGAAGGGTTACAACCATTACGATTCGAATGGTACGACCGAAACTTTGACACTCTGTTTAGAAGAGCTGATGCTGAGAGATGAGCAGTGTTCGACTTGGGAGTGAAGGTTGACAAGATGAAGAATACGTGCAACCATAAATTTAGAATCCTAGATTCCAGAATCCGTTGTTCGAGTAGAGAACACTGTCAAACACGTGGTAGAGTGGAAGACGTCGAAAGAACCCTATGGATGACCAGGGAGACGACAATAAACCAGGGTCAGAAGATCTTCGCCTTAGAAGCCATGTTGGACAGTCAGATAAGGATGTACCCGGAATTTCAGGAACGCTTCTTGGAAATGGAAATTACACAACTGAAATTTGAGACTGAAATTAAGCATCTACGTCAAGGACGTAATTGATCTTAAATTCACATATATCAATGTTGTGTCTACTAAACGAAATAGTATTTGGTTAGTATTTCCTGTATTTTTCAATAAGCCTGAAACCTTCAGAGTTTGTAATCGATCAATAAGTCTATAACAACTTCCTTTTGTTATATATTTATGTTGAGAACAAATTCTTTCTATTATGTCTTACAATAATGCTATGCATACATGTAATGACTTCCCATGACTTCATGCAAAATCCCGTCATTTGTTACTACCCTTAATAGACAAATGGCTCCCCCTAAACCAAAATCATACTTAGAACGCAATATAAGTCATGTTTCTTTTCCTCCAAACCTAGGAAACCGACCAACTTGTAGCACATCAAATGACAGAAACTAGGACCACTATTGCCAACAAAGGACCAAACCCTTATGTTAGAAACCAAAAATCCTTAACATGAATCATTAATAAAAGACCTTGTATTAATTGTTTTTCAAAAACAATCGATCAAGTTATTAATAGCATGTTATTTTCCGTGATTAAATTCAGACCTACCATGACGTTACTTAAGATACCTTATACCTGCCCTAATTAGGTTATAACCCTAGAACCCTCTAAGATAAAATTTCAGAAGAAAACTTGATGAATGAAGAGAAAGTTGCTGGATTTCAAATGAATTAGTTTGTCCTTAAGCAGTTTCATGCCAAGAGTTAATCATTTATTTACGATATTAACCAGACACATCGTAATATTACGATTCTCAATAGGTTATGACTTCGCATTGTGACCACTTGCTAGGACTAGGCTTACTCAAATTATGTTAACACGGTCATTTTATAAGTTCTAAATTCGTAATTCTTGTGATAATAATAGAAGATAGCTAGCATGAACAATACAAATACCCCACCAATGACTCCGAAAGTTGTTCAAAGGTTGATAATTAACTTCATGGCAGCAGTGCTTGAAGTGTCTGCAGTAGCTCATCTGAATAGCAACAATCTGGCCACAGGAGAAAAGAAGGCGGCTGTGTCTTGTAAGCATACCTCTGAAAGTTTCACGGGTTGTAGACCAGCTCACAATAAAGGCCCAGAAAGAACAATTAAACCTACAGGCAACCGTGCCCTAGGAATTACGAAAAGTGTTACATTTAAAGAAAATAACCAAAAGCGAAAACTCAATGATAGAAAAACCATCATCCCCACCTACTACACATACACAAATAACCTCGACTATTACCATAAGCATCTTCAAGATTGCAGTAACTACCATCGCCAACAGGTTTGTAGGCAGGAAGTTGGTAGAAACTGCATCGCCACACCTGCTAACAAAGCGGGGTATCTTAGAAAGCAACCTCTATGTCAACGATGTAAGTTGCATCACACTGGAGATTGTTCTATTAAGTGTGAGAGATGCCAGGGAATAGGTCACCCAACCAGATAATGCAAAGCCAAAGAGGAACACCCATCAGTAGTAGTGTGTCACGGATGTGGTGGAAAAGGACATTATAGAAATCAGTGCCCAAACTACAATCCCAATTGGAAAGCCAAGTCTAGTATAGAATAATGAGAAATCATTAAAATCCAAACCATGTCAAAGGATAACCTTAGTATTTAAGCAGAAGATAAATCCTGTAATAGATAAATAAATTGAGGTTTAGAACTCACTAAGTTATATTTCCCTTTGTACTCTACCTTAGTTACGATGTATGTAATCTAAGTGTAGTAACTACCTTTCTACCGTACGAAATCTCTACCTTGTAATATTTCCGTAATAATCACAATCTGTGTCTAATTTTAGTTCCTCTTCCATTCACCTTGTTCATAGTCAAAACCACTGTTACACCATTAGGAAAATTTGGCTGATATTATTTTAACGGAACAATAGACTATCACTACCCTGTAGGACCCTTAGACGAACCCTAGGATTTATTTCGAGGATATCCCATTAGTACCCTAGGAAACCTCTAACCCATCACTGTAGTGTGGACTAAAATTTTCTTATTCTTTGAAAAATAATTATGTTGCTATTTTCCAAAAACAACACGTTGTACACCATCTAAAACTTTTTGAAAAGCATAAATACCACAGTAACTGAACCTAACATCACATCATTTGATCCTCAATTTTACATAGCCTGATCAACTATATATAATTTAGGAAGAATCATGTAATGAATTGGATAGTTATCTTTTCAGATTTTCTAATAACAATTTTCATTCAAAAGCAAAAATATTAAAACAAAATAAATTGTTCATAAAATATCACATTTGATTTAATACAATAGAAGTCTACAACTACTACCCATTACCTCTAAGATAGGAAATTGGCAAAAATTATGGATAGAAAAACCCTAAGAATTCACAAGGACTCATAGCAAACGCAAATAGTACAAATTTTATTAGAAACCCCGAAAATTCATACATAGCGAAATAATTAGAAACGGAAGTACTAAGGTTACAATGATTACAAGATAAGGAATAGAATCACTAATAGGTTGACCAGCCATGACAACGAGGACCGCCACCAACAACACGATAGCTAGAGCCACCACGGGATGAATCACCTTGACTATCCTGCGCAATAGATACCACGAGACTAGATATTAGGCATAAGAACAAATAAGTTTTATTTCACTAAAGGTTACATGGAAAAACAACCGTTACCCCCATATCTTGTCTACACCAATAGCGAGAACCACCATAGGCATAAGGACCGCTAGGACGCAAACCAAAAATTCATAATCTTTGTTAGGAACATAAGCCAAATAAGTAACCGCAAGAACCACGTAAACGATTGCTAGGATTGTAACAAGGTGCGGCATTTTGAGGTTTTTAGGAGAGAATTTAGTGGTGAAAGAATGAGGATTAAAAATTGGGTATTTATAGGTGAAAAACTAGTCGTTAATCACTATTCATAGCCGTTGCAAATTTACTATTCACGACCGTTACATATCACTGTTCACAGCCTTTGGAGTTATTAGGTGGCAAGACATTCAAATTTATTTCATCTAGTAGGAATAAGATTGACAAAATTACGTTTCCTTAAGTACCGAATGGAAATTCCTAGACGACCCTTTTTAGGTTAAAGATATAACCAAGTATTAGCAGTAAGACGATATTACTGGATTTATAGGACATAAAAATAAGATAATATTATTTTTAAACTTGAGGCATTTTAAGCATATCAAATTCACATCACCAACCAAATCGTTGTACGATTTTATCATTTCCATATTCACTATCTGAATAAGTTAGAAATCTAAGTCTAACTCTTTCTATATTTCACTTTTCCCAATATATCAACCAACGCGGACTGAATCTCGGGACGAGATTCTCTCAATGGGGGGATACTGTAACCACTCGTAAAATTTCACATTATAATTATCTTACACAGTACTTATCCATTTTCTACGTGTAAATTTTTTTATTTATTTATCTGATCATAACTACTATCTAATGTGACGTAACTCACATCCTCGATAAACGTGCTCCTACGCAGACCAACATCAACGAACTCAATGTTTATTTACATAAACATTTTCATACAACAAGTATAAAACATTACGATGATTCCTTTTATGCCACTTTACGATAATTCGATAACGAACGTACAAATTAAACATTCTTACCTATTAGAGTTTCTAACGAAACCATAAATTTTTATAGCAACGATTATGAATAACAAAACCCTAAAATACCAAAGTACAACCCATTCAAACCAATATACAACTTACTAAATCATAGAAACCCTAAATCCACTTTAACTCCCGATATAAACCCTAATTTCATTTTATGTACTAAAATTCACAAACCCTAATTTATATATATGTAATTTTTACAAATTATAAAGGTACAAGTCTTTCAAGACAAGATACAAGTCATTTATGCATAAAAGCTAATTATTCATAAAAATATTATATTAACCTCAAATATATTCATTTTAAAGCTCATTGTCCAAGTATTTCATGCATTAACTTTAAAAATAATTTTTCTTAACTCACTAAATATAAGTATAACTCATCTAAGCTAATGTACAAGTGCTCAATGCACAAAAGTCTAAAATTACATTTTTATACTTTCTAACCTTATAAAATCAACACATAATTAAAGAAACTTAATAAAACACTAAAAACATATTTTCTATATTACCTAAACCATAATACAAGCCCTTAAACACAGTGTACAACCATCCAATGCATAAAACCTTAAAGTCTTATTTATATATTTTATAACTTAATAAAAACAACATATAATCAAAGTAACTTAACCAAACCCTAAAAATATATTTTTCTTATTTCTCAAACCCTAGTACAACTCCATTAAGCTTATAGTACAACCCTATATAGCACAACATGAATTCCTTTCCCTTTTACCTATAATTTGACACACACACACATAATATATATATATATATATATATATATATATATATATATATATAATATATATATATATATATATATATATATATATATATAACAAACCCTAATTATTTTTCTATATAACAAATACTTAATCAAAACCCTAGAAATCTAACTTAGTTACTTCACTAAACCCTAAATACAACTCACCAAAGCCAAGGTACCATCCATTGAAGCCCATTCGACTTACATTTTATTTGCTAGTTCGAAAATGACAAAACCTAACCAAATTATTATCACATTTAAATTTAAGCAAGTCTTACACCTTACATGCTCTTCTAAGATCCAAGTATCTCCACATCACCTTGTCTTCTAAGTAGTTAAATTCTTTGGATTAAAAATAAACCACATCATCACCACCTCCTTAACCTCACGCCACACTTTCCCCTTCCATCCACTTGTCCCTAAATAACTTCACCTACATCACCATGTATCCTCACCCATGACAAGATGACTTAGCTTCATAAAAACCCTAACTATCCTTTTCTCTATAAATAGGTCGACACTTTTATTTCTTTTACTTTACCTCAATTCGACACAAACTAAAAACAGCCCACACCCATATAGATGCTGGTCAAACATTTCATTTAGAAGCCTGTAAAACCTTAAAATCTGAAACATGTAAAAAAGACCAAAATGCCCCTACAAGTTTAAAAATCTATTTACGGATATTGAAAGTACCATATTGATCTCAAAAATTTAAGTAATAAGCCATATATGAAATGAAATAATTTTTACATGCCCAAAAGTCTTTGTCTCACCAAATTATATGTACAAACACTTTAATACAATTTTATTTCAAATAAATCACATTAATTTACATTAAACCATAATTAACTTACAAAATATTGGAAAATCAATGCAATTAAAGCCCATTGATTTGGTCTTGATTTAGGACCAAAATTATGCACCTCCCCCCTCCTTATACACGGCATTTCCCTATTTGTTTCATAGAAATCCCTAAAAACTCTAATTAACTAAAACCGAATAACAAAACACACCCAAAAACCCCTAGAGCCTTCATACGAATTTCTGGAGCTTGGAGAGTATTTTTTTGGTGTTGTGCAACATCCAAGGAAGACTAGAAAAATAGCCATTCAATTTGTAGAAGCCTAGATCAAGTGGTGGCGAATTTTCTCTATTTTATTCCGTACGTAGGGTATAATTGCTAAAAATTCCTTCCACACGTTAAATAATTGGTATGGCATTTTTCTTATACTTATTATATCACATATGATCTGTGAAAAATATGGCATTCGAATCATGCAAGGTTTAATGGGTCGGTTGAATTAAAAATGGCTAAAATGGGTTAATTATGTAAATCATGTTATACGATTTTTCTGGGCTATGATATTAATTTTTATGAGTTCCTTGGTCATCAAATAAGCTGGGAAAAATAGTGTTTCGAATTGTAGAAGCTTAGGTTAGTCTTTGTGAATTTAAAGTATTAAAAAGGGTGTAAATTCTAATATATGATAAACGAATTTTCTGGGCGTGAGGCTTATTTTTCCTGAGCTCTATATGATCCATATAATCTGGGAAAAATATTGGTTCGAGTTTTAGAAGCCTAAAAATTCCGTGGTAAATTATTGTTCAAATCGGGTTTATGGAAAATAAAAGAAAAGAAAGAAAATAAAAAGAAACCCTAATGCAATCGATTAGGGCTAGGGTTCATGACATGGAATCTGATCATTAATGAGTGTTTAAGGTTGTTGGTAATCATGGGGTAATGATTTGGATTGGATATTAGGGTTTTGTTTGAATTTGTGAATTACCGATTGAAAGAATAAAATATAAGGGGGTGTTTCGTAATTCTTAAAACTCAAGGGATAATTTTTGTAAGTTATTTGAACCAGGTATAATTCGTATAAAATATTAAATGAGGGGTCCATATGTAAATTTTGTATTTAAAAGGTTAAATGGGTAAATATATATATTTATTAATTCGGTTTGCAATTTAATTAAATCAAGGGACTAAAAATGTAAATACTAGAAACTTGAAGTCATTTTGAGTAAATAATAATATTAAGAGGGTTCGGTGTAATTTTGGATAATTATGGGGGCTAATATGTAATTGTTATGAAATCATTGTTTAATATATAAGTTTTATAACTATAGGGACTAAATGTGTAATTATGTGAAACTAAAGGGATAAATCATACCATACATGAAATTAGAAGGTATATCCTGTAAATAATTAAATCTAAGGGTTAATGCTGTAATTAAGGATATTATATGGGTTAAATTGTAAACTATGTAACTTTAAGGTTTATTTTGTAACTTTTATAAATAAAGGGTTTAAAGTGTAAAATATGGAACTAAATGGACTAAAGAGGTAATTCTGAATAAATGGATGTATTAACATGAATAACTTATGATATTTTCATTTTAGACCCTTAACATGATATATTTACAATTAAAACCCTAAACTATGTAAACTTGTCATATTTAACCCTAAACTTTTATAACTTGCTAAAGTCAATCCTAATTCCATAATGATACTAAATTAATGACTTAACTAAATCATAATACTTAAATCTTACTCATTATAGAAATCTGCTAATTTTGGAAACTTACTAAATAAGGAAACTTTTCAAAAATGGAAACCTGCTAAAAATAGAAAGTTACTTAATATGGAAATGGGATCTTTAGTAATCATGTCTTTACTCCTCTAGGTGTGAAGAGGGAGTGACCTGTGCCCATTATCATCTTATTTTGTGATTTCCTTTGTCAAGCAATAAGGTACAGATATTCTGCTTCTTTAATAAGAGGCCTTCATTCTCTTATTATGATTCATATTAGGGTTCCCTATACCATTGCTATGTTCCCTTCATTCATGAACTCCGATCTTTTGAACCATCATGATATTGAACCTTTTATGATTATGAACCTTTCATTCATGAACCTTTAATTAAGAACCCTTGACCATGAACCTTTGCTTATGAACCTTTGCTTATGAACCTTGCTTATGAACCATGATTATGAACCTATGATTATGAACTTATGAAACAAGACATTGACTTATGCAAGTAAACTAAATACATGATTCACGATACTTGACCTTGACCCTCAGTTTAATACTACGAGCCACTCACTAGGCATGAGGGTTTCATGTCCATGTCAGTCGATGCACCGATGGCATGACTCTAGGGCAGGAGAGTGATGACCTGTCCCGTCCCTGCACGTTTATGTTTATGATTCATGTTTATGTAGAGGCAGATTATGGCCACCGGGGGCGTATGGATGCATCCTAGATTTGTTCATGTTCATGTTATGTTATGTTATTCATGGTGACTGATGGTGTGTGCGATACACGTCTTTCACACTCTGGGAGCTAGCTACTCCAACCCATGATTGAGGACACCCCTCATATTTACAGGATACTAAGAGGTCTCCCCTCTACATGTTTATGATTATGATTATGCTTATGATTTCATGTTATGGGCTCGTAGTGGATTACTGACCTTTCTTTACCATGCACCTTTTTCCTTTCCCTTATGATACCATGTATTCTTACCATGTATTCATGCTTCCATTCTCATTTACTCATGTATTATTCATTATGCTACTGCTTGTTACCGTTATATCTGTTCACTGAGCTCTCGTAGCTCAGCCGCATTTCTTTTCCTGCGGCAGGTTTTAGTAGGAAGCTGGGAATGGGTGGAGAGTACCTTTGGACTTAGAAGACTGATAGCTATTCTGGATTTAAAAGTGATTAGAAGTTATTATTATTATTTCGGAAGTTGTATTTAGTGGAAGTCCATTTGTAACCTTATAGTATCTGTATTTCATTTGTAACCTTTGAGAATTCTTGTATTGCTATAGATGTATGCTTTGTTTTATCTGATATGAAACCATCATTGTGATATCTTTACCCTTGTCGGGTTGGGGTGTTACAATTTATGGTATCAGAGAGACAGGCTGCGACTCGTAATACATTTACCCTTGACCTGTGTAAGTTAGACCACTAAGTTTCCACTGTATGCGCTCATAAGATAACCTTTAAGAATTGCTTTAGGATTTCCCTATAGGAACTTAAGTTTTGACCGAGTGAGGAATGGGTAGACTATAAGGCTTTTGTTTAAGTAGCATTGATTCCGCATCACTCTGATTTATGCCCTGCTTGTTAAGCTCACGCTTTGCACCACCTAAGATTCCGACTTCGACCTCTGATTCTTTTGTTAATCATTCTGATGTCTTTTCGGGTATTCTGAGAATCTCTATGACAAAGACTTACTTGATGCATTCTGTTATATGTTTTGATAGTCTATGAATCTTCTGACCCTATCTGAGTTCGTCTTAAACATCTCTATTCCCATGAGTATAAGAATGCTTTCCTCTCACTTTTGAACGATAAGACTTGCGTTGCCGATATGTTTTCATTGAATAGTTAGCTTTGATTTGTATTCTGATAAAGGATAGGTTGATTGATCATTGACGACTACCCTCCTATGTTTCACCTTCGGTGTTTGAGACCATTTGAACTCCCTACCATGATTTCCGATTGTTAAACTTTTTCCATCACTACCTGACTTTGATTTTCACTTCCGACCTGTTTGATAAACAATTTGAAACTTTTCTGACCATCCCGAAGGTCATTTAACCCTAATGTGTTTGACACATTCTATAAATTCATTACCCGTGCTGGATGAAAATGTATCATCTGATACTACTCTGTCTTGCAAATCCATTACTACTCCTATGAGAACTCTGGCGATTTTAGTCATGGATATGACGATAATTTTGTCTCGATGTGAAATTGTTAGCCGAGCATGATGATGCTGATTACTGATATTCTATATGCCTCACTCTTGACAGTTATACGATGTTTTATATTTCCGATGACTCACAACCTACCTGCTACTTATGCTATTTAGCCAAACAAGAATCCAACACCTTGAATTGTTCGCTTATCTATTTGATGAACCATGTACTTGACCTTGATATATGAACTATCCGTCTGGCTTGGCGACCGTACTCATCCTACGAATCCGTTTACTTTGACATACTCGATTTTGAGGTCTTAAAGTTATGGATTGACTGGCCCTCATACGCTGCCAACCATATCTGATTTATGACCTTTAGTAATATGTTTCATCCCACTTTCGTTATGATAACCTTTTAACCGCTCAAATCTGTTAAGCCTAACCTACTATGGAAACTTCTATCTCGATTTCATTTGATTGTTGATTGCCTCCTGACACCTATTATCCACTCTTAGAAAACTTTGGCCTTGGGAGTTTTATTGTGCAAATTTTCTGGTGTCCTATGATGGCACTCTTGGATTCCCTTTCCGGTTGAGGAGTAGAATGAAAATTTGAACCAATCCCAGTTGACGGACCATGATGCTATCGAATTTGAGAAATTGGAGGGGATGATGAATTGTGATTTTGTTCACCTCAGTGCTTCATTTTGAATACCCTGTTAGCTTGTGAAGAAGAAAGAGAAAACTTAGAGTATCAACTATCGTAAACCTAATCGTATCACTACCATGACTATCTTTCAATTCAGCGTATCACTGATCGATTCTATTCCTGTAAACTCCGTACCAGACGGCCTCTTTTAATGATTGAAGGACTGTAGAAGTCACGCCAAGGACTTTTAAGAAAAGAGATGACTATTTGATAGTAACCCTGGGAAGCATTTCAGTGTTAAGCACGAAGAGGAACATGTAGACCATCTTGGAGAATTACCCTTTATTCTGGAAGAAGTAGGTTTGATGGGCGTCCAGAGATTGTAGCAGACAACACTACCATTTCTCCAGCGATGACGGCAGTTGGAGTTGGCGAATTTCGAACCGTGCTAGAAGACCTATCAAAAACACGCAGTCTTGCTTCTCTATTCATTTTAGTTGTACTAAGATGAATTGAGAGTAGAAGCAGACTCGCGGATGGAAGAATGCACAGTGACCATGTCGGAGATTCACGTTACCACACCACAGTCCCAAGGAGAAGTGCCGAAGGCTTGAGGGACCAGACTCGAGTTGATATTTCTTTTCCACGCTATGATCATACGATAGACTGCATGGACTTGGAAGAAGTTTAAGATCATGTATTTGAATGGACGATAATTCTGAAGCGAACGTTTGTATTCGGAAGAGTTGATTTTGTGAAAAATTAAGCTATGGACGACGTAATCCATTTCCTCTTGACCTACTCAAATTTCGTTAACTGATGATAGGACCCCTTTGAATGAGTTATGTTTCCCTGTTAGAAATTCCGCTCGATGTTCATTCTGCGTATGCTAGACGATGGTTTTGTTATGAGGAATTTGGCGAATGATGGACGATTCGATGCTTAAAACGATGTACCAAATTCCGATAGACATTCTGGGATTTCCGTTAACTCTTTCGAGTAGTTCGTTCTCCTCTTAGCTATGGATTTGATTTTTGATGACCTCTGAGACAGTAGAAGTACTAGGTGGATTAAGATAGGTGGCTTTGATTAAGACTTGAGATAAAGTATGATCATCATGAGGGCATATTTATGTGGTGCTAGTATTATGACGCCTGATCAACGTGATAATACTTACACCATATAACGTGCACTCATTGTGGACATAGGATGTCTTGGGGGAGTACCTAAGAAGTTTAGAATCTGATCTCCGTTGGTTATCCGTGATTAGTGAGACTTTAGGTTCATTCTACCTATGCGTATCCTCTGTTTTCGTTCATTTAATATCGGGATGATTTTGGACTCTCGTATTGCATTCTGTTGACCTCAGTTATATATCTTAAGCTCTTTGTAGAATCTCCACTGATGATAAAGTTAATCTAATTTGAAGTTCTGTTCGTATTTCATATAAGCTTTTCGAAAGACTCACCTATCATCCATTTTTGGTTGAATGGTCCTTTTGATCAGAATCCACTTATTTTGCCTCCTTCTGAGAAATCTGAACGCATCTAGTTTTGATCTGAGTCATGAGAAAACTTTTGGTCTGAAGATCTTTTGGAAGAACCTCCTCAGTCATGAGAATATTATGATGATCTGTTGCGTTTTGCTACGACTTCGCTTTACTTTGCGACTTCAATTTTCGAGGACGAAAATTTTTTTTTAGAGGGGAAGAGTTGTAAAACCTTAAAATCTGAAACATGTAAAAAAGACCAAAATGCCCCTACAAGTTTAAAAATATATTTACGGATATTGAAAGTACAATATTGATCTCAAAAATTTAAGTAATAAGCCATATATGAAATGAAATAATTTTTACATGCCCAAAAGTCTTTGTCTCACCAAATTATATGTACAAACACTTTAATACAATTTTATTTCAAATAAATCACATTAATTTACATTAAACCATAATTAACTTACAAAATATTGGAAAATCAATGCAATTAAAGCCCATTGATTTGGTCTTGATTTAGGACCGAAATTATGCACCTCCCCCCTCCTTATACACGGCATTTCCCTATTTGTTTCATAGAAATCCCTAAAAACTCTAATTAACTAAAACCGAATAACAAAACACACCCAAAAACCCCTAGAGCCTTCATACGAATTTCTGGAGCTTGGAGAGTATTTTTTTGGTGTTGTGCAACATCCAAGGAAGACTAGAAAAATAGCCATTCAATTTGTAGAAGCCTAGATCAAGTGGTGGCGAATTTTCTCTATTTTATTCCGTACGTAGGGTATAATTGCTAAAAATTCCTTCCACACGTTAAATAATTGGTATGGCATTTTTCTTATACTTATTATATCACATATGATCTGTGAAAAATATGGCATTCGAATCATGCAAGGTTTAATGGGTCGGTTGAATTAAAAATGGCTAAAATGGGTTAATTATGTAAATCATGTTATACGATTTTTCTGGGCTATGATATTAATTTTTATGAGTTCCTTGGTCATCAAATAAGCTGGGAAAAATAGTTTTTCGAATTGTAGAAGCTTAGGTTAGTCTTTGTGAATTTAAAGTATTAAAAAGGGTGTAAATTCTAATATATGATAAACGAATTTTATGGGTGTGAGGCTTATTTTTCCTGAGCTCTATATGATCCATATAATCTGGGAAAAATATTGGTTCGAGTTTTAGAAGCCTAAAAATTCTGTGGTAAATTATTGTTCAAATCGGGTTTATGGAAAATAAAAGAAAAGAAAGAAAATAAAAAGAAACCCTAATGCAATCGATTAGGGCTAGGGTTCATGACATGGAATCTGATCATTAATGAGTGTTTAAGGTTGTTGGTAATCATGGGGTAATGATTTGGATTGGATATTAGGGTTTTGTTTGAATTTGTGAATTACCGATTGAAAGAATAAAATATAAGGGGGTGTTTCGTAATTCTTAAAACTCAAGGGATAATTTTTGTAAGTTATTTGAACCAGGTATAATTCGTATAAAATATTAAATGAGGGGTCCATATGTAAATTTTGTATTTAAAAGGTTAAATGGGTAAATATATATATTTATTAATTCGATTTGCAATTTAATTAAATCAAGGGACTAAAAATGTAAATACTAGAAACTTGAAGTCATTTTGAGTAAATAATAATATTAAGAGGGTTCGGTGTAATTTTGGATAATTATGGGGGCTAATATGTAATTGTTATGAAATCATTGTTTAATATATAAGTTTTATAACTATAGGGACTAAATGTGTAATTATGTGAAACTAAAGGGATAAATCGTACCATACATGAAATTAGAAGGTATATCCTGTAAATAATTAAATCTAAGGGTTAATGGTGTAATTAAGGATATTATATGGGTTAAATTGTAAACTATGTAACTTTAAGGTTTATTTTGTAACTTTTATAAATAAAGGGTTTAAAGTGTAAAATATGGAACTAAATGGACTAAAGAGGTAATTATGAATAAATGGATGTATTAACATGAATAACTTATGATATTTTCATTTTAGACCCTTAACATGATATATTTACAATTAAAACCCTAAACTATGTAAACTTGTCATATTTAACCCTAAACTTTTATAACTTGCTAAAGTCAATCCTAATTCCATAATGATACTAAATTAATGACTTAACTAAATCATAATACTTAAATCTTACTCATTATAGAAATCTGCTAATTTTGGAAACTTACTAAATAAGGAAACTTTCCAAAAATGGAAACCTGCTAAAAATAGAAAGTTACTTAATATGGAAATGGGATCTTTAGTAATCATGTCTTTACTCCTCTAGGTGTGAAGAGGGAGTGACCTGTACCCATTATCATCTTATTTTGTGATTTCCTTTGTCAAGCAATAAGGTACAGATATTCTGCTTCTTTAATAAGAGGCCTTCATTCTCTTATTATGATTCATATTAGGGTTCCCTATACCATTTCTATGTTCCCTTCATTCATGAACTCCGATCTTTTGAACCATCATGATATTGAACCTTTTATGATTATGAACCTTTCATTCATGAACCTTTAATTATGAACCCTTGACCATGAACCTTTGCTTATGAACCTTTGCTTATGAACCTTGCTTATGAACCATGATTATGAACCTATGATTATGAACTTATGAAACAAGACATTGACTTATGCAAGTAAACTAAATACATGATTCACGATACTTGACCTTGACCCTCAGTTTGATACTACGAGCCACTCACTAGGCATGAGGGTTTCATGTCCATGTCAGTCGATGCACCGATGGCATGACTCTAGGGCAGGAGAGTGATGACCTGTCCCGTCCCTGCACGTTTATGTTTATGATTCATGTTTATGTAGAGGCAGATTATGGCCATCGGGGGCGTATGGATGCATCCTAGATTTGTTCATGTTCATGTTATGTTATGTTATTCATGGTGACTGATGGTGTGTGCGATACACGTCTTTCACACTCCGGGAGCTAGCTACTCCAACCCATGATGAGGACACCCCTCATATTTACAGGATACTAAGAGGTCTCCCCTCTACATGTTTATGATTATGATTATGCTTATGATTTCATGTTATGGGCTCGTAGTGGATTACTGACCTTTCTTTACCATGCACCTTTTTCCTTTCCCTTATGATACCATGTATTCTTACCATGTATTCATGCTTCCATTCTCATTTACTCATGTATTATTCATTATGCTACTGCTTGTTACCGTTATATCTGTTCACTGAGCTCTCGTAGCTCAGCCGCATTTCTTTTCCTGCGGCAGGTTTTAGTAGGAAGCTGGGAATGGGTGGAGAGTACCTTTGGACTTAGAAGACTGATAGCTATTCTGGATTTAGAAGTGATTAGAAGTTATTATTATTATTTCGGAAGTTGTATTTAGTGGAAGTCCATTTGTAACCTTATAGTATCTGTATTTCATTTGTAACTTTTGAGTATTCTTGTATTGCTATAGATGTATGCTTTGTTTTATCTGATATGAAACCATCATTGTGATATCTTTACCCTTGTCGGGTTGGGGTGTTACAAAGCCAAAGAGAGATATTAGGAAGCCTAGAAGAGAAGATAACCTTGGTTCTTATTCGCCAAACCAAATCTTCCAAAAACCGTATAATCGATCAAATATTCACGTAAGTATTCCTAACTCTTTTCCTTACCTTTCATATACCTTAAATACTCTTAAAAACATTGCAAAATAATCCTAAGTAGTTAATTAATTCAAAAATCAAGTTTACCCTTTTCTTTCTTTTTGTTCGAACACAACCAAACGCGCCCTATATATTAAATTTTTGTCAAAAACAAACCAAGCATCTTTAAAATATGTTAGAGGTATATCAAATATGATTATGACTACGTTAGCATGCATTAAAAATCAGTTATAAACTTTAAAAATAAAAAATGCACATGATTTCCTTTTCCCTTTTTCTGTCGCAACATTTCCCACAGACCCAACTTTGGACCTAAATTTCGACCATCAAACGAACTCTAAAAATTCTGAATTTTGGCCAAGTTAAAGATCACCTAGCTAACTAATTTTAGGAAAAAGAACGTCGTAAAAAGATTGAACGGTCACAAAGTTATTCGAGTTTGTTTCTGCCCTTTTGGCCATTGTTTCGAAGCATATATATAAATTGGTTCGAGCATCATAAGCTTGAATCATGAGCCCATAATTTGTAATAATGATGTTTATAAGTTGTTAATTTAGTGTATAAAAGAGTCATAAAAAGTCTCGCCTTTTCCCGTAACTTATAACGCATTTTTATGAAATAAGGACGTCGATTGTAACGCATAAAATGCTTTGAGGGTGTTTTCTGCCAAAACTCTAACTAATTTAATAACTTGGACTTTAATTAAAGTCGACATGCAGTTCAAGGGTAAAAAGTATCAATTTTGAAACCCTTGGGTATAAACTGTTATTTCACCAAAGTTCAAGGGTAAAAATTGTAATTTTATAAAAGTTCAGAGGTAAAATTTGTCATTTTACGAAAGTTCAGAGGTATAAACTGTCAATATGAGAAACTATAGGGGTAAAAAGCATAATATTTATAATTGTTATTATTATTAATAGAATTCTAATTATAATAGAGAATTAATAAACGAAATACGTTTATCTCGATAACAAACAAACGGGAAACAATTAACGAACAAACGAAAGCAGAAACATAAAAATGAAAAATAAGATAAAATCTTATTTTGAAGTGACTTCATGTTGTCTCATTTTAACATTTAATCATCAACCAAAACGTTACGAAACGGACATTAGAACTTATATATTGGAATATGATTACTGAAACGTGACATAACGAACCAGGTTGCGTACCGGAGACGTTTATCAACTTTATTTAACATTGTTTTCCATCCAGACCGCCAAGGTGAGTTCATAGTCCCACTATTTTCATTACGTTTTCCAAATTTGTGGGGAGATACATGCTACAAACCGAACACAAGTATTTTTCCTGTATGATTTCCTGATTGATATTGACTAAATTTTCTATTGCCTAAAAGACCTCCCATCATGGACCATTAATCACCTGCGGGTGAGTGCGAATATTATAAATAGATCTATTGGGTTTGACAGCCCCTTTTGTGTTACCGTAACGTGACCAAATGCATATTATTTGAGATAAATAAAGAGACCGGCAATCTCCTACTCGGAGGCAAGGTTACCTACATTTAATTATGGGGTAATTTATCATCATTAGCTCATGACTATTGATGATCCACAGTTAACGTTTTGCGTGTCATGAGACTTAGGGCAATATATATATTTATAACGAACTGAATGTTTACTGAACTACTTTCCATTTAGCTTGTGTTCAAATTGATTATAACATTAAACGCTATGGATTCACTCAACCTTTGTGTTGACTTTTTAGCATGTTTATCTCAAGTATTTAGAAGCATGGTTTGGCAACGGAGTGGCTGTGGACTTTTCTTCTTATAAAAAGAGTGTCCATTTTGTTATCATTCGATGAATAATGTAACTTTTATAACGTACTTTGGAACCTCCCGCTGGGACCTGAATTATGTACTATGATTTAAATAATGAATGATAACAATTTTATTTAAAACGTCTCTTTTCGAGTCGTTTTCTATTTTCATGACTATGATACTTGAAGTAATACCCCAACTTATAATTCCGCTGCGATTATCGAAACTGGGGGTGTTACAACGGTTTTCTCCGCCTTAAGGGAGGTTGTTGACATAGTGCTTGAAACTCTCGAGTGTGGTACTCGGGGAGTGGAGTAGGGCGAAGAAGAGCTTCGTAGCCGAACCACTATAAATCCTTTTGTCCCGGTTTGATCTTTCCATCTCTACTCTTTACTTTCATTACTTATTATTAGTTAGTTATAGTGTGTAGTTCATATTGGTGTTGTTTGATTGCACACAAGAATCGAATCAAAGGTTTCCAATAGCAAAGTTTTTAAGAAACGTTAAAAGAACTAAAAGAACTTAAAATTTGGTAAAACTATTCAACCCCCCCCCCCCCTTCTAGTTTTCCACAAATTTTATACTCTCTCCGTCTCAAAATTATTGTCATGAGACAAAAATCACATAGTTTAATAAAAGTGGTGCCACTTTAATTTCTAATCACTCAAATAGAATATTCCCCCACTAAATTCTCTAGTTTTACTTAATAAAGAAAGTGGACAACTATTTTGAGACATCCCAAAAAGAAATATTGACTATTATTTTGAGACGGGGGAGTACATCGCTTCTATATAAACCCGTTGTATAAGGTGGTTTCTGGGCACCACCTACCATTGTCATAGGTCCTCCCCTCGTGGTAGGAGCAGCGGTGGTGACTAGGTAATGATCTCGGGTAAGTTTGCTTTCGAAATATGTTTTCTTATCCAAATCTTTGTTCATTTTTAAAGATCAATAATGGGTTATGTTATTTAAATTTTTAAAGATTAGTTAGACTAGAGGTAGTTAGGGCTAAGCCGAGAATCAAATAAAGGTAAAACGTTAACCGAGAGTCGAACCGAGTAAAAGCTAATAAAATCGAAACTGAACCGAATAAGGTTGGTTCGGGTCGGGTTGGGTTAGCTATTTCGAACCGAATAAGTCTGTTTTTACCTGAACTGAAACCGAACCAAGTAAATCGAAATAATTATACAAACCGAAAACCGAACCGAATAAGGTCGGTTCAGGTGGGTTTTTGGGTGATTTTTCTCAGCCCTAGAGGTAGTGGTCACCACTCCCTCACCTTCTACTTCAGTGTCACAACACCATTCAATCCGTCATCACTCCCCTCACTTTTCACCCACAATAATCACTACTCCCTCACCACCATTAAAAATACCCACTTTATACAACAAACCCCACAAAATACTCTACACACACTTACAAATTAAATAAATAACAACAAAAACATCCATGGGGCGACAGATGCACAAAAGCCGAGTGGTGAGCTCGGTCACCCTTCGCTCTTTTTTTGGCTTGCTCACCGCGTCACCCTTAGTCCCAAAATGGTCCTCACGAGTGATGGGTCACCTCATTACCTCGAGCCTTACAAACACTCCAAAGATTAAACCCATTTTATATATTTTCTTTTAATTTTCGGTTAAGATTGATGATGGGATTGTTGTGGTGGTGATGGACAGAGTGGGGTGATTGTTTGGTTTGTATATAGTTTTGTGTATGGTGAGTTTGCTCTTGAAACAATTTTTGTTGCTTTAAAAAAAATGACAATGATGTTTCTAGAGGCCCTTTTTGTTAGCTAAAAAAAAAAAAAAAAAAAATTTAAAAAAAAAAAAAAAAAAAAAAAAAAAAAAAAAAACCCACAAAAAGATGAATTTGCCCTCACATGAAAGGCATGTGTGAGAGGTCTAACTATCATTGGTTAATGTCTGGTATTTAAAAAGACCATTGAAGAAACAAAATGGAGACATTAAAGACGTCTAATGCATTTATTTTGAAATTAGAATTAAACGTGTGAATTTGAGACAACCTTATAGACGAATATGTAATTTACTCTTTATATTTAGTTATCTTGGTTAACAAATTACACTTTCGGGGACACTAATGATGCGTTTAGTTAATTTACCTCATTTTTCTATTTCTATTCTTTAGCTTTAAAATTAAGGGCAATTTCATATCTCCTTCCAAAAACATGAAAATTTTATATATACTGTAGCAACCTGTAAAATTGACCAGTGATTTGTAAACGTTAATCAAGTATTAATTATCATTACTGTTCAGTTAACCATTTTTATGAGCAAATTTAAAATTTTGTTTATTATGTTACCTTGATTCTCAAAACATTGGAACGAGCTCACACACGAACCACGGATAACCCAACACACTCAATATAAACCCATTGGACCCTATTACTATTTCTAAGCCCAAAATATTGGCCTGGTACTATTCATCTAGTTAAACCCAAAATACTTAACTTATTTTCTTTTCAAATTCTGTCGACTAATATCCCTAAGCTTTACCTCTCTCATTTCGAACTTCGACACATAAGATATATATTTTTTGTACTCTCTCAATTCTTTAGACATCAATCTAATAGGATGTCGAAATCCAAGCCCTAACTCACTCATTTGAACCTCGAACCAAGACCGAAGTAAATGTGTCTCGCCACATTTTCTGAACCGTTTAATAAATTCATTTTTGATCCATTTTACTTTAAAACGAATTCTACTCAATACATTGACTTTCTAAATCATGTTTTATGTTTGTAAACTCATTTTCTCACTTTAGTTTCCCATATCACACGTTAGAATATTCATTTGACCCTTTACTTATTTCGTTCGAATACAAATATCACGTAAACATTCCTATTCGGTTTCCCCTAGTTTCCCAGGACTTCTAGCCCTCCCCTAGGCTCATAAATGCAAGAATATATTCTCTTATCCTACTCTACTTCTGCCATGATTGAATAAACTCAAGTTGTGCAACTTGATTATATAATACTCGAGTACATGCATGCACCATTCGTCCAAAACCAAACGCAACCCTTTTCTCTGATTTTTACTCATTCACACACACTCTCTAAACTCCTAAGAACTTCTGGAAATCCATTCGAAGATAGCCAAGCTCAATCCCATTCGTACGAGTTCAATATCAAACGTATAATCTCCCATTCGAGCTCTTTCTTGCTCATACCGATCGTATAACCCACTCATTGGGTGTTGTAAGTGTTTTACACTCTTTCTTAACTCATTCCTATTCGATTTCTATTGATCATGCATCGTATTTGTTTCTTATCGAACGTTTATTTATATATATCGTTTCCTTTTTATTCTTTATGCACTCGTTATTTTGTTTTCACGCATTATAAATCACGCCTCCAATATGGAAGGCTAGGTTTATCATTTTTATGCATTCGTACTTCCATTTTCACTTTTATTTCTTGTCGTAACAAGTTCGTTTTATTTATTTCATTTATCGCTATTTATATTTCATGTCAAATTTATTGTTTATTCTCGTATGAACTCGACTAGAATTGACCTTGTTAAACCTGATTCTAAAAACGCGACACCCTATTTTTATTGTCCCACCTGATTCTTCACTAGCTAAATAACCAAAACTTAGTTTGTTGATTCCCTCACAAGGCCTTAAAACCGTTCGAATTAATCTCATTTAAACGCTAGTCGCAAGTTTTCAAAACTCTTTTATATTTAACGATGGGCCTATAAGCCCATTAAGCTCTTTTTAGCTTATTCTGATAAGCAGGCCACCTAAACCCTTTTTCAACATTTTTATAAGCTTAAGTTAAGCCCAAACCTAGGCCCAATATTTCCTAAAAGCCCACGTACCTTAAATCCTTAACGGGCCGAAGTTTTAATCGTTTAAAAGCCCATTTACTCAAAAATAAGCTTTACGTATTATAAGCAGTTAAAAAGCATTTGAATAAGCTTTAATAAGCTTACCAAACTCTCGGAAATATTTTCCTAATCATTTTGTACAAAAAGGACTAGTTTTGCAAATACTTTCAAACTCAGGGACTAAAACTGCCAACTTCGGGAAATCAGGGTATAATCTATAATTTATATAACTTGGGGATGAATATTGTTAAAATAATAACTTTATGGTTTAAAATGACATTTTGGGGAACCTTTGGACTAAAAATATAAATAAAGGACTAACGGTGCAAATATTACACCGTTAGGGTTAAAAGTGTAAATTTTGCATAACTTCAAGGAGCAACAGTAACTTTTCTTTATTTTCATTTCCATTTCATTATTTTAAGTTTCTCATTCGTTTAACGTGCATTTTACTTCATTTCGTTCAATATTTATTATATAACGTTTACATTTATATATAACGATTTTAACGATTAACTTTACGTTTTATTTAAACCATTTTCGAGGAAACGATATTTATGGTTTAAAAGACATAAAAACAAGATAATATTATATATAATATTATTTTTGAACTTTAAGCATTTTAAGCATTTTTAGCGTATCATTCACTCTCGTCACAAACCACTTCGTCCTCCGATACCATTTTCAATCATTATTCGTATTAGGCCAAAACCATCAAATTCTCAGACTTCCTTATTATTATCCAGGTTCTGTGTTGGAGCATTTTCCTTAATTTCATTTGGTTTCATATTTGCCAGTTCCATTCAAGGTGAGTTCATAGTCCCACTTTTACCTTTTTAATGATTTCAAATACGTGGGGAGATACATGTTATAAAACAGAACGCAAGTATTTTCTGTATGCTTTACCTGACTGATATTGCCTAAGTTACCATTATTTCCATTATTTAATTCCCTCCCATCATAAATCATTAACCACTGAGGTAGATGCGAATTTAGTGAACAGATCTGTGAAGGCTGACTGCCTATTTGAAATATACAGAAGATGGCCTTAATTGCTAGCTAGATAGGTTCAGATGCACTTTATTTGACTTTGAAATAGGAATTTGGCAATATCCTATAGAGGGCCATAACTCATGCCATTAATTTGGATTGTTCTGACCGTCTGCGCGGTACTGTTAAGTTTTGAGTGTCATGAGGCTTAGTGCAATATATCCTGATCGCAATATCTTCTTTTTATTATGATAATTGTATTTCTATACAATTATAGACTTGTGTTCAAAACTGATTATGATTATAAACGCTATGATTTCACTCAACTTTTTTGTTGACTTTTAAAGTATGTATCTCAGGCAATTAACAGGAGTATTGAAGGCATTGGAGCGGGCATGTAACGGATGGATGGGGTGTCTAATAAATTTATGTCATTTACATCAAACTCATATCATCTTTTGTGGAATATTAAACTTTGAAATTTCCTTTCTGTATTTGAATTTCTGAATAAATGACAATGATTTACAAAACGTCTCTTTCGAGTAGTTTTCTATGATTATGACTATGATCCTACCGGTAATACCCCTATTAAGTCTTCCGCTGCTAACTCAAAATTTAGGGGGTGTTACAGATTGGCATCAGAGCTATAGTTATAGAGAACCAAATGTTTTTGAAACTTTGGACTATAACCACATTTTCAAAATAGATCAACTTGACACCATGCCACGTTATGCCCTCCGTGCCTACATATTTATAGCATCATATTTACGGTATTGCTTTACTTTATATACTTGATGTCATTAATTTCTTACAATTACTATTTACAGGAATATTACAGTACCATGTCTACAGTATCCCACATTAGTACCTCATCATCGGACTTGGAATCCGAGGATTCCTATTCATCCATTACCTCACTTATAGCTCCCAGTGCATCACCTGCTGCAGTGACAAGCATTTCCTCAGATGAAACGGAACCCTTTGAAGAGGGAGAAGTTGTCGCAACACCACCCATGCCACCACTTGTATTAGGTAACCCACACTCACCCGTATCTGAAGACCTGTAAGTATTAGCTAGACGGGCATATCTTTCATCAGCTCGTCCGGAGAATCTTCCCGCTTATACCCCAATTCCTAATGATCAGTATATGCAAGCTCAGCAATTTTTACTTGCAGAAGATTCTGAAACCCCATTACATATACCCCCACCTGCCCTGGTAGTCCGACGCAGAAGAGTCAAAATCTTAGAACCTTACGAACCCGAACCATTCAGAATACCATTTCGGAAAAACCCCAACAGTTGTATCTAGATAAATACACCTCGCAAGAGAGTAAGACTGCCTATTGTTCCAATTATACCACCATTACTCCTATCCCCTACTTCTCCCCTAGAAATGATCAGTACAACGCCACCATCATCCCCTGAACATCAAACCCCTCCAACCCGAGTTTTCGAGACTGGAGAAAGCTCCAGAGCAGCAACTGACCGCACACCTACCCTACCCAATATCATGACGCGTTTGGAGCGTCATGAGGAGTAGATCAATATGCTTATGAGACTCATGGAAGAAATGCAAGTCCAGCATCGAACCAATATACAGAGACTTCTGAACTAGATTTCAGACATCACAGGACCCATGGATGAGACTTCCAGCAGTTAGACATAGCGTACATCTATATAGTTTTGAGGCATCTTAGCCTACCGCATATTGTATTAATAAAAAGACCTTGTAATCTTTCTGTTTTGTAACAAAATCGATTCAAGTTACTAATATATGTTGTCATGATTTACTATATATTGATGTTGATCTATATTACTGTGGTTATTCATGCGGATTGTGATCAAACAGGTCATAATGTTATAGTTCTTCGAATATTACAGTTGAGATGTAATTACAAAAATTATAACAAAGAATATTTCAAAAGAAAATTGATGAATGTAGAGAAAGTTGCTTTTGTAGATGAATCAGTTTGTTCTAGTTTGGTCATTATGTGGATTCTAGTTAGTGTTTTCTTGTGATATTGATAGACTCATGGCTCGCACAAGAAAGGAAACTACCCCTCCCACAACAGCATTGACCCCTAAAGCTGTCCAGAGAATGATAGCAGATGGTATCGCAGCGGCTTTGGAAACTCAAGCAGCAACCATGGCCCGCTCAAGCAACAACAACAATCGATCTACCGCGGAAAGCGAGGCATCTGCGTCTCGCAAATGTAATTTTAAGGATTTCATAAGTTACAAGCCAACTTATTTCAAAGGGTCAGAAGGAGTGACCGAATTGGCTCAATGGTTTGAGCGTACAGAGACAGTGTTCATGAGAAGTAAATGTCCAGAAGACAGCAAAGTCACGTTTGCTACAGGAACTTTACTGGAAGATGCTTTGTCCTGGTGGAACGCAACCGCCCAGACTATGGGAATGGATGAAGCGTACCAAATTTCTTGGGCAGAACTAAAAATAAAAATGCTCAAGAAGTACTATCCGCATACGAAGATAAGGAAGTTAGAGGAGGAATTTCATCGGTTGACTATGAGAGGGAACGATATCAAGACCTACAACAGAAGGTTTCAGGAGTTATCAGTGTTATGTCCAACCATGGTACCAGATGTAGAAAAGACATTGGAAAGATACATCGAGGGTTTGCCTTCAAGCATAGAAGGAAATGTCACCTCTTCCAAACCAGTAACTTTAGAAGAGGCTATCTCCATAGCTCAGAAATTGTTGAAACGGGAGATTAAAAGGAGTTCTACCTCCGGAAGCAACGATCACAAACGAAGATTGGATGATCGTGGAACCACCACCACCACCAACAACAACAAAAGGAACAACAACCATAATAACAACAACAACCACAACCGAAACTACCATCAGAACCGCAACAATCACCACCAACAGCAGAACCGTAGGCAAGAAGCCGCCAGGGCTTATGTGGCTACACCCAATGAAGGAAGAGGGTATGCTGGAACATTACCTCAGTGTAACAAGTATAGACTATATCACAATGGGCCTTGTTCATCCAAATGCGAAAAATGCCACCAAGTGGGCCACAGGACCAATGAATGCAGAGCCACTGGTGTAAACCTGCAGCCAGTAACAGTAGTGTGCCACAGATGTGGAGAAAATGGACATTACAGGAACCAATGCCCAAAACAGACTGCAACCCAGAACAACGGTGCTCGTGGGAGAGCATATGTGCTTGGTGATGGGAATGCAACAATGGATCCCGGCATCGTTACGGGTACATTCTTATTAAACCAACATAGTGCTAAAGTATTATTTGATTCTGGAGCTGATAAGAGTTTTATTTCTACTTTATTTGCTTCATTGCTTAGTATTGCCTCGATAGAACTAGATACCACCTATGAAATAGAAATAGCCAACGGAAACCTCATAGGAACCAATAAGATTACCCAAGGATGCACCCTAACCTTACTCGACAAACCTTTTTCTATCGACCTCATGCCCATTCACCTTGGAAGCTTTGACATCATCGTCGACATGGATTGGTTATCTAAGCATCATGCCAGAATCATTTGGGACGAGAAGGTCGTCCAAATCCCACTCAACGGTGAAACCCTTATTGTTCGTGGAGATCACAGCAGAGCCCGACTCAACATCATCTCATACTATAAGACGGTGAAATACATGAACAAGGGATGTCATGTGTTGATGGTTCAAGTGACGAAAAATGAACCAACGGAAAAGCGAATTAAAGAAGTGCCAATTGTCAAGAACTTTCCTGAAGTATTTCCGAAAGATTTGCCCGGTATCCCACCAACTCGACAAGTAGACTTTCAGATTGACTTAGTGCCTGGAGTGACACCTGTTGAAAAAGCACCTTATCGATTAGCGCCATCTAAAATGAAAGAGTTGTCTGAGCAGTTGAAGGAACTGTCAGATAAAGGATTCATTCGACCAAGTTCATCACCTTGGGGAGCTCCGGTCTTATTTGTCAAAAAGAATGACGGGACTTTCTGAATGTGTATTGACTATAGAGAATTGAAAAAACTCACTGTCAAGAACAGGTATCCATTACCCAGAATTGATGATTTGTTTGACCAACTACAAGGGTCGAGTGTCTACTCAAAGATTGATCTAAGATCAGGTTATCATCAGCTTAGAGTCAGGGAAGAAGATATTCCCAAAACAGCTTTCCGAACACGATACGGGCACTACGAATTTCAAGTAATGCCATTTGGTATTACCAATGCGCCTGCAGTATTCATGGATTTGATGAACCGAGTATGCAAACCATACTTGGACAAATTCGTGATTGTATTCATCGATGACATTCTGATCTATTCTCGCAGTAAAGAAGAGCATGCTGAGCACTTGAGGACTATTTTAGAGTTGCTCAAAACAGAAAAGTTGTATGCCAAATTCTCTGAGTGTGATTTTTGGCTCCCATCAATACAATTTCTTGGCCATATCATCAACAGCCAAGGTATCCACGTGGACCCTGCCAAGATCGAAGCAGTTAAAAGTTGGGCATCTCTTACAAACCCAACGGAGATCCGTCAATTTTTAGGTCTCGCTGGTTACTATAGAAGATTCATCGGAGATTTTTCCAAGATTGCAAAGCCTTTAACAGAATTAACCCAGAAGAACAAGAAGTGTACCTGGGAAGAGAAACAGGAATCGGCTTTTCAACTCTTGAAGCAAAAGCTTTGTGAAGCACCCATCCTAGCACTACCCGAAGGAAGCGAAGACTTCGTGATATATTGTGATGCATCGCATCATGGTCTAGGTGCAGTGCTGATGCAACGAACCAAAGTGATAACATATGCTTCTAGACAGCTTAAGAAGAATGACGAAAACTATACCACGCACGATCTAGAACTAGGAGCAGTAGCTTTTGCTCTTAAGATGTGGAGACATTACTTATACGGTACAAAGTGTACAGTTTTCACCGACCACAAAAGTCTTCAGCACATACTAGATCAGAAGGAGCTGAACATGAGACAACGCAGATGGTTGGAGCTACTTAACGACTACGACTGTGAAATTCGCTACCACCTAGGGAAAGCGAATATCGTGGCCGATGCATTAAGCAGAAAGGAATGGATCAAACCTCTCAGAGTCCGATCTCTGGGAATGACCATTTGTTCACCACTTCCATCACAGATTCTCATTGCCCAAGAAGAAGCTCTCAAGGAAGAGAACCGACCTCATGAGAAAATTTACTGAATGCCCAAGAATGAAAACAGTTTCGTAAAAAGGTCAAACGGAATGTTGTGCTTCAAAGACAGAAGTTGGGTCCCTCTTTACGGAGGTATTCGTGATATCATCATGCATGAATCTCACAAGTCTAAGTACTCAATTCACCCGGGTTCTGATAAGATGTATCAGGATCTTAAGAAGGTCGATTGGTGGCCAAACATGAAAGCTGACATAGCCGAGTATGTTGGAAAGTCTTTGACTTGTTCGAGAGTCAAGGCAGAAAGTCAAAAACCGTCGGGACTACTTGTATAACCTGAACTACTAATGTGGAAATGGGAGATAATTACAATGGATTTCATCACCAAGTTGCCAAGGACGTCCACTGGTTTAGACACCATTTGGGTCATCGTTGATTGACTCACCAAGTCAGCACATTTCTTACCGATCAAGGAGACTAATGAAATGAGAACTCTCGCTCAGTTGTATCTAAGAGAAATTGTGGTTCGACATGGAGTTCTGATCTCCATTATCTCCGACAGAGATAGTCGATTTACCTCGAGGTTTTGGTAGTCACTACAGAAATCTCTCTGTAAATGACTAGATATGAGCACCGCATATCACCCTCAGACTGATGGTCAATGTGAAAGAACGATTCAAACCTTGGAAGACATGCTCAGGGCATGTGTGATAGACTTTGGAAAAGATTGGGATAAACACTTACCATTGGCTGAATTCTCCTACAATAACAGTTATCATGCCAGCATCAAGGCGGCTCCATTTGAAGCACTTTATGGTGGAAAGTGAAGATCGCCTGTTTGTTGGGCAGAAGTTGGTGATGTACAGCTCACGGGACCGGAACTAATTCAAGATACGACAGAAAAGATTTTTAAAATCCGACAACGACCTCAAGCCGCTCATGACAGACAGAAAAGTTATGCTGACATAAGACGAAAACCCTTAGAATTTCAAGTTGATGACAGGGTTATGTTGAAAGTTACCCCATGGAAAGGAATGATACGCTTTGGAAAGCGTGGAAAGTTCAACCCTAGGTATATTGGACCATTCAAAATCCTTGAAAGGATTGGTCCGGTTGCTTATAAACTTGAACTTCCCGAAGAACTCAGTAGGGTACACCCCACATTTCATGTTTCACAATTAAAGAAGTGTTTTTCAGATGAAACACTCGTCATCCCACTAAAGGAAATCAGATTAGATGAAAAACTCGTGTTCACAGAGGAACCGGTAGAAATTATGGACAGAGAAGTGAAACAACTTAAGCAAAGTCGTATCCTCATTGTCAAAGTTAGATGGAACTCCAAGCGAGGACCAGAGTATACATGGGAGCGTGAAGATCAAATGCGTGACAAATACCCACACTTATTTCCATAGGTAACCTTAGAAACTACCTTAAATGTGAATTCCAGGATGGAATTCAGTTTGACTGGTGGATACTGTAGCAACCTGTAAAATTGACCAGTGATTTGTAAATGTTAATCAAGTATTAATTATCATTACTGTTCAGTTAACCATTTTTACGAGCAAAATTTAAAATTTTGTTTATTATGTTACCTTGATTCTCAAAACATTAGAACGAGCTCACACACGAACCACGGATAACCCAACACACTCAATATAAACCCATTGGACCCTATTACTATTTCTAAGCCCAAAATATTGGCCTGGTACTATTCATCTAGTCAAACCCAAAATACTTAACTTATTTTCTTTTCAAATTATGTCGACTAATATCCCTAAGCTTTACCTCTCTCATTCGAATTTCGACACATAAGATATATATATATTGTACTCTCTCAATTCTTTAGACATCAATCCAATAGGATGTCGAAATCCAAGCCTTATCTCACTCATTTGAACCTCGAACCAAGACCGAAGTAAATGTGTCTCGCCACATTTTCTGAACCGTTTAATAAATTCATTTTTGATCCATTTTACTTTAAAACGAATTCTACTCAATACATTGACTTTCTAAATCATGTTTTATGTTTGTAAACTCATTTTCTCACTTTAGTTTCCCATATCACATGTTAGAATATTCATTTGACCCTTTACTTATTTCGTTCGAATACAAACATCACATAAACATTCCTATTCGGTTTCCCCTAGTTTCCCAGGACTTCTAGCCCTCCCCTAGGCTCATAAATGCAAGAATATATTCTCTTATCCTACTATACTTCTGCCGTGATTGAATAAACTCAAGTTATGCAACTTGATTATATAATACTCGAGTACATGCATGCACCATTCGTCCAAAACCAAACGCAACCCTTTTCTTTGATTTTTACTCATTCACACACACTCTCTAAACTCCTAAGAACTTCTGGAAATCCATTCGAAGATAGCCAAGCTCAATCCCATTCGTACGAGTTCAATATCAAACGTATAATCTCCCATTCGAGCTCTTTCTTGCTCATACCGATCGTATAACCCACTCATTGGGTGTTGTAAGTGTTTTACACTCTTTCTTAACTCATTCCTATTCGATTTCTATTGATCATGCATCGTATTTGTTTCCTATCGAACGTTTATTTATATATATCGTTTCCTTTTTATTCTTTATGCACTCGTTATTTTGTTTTCACGCATTATATATCACGCCTCCAACATGGAAGGCTAGGTTTATCATTTTTATGCATTCGTACTTCCATTTTCACTTTTATTTCTTGTCGTAACAAGTTCATTTTAATTATTTCATTTATCGCTTTTATATTTCACGTCAAATTTATTGTTTATTCTCGTATGAACTCGACTAGAATTGACCTCATTAAACCTGATTCTAAAAGCGCGACACCCTATTTTTATTGTCCCACCTGATTCTTCACTAGCTAAATAACCAAAACTTAGTTTGTTGATTCCCCTCACAAGGCCTTAAAACCATTCGAATTAATCTCATTTAAACACTAGTCGCAAGTTTTCAAAACTCTTTTATATTTAACGATGGACATATAAGCCCATTAAGCTCGTTTTAGCTTATTCTGATAAGCAGGCCGCCCAAACCCTTTTTCAACATTTTCATAGGCTTAAGTTAAGCCCAAACCTAGGCCCAATATTTCCTAAAAGCCCACGTACCTTAAATCCTTAACAGGCCGAAGTTTTAATCGTTTAAAAGCCCATTTACTCAAAAATAAGCTTTACGTATTATAAGCAGTTAAAAAGCATTTGAATAAGCTTTAATAAGCTTACCAAACTCTCAGAAATATTTTCCTAATCCTTTTGTACAAAAAGGACTAGTTTTGAAAATACTTTCAAACTCAGGGACTAAAACTGCCAACTTCAGGAAATCAGGGTATAATCTTTTAATTTCAGTAACTTGGGGTCGAATATTGTTAAAATAATAACTTTATGGTTTAAAATGACATTTTGGGGAACCTTTGGACTAAAAATATAAATAAAGGACTAACGGTGCAAATATTACACCGTTAGGGTTAAAAGTGCAAATTTTGTATAACTTCAAGGACAAACAGTAACTTTTCTTTATTTTCATTTCCATTTCATTATTTTGCGTTTCTCATTCGTTTAACGTTTATTTTACTTCATTTCGTTCAATATTTATTATATAACGTTTATATTTATATATAACGATTTTAGCGATTAAGTTTACGTTTTATTTAAACCATTTTCGAGGAAACGATATTTATGATTTAAATGACATAAAAACAAGATAATATTATATATAATATTATTTTTGAACTTTAATCATTTTAAGCATATCATTCACTCTCGTCACAAACCACTTCGTCATCCGATACCATTTTCAATCATTATTCGTATTAGGCCAAAACCATTAAATTCTCAGACTTCCTTATTATTATCCAGGTTCTGTGTTGGAGCATTTTCCTTAATTTCATTTGGTTTCATATTTTCCAGTTCCATTCAAGGTGAGTTCATAGTCCCACTTTTACCTTTTTAATGATTTCAAATACGTGGGAAGATACATGTTATAAAACAGAACGCAAGTATTTTCGGTATGCTTTACCTGACTAATATTGCCTAATTTACCATTATTGCCATTATTTAAGTCCCTCCCATCATGAACCATTAACCACTGAGGTGGACGCGAATTTAGTGAACATATCTGGGAAGGCTGACTGCCTGTTTGAAATATCTAGAAGATGGCCTTAATTGCTAGCTATATAGGTTCAGATGCACTTTATTTGACTTTGAAATAGGAATTTGGCAATATCCTATAGACGACCATAACTCATGCCATTTATTTGGATTGTCCTGACCGTCTGCACGGTACTGTTATGTTTTGAGTGTCATGAGGCTTAGTGCAATATATCCTGATCGCAATATCTTCTTTTTATTATGATAATTGTATTTCTATACAATTATAGACTTGTGTTCAAAACTGATTATGATTATAAACGCTATGATTTCACTCAACATTTTTGTTGACTTTTAAAGCATGTATCTCAGGTAATTAACAGGAGTATTGAAGGCATTGGAGCGGGCATGTAACGGATAGATGGGGTGTCTAATAAATTTCTGTCATTTACATCAAACTCGTATCATCTTTTGTGGAATATTAAACTTTGAAATTTCCTTTCTGTATTTGAATTTCTGAATAAATGACAATGATTTACAAAACGTCTCTTTCGAGTTGTTTTCTATGATTATAACTATGATCCTACCGGTAATACCCCTATTAAGTCTTCCGCTGCTAACTCAAAATTTAGGGGGTGTTGCATATACCTGAATCATGCTTTAAAAGCATTGTAGATAATGCATTCATGAGTTGCGATCCCTTGAAAAGGGAAAAAGTTTAAAAAGTCTATAAAGCCAATAAGCTAGTGCCACGTGCCCCCCACCCACTCCCTCCCTTTTTCCTTCAATATTTTCCTTTAGAGGGTATTTTGGTCATTTTCCCCGCTTTTTTAATTCCACCCCAAATTTCAAACGCAAATAACTTTCAAACGACAAACTTTTACGAAAAACCGATTTCACCATAGTTTTTAAAATTTAATCCTCTTTAATTTGGTATAAATATTGTTAATATTTTGAACTTTTTTTTACATATCAAATGGTTCTTGATTTTTTTTGGCATTTTCGGCCCTATTTTTTACCCCTCATAAATGCCGAATCGTGAAAAACTTAGAACATGAAAGTTATAGATTTTTGTTCACTCTTTACACAGGTTTTTGAATCACTCAAATCCGATGTCATATGAGTAAGATATCACACGTTAAAGATGGTGTTTTACTCATATTTGTTGCACACAAGGTATTTGATGAAATGTCTATCTTAGATTTTTAGTGTTAAAATTGAGCTAAATATACTAATTTTTGTCCCACAACGCATCATTAATCGTGCTATTAATGTAAGACTCAAAAATTGATGCTTTTTAATAGTTAATGTTTTTTAAAAAATGTACGTATTGTGTTTTATTGCGTTTTTGACTATAAATTTTAGCAATATTAAATTCGAATTAGAAAAATTGTAAACCATAAAAATTATAGATTTTAGGTCAATCTTTACGAATGTTTTATATTCACTAAAATCCAATGTCATATGAGTGAGATATAACATGTTATAGATGACGTTCTGTTCATCAGTTACTCTGTTCATCAATTTTTATTCATGAACATTAGTTCATCAATACATCCGTTAAGGATTTAGGGTTTTGGGTGTTGGGTTTAAGGTTTAGTTCATCAGTTTTTGTTCATCATGTGGAAAACTAAAAGGGGGGTTGAATGGTTTTCACCGTTTTTAAAATTTTATTCGCTTTGTAACTTGATGTGATTTCAAAGTAATTGCACACATACAAATAATATAAGTAAATAAGAGAGAAAAGAACAATCAAACCACAACACGGAGATTTATTGTGGTTCGGCTACAAGAACTCTCTTTCTTGCCCTACTCCACTCCTCGAGCCTCTAACTCGAGAGTTTATCTTCACTAAGAAACAAACTCCCTTATCGGCGGAGAAAACCTTAATACACGTCGCTTACACCTTTTTCCGGTACAAAGCTAAATACCGAGTTCTACATCAAGGAAGAACCTACCTAACGTGGCCTATACAATTACCGACACTAAGCTAGATGTCGAGTTCTTTACAAGGGTACAACTACTCCCGTTTACTCTATGTGTTTTGAGGACTGAAACACTAACCGGACTCTACTGAATGAAGGATATAACAATTATATATAAATTCTAACAAGTCACACAGTAGCTAACTATCAAGAATTGTAACAGTGTGTTGAAGCTTGTTAATGCTTGATCTTTTTTGCTACAAAAAGGAAAATCACTAAGAATGAAATGAATGATATGGGTTAGTAATGTATAAATGAAAGAATGTATGATTTATATTATGTAAGTGATGATGTGCCTGAATGATCAGCTTGCTATTTATAGGAAAAGCTGATCAACAGGTGGCGGATTTGGCGGATCCCTTAATTTGGATATGCCCTTGTACTAGTTTGGATCCGCGGGTACAAGACAGCTAAGACTCAACAAATCTTTCCATATCTTGCTATATCTTCCCATATCTTCCAAAGTCAACTTTGTTGCTTAAGAATCTTTCCAAAATATTTCAAATCTTCCCAAGATTTTCTAATGAGGTATGCCATGATGTCATGTGTTAATATTTCTAATTTAAGAAATAAAAGTAAAACATGTAAATGTAAAATGTATGTAATGTGTAAAATGTGTTTATAAAAGACTTGTTACTATAAATTCAAAAGACTTAATCTTATATTTATGCCTTGCTTAAAGATATACTTTGTGATTGTCATTAACAAAATTAAACAAAGATCGTAAAATATAAATAACATTTTTAGGACGATATTTGTCTTAACAATCTCCCCCTTTTTGTTGATGACAAAACATAAAGTGTATTTTTAAGTAAAGAGCTAAATAGAGTATGAGTCTTTTAAAAATATAGATTAAGTTAGTTTTATGCAAGTTTTAAAAACTATTTTAAGCATAAAAATATGTATTGTGATACATCACAGTGATGTAAAACTTAATCCTATCTCCCCTTTTTTGTCGAAACAAAAAGAAGATATGCGTAGCGGAATGTGATTTTGAGAACTTTAAAGCTCCCCCTTGGATTATACTCCCCCTAAATGGAGTGCCAAGGTTATGATGCATGAACCTACAAAACAAATGGTTAGAATATGATATGCTCCCCCTCGATGCATACTCCTCATTGCTAGAGTACCAACTTATACGTTTCAAGGATGTGAAATGCTACAAAATAAAGGTTAGTTATGAATAATTCCAACCAAGTAGAATAATGCATATGAATAGGTCAACCAAGCAAGAAAGTTCAACCCATTTGACTTTAAAAAGTCAAAAATAAGTGTCTTATCAAAAAATATGCACCTAAGTACAAGTGGTCCAACCATACTATAATGTTAGTGAATTAAACAAACTTAGATATTATGCCAAATAGTGATCACCCATAAGCATAAATATAACATCCATTAATTGAAAATTTGTTTATGACAAAAGTCACAAAACATGATGTTACAAAAGAAAATAAAAATTTCCTAAAAAGTCCTAAAAGTTCCTATCAAAGGAAACTAGGAAGAAACTAAAAATGCCTATTGCGAAGGATTGGTTGGGTTTGATGAAGAAATGATGGAGGCAAGCCAAATGGATTCTAAGTTCTTAGTATCACGTAAGTTAGAGTCCATTATGTTTGAAGAGGCGTTGAGAGGATCAAGTTCCTCATTGCTTTGAGTGTTTGGTTGATTGAGCCACATTGATTCATCAATGGTTTGGAGTGTAGTAAGTAAATGATGGGGTTGAAGGTTGAGTGAATGTGGCGGTGATGATGATTTTCTTACTTGAGATGGTATGGATGGTGGTGTGATAGCTACTGGGCTTGTTGTAGGTGATGGTGATCTTGGTTGAGATGAAGTAGGTGATGGTGTAAGACCTATTGGTGTTATGGTAGGTGATGGTGATCTTGATGGTTGAGTTGGAGCGGGTGATGGTATGTTAACTACTGGAGTTATGATGGGTGTTGTAGTAGTAGTGGATATGGTAGGTAAGTTCACATTGGAGATGGGATTTATGAACCAGTATGGTCTGACACTAATTCTAGTTGTCCTTCTGTGTGGTCTGGACATGTAGGAGTTGTTTGATTTATGCATTGTGAGGTTGTTTAGAAATGTGCAGGTAGTGAAAGTGTGAGTTGAGATCATCCTAAAGCTTATAATTTATAATCTCTAAGGTTCATGGAGATTGGTGTTTAGGTTTGATTCATAAAAGAATGTGGATTACCAATGACTTGGAACAAGAAAAAGATGTTTGTCATTTTATCAAACTCAATCCATAGAAATGGAGTTGACATGAGGAAGATCATTCAGTGCAGGAGATAACAGAAAAGCTTGTAATGTGATTGATTCACGGATTTCAAGGAACCAATTAAAGGGATCCTTAGGTGTTAGAGAAAGGTAACTTGATGAAAATTTGAATTTTCAAATTTTGGTAGGAAATTGATTTCTTATTGTTCTAAGTGTTTCTAAACATCCTAATGATCCTAATGATCAGTAGAATAATCCTAAAAACTAAAATTAATAATCTAAGAATCGAGATCAGTCAGGAAAAATTTGAAAAAGATACTGTGGAAGTTGGCGGATCCAACCGATAACAAAGGCGGAACCAAAGTTTTGGTTCCGCAGAATCCGCGGAGTTGAGATTAGCGGAGCCAAATAACACAACAGACGGAACCCGTATAAAGGTTCCGCCATATCTGCCATTCAAAAATACTATTTTTAAACAGAGATCATGTCAAAATTTTCGTTACCCGTTCAAATCCCGAAATTTTTCTCAAACATATGTAACTACTAATATGTGATAGAAAAAATACTAAAAACATAGGTTCTAACATACGTTTACACATAGATTAATCCGATGATAATATCTTACCATAAAAGAGGGTTAAGCCAAACGGTGGCTTAAACACGGAAAATTGATAACCACTAGTGTTATCATCCTGCAATGTTAAGATAGTTCACATGAAAGTAAAAGCATAATATCCTAAGAAATGGACAAGTTCAACACATCATTGTTCGACAAAGTCTTATACCAAACACTCCTTAAACCTCACTTATTGTTCATTTTCTTGTGAAGCTTCATGATCCACCGGCCTAAATTTTTCACCATTCCTTTTGTTTGTCGAAATTCCTCTGATTGATTATTGAAAGTAGGAAGTTGACTCATGTATTCGGGTGGAAGAGTCCTAGAGTTGGGCAAGCCATCTTTTTCACTAGCTGATGATGATGATGATGATGAGGTTGGAGGATGAGTACGTTTTCCTCTTGCTACGGCTACCCTATGATCACTAAGAGGAACAAAGGTGTGTTGAATTACGGTGTAGTCAGGAAGGAAACCACTGGCATTTTGAGGAATAGCTATAGAAGCTTTAAACAGACGGGTAAGAAGCATTCCGTATGGCATTGCGGTGGTACCTAAGACTGGAATATCGGCCATTCTTTTGGCGATATAGTAGGCTAAGTTGAATTGTTGGTGGGTCGACACACAGTAGAGCATGTAGCATAGGCTTGCATTCACATGATCCCTATTTCCAATAGTGCTAATGACGTTGGCTCTAAGAATCTCTTCTAGTTTCTTAAATTGAGGTTTGAGTTCATTGAGCTCCATGGCAAATGGATCTCGATTTACTTGTTTACCTCGGCTTGTCCTAGTTGGGTTGTTTCTAGGATTGAAGAGATGTTCACGGATGATTTCTTTGGAAGTGAGAGGTGAGTCATATGGATGGATACGACCAAGGTTAGACTCTAGGATGGACAATGGCCATTTATCCGAATAAAAGCAAGTTCCTTGACTTGGAATACCTAAAACTTCTCCGAATTGATTTAAAGGAAAACTGAATTGATTTTGGTTTACTTTAAAATGGATGCTCATAAATCCAAAGTCGTCAGAGCTAAGACTTACGGAAGCATAAAATTCAAGTACAAATCTAGGAATAATGGGCTCATCTATGTCGAGGAGACGATCAAATTGGATAGCGGCTAATTGTTCAAGGATATTGGTTTCTTCTAAAAATGATGAGTCTACGGTTCTACCCTCGTGAACATAACGTTTTTCTAATGCCTTAAAGATTTTGATTTGATCTTCTGTTAGGATCTCTGGGAAATAAGGGTTTCTCAGTAATGGGAGGATTGTTGAGTGCTGGGAGGATTGTTGGGATATATGAGAAATAAGAATTTCTCATTGCTGCCGATAGTCTTAAGCTGGTTCCTGCCGATAGCTTTGGCTCCTGCTCAAGCTCATTGCTGCCGACAGTGATATCTTGTTCCTGCTGTTAGTGTTATTACTGCGGGTATTAGTTATTGTTATCCCGTATGTTTAGAGTGTTTGTTAGATTTATTTTTAGAAGAGATTGATGTTTATCTCTTTACATGTTTTATTAATAACAGGCTGTATTAGGTATTAGGGTTTCTTATATATATAAGAAACACACAGCCATTCATAAAGACTTCAACACTTCAAGGAAAACATTTATCAATATCAGAATTCTTAGTTCATAGTTTAATCCATAGAGGATCATTGTCATTTAGTCTTTTCTTCTTTATTATACTTGTTGTTTAGTTTCCGCATAAACACTTGTATAGCATACAGAGGTTCTTGTTTATACCAAGCTCAATCAAGCTCGAAGTACTCGATCCTACAAGTGGTATCAGAGAATGGTGAGGATCTCTGATAAAGAAGAATTGTCTGGAGCAGATCGATAGGGTTAATTGTCGACTGCAGTAAATTGTGAAAATTATTTGAGGTATTCGTATTATTTTTTTTTGGCAGATCTCATTGGTGGCTTTCAATTAATTTGGTCTGTAGCGTAAAAGGTTATTATTCGTTGTGAGCTTCGATTAATTGATCCTCGTACTTCATGATTTAATTGGTCGGTCAATTACATAGGTTTGTCGATTTGTGCAATTAAATTGGTCCTTGTGTTGTGGTTAATACTTTATGCGGCAACAACATCTGGTTCTTACATTAATTTAATTGGATTTGTCGGACTCAGTTTGTGTGTAAATGCGAATTAAATCTGTTGGTTTGTAATAAATGCAATTAATTGTGAATTCGTTTGAAGCATAGAATTAATTGGTCGGTGGAGGTATTTGATTTCATTTTGTCGTCTATTAAATTTGTGGGTGGTTTTGTTCGGTTGTGAATTCTCCTGATTCACACGTGTGGCTGCTTGTCATCATATTGGTTCTTTGAATTAAGTTGCTGATCAAGTAAAGTTCTTTGTCGCATGCTGCTGCTTTTATTAATTAGTCAAACATTCAATCGCATATTGAATTTGGGGCTATTGGCTATTATTCTTGAGCTATTTTGGTGTACTGTTCGAAGATTATTGGTCATTTGGGTTTCATTAGTCAGTGGGCATAAATTGTGGTCTGTTAGCAATTTCGCTGTTACTAGTGTCAAAGAAGAAATCTTTTTATCATGACCACATTCGAATCTGGTGATTCTTTTGAGACACGTGCCATGAAGATTAGAAACTTGCTACCTATTCATCCTAGGGTAGACTGGTCAAAAGATGAAGGAAAAGATAAGGAAAGATGTGCCACTCATGTTAAGGAAATGGTTGCTGGACATGAGACAAAAGTTGAGGTATTCAGTAAGGTTGCTGAAGCACAGGCAGATGTGGCTTTTGAATTCGCTTTCATGAGTTTCCCATCTAAGGTACCAAGTTGTTCTGTTGCTTGTCATGATTTATATGCTTTATTTAAGAAAGAATATGATGACATGGAATCTCAATATAAAGATATGTTTATACAGCTCAAAGCTCATAAAAATGCTGTTAAAACATTAGAACAACAAAAAATCTGGTATCAAAAGAATCAGTTAGTATATGAAGAGAAAATTAAGGTTTTGGAAAGAGATTTAAAAAACACCACTAATGAGTTAAAACATGTTGAGAGACAGTATGATAAAGTAATTTTAGAGAAAAATGAATTACAAGCTAAGTTGGAAAGTGAAGAGATTAGATGTGCTTCATATAAAGAATCAACTAGGCTTGTAGATAAATTGAATTCAAGTTCTCAATATGTAAAGTGTAAGAGGGGTCTAGGATGTCCTAAAACAGATGACTCTTCTGAGTCAAGAAATTTTATTCCTACCCCTAAGGAGGAAAACTTTCAAATACCTGTAAAGTATGTAAAAGAAGGTGAAATGCATGCTGTCCCTCCTCCTATAAGAGGTGTGTTTAAACCTGTCCCTATGCACTCTGACCTTGACATTGACTTAAATGAATCACACATGTCCTATGGCAAAAAGTCCAATGACTTGCCTAATCTTGTTTGTAACTCTAAAGACTCTGTCTCTTGCTCTAAAAGTGACAAGTCTTCTGAGACAAAGACCAATGACTTTGCCTCCTGTGATTCAAATGACAAGTCAACCACACCCAAGTCTGATGACTTCTCACCTAAAGTAGCTAGTGTGGAATCCAATTCAAAGACAGCTACTTTAGAAGACATCTCTCTTAGTCCTATTAAGAACGATTTTGTTTCTGGTTCTGTTTGTGAGAAGTCTTTGTGTGATAAGCAAGGTTATGATAAGAAAAGTCAGGTTAAGAACAAAAAGATTAAAAAGAAATCTTGCTTTGTTTGTAGAAGTTACTCTCACCTAATTAAAGATTGTGATTATTATGAGAGTAAAATGAGTAATTGTGTTCCACAAAAGCAACCTAGGTCAGTATGGAAAAATGTAGAGAACATTCCCCCATTTGTCCCTAGAGCAAATGCATTTCCTTCTGGTAATGCAAAACGACCCGCACATGTTCCTTCTGGTAAGCCAGTTCCAGCTGGTCAAACCAAGTCTACTGGATGGAAAAGGAATGTTGCTAGACCATTCTACATACCTATTAGCACTTACTTTCGGAATGGTTTTTGGCCTGGTTATTATGACCCAAGATATATGGGGGAAACAAGATGGGATACTGGTGTTAAGCCCCCAACAAGTTGTTCTTGGACAAATAAAAGGAATGGTTCATTCTGGGTACCCAAGAACAATAGTCTTTGTCAGGTGCACTGATTGAGGGGAGGCATAAGCCTAAGGGGAGGCTTATTGTTGTATATCTTGTGTTAACTAACATTTCTTTTTGTTTGTTCTGTGTTTTCTAATTATCATGATGCAGCTGTTGAGTGTGTGGCTCTTTATATTTAATTGATTGGATGAGAAATCATTTGGTCAAACATGTGGGACTGATGAGAATCAGTGAGTTTGTGATATTCAATTGTGGGGTCAGTCAATGGATGGATTAGTCATCATATGGTCATTGGTTTTTAAGCTGATGCTCATGTGATCAATTTATTTCACAAATTCGTGAGTGAGACTGATTGATGCTATGTTTGAATTTTAAAGGCTGATGAATATTAATGGTGTTGGTCAACATATCCTCATTTATTGGTTGATTGTCGTATTCTGTATGTGGATTGATATGCTTTTGCACGTGGGATGATCATTAGTCTATACGGTGGTCAACATGTGTGGAAAAGTGAATTAATTGGATTGGGGATAAATGGTCTGATGATATGTTCGAAAATGTGGCCTGGTGCTAGTGATCGAATTGATTATATTTGTCAAAGCTGTTGTCAGTAAGTGGGTGATTGGTTAAAAGCCTCATGTGGGTCGGTGTAAATTGCTTATACGTTATTGGACATGGTTGGATGGATCAATGTGGAGACGCATGGGACTGACAAAAGCAAAGGCTTGTCGGTGTCACTGCAGCTATGCTTGAATTATTTCTGCTGATAGTGATTTGGTTGCTGCCGATAGTGTTTCCATTGCTGCTGATAGTGACTCCTTTGATGCTGCATTCGAATGCTGCTATTCTTTGGTCGCTTGTGATTTTTGGTCAATGTTATGCTCAGCCATTTCACGTGTGTGTTAAAGTCAAGTGTGGGGCTAATACAAATATTCAGTAGTCAATGGTTTTTGCTATTGATTATTATATTATGGGACTAAATTCATTTGATTAATTTATTGGTTTTGATGAATTGGTTGTCACGTGAATTGTGGATGATCGATGTCTCATGCGACATGTGGGGATGAATTTTATTGCTTGATATAATAAGTCAGTTGTGGGTCTTATAAAATCAAAGTGTGGCTGACTTGATTTGTGCGAGTGGGCATTAAATTTTTCGGACTGTTTTGAGTTAATTCACGTGGGGCTTCTATCATTTAATATTCATGATGGGATTGGCTGAAGCAGTAGTCTTGAATTCATTGATGTGGTCAAAGGAAGTTGCAAGATTGGAGCAGAGTCATTTATTGAACATGGGAGAAATTAAGTGATGACGTTTGGTGATTCATGTGGGACTACTTTCAAATTCCATCTCTGATCGATAACTTTGTTACTTATATCAATTAATGGGTTAAGTAAAATGGTTGTTGATATTATAAGAAGTGAACTGCACGTGATTCTACATGTGAGGTTATTTGAATTTCATTGATGTGGCATGTATTAATTTGATCAGTTAATGTTGCTGCTGCTACGTGTTTCATTCTTTTGGTGAGTTGATATTTGTCACCTACTGATATTGAATACATGGAATGATTATTTCTCACATGGGTGGCTACAATATTATTCTTGATACACGTATGCAAGAAAGGTCAGTCAATGTGAGGTTTGATTGATCATGAGTGGAGCAGAGGTAATTTGGTGAAGCTTACAAGTATTCAACACTCCACATGGGTCTGATGTTACTTTTGGGTCATAAAGAATTATTGGTAGTTTGTCTCTGTTGCTGCATTCATTGCTGCTGAAAGTGTATTTCAGTTCCTGCTGGTAACATCATTCCTGCTGATAACTCCATTCCTGCTGCTGTTCGGATTCTGCTGGTATCGTTACTATTAAAAAAAAAAAAAAAAAAAAAAAAAAAAAAAAAAAATAAAATATTTACATTTTCATTTTCTTTCTTTATTTTTCTTTTTGTTTATTTTCTTTTCTTTCTTTCATTTGTCTTTTCGTTCTAGCTTAAGGGGAGGATGTTTCTTGTTGTTGTTGTACAGTTTCTATCTTTCTTTCTTATTTTTTTTTCTTATTTTTCTTTTGGTGTATTTTTGTGTGTTTTTCTTAGTTCATTAAAAAAAAAAAAAAAAAAAAAAAAAAAAAAAAAAAAAAATTGTATATTTTGTGTGCTAATAAGTTGGTTTTGAGCAACACCTTGCAGGTACAGTGTTGGTGTTTACACCTGCACAATCAATGGTGCTCAACTCACCATGTCTTGCAGACAAGAAAGAGTTGGCTCACCATGAGGGTACGGCTCTGGTGTGATCATCAAATCCGTTGATAGCTGTAATAGCTTGCTTAAAGCTATAGGGTACTTCAACTCACCCATGATTAAGTTCTGAGAGTTGAAAATGGTTTTCAATTCACCATGGATGTAACCCTTATGGGATCCAAAGGATTGGCTAGTCCACAAAAGTATGGTTTGTGGTAAAGACACTTGGTATCCATATTTGGTATTCAATTCACCAAGGTTCAGTTGAAACCAAAGAATTGGCTAGTCCTGAGCAAACGGCTACAGGTAAAGACAAGTCAAATCCGTTTATAGTTGCTGATTTGCTAATAAATCAGATGGTTATCAATGTACCATGGTCTAATACACCTAAACATTGGCTACTCCAGTAGTGATGGCTATTGGTAAAGAGACATCAAATCCATTAATTTTCAATGATTCACCTCTCACAGGAGTTAACACACCTGGATGTGATGAGAATAGTATGAAACTTCAAGTGATTTGATGTACATATTGTCATAGTAGCAGCCAAGTTCAAGTGAAAGTAATGGTGACCAGTATACATGTTTTGAAGAAGATTTCTTGTTCCTGCTGAACTATTGAAGTTGCTGCTGGATGCTGTATAGGTTGGAATCTTGCAAGTTATGGATGTTGCTGCTGGTTACTACTTATTGCTGCTGCTAAGTCGCAGTCCTCAAGCCTGAGATGTTCAAGCTCTATCCCATTGGAATCTTGCAGGTTAATCTAGTCAACCTCAAGATTAGGGGGGGATTGTTAGGATCTCTGGGAAATAAGGGTTTCTCAGTAATGGGAGGATTGTTGAGTGCTGGGAGGATTGTTGGGATATATGAGAAATAAGAATTTCTCATTGCTGCCGATAGTGTTAAGCTGGTTCCTGCCGATAGCTTTGGTTCCTGCTCAAGCTCATTGCTGCCGACAGTGATATCTTGTTCCTGCTGTTAGTGTTATTACTGCGGGTATTAGTTATTGTTATCCCGTAAGTTTAGAGTGTTTGTTAGATTTATTTTTAGAAGAGATTGATGTTTATCTCTTTATATGTTTTATTAATAACAGGCTGTATTAGGTATTAGGGTTTCTTATCTATATAAGAAACATACAGCCATTCATAAAGACTTAAACACTTCAAGGAAAACATTTATCAATATCAGAATTCTTAGTTCATAGTTTAATCCATAGAGGATCATTGTCATTTAGTCTTTTCTTCTTTATTATACTTGTTGTTTAGTTTCCGCATAAACACTTGTATAGCATACAGAGGTTCTCGTTTATACCAAGCTCAATCAAGCTCGAAGCACTCGATCCTTGATCTTCGGTGAGACCTTTGGTTTTGTGGTGTTGAGGTAGGTATTTGATGGTGTCCTTATGGTCATAATTTGTCGCGGGAGGCATGATTATCCTAGACACAAAAATTTCAAAATTTAGTTAAAACTATCGACAATACGTATATTAATTTCTAGTGTGTGCCTATATGGGGACAATGTGGAGGTGCGGTTATCTCGACTCCTTTTGATGCATGAAAATTTATTTATGCAAGTTTTATAACGAAAATGTGAGATGACCCAAACGCTCCTAATTTAATGTAGCTACGTTAGAATGTACCCAAAAATACATATTAGTTATATATTCTCTTTAGCATTCAAGAGACATTATGCAAGTGATATTTAAAAACATAACGTTTTTGCATTTGTATGAACAATGATCAAAAATTGTTTTTCCTATTCGTGAGAAGATTTTTATAAAAATTCATCATGGGGTTTTTTGATGAATAATGATAATGCATTATGATAACTAATTCCTAACTAAGGAAAACATGATTTGTTATGCAATTTTAGTAAACACGCTTCATGATTTTACAAGAAAAATGCATAAACCCCAAGTTTTGATTTTGTACAACAAATAGAAATCCTAGACTCAGATTAGAAATTAGATATGATTAGGATACTTACAGTGATGAATTAAGCACAAATTGGTTGTGGAGAATGACCTAATTTTTTTAAGTTTGGTGTGATAAGGGTCGAATTCCAGTGGGATGTGTGTTTTTGGGGAATATGATGTACAGTAAATGGTGTTTGTTTTAATATACTAAAAACTGTCTCAGCAATCCACGGATCCGGTGGATCCAAAACAAGGGATCCGCCCTTGTTGTCGTTTGGATCCGCAGGACCAAACTCAGGTTTTGGTTATTGTCGTGTTTGGCTAATCTAAGGTTTGAGCTAAGGTTTTATCTACTCACTAGGTTCCATTAATCCTAAACCTAGTCTAAGATAGTTGAAAGGTTCTCTCTTAAGGGGTTTTGTGAGGATGTCGGCAATGTTGTCCTCTGAGGATACTTTCTCAATTGAGATGTTTCCCTTCTGAACATTGTCGCGTAGGAAATGGTGTCGTATTTCTATGTGTTTGGTTCTAGCGTGTTGGCCTGGATTTTTGCTGAGGTCGATAGCTCCTTTGTTGTCGCAAAGAATGGGAATGTCGTTGAGTTCAATTCCATATTCGACGAGAGCTTGTTTCATCCACAGTGCTTGTTGGTAAGCTTTTCCTGCTGACACGTACTCGGCTTCAGTTGTTGATATTGCAAGGTCCATTTGTTTCTTAGCAAACCATGAGATGAGACAATGTCCTAAAAAAGTACAAATACCACTTGTACTTTTCCTATCAACATAATCACCGGCATGATCTGAGTCAGCATACACTATGGTTTCTACACCCTTTCCTTTGGGATACCATAATCCTAAATGTGTATTGCCTTTAATGTACCTAAAGATCCGTTTAACGGCTTCAAGATGAGATATTTTGGGATCTTCTTGAAAGCGTGCACATAGACAAACACAAAACATAATATCCGGTCTACTAGCCGTGAGATAAAGTAAACTACCAATCATTCCTCTATATTTAGTGCTATCTACGGATTCACTTTCTTCATCCTTTGTGAGTTTGGTTTCGGAGGACATGGGTGTTTTCATAGGTTTTGAGTCTTCAAGACCAAACTTCTTAAGCATATCCTTGATATACTTAGATTGGTTGCAGAATATCCTATCTTCTAATTGTTTAATTTGGAGACCGAAGAAAAAGTTTAGTTCCCCCATCATACTCATTTCAAACTCATCACGCATGATTTTTGAGAAATCATCGCATAACTCTTGACAAGTTGAACCGAATATAATGTCATCCACATATATCTGGACTATGATAATATGCGATCCCTTTTTCTTGGTGAAAAGAGTATTGTCTACTAGGCCCATGGTATACTTATGGTCAACTAGGAAAGTCTTAAGTTGATCATACCAAGCTTTTGGTGCTTGCTTAAGTCCATATAAAGCTTTCTTAAGTTTGTAGACATGATTTGGTTTTTCAAAATCGGTGGGAGGTTGTGCTACATACACTTCCTCGCTTATAAAACCATTTAGAAATGCACTTTTGACATCCATTTGAAATAGTTTAAAGTCATGTGTACATGCATATGCAAGTAGTATCCTAATTGACTCAAGTCTAGCAATGGGTGCAAATGTTTCATCGAAATCTATACCTTCTTGTTGATTGTAGCCTTGTGCTACTAGCCTAGCTTTGTTTCTAGATACTACGCCATTTTCATCAATTTTGTTTCTAAAAACCCATTTTGTACCTATTATGGTTTGATTTTTAGGTTGTGGGACTAATGTCCAAACGTCGTTCCTAACAAATTGATTTAATTCCTCTTGCATAGCTATGACCCAAGATTCATCTTTTATGGCCTCATTTATATTTTTAGGCTCAATGGTTGAAACAAAACAGAAGAAATTACTTTCGTTTTGAGCTTTAGATCTTAATGTTCTTTCATTGATTTTTCCTATGACGTTTTCTAATGGATGACTTAGGGTTTCTTTGATATTAACTATTTCTCTTTTTACCGGTTCATCTTCTTTATCATTTTCTATATTTTATTGGTTTTCTACCATTTGACTTTCAACTAAGTCATCATCTACCAAAGGTGATGTCTTAGAGGGAGGTGGACTTTCGTCGAATGTTACGTTCAACGATTCCTCGATTCTTGAGGTTTCTTTGTTCAAAACTATGTAGGCTTTACTATTTTGTGAGTACCCAAGAAACACACCTTCATACGACTTTGGGTCGAACTTGGTGAGATAATCCTTTGTGTTTAAAATGAAGCACTTGCTTCTAAAAACTCTAAGATATCCTAAAGTAGGCTTGTTGACATAAGTAATGCCTAAAAACATTATTCATACTTATTCATATCTCTATGTTTTGATAATCACAAAATGTAAACTCATTAAACATAAACTTATCAAATAAACAAGTATTTAGTTGTAAATATTCATTTCTACAACTTAATCACTTAAGGTATGAATAAACAAGTGCTTAATGCATTATATGATCAAATGAACATTTTCTTAATCACTAGATTTTTTATAAAATGTCAAAAACATTTTATATCTTTTAGAAAAACATTTTTGGTAATAAATAAAAAGGTTTAATTCATTATAAATTTATGAATTCAAATTTTCAACCAAAATCAGTAAAAATGTTCTAGAAAAACCTTCCCCACAAAAAGACAAAACTGGGCAACGGTTGGCTTGGGCGGCCCCCTTAAAATTAAGGGGACCGCCCCCCCCCCCCTATTTAAGGGGGCCGGCCACGCTCCAGTAGCCTTCCAGCTGTCCAGTTTTCTGCCTATAAATACCAGCCTTCCCCTGGATTTTTTTCTCACCCTTTTGCACTAAAACTTTCTGTTGTAGATCTCATTTCATATCTTCAAAAAAACCTTTGATCATGTAATCTTAAGCATTGGTTTCCAAGTGATCCAAGCTTCCAGCATCCAAGTGCAAAAGAAGAATACTTCTATCAATCAAGACTAGAAGTATTACAACTTAGTAGCATCTTGTTACTCAAGTTGTTTGTTTTGTATACTTTGTAAATCATTCATTCATTTGTGTAAAGTGTGTATATAAGGTGTACACATAAGTGATTAGGTTAGTGTAGTGTTTAAGTAGCAAAGAAGTTGTATAAGAGGTTGTGGTGTAAAGAAGTAGTGTAGAAGCATAGTGAAGTTGTGAAGTAGTTGCGGTGTGAAGAAGTTGTGAAGCCGTAGCATAGAAGTTGCGAAGCCATAAGGTAGAGGTCGTGAAGTCCTAGTGTTGAAGTTGTGAAGCCGTAGCATAGAAGTCGCAAAGTTGTAAGGTAGAGGTCGTGAAGTCCTAGTGTTGAAGTCGTGAAGCCGTAGCATAAAAGCTGTGAAGCGTTCGTGTTGAAGTTGTGAAGTCCTAGTCGTGAAGTCGTGAAGCCGTAGCATAGAAGTTGTGAAGCGGTCGTGTTGAAGTTGTGAAGTCCTAGTCGTGAAGTCCTTGTGTTGAAGTCGTGAAGCCGTAGCATAGAAGTTGTGAAACGGTCGTGTTGAAGTCGTGAAGTCCTAGAGTTCAAGTCGTGAAGCCGTTGTGAATAAGTCGTGAAGAAGTTGTGTTGTGAAGTTGTGAGATTGGTTCTAGCTATGATTAGAACTCGACATTTAGCTTTGTGTCGTTAAACCCGTGTAAGCCAAAGTCGTGTAAGGTTTTCTCCGCCATAAGGGAGCTTATTGAAGTTGTGAAGAAAACTCTCGAGCTAGGTGCTCGGGGAGTGGAGTAGGGCAAGGAATGTGTCCTTGTAGCCGAACCACTATAAATCTCTCGTGTCTCGGTTAGATCTTTCCATCCCTTATTTATTTCTTTACTTACATCGTCATTACTTTCATACACATAGGCTTATATAATTGTTAGTATTACTTAGAGGTCGACTTCACATAAAGATCAATTTGAAACTCCATTCATGAAACCAAAACTTTTTATAATCAATTTAAAAGAATACATATATAACTAATAACAAGGTTCAAGTTTTATTTTTCATACAAACTTGAATCTAAGTGTTTTAAAAGTAAACAAAGGTTTTCATAATAAAATTAAAAAGACGTAAAACTATTCAACCCCCCCCCCTTCTAGTTTTCCACAATTGGTATCAGAGCCAGGTTAATCAAGATTTTTAAAATATACTGTATTTTAAAACTTGAATCAATCTATAGAATCCGAAAGATATTTAGAAGGGGAATCTATTTAAAAACCACCGCTTTTTGAAAACTATACTTTTCTTGAATGGAAAAATAAATTTGAAACTTATGTGAAATTGATTGATCTAGATCTTTGGCATGTCATTTCGATTGGTGATTTTGAAAGTCAAACAAAAACGAATTTTGAAAATCAAACAAAAACGGATTTTGAAAGACAAACAAAAACGGATTTTGAAAGTCAAATTGATTATTTGAAAACAAAGAATGACATAAATAATAAAGCTAAAATAATTATTTATAAAACCTTGCCGAAAGTTGAATATGAAAGAATATCCTTCTGTAAAACGGCAAATGATATTTGGAAAAATTTCTTAAACTTTCATCAAGAAAAATGTCAAGCCAAAGATGAGGATTTTGATCTTGTACATGAATTAGTTATCTTAGAAAATTTAATAGATAAACATTTAGATAAAATAGATACATGTGCTACTAGTTCAAATGTTGTTAATGAAGGTATTAACGACGAAGACTACATGAATCAACTCCAAAGTGAACTCAATCCAAAATCATGGAGTGACACAGACGAAGGAGAAGATCATCATCCGACAAATGAATTATCTAATCTTGAGTCTCACTCAATATCTCACATGATAATCCATCTCAAGAAATAGCTAGTGATGTAGTAGAATATTTATGGATTCTCTTGCCATCTCGTCTAAATGTGGAAGATTCTACATAAGACGTTATATGCATCAAGGCTAAGATATCAAATGAGTCCAGTACAAGACATGTTCGGGTCAAGCCACTTCGGTTTAAATAAGGTGTTAGAAGCTTGCCATGATATACTTTCACACCTTGGTTATCTTGAAGACTCACCTATAATTCACACGTCGATCATCACCTGAGACATTACGAAGAAAAGCTAGGACGTGAGGTAAGTTCTCTTTTTAAATTTCATAAGTAATTACTTCATGCATATAATCTTATTAATGCCTTAGGATACGCTTAGTCTGATAGGTTGCTTTGCCTTTACACTTTAGTTATATTCGTTCTGTGGCTTAATGAACTAAAAACCCTTTAGTTAGCCCCCCTAAGTATTAGTAAACCAAGCAATCTTCATATTTGGTACTCTTCAATAGGTAAATTTAGGAACTTAATTTCTTCTAAAAAGAGAATGACTACTGGAGAATCTATTGACTAGAAACTCAATTTGACCTAACGGTTGAATTACTTCTATGTGAGAATGATGAAGCGAAAAGTGTACCGCTTTTAAGGGGTCATTTAAGCCCTAAATCGTATTTATTTGATCAAATATTGCCCTAAATCGTTCCTTTTGTCATTTTAGGTACTTTTGAGGAGAAATCTGGAAAAGGAGGCATTTTGGACGTTTTTGGAGCATTAAAGTGAAGAAAACGGCAAAGTCTCAAAAATCGGCTAAAAGTTACTCTTGACGGCGTCACAATTTACTCTGGACGGCGTCATGCTTTGGCAAGAAAAGTTGGACGTGAAATTTACTCATGATAAGCCAGTGAAAATAGCATGTGAATTCTGACGGCGTCACGCTTTAACTTGATCAAGGGCGTCACGGCTTAAATCATAAGGGGACGGCGTCACGTTCACGAGCTGACGGCGTCAAGCCTTGATAAGCCAGAATGGATTTTGGAAGAGCTAAAGAGGGACGGCGTCAAGAAGGTCATCCGGGAACCCTAGAAGCGGCGAGGTGACGGCGTCACACTCCATAAGGTGACGCCGTCAGATCCAAAAATCTATATATAGTTTTCTAATCTTTTGTCATTAGGGAGAGCTTAGTGTGTGGAATTTTGGGATAAAACCCTAAGACGATTTTAGCTACTTTTTCAGGGCTTTTTGCCTTGAGATCTTCCATGTTTCATTGAAAGATAAGTTATCAATTAATCATTCAATATGTCTATGTGTTGTTTGATTCTATCTTATTCTTGTCTTTTGTTTAACATGTTAGGCTAATTTTATCTTGTGTTTGCTTAGATCTAATGAAACCTAGCTATTGATTATTGGTTGTTAGTGTGTTGTTAGTTGTATTGGATGATTGTTTATCTATGTTAGGCTTAAGAAAACTGGCTAACTTCCTATTCGGTAACTTGCTTGAACGTCTTAAGAAACATGAACCAAATGCGTACTAAAGGTTTTTATGGTTGTATTTAATGCACAAGCGAATTCTAGTGATCCCATGTTAGGAGCTTCCTAGCCGGCTCGACATAGGAGTGAAGTAGGAGCTTGTAGAGTTGGGGAAGTAAGTACGCCACCCCACGAATGGTATTAAGGAATACACCCGTCATCCACGCAACTAATACACACTAATTAACCGGTAAAAGATAGTTAGGGAGTAAGGAAATCTAAGTAAACACATTTCTCTACACATAAGTTTCTCACCACATTTCATTTTTGTTTTTTATTTTATTTGCATCCGTAGTAATTTTGGGTTAGTTGACTAGCAACTAATTCCGCCCACTCCTTCAAACCCGAGATTTTACTTGCTTTCATAAAATTATAAAAACATAAAAAAGAATCTTCCTCAACCCTTAGACCTAATTAGAGTAGCCTTTCATACCTAACGAACACTATTCCCTGTGGAGAACGATCAATCCCCCGTACTTACCACTACACTATACTACATCGGTCAGGTACACTGCCTGGTGGGGTTGTAAGCCTCTTGAGATCCCTCGAGAGGTAAAACCTGTTGTAAGGTTACAAAACCACGCAATCAAGTTTTTGGCGCCGCTGCCGGGGAATAGTTATTGTTTAGGTTGAATTTTTATTTCTATTAGGTCTACTCACTAGATTCCTTTCTAGTGAGATTTTTGTTTTATTTTTCTAGGTATTCTTTAGTCTATCTATTTTCTTTGTGCTTTTGTTCGTAACAGATTTCCATTGACTCTTCCGTTCACCATTATGGAGTACGCGAATCCACCATACCACCAACCACAAAGGCCATTCTACCCTATTGACATCTCGAATTTCAAACAATATCGAGATGAACCCATATATGATGCATGGACTCGTTTTAGAAATTTACTCCGAAAATTCCCTCATCATAGTTTCGCTTTAGCATCCCTAACCCGAACCTTTTACTATCGTGTTGGCCAATATGACCAAATGCGCATTGAGGATTTTGCCAATGGGGACTTTAGGGAATTAAGTGCTGAAGAAGCATGGGATGCCATAGAAGATTGTGCCCAATATTATTATAGGGTAGACAACCCAACAAACGTTAGTACAAGTCAATTGAATATAAATTTCCTGGATCATGAAACAAGTTTGTTTGGGGATGAATACATTAGTGTTGAGATACCTAAGTGGTTGTCATGTAATGCCATAGTACAAAACAAACACATAGGTGACCTTGATGTGACGGAGGATTTAGCCGAACATGATCACATTGATCAAAAAGACCTAGGTTTTGTGATTGATGACGTCGAATCTCAAGAAACACATGATGAATCTTTTAGGCAGTTTGAATATAGCAGTCAGAATATTGAGGATGATCCTTATGATTCGGACATAGAAGTTGAGATGCCTAGAGAAGCACTTGAGATACTTGGGAAAATGTTAGGGTTAGATCCTACTAAAACACATGATGTGGATATAATTGATATAGAGACAAGGAAGGATGAGGTAAATAACACAAACCTACAAAGTACCCCACAAGTCCTACCATCATTCGAGGCATACACACCGCCCGTGACTTTCCCGGAAGAAGTAGAAGGGACTATAGGAACCCCAATTGAAGTAGAACCTTTGGAAGAAACAAAACTAGAAGAAATAGGTTTGAATACTTGTAGTCATAACCTTTCTTTTAGTTCTATGGAAGTTCCTAGTTTTGATGAACCGGAGCCTCAACCAAAACCGCTACCTAATCTTCCATCCTTAGATGTGAATTTAGGAATTGAAAAAGGTCCCGATCAACCCATCAAACCATATAGTCCGGGTAGTCTTACGTTGGAGGTAGTAGACTTTAAGCCTTGTAGAGAGGAAGCTAACATAGGAGTAAACCATGATCTTACAAGCTTACATAACCCACTCATGATAGATCACAAGAAACATTATGGGTTTAAACCGGGTTTATTAGGTCAAGATGGATTCTTAACTAGGAATCTCTCGAAGTTGATAGAAGATGATCCCTTTTTAGGAGAAAACTTTAATTCACACATTGACCAAAGTGAACTAGGTAAGGTTATGATGAAAGGAGCACACCCCTTTGAGCATATAATTCATCCACCACTCTTTCCTCACGTGGCATACTCCTACCGAGCTGGTGTGTATCGCTACTATCACCCACACTTAATCCTAAGTGTAGGGAAAACCTCTCCTTTATCCATTAAATAAGGGTAGAGTCAGGCTCATGACTCGAACAAAAACAAGCGCTTCTTGGGAGGCAACCCAAGCGTTATAAGCTTTATTTGCTTTGTGTGTTTATTTATTTGTTTGTTTGATTTTATTTGCTTCCGTATGTATGTTTAATTTTTATTATTATTGATTCATGTTCAAAACTAAATTGTGAAAATGCTTTATTTTGTTTTTAACTTCGTCTTAACTACATATAAAGGTATTTTGCAAAAGATAAGTGTAAGGGAAAGTCAAGTCGGTTTATTAGAACAAATGAACATGAATCATAATAATATTAAATTAACATACATATTAGTATTTGTTTGAGTCAAATGCTTGTATCGAGTCATAATGATATTTTGCAGGATTTCCAGGAAGTAAGGTAAAAGTTTTTTTCAGAAATTTTCCGGAAACTTAAAACGAAAATTTTTGTCAGGTCATTTCTGACGGCGTCAAGGTTTATAACCTGACGGCGTCAGATTTAATTTTCAGAAATTTTTGAAAGTTTTGTTTTTGAAAAGTTTTTATTAAATCTCCAACTTATAATCTCCAGGAATCTGCAAAGTTATCATTCCACAAGCATTATATCCTTATATATAGATTTTATCCCGCCGATGTTATGCAGGTTTTCGTGTTTGTTTTCTCAGGTTTAACAGGTTATTTTGGACAAGGAGATGTTTATGGAATCAAGCTTATGGCGATGCATTAGTCATGGAGCTTCAACATTACCTTGGAGGAAGATCTAACCGTGTAATTTCATTATCCACCAAGCGAATCAGGGGAGTATTTGATTTCATTCTTTTACTTTATACTTTTACATCTTGTTATTTGAACATTGGGGACAATGTTCATCTTAAGTGTAAGGGGAGGGTAAAAGTACGATTTTAGAGAATACAATTGCGCTTGATTTTTGTTTGTTTAATAGTAGATGTGTAATAAAACTGAGAGAAATACTTGTTAAGGTAATTTTAGTGCCAAATTTAAAAATTTTTACAACATTTAGGAGTGAAACTTAGATCTTAATGAGCGTCTCATGGATAGGAGTTATATGACTAGCACAAAAACCGTACCACTAAAAAAATTTTCCACCCCCAAATATGTGAGGTTCGCCCCTAGAATTGGTAGGAAAAGCATTTATGCTATGATGTGTGTACCGGTAGCACTTAGATTCTAGAACTTGCGTTAGGACCATTCCGAGGCCACAAGTGAGACTACATTCGTGTAGTTAGATTTACTACATGATAAGAGGCATTAGGATTAACCCATTGTTTTACACCTGTGTTTTTGTTATAATTACTTTGGCTACATTGGTCAAGTAATTCTCCCACACCCTTTGCGTTGTACTCATTTTTAGTACACGATACCCCTAGTACACCCCTCAGAGCCTATCTTTTCGTTTCGACCTTTAAGCATTTTACTTAAAGGAAGAATTTGTTACACCCCACTTAAATGTACACCCAAATCGCCTTAGCCTACCTTGTATGCACTCATTTTTAGTGCATTATTGTTACAACATTTGTTTAAACCCAAGTTAATTATCTAATTGATTACATGGTTGCTAAGTCGAGTCATATCCTTGTACATATTGTTTTGGGACGATTGGGACTCATGGGTAAAGTACTAGTATAATGGAGTAATGGGGAAGAACATCATTTATTACCCCCATATGTGCTAAATGTTTTAAAAGTACTCCAAGTTTTTCAATTATCTTAATTCGAGTCATTAGAATAGTTATTTGTAAAGTTATGTAAAAATTCAAGTGTAAGGGGAATGCAACGCCCCTATGATGTATTATTTTGGATGGTAGGGTAAAAGTGTATGAGAAAAAAAAAAAAAAAAAAAAAAAAAAAAAAAAAAAAAATCGAAAAAATCAAGAAAAATACAAAAAAATGAGAAAAAGAAAAATAGAAAAAAAAAACATACGGACTACCATCCCGTTTTATTTTATGTTTGTTTTATATTTTTGTTATTTTGTTATTTCATTTCTAGCTTAAGATCGAGTCTAGTCTTGGCTTAGCAACATTGTATAGTACATGTAATTGATCAAGATCTTTAACTAGCCACCAGTAAAATATCCTTTATCCAACAAAACCGTGTTTTCCTTTTCCCTACACCTAACGTTATAACCCATTTAAAAGCCCTCTTTGATAGTTTATCTTAGGTGCTTACGCCTAGTGGAGGAGGTTTTCGATCCTTTCCCAAGCCTATGGTAATCTATTTGCTATGACAGGTAGTGAGAGATATTATCCGTTTTCATTTATGAGATTTATTTTGATGACACTTGAGAGATGTGAGTATCTAAACACTACTTGTGAGGTGCTAGTTTATAATCTCCGTGCCTATTATGATTGAAGTGGAACGAATATTTGTTGTAATTACTTTTATGTTAGCATTAAATGACCTCTAACTTGTATTTTGATTAGAATAAAAGCGCATTTGCTTGAGGACAAGCAAATCTCAAGTGTAAGGGTATTTGATGAAGCGAAAAGTGTACCGCTTTTAAGGGGTCATTTAAGCCCTAAATCGTATTTATTTGATCAAATATTGCCCTAAATCGTTCCTTTTGTCATTTTAGGTACTTTTGAGGAGAAATCTGGAAAAGGAGGCATTTTGGACGTTTTTGGAGCATTAAAGTGAAGAAAACGGCAAAGTCTCAAAAATCGGCTAAAAGTTACTCTTGACGGCGTCACAATTTACTCTGGACGGCGTCATGCTTTGGCAAGAAAAGTTGGACGTGAAATTTACTCATGATAAGCCAGTGAAAATAGCATGTGAATTCTGACGGCGTCACGCTTTAACTTGATCAAGGGCGTCACGGCTTAAATCATAAGGGGACGGCGTCACGTTCACGAGCTGACGGCGTCAAGCCTTGATAAGCCAGAATGGATTTTGGAAGAGCTAAAGAGGGACGGCGTCAAGAAGGTCATCCGGGAACCCTAGAAGCGGCGAGGTGACGGCGTCACACTCCATAAGGTGACGCCGTCAGATCCAAAAATCTATATATAGTTTTCTAATCTTTTGTCATTAGGGAGAGCTTAGTGTGTGGAATTTTGGGATAAAACCCTAAGACGATTTTAGCTACTTTTTCAGGGCTTTTTGCCTTGAGATCTTCCATGTTTCATTGAAAGATAAGTTATCAATTAATCATTCAATATGTCTATGTGTTGTTTGATTCTATCTTATTCTTGTCTTTTGTTTAACATGTTAGGCTAATTTTATCTTGTGTTTGCTTAGATCTAATGAAACCTAGCTATTGATTATTGGTTGTTAGTGTGTTGTTAGTTGTATTGGATGATTGTTTATCTATGTTAGGCTTAAGAAAACTGGCTAACTTCCTATTCGGTAACTTGCTTGAACGTCTTAAGAAACATGAACCAAATGCGTACTAAAGGTTTTTATGGTTGTATTTAATGCACAAGCGAATTCTAGTGATCCCATGTTAGGAGCTTCCTAGCCGGCTCGACATAGGAGTGAAGTAGGAGCTTGTAGAGTTGGGGAAGTAAGTACGCCACCCCACGAATGGTATTAAGGAATACACCCGTCATCCACGCAACTAATACACACTAATTAACCGGTAAAAGATAGTTAGGGAGTAAGGAAATCTAAGTAAACACATTTCTCTACACATAAGTTTCTCACCACATTTCATTTTTGTTATTTTATTTTATTTGCATCCGTAGTAATTTTGGGTTAGTTGACTAGCAACTAATTCCGCCCACTCCTTCAAACCCGAGATTTTACTTGCTTTCATAAAATTATAAAAACATAAAAAAGAATCTTCCTCAACCCTTAGACCTAATTAGAGTAGCCTTTCACACCTAACGAACACTATTCCCTGTGGAGAACGATCAATCCCCCGTACTTACCACTACACTATACTACATCGGTCAGGTACACTGCCTGGTGGGGTTGTAAGCCTCTTGAGATCCCTCGAGAGGTAAAACCTGTTGTAAGGTTGCAAAACCACGCAATCAGAGAAGTTGGGTGTGTGTAACCCGTAAAAACGGTCGTGTTTAGCCTGAATTGAGCACCACTAGTAATAGTCTCATACTCATTCTCCAACTTGATTACATTACTCTTCCTAAATATACCTAACGCTAGTTTACTTTTATGAACTTTGTTTTTCACTAGAGCTTTTCATTCATAGATTTATGTCATCTTGCATATATAAAATTTTTAGATGTTTACTTGCTCCTATGTGATTTGACTGCATGCCTTCGTAATTATTTGTTTAGTTGTTGAATGCATTGTCATTATAATAGCTTTTGTTTTTCTCTAACTACTCTGATATGATATATTTTTGTATTTAGTCATAATACATGCTTAAATGCCATAGGATATGTAGAAAGAGGTAGCATGTGACAATAGACTTAACCAATACCCTTGAGCATGAGATCTTTTATAAACCACTATTTTTAAACATATAATTAATGGGACTTGTTTTTAAATTTGCAAAAACTTCACATTTTGGAAAAATGATTTTTCAAAAGATTATGACACATTTCTATTAAACATGTTTCACCATCCTACCTTTCTTCCAAACTTGTGTCCATAATTACGTGTTTATCAAAAACCAAAGATTGGAAAAATATGTTTTCTTTCCTCATAAAAACATTTTGAAATAAAGCTAAAACTATTTCATTAATATATTTTTCACATCCACATAAAACCTACTCGCAAACATTATTGAATAATGCTAAAAACATTTATTTAAATCATGCATGGTGATCTCATATCTGTCATCTATATTTGTGTATGTGACATTTATAAGTGAACTAAATTTGAAAAACCATGATTTATCCACTAAGACCTCACTTGGTACAAGTCTAGAAGTTCATGCTATCACAACTCCCCGTTCCCTTGCACATAGATATTCATTAGGATTAATTAACTGGCATCTTCCTAAATATGATACTATGAATTACTAGGTGCTATGTATTACTTTCTTGTCTAATATATATAATATATATTATATATATATATATATATATATATATATATATATATATATATATATATATATATATATATATATATATATATATATATATATATATATATATATATGTTATATGCTTAATGAGTAGGTTGCTTGCTAGATAAAAATGCTTAATGAATATGCTTAGCATACATAAGTTATTAAATTCTAAATTGCCTCAAAATAAGTTGGACTTGCTTGAAACTAAACCCAAAAACACAACCTTTTCTACAAATTTTTGCCAAAAACCCATTTTATCCTATACTTCCCAAAATTCACAAACACATTTTGTCACAAACCACACACCAAAATTTACCTTCCACAATCACATCATCACTACACCATAAATACCCAACTCCATCATAAATGCTCATCCATATCATCCATCCAAACATGTCATCATCTAACCACCCAAGATCCAAGCCTTCAAGAGTTGCTAAAATCTCAGTGAGGCCCATTTGGAGGAGGAAGCTTGACATTTGCCATAACCCAACAAATGATGTTGTTCAAACTCAACCAACACCTAAACCTCATCCTAATGAACCCTTTCACACACATAACCAATCATCCATATGTCCACCTTCATTCACTCATAATTACCCAAGTTCACAAATGTCTCCACCACCAAGAGTGTCACCACCACTTCCACCAAATAACAACCACTCTCCATCATCATCACCACTCAAGGAAGCCCATGAGCTTAATGCTCTCCTTGCTTTGCACCTTGCTCAAAGCAACTTAGACCCATCACCATCCATCTCACCATCATTACCATCATCACCACATCACTTGAGTCAAATTGAGAAACATGTCAACAATTGTCCTTGTTGCATCTTTCTCCAAAATCAAACCATCGCCTTAAATGAGCGTCTCACTTGGATTGAGTATCTTCTCACTAGATCTAATCCAACACCACCACTTGAACAACATCAAAACCCTCATTCAACATGGTCAAGTCCAAGCTCTCCACCTCCAATTCCTCCATCAACACTCTCTCCAACATCCATACACCCAAACTTACAACCCCATTAATCCAACATTTTTACCCCCTCTTTACCATCATCCATCCAAAATAATTCAAGTTTTTCATGTCTTAAGCAAGTCAAATGGATCTCTTAGGCAATTTAAAATTTTCTACTTATTGTATGCTATAAGCAAAATATGTGTTGTATCAATAATTATGTTTTTAACATAATTATTTTCAACTAATGAATGCTTTATTTCTTGTCTTTAATATATGATTGTTATGCTTATTGCTTGTATACTTGATATCATGATATATATACATGCTTGATGATTAATAACATGCTTATTCCATAATATGTTTTAAATGTATGCATGTGTATTTAACATGTTTATGCCACTATTTAATCATTCTTGATGTACATGATTCAAATGGAGCTTGCTGCAAAAACACCCTAAAAATGACCCTTTTTTGAAAAAATTTCAAATTTGGTCGCCTGGGAAAACACCAGATGGGCGGCCCCCTTAATTCCCTAGGCGGTCCCCTTAATTTTAAAGGGGCCGGCCTACAATTAAGGGGACCGGCCATCTGGGCAGTAAAATTTACTGTTTTCTTTTTCATCTTGTGACCCCTTTTATCTAGCCCCAGCTACCATTTCTCTTAAAGGACGAACTGGTATTGGAATTTTACCACAAAACCTCCAAACCTTACCTAAATCAACCATCACCTCCATCAAACACCCATTTTCATTCACCATGCTATCACCAAAATCATCCATCTCTAAGACATCCAAGAAGCACAAAATTCTCATCATACCACCAAAACAACTCTTCATTGACTTAACCCAAGAAGACACCAAAACTCCATCACCACCACCTCAATGTTCATCCCCAAGTGCACCAAATGCACCATCAAAAACACCCTCTACTCATGGCACATCATCTTCATCCATACCTTCCACTTCATCCATCAATAACTACATCAACTCACACATATCATCACCACCATCAAGAGCATCAACTCCACCTCCTACTCAAGAACCTCCATTCACCCAACTTGTCATTTCCATATCACCAATAACACCTCTTGATGCTCATTTCTCATCATCACCAATACCACCACCATGCTTTCCCATCCCTTGGGCTTTACTTGAAGCCCATGGAGACAATTGCCTTTGTTGCATCCACAACCGAACCATCATCTTTGGTCTTAGAGATGAGATACACTACATGTTTTCTTCCCTTGAACACATGCTTAAAAACCAACCTCCACCATTTTCACCCACTACACCACCACCACCTCCATTCTCACCAAATTAAGCATATGCAATGCTTAATAATTTTTGAAACCATTTTGTGTGCAAGCCCCATGGAAGATCATGTACTACTAGAATGATTATGTAGATTGCATTACTTACTAGCTAATGTAGGATTGAATATAATCTTGGATGGTTGTGTATTTATACACAACATTTTTAATGAATGTCTTTATATGCATGCTTATTTTTGCTATATATATGCTTGTGCTTCTAATATTTTTCTTGCAAGTATTCCATATATCGATTCCTTGGTGCCCTCAAACAAGGGAGAGCACACATCAAGGGGGAGTTCTCGTCCCGACAAAGTTTGTCTCAAAAACTTGTCGGCATAACCTTTTTGATTCTACAAAAAGGGGGAGAAGTGAATATAAACTCACTAAATACTTGTCCAAAAATAACTTTTTGGATTTAATGAGTTTTAGTTTTGTAATCATCAAAAAGGGGGAGATTGTTGACATAAGTAATGCCTAAAAACATTATTCATACTTATTCATATCTCTATGTTTTGATAATCACAAAATGTAAACTCATTAAACATAAACTTATCAAATAAACAAGTATTTAGTTGTAAATATTCATTTCTACAACTTAATCACTTAAGGTATGAATAAACAAGTGCTTAATGCATTATATGATCAAAGGAACATTTTCTTAATCAATAGATTTTTTATAAAATGTCAAAAACATTTTATATCTTTTAGAAAAACATTTTTGGTAATAAATAAAAAGGTTTAATTCATTAAAAATTTATGAATTCAAATTTTCAACCAAAATCAGTAAAAATGTTCCAGAAAAACCTTCCCCACAAAAAGACAAAACTGGGCAACGGTTGGCTTGGGCGGCCCCCTTAATTTTGCTAGGCGGCCCCCTTAAAATTAAGGGACCGTCCCCCCTATTTAAGGGGGCCGGCCACGCTCCAATAGCCTTCCAGCTGTCCAGTTTTCTGCCTATAAATACCAGCCTTCCCCTGGATTTTTTTCTCACCCTTTTGCACTAAAACTTTCCGTTGTAGATCTCATTTCATATCTTCAAAAAAACCTTTGATCATGTAATCTTAAGCATTGGTTTCCAAGTGATCCAAGCTTCCAGCATCCAAGTGCAAAAGAAGAATACTTCTATCAATCAAGACTAGAAGTATTACAACTTAGTAGCATCTTGTTACTCAAGTTGTTTGTTTTGTATACTTTGTAAATCATTCATTCATTTGTGTAAAGTGTGTATATAAGGTGTACACATAAGTGATTCGGTTAGTGTAGTGTGTAAGTAGCAAAGAAGTTGTATAAGAGGTTGTGGTGTAAAGAAGTAGTGTAGAAGCATAGTGAAGTTGTGAAGTAGTTGCGGTGTGAAGAAGTTGTGAAGCCGTAGCATAGAAGTTGCGAAGCCGTAAGGTAGAGGTCATGAAGTCCTAGTGTTGAAGTCGCGAAGCCGTAGCATAGAAGTTGCGAAGTCGTAAGGTAGAGATCGTGAAGTCCTAGTGTTGAAGTCGTGAAGCCGTAGCATAGAAGCTGTGAAGCGGTCGTGTTGAAGTTGTGAAGTCCTAGTCGTGAAGTCCTAGTGTTGAAGTCGTGAAGCCGTAGCATAGAAGTTGTGAAGCGGTCGTGTTGAAGTTGTGAAGTCCTAGTCGTGAAGTCCTTGTGTTGAAGTCGTGAAGCCGTAGCATAGAAGTTGTGAAGCGGTCGTGTTGAAGTCGTGAAGTTCTAGTCGTGAAGTCCTAGAGTTCAAGTCGTGAAGCCGTTGTGAATAAGTCGTGAAGAAGTTGTGTTGTGAAGTTGTGAGATTGGTTCTAGCTATGATTAGAACTCGACATTTAGCTTTGTGTCGTTAAACCCGTGTAAGCCAAAGTCGTGTAAGGTTTTCTCCGCCATAAGGGAGCTTATTGAAGTTGTGAAGAAAACTCTCGAGCTAGGTGCTCGGGGAGTGGAGTAGGGCAAGGAAGGTGTCCTTGTAGCCTAACCACTATAAATCTCTCGTGTCTCGGTTAGATCTTTCCATCCCTTATTTATTTCTTTACTTACATCGTCATTACTTTCATACACATAGGCTTATATAATTGTTAGTATTACTTAGAGGTCGACTTCACATAAAGATCAATTTGAAACTCCATTCATGAAACTAAAACTTTTTATAATCAATTTAAAAGAATACATATATAACTAATAACAAGGTTCAAGTTTTATTTTTCATACAAACTTGAATCTAAGTGTTTTAAAAGTAAACAAAGGTTTTCATAATAAAATTAAAAAGACGTAAAACTATTCAACCCCCCCCCCCCTTCTAGTTTTCCACAAGGCTTTTTGCCTCTATATAGCTCATATGGAGTCTTTTTCAAGAATGGTCTAATTAAAACTCGATTTAGGATATATGTGGATGTATCTACGGCGTGACACCAAAAATTTTGAGGTATGTTTTGTTCATTTAACATAGTTCTACTCATTTCTTGAATTGTCCTATTTTTGCGTTCTACTACCCCATTAGATTGAGGAGTTCGAGGAGCCGAGAAATTATGTCTTATGCCATAAGCATCACAAAAAGCTCCGAATTGAATTTCGTTGTCAAATTCATGACCATGGTCGGTTCTTATTGACACAATGCTATTTCCTATTTGGTTTTGAATTATCTTACTTAGAATTTCAAACTTATCAAAAGCCTCGTTTTTAGTTTTCAAAAACTTAATCCATGTATACCTAGAGTAATCATCTATCATTACCAAAGTATAGAAGTTTCCTCCATAACTTTGTATAGCGGATGGACCAAACAAATCCATATGCAACAATTCTAGACACCTAGATGTAGACACCATGTTTTTAGCCTTATGACTATTGTGAACTTGTTTCCCAATTTTGCAAGCATCACAAAAGTGATGGTCATATTTCAACTTGGGTAGGTTCCTAACGAGTTCCTTAGATGATAAGGATTGAATTAGCCTCATATTGGCATGACCTAAGCGTCTATGCCATAGAGTTGAGTTATCGTCCAAAGAAGTGAGATCTACAACAGAAAGTTTTAGTGCAAAAGGGTGAGTAAAAGTCCAGGAGAAGGTTGGTATTTATAGGAGAAAAATTAGACAGCTGGAGGTCTACTGGAGCGGGGGCGGTCCCCTTAATAATTAAGGGGGCCGCCTAGTAAAATTAAGGGGGCCGCCCCTTCTGTCCGTTGGCCAATTTTGTCCTTTTGTGGGGAAGGTTTTTCTGGAACATTTTAACTGATTTTGGTTAAAAATTTGAATTCATATTTTTATAAAAGATTAAACATTTTTATTTAATGCCAAAAATGTTTTTCAAAAATATATAAAATGTTTTTGATGTTTTATAAAAAATCTAGTTTATTAAGAAAATGTTCCTTTGATCATATAATGCATTAAGCATTAGTTCATTCATACCTTAAGTGATTTGAGTTGTAGAAATAGATATTTACAACTAAATACTTGTTTACGTCATAATTTTCCGATTAATGATTTTACATTTTGTGATTATCAAAACGTAGAGATATCGAAAAATATTAATAACGTGTTTAGGCATTATTTATATCAACAATCTCCCCCTTTTTGATGATTACAAAATCTAAACTCATTAAATCTAAAAATTAATTTTTAGACAAGTATTTAGTGAGTTTACATCTATTTCTCCCCCTTTTTGTAGAATCAAAAAGGTTAAGCCGACAAGTTTTAGAATCTAAATTTGTCGGGACGAGAACTCCCCCTTGATGTGTACTCCCCCTCGTTTGGGGGCACCAAGAAAACGAGCTATGGAACGCTTGCGAGAAAAAAGTTAGAAGCACAAGCATATATATAGCACAAATAATGAGCATGCATGAAAAATAAAGACATTCATAAAAATAAATGTTGTGTATAATTACACAACCATACATGAGTACAAGCATTCCTACACTAGCTAATAAGTCCAACTACATAATCATCCTAGACAACATAATCTTCCATGGAGCTTGCTTACAAAATGGGTGGAAAATTTAGTGAGATTGTTGATTTAGGTAAGGTTTGGGCTAGATAAAAGGGATCGCAAGATGCAAAAGAAAATAGTAAATTTTACTACCCAGATGGCCGGTCCCCTTAATTGTAGGCCGGCCCCCTTAAAATTAAGGGGACCGCCTAGGGAATTAAGGGGGCCGCCCATCTGGTGTTTTCCCAGGCGACCAAATTTGAAAAATTTCCAGAAAAGGGTCATTTTTAGGGTGTTTTTGCAGCAAGCTCCATTTGAATCATGTACATCAAGAATGATTAAATAGTGACATAAACATGTTAATTACGCATGCATACATTTAAAACATATTATGAAATAAGCATGTTATTAATCATCAAGCATGTATATATATCATGATATCAAGTATACAAGCAATAAGCATAACAATCATATATTAAATACAATAAATAAAGCATTCATTAGTTGAAAATAATTATGTTAAAAACATAATTATTGATACAACACATATTTTGCTTATAGCATACAATAAGTAGAAAATTTTAAATTGCCTAAGAGATCCATTTGACTTGCTTGAGACATGAAAAGCTTGAATTATTTTGGATGGATGATGGTAAAGAGGGGGTTAAAAATATTGGATTAATGGGGTTGTAAGTTTGGGTGTATGGATGTTGGAGAAAGTGTTAATGGAGGAATTGGAGGTGGAAAGCTTGGACTTGACCATGTTGAATAAGGGTTTTGATGTTGTTCAAGTGGTGGTGTTGGATTAGATCTAGTGAGAAGATACTCAATCCAAGTGAAACGCTCATTTAAGGTGATGGTTTGATTTTGGAGAAAGATGCAACAAGGACTATTGTTGACATGTTTCTCAATTTGACTCAAGTGATGTGGTGATGATGGTAATGATGGTGAGATGGATGGTGATGATGGTAATGATGGTTTGATTTTGGAGAAAGATGCAACAAGGACAATTGTTGACATGTTTCTCAATTTGACTCAAGTGATGTGGTGATGATGGTAATGATGGTGATATGGATGGTGATGGGTTTAAGTTGCTTTGAGCAAGGTGCAAAGCAAGGAGAGCATTAAGCTCATGGGCTTCCTTGAGTTCTTCAATGAACTTCAAGTGTTGAGTGAAAGGTGATGATAATGGAGAGTGGTTGTTATTTGGTGGAAGTGGTGGTGACACTTTTGGTGGTGGAGACAATTGTGAACTTGGGTAATTATGAGTGAATGAAGGTGGACATATGGATGATTGGTTATGTGTGTGAAAGGGTTCATTAGGATGAGGTTTAGGTGTTGGTTGAGTTTGAACAACATCATTTGTTGGGTTATGGCAAATGTCAAGCTTCCTCCTCCAAATGGGTATTTATGGTGTAGTGATGATGTGATTGTGGAAGGTAAATTTTGGAGGGTGGTTTGTGACAAAATGTGTTTGTGAATTTTGGGAAGTATAGGATAAAATGGGTTGGAAATTGAAAAAGAAATCAGTAATCCGTCACTCCAGATGGTCGGTCCCCTTAAATAGGGGCCGGTCCCCTTAATTTTAAGGGGGCCGCCCATCTGCTGACTTCCAGATTACTGGAAATGGGTTTTTGGCATAAATTTGTAGAAAATGTTGTGTTTTTGGGTTTAGTTTCAAGCAAGTCCAACTTCTTTCAAGGCAATTTAGGATTTAATAACTCATATATGCTAAGCATATTTATTTAAGCAACTTTATCTAACATGCAAACTACTCATTAAGCATATAACATGTATATACATATATTAGACAAGAAGATAATACATAGCACCAAGTAATTCATAGTATCATACTTATGAAGATTAAAAGGCTAGTTAATTAATCCTATTGATTATCTATGTACAAGGGAATGTGGAGTTGTGATAGCATGGACTTCTAGACTTGTACCAAGTGAGATCTTTAATAAGTAAACCATGATTTTTCATATTTGATTTAGTTCACTTATAAGTGTCATATACACAAGTATATATGACATATATGAGATCACCAAGCATGATTTAAAGAAATGTTTTTGGCATTATTCAACAATGCTTGAAAGTAGGTTTTATGTGGATGTGAAAAATATATTAATGAAATAGTTTTGGCATTATTTCAAAATGTTTTTATGAGGAAAGAAAACATATTTTTCCAATCTTTGGTTTTTGATAAACACATAATTATAGACACAAGTTTGGAAGAAAGGTAGGATGGTGAAACATGTTTAATAGAAATGTGTCATAATCTTTTGAAAAATCATTTTTCCAAAATGTGAAGTTTTTGCAAATTTAAAAATAAGTCCCATTAATTTTAGGTTTAAAAATAGTGGTTTATAAAAGATCTCATGGTCAAGGGCATTGGTTAAGTTTATTGTCACATGCTACCTCTTTCTACATATCCTATAGCATTAAAGCATGTATTATGACTAAATACAAAAATACATCATGTCAGAGTAGTTAGAGAAAAACAAAAGCTATTATAATGACAATGCATTCAACAACTAAACAAATAATTACGAAGGCATGCAGTCAAATCACATAGGAGCAAGTAAACATCTAGAAATTTTATATACGCAAGATGACATAAATCTAGGAATGAAAAGCTCTAGTGAAAAGTAAAGTTCATAACAGTAAACTTATCGTTAGGTATATTTAGGAAGAATAATGTATTCAAGTTGGAGAATGAGTATGAGACTATTACTAGTGGTGCTCAATTCAGGCTAAACACGACCTTTTTTTACGGGTTACACACACCCAACTTCTCACATAGAAGCAATTCAACCGTTAGGTCAAATTGAGTTTCTAGTCAATAGATTCTCCAGTAGTCATTCTCTTTTTAGAAGAAATTAAGTTCCTAAATTTACCTATTGAAGAGTACCAAATATGAAGATTGCTTGGTTTACTAATACTTAGGGGCGCTAATTAAAGGGTTTCTAGTTCATTAAGCCACAGAATGAATATAACTAAAGTGTAAAGGCAAAGCAACCTATCAGACTAAGCGTATCCTAAGGCATTAATAAGATTATATGCATGAAGTAATTTCTTATGAAATTTTAAATAGAAAACTTACCTCATGTCCTAGCTTTTCTTCGTAATGTCTCAGATGATGATCGACGTGTGAATGATAGGTAAGTCATCAAGATAAACAAGGTGTGAAAGTATATCATGGCAAGCTTCTAACACCTAATTTAAACCGAAGTGGCTTGACCCGAAAATTTCTTGTACGGATCATGATCTTCTCCTTCGTCTGTGTCACTCCATGATTTTGGATTGAGTTCACTTAGGAGTTGATTCATGTAGTCTTCGTCGTTAATACCTACATTAACAACATTTGAACTAGTAGCACATGTATCTATTTTATCTAAATATTTATCTATTAAATTTTCTAAAATAACTAATTCATGTACAAGATCAAAATCCTCACCTTTGGCTTGACATTTTTCTTGATGAAAGTTTAAGAGATTTTTCCAAATATCATTTGCCGTTTTACAGAAAAATATTCTTTCATATTCAACTTTCGGCAAGGTTTTATAAATAATTATTTTACCTTTATTATTTATTTCATTCTTTGTTTTCAAATAATCAATTTGACTTTCAAAATCCGTTTTTGTTTGTCTTTCAAAATCCGTTTTTGTTTGATTTTCAAAATCAGTTTTTTGTTTGACTTTCAAAATATGTTTTTGTTTAACTTTCAAAATATGTTTTTGTTTGACTTTCAAAATCACCAATCGAAATGACATGCCAAAGATCTAGATCAATTGATTTCACATAAGTTTCAAATTTATTTTTCCATTCAAGAAAAGTATAGTTTTCAAATAGTGGTGGTTTTAGCAAAGATTCCCCTTCTAGATATTTTTCGAATTCCATAGATCGATTCAAGTTTTAAAATACAGTATATTTTAAAGATCTTGATTGACCTGGCTTTGATACCAATTGTGGAAAACTAGAAGGGGGGTTGAATAGTTTTATGTCTTTTTAATTTTATTATGAAAACCTTTGTTTATTTTTAAAACACTTAGATTCAAGTTTGTATGAAAAATAAAACTTGAACCTTATTATTAGTTATATATGTATTCTTTTAAATTGATTGTAAAAGTTTTGGTTTCTTGAATGGATTTTCAATTTGATCTTTATGTGAAGTCGACCTCTAATTAATACTAGCAATTATGTAAGCCTATGTGTATGAAAGTAATGACGATGCAAGTAAAGAAATAAATAAGGTATGGAAAGATCTAACCGAGACACGAGAGATTTATAGTGGTTCGGCTACAAGGACACCTTCCTTGCCCTACTCCACTCCCCAAGCACACCTTGCTCGAGAGTTTTCTTCACAACTTCAATAAGCTCCCTTATGGCGGAGAAAACCGTACACAACTTTGGCTTACACGGGTTTAACGACACAAAGCTAAATGTCGAGTTCTAATCGTAGCTAGAACCAATCTCACAACTTCACAACACAACTTCTTCACAACTTATTCACGACTATTTCACAACGGCTTCACGACTGCTTCACGACTTCTTCACGACTTCTTCACGACTTCAACACGACCGCTACACAACCTTTATGATGCGGCTTTACGACTTCAACACTATGTCTTCATGACTAAGACTTCACGACTTCAACATGACCGCTACACAACCTCTATGCTACGGCTTCACGACTTCAACACTAGGACTTCACGACTAGGACTTCACGGCTTCAACACGACCGTTACACAACTTCTATGCTACGGCTTCATGACTTCAACACAATGACTTCACGTCTTCTAAGCTACGGCTTCACAACTTCTACACCACGGGTTCACGACATCTACACAACGGCTTCAAGACTTCTACACTTTGACCTCACAACTTCTATACCACAACTACTTATACAACATCTTCACTACTTACACACAACACTAATCTACAACACACACCTTACATACCAATGAATGAATGATTTACAAACTTTATTAAACACACAACTTAAGTAACAAAATGATACTAAGTTGTAATACTTCTAATCTTGATTGATAGAAGTATTCTTCTTTTGCACTTGGATGGTGGAAGCTTGGATCACTTGGAAACCAATACTTAAGATTACATGATCAAAGGTTTTTTTTTTTTTTTTTATGATATGAAATGAGATCTACAACAAAAAGTTTTAGTGCAAAAGGGTGAGTAAAAGTCCAGGAGAAGGCTAGTATTTATAGGAGAAAAATTGGACAGCTGGAGGTCTACTGGAGCGGGGGTGGTCCCCTTAAATAGGGGGCGGTCCCCTTAATAATTAAGGGGGCCGCCTAGTAAAATTAAGGGGGCCGCCCCTTCTGTCCGTTGGCCAATTTTGTCCTTTTGTGGGGAAGGTTTTTCTGGAACATTTTAACTGATTTTGGTTAAAAATTTGAATTCATATTTTTATAAAAGATTAAACATTTTTATTTAATGCCAAAAATGTTTTTCAAAAATATATAAAATGTTTTTGATGTTTTATAAAAAATCTAGTTTATTAAGAAAATGTTCCTTTGATCATATAATGCATTAAGCATTAGTTCATTCATACCTTAAGTGATTTGAGTTGTAGAAATAGATATTTACAACTAAATACTTGTTTACGTCATAATTTTCCGATTAATGATTTTACATTTTGTGATTATCAAAACGTAGAGATATCGAAAAATATTAATAACGTGTTTAGGCATTATTTATATCAACATAAGCTAACTGATGAACCTATGATAACACAAATAAACTAACTTATGAACTTAAAATAACATAACCTATGAACAAAAAAAGTATTGACTGATGAATATCTAAAAAAAAAAAAAAAAGTATTAAACTGTTTTGGAACATTTACCTATGATGAATCTATAACCTATAACACAAATAAACTAAAAAAGCATAAACTAACTGATGCACCTATAACCTATGATAACACAAGTAAACTAACTTATGAACCTACATTAAAAAAATATAGATGAACAAAATAAAATTAACAAAAACATCACTTTTTGAATCTTACATTAATAAAATGATTAATGATGAATTGTGGTACAAAAATTAATGCATTTGACGCAATTTTAACACTAAAAATCTAAGATAGACATTTTATCAAACATACCTGTGTGCAACAAATATGACTAAAACGATATCTTTAACGTGCGATATCTCATTCATATCATTTCGGATTTGAGTGATTCAAATTTCTGGGTAAAGAGTGAACGAAAACTTATAACTTTCGTGTTTTAAGTTTTTCACGATTCGGCGTCTATGGGGGTAAAAAGTAGGGCCAAAAATGCTAAAAATTAAAGAAAATCAATACCCACTTGATATGAAGAAAAAAAAAAAAGTTTCAAAATTTTTAACAAAATTTATACCAAATTAAAGAGGATTAAATTTTATTTGAGCTAATTCTGAAAATGGTATTTTAATTTAACCTTTTTCAAAAAATAGTACAAAAATAATGCCCATTCCCAAAAAGGTCATGTGCGAATGTGCGACTCCATTAGATGTGCGACACGTGTCCTATTTTTTAATAATAAAGTACATTGGTAGGTGGGATATTCTCTTTTTTGTCTTATTATTGAAGGTGTTAAAAGACTATAATACCCCGACCAGATCTGTTACTACTCCATCACCACCACCATCTACAAAACCCAGATTCATCACAAAAATCCTAACCATCTTAGATCTAAAAACCCAGATTCATCACAAAAATCCTAACCAGATTAATCACAAAAATTCCGGCCGCCACCCATCTTAGATCTAAAAACCCGCACCATAAAAATCCTAACCATCACCAACACAAACACAACCACATAAACTCACACTCATCAACACACACCACACAAAAAGGAAGATGAAATCAATCATCCTCAAAACATATCACCAAACCCAACCTAAGATATCGATTTAAACTCAAATCCATCACAGATCCGAAAACAATCACAAAACCCACATAACAAAAATCTCACCAAAAAAAAAAAAAAAAAAAAAAAAAAAAATAAATATATATATATATATATATATATATATATATATATATATATATATATATATATATATATATATATATATATATATATATATATATATATATATATATATCAATTGTAAAAGGCAGATCCAAAAACAAACCACCACCACACTCACAATCTAAACTCAACAGCCATGGTCAAACATCTTGCGGAAGAAAAGAGACGGCGAAAATGAAGTGGTATCCGGTAAGAAAGGTAGGCGGTTGAGATGGTAAAAGGTTTTGAGGATTTGTGGTTTGGGAATATAGTGTTAAAATGATTAGGTTTTAATCGGATATAGTGTTAAAATGATTAGCTTTTACATCAGGAAGTGATAAAGATTATTGGGGTGAAAGAATTGTTGGGGTGAAAGAATCTGGGGTGAAAGAATTGTTGGGGTGAAAGAATCAGGGAAGAATCAGGAAAGAAGTAAGAATTAGGTGGTGATGGTAAAAAAAATATGACTCGTACATTCGCACATTTAATGTCGCACATTTAAAAGAGGGTATTTTGGTCTTTTTAATACTCTTATAATAAGACAAAAAAAAGAATATCCACAATGTAGTTTATTATTAAAAAATAAGACACGTGTCGCACATCTAATGGAGTCGCACATTCGCACATAACCTTTTTGAGAAAGAGCATTATTTTTGTACTATTTTTTGAAAAAGATTAAATTAAAATACCATTTTCAGAATTAGCTCTTTCAAAAATTATGGTGAAATCGATTTTTTTTTTTTTTTTTTTTTTAAGATATATGTGCGTTTGAAATTTAAGGTCGAAAAGCAAAAAACGGGTTAAATTACAATTTTACCCCTAGGCGAATTTTTTGAATAAAATAAGTGATGGGACACTTGTCAAATAATAAGTGGCTTTTTACACTTTGTAAAATTTGATTACTTTTCAATTGATCGGCTACAATGCATTCATTATTATATCATGGGTATATATAATGATGAAAAGAGGGGGATATATGAGATGAGTTGATATCAATATAAATCTCATATTTGTCATATATTTAAAAAACTAATTTTAGCCATTCATTTTTTATCTAAATTAATAAAAAGCCAATTTTCACTTTTTTTTTAAAACAATATATCTTGCAAACGGTAAATTCTCAAGCTACAAAAAATACACCATCGGACAAGAATTAAATTATCTATCTATAGATATGCACTTCTCTATACTTTCGACGAACTTTTTTTTTTTTTTTTTTTAAATTTCCACCCAAAAAAATCACATGTGATTTATAAAAATCAAATCACATGTGATTTTTACAAATCACGTGTGATTTTTCTTGGCGAAAATTTTGGAAAAAAAAGTTCGTCGAAAGTATATAGAAGTGCATATCTGTAGAAAGATAATTTAATTCTCGTCGGGATAGTATGATTTTTTTTCTCGTAACGATTAACGGTTTGGGAGATATTTAATTTTTAAAAAAAAGTAAAAGTTTATTTATTTTTATTTTTTTTGATAAAAAAATGAATTGTCAAGATTGTTTGATTGTATATATGATAAATATGAGATATATATTGAACTTTTGAGAGATGAGATTCTCCCACAAAATTAAAACAAATTTGATATTGTATATTTTACCCTTGCGGAGTTACAGTAAATTAAAACAAAACTCGTAAAAAGCAAGTCGACTTTACCATTCAAACGCTCTCGTAAAGTAATTTTGCTTATAAACAATAACATTGTGACAGGGAGAGTATTTATTTAAATTTAGAATTTAGTATATACAACTTTTTAATAAATAAAGTAAGCAATTTTATTTTTCATTTAGCGTACTTTTGTGGAGCAACGACGATATTATTGTAGTGTAGAAAGCAAAATGCATTATTAGAGCAAAAGGTGTCTTGCCATACCAAAACTACTCATCTGGGTCTCACGGGGTGTCACGTTAACATAACAAACCCCCCCTTCTACAACCCCTTATCATAACAAACCACAACTTAATAATATGTTCTCACCACTTTCTTTTTTTTTTCTTCACATTTCCAAATAAAATAAAATTCATTTATTAAAATAAAAATACAATAAATTACCTTGATACTCACTTTTAGTTTCCCCAAAAAAGAAAATAAAGAAACAGTCGTCTCTCTCATTCTTCTTCTTCTTCTTATTCCACGTTTCTTCTTCAAAAATGGCTAGATGCCATGGATGGGAACTTCCTGCTCACACTTTTCAAGTCTCTACTATCCATTAATTTATTTGCTAAATAATATAAAATTCGTTCACTGACAAGCAAGGACGAAAAAGGATGGAGTTTTGCTTCGCCGTGCAGACGAGTAACCTTCAAATGGCGAGCCACGGCGAGTTGGAAAGGTGTCATGGCGAGCCACGGCGAGCTGCCATGTCACCCATGGCAAGCCACGGCGAGCTCCACACCGTCCGCTCTTAGTTCTCTTAACTTTGTTCCATATTTAGCGTACTTTTAGCAACGACGATATTATTGTAGTACTAGATTATACGAGTATAACAGATTTCTAAATTATATAATAAACCATGGACTGCATATTATAATAAACTTTGGTGGCACAATGCAAATATTGGTTACACTTCAAAAACTAAACCATAAACGACCAGTTTCATAATTTGCGAACACAATAGTTTGATTACATTAATAAAACGAAAATAAAATAACTTCAGAAGCTTAGATAACTGCATAGCAAAAGTTTCATCTATCAACTTGTTCCCACAAACAGAAATGTTCACCACGATAACCAGCTGATCATGTCTTCTTATGTTTTCTCCTGCATTTTAAAAACAAAATATAAAAATCTATAGATAAATCGGAGATTTTTATAAGACAGAATCAGTCACACAAAACTTTATTAGCGTCTGACAGTCATATGGTGATATGGGACATCAAGTCAATAAGAATCAAACGACAATTTGACCCATGATGCCAAATGGAACTAACTATTGCCTTAAACTACATTTGACCCGTGATGCCACCCTATCTCACTACGCTTGATGCTTGAACCATGCTGACTCAAACAGGTCGAATTTTCAACATATCAACTTAACACATTATACTTACGAAACCCAATAAACCTAAAGATGGAACAATGTAAAACTAAAATCCAATGTACCTATTAAGAGGAGAACTTGGATGAAAGGTATTCTTGGTCTTCCAGAAAGATTTGAAGATTCTTGGTCTTCAACAAGAAGTCAACTGCTTCCTCATCAAACTCCACCAGAAAACCCAACCGGATCAGTTCTGAAAGTTCGGGAACAAGCTCTTCATTCTCCCAAATAACCCCATCAGCTATCACTTCACCGAAATGAGAAGCATATTCCATAAGATGCTTGTAACCAGTGGACCTATCCAACTTCTGCATGAACAACTTGGAATTCTGTTTGTCCCAACGTATCATTCTCTTAGCTTCAACATTGAGTGCATCTCCAGAAGAAAAAGAAAGACTGTATTTAACCGTCATTGGTTCTGAAGTCTCGAACTCTTTGACTGTAAGTACACGGCTAGCCACTTCATGTCTCTTTTCTGCCTCGAGTTTTAATTTTGGATCAGCAAGAAAGCCAAGAATGAGTTTAAACAAACCCTTTATTATAACCTTTTCACTTGAATTCACTGGTTCAAATCCAACGTGATCAACATCAGATATGATTTTCTGAGCAGATTCAGACAAAGTGCGGACACCTAATTTGCTGTAGATATCCAAAAGCTTCGTTCGGGTTAGAGTTTTCAAACTTGGCTGAGGATACCATACAAACATCGGACGAGCGCATGTCTGAAAAAGGTCCATCAGGAAAAGATCATCGCCAATCAAAATGTCACACTTATCAGTTAAAGAAATCTTGTTAGAGGTAGCATCCAAAACAGGGAGTTTTGATAAGTTCTTGTTGAACGTTTCCTCTGTTCCTGATTTCCAGTTACTAATCACAAACTGCCAGAAGGCGCAGCATTCAGCATGTGTTATCTGATGTCCCAAACTTTCCCATTTCTTCCACAGTTTGCAGTAATCATCAACTGAGGGATGAACGTTCACATCGAAAACCTTTGCAAATAAGCTGAGAATCTTCTCCTCGTACTTCAATTTCTCCAACACATGCAACTCCTCGCCAAATAGATTATTTTTATCGTGAAGAACACAACCTTGAGGATTGACCCATTCCCCGGTGTCAGATCCTCTTGGGATCCAGATCTTTTTGTTGTAATCGTCAGCAGGCACCCAATTTTTTTCCAATAAGTAATTATAAATTCGATTAATTGTTTCCAAATTGGAGTGAGATTCGAGATAACTAGCAAGCACTTTGCATCCACTGTCAACCTGAGTTACTACTCCTACAAACTTAAGTTCATTTTTGTAGGATCCGATTCGTGATCCATAAAACTCTTCATCAATAAACGGACCATCACCGCGTTTCAAGAAAGATTCCCAGTCAGAAGAGAATTGCAAGCACTCCTCCGGACATTTGTATCCAAAACGAGTTTTCAACCATTTTTTCTTGGACAGCTTTTCAAGAAATTTATCACGACTATGATCAGTCAACACTTCTTCCAGTTTCTTGACACAATCAAGCAATGCAAAAACGCTTACAGGAGTAATGCTACTGGTATCCTGAGGTAAGTAAAGCTTGTCAGCCACAAACTTTGCACCATCTTTGAATTCAGTAGTAACGCCTAGCAGCTTCAGTTCCTCACGATATTCTTTAATACCAATTCCATAATAATTATCACTGTCATCAATGAAAGGAAGCAGTGATATTTGAGAAATGGGTTCCCAATCTGTTCCAAATAGAATGCAATCATTTGGTGATTTGTAATCACCAAGTTTTGTTCGTAGCCAATTCTCTTTCCGTATGCAGCTGGTGAGTTCTGAAGGAAATTTATACTTCATTTTCTTCAACTTTCTGTAACATTCAAGAAACGCAAAGACATTTTCTTTTCTGATAGATGATGACGACGCCTGCTGCTTGAAAGTGCGAGTAAATTCTTTACTGGCATCCTCAAACTCCACCTTTACACCGATTTTTTCTAATTCTTTGGACATAGAAAAGACATGCCACCCATAAAACTTGTCATCAACAATCGGAAATGACGTAAACACCTTTAGAAGACAGCCCCATTCTGATTCGGGGTTCAACAAGAAACATTCAGATGGGCATTTGTACCCCAAATTTGTCTTCAAGCATTTTATGCTTTTAAGCACTTGCACCACCTTATCTGATGATCTCAAACTTTCTATGCACCTTAGCATCAATAAAAAAGCATCAGATGATAAGAAAGTCAACCAATATGAGGACTTCAGGTGGTCCGAAACAAGCTCGTAACAGCTCTTATCAAATTCAACAACCACGCCAAGCAGTTCAAGTTCTTTCTTGAAAGAAAGTATTTCACTCCCATAATATTCTTGATCAATGAACGGAATATCACTTATTTGTGAAGCAGCATTCCAATCCCGACTGTATAAAACAGAATCTGTAGGACTCATATCACCTTGAGATGTTCTTAGCCAATTTTCGTCTTTGATACTGTTGATGAAATCCTTAGTAGGGAGATAATTCTGTCCCAAAAACTGAATAAACTTCAGTATCGAAAGAACCTTGTATCTAGTAAGCTCTGAAGAAGCTGCAATAGACATGAGACGTGCACCAATGAATTCACATGCCTCTTTGTTTTCAAATTTAACACCAATCACTTTAAGCTCCTCTTTGTAGCTCTTTATATCATCTCCATAATACTTCATATCCACCAACGGGATATCAACAAGCACCGATCCATTCTGAAGAAGAAGTCCAATTGAAGAGTCTAGCATGAATGACTCTGAAGGCGGTCTGTACCCTGGAGAGCCGCTCAAAGTGATCTTTAGCCAGCTGCCAGTTTTTATGGATGTCAAAAACCTTTCTGGTAAGCTAATTCTTGAAGTCCTTATGTAGTATAGCCACCGCAGCAGCAATAATGTGTTTGGTTTTGTTAGAGGGGAAGACAGAGTAGGAATTGCAGCATTTGGTGGATATAAACAAGGGACATCAGAAGCTCCAACATAATCTTGAAGAAACTTAAGCAGATCTTCACCAGATGTTTCAACACCAAAATAGCTCGCACGGTGGGCATAGTCTTCTCCCAGCTCAACGTAATTATGTTGTCTCCAAGGATTTGAACCTATCAGCTCCACCCATTTGCTTCCGTTAGCAGGTACTAGAACCCCACTTCTGCTTGTAGTTACTCGCCCGTAGTTATCCACAATCGGCATGTCACGACAAAGACTTTCAACCTCGTCTTTCTGCAAGAACTTTTTCTTCAGGGAGTTGTGAAGAAAATGAGCATAAGTGATAGCTAGATTGCGGTCACTACTGATTGAAGAGCTAAGATACTTGGCATAATTATACACATTGACAAATTTAACATTGACTTCATCTTTTAACCACTTCTTTAGAGTTTGCTCCTTTGAACATAATCGTACAGCTTCTTGCGTGGCTTTTGGAAGAAAGAACTGACCATTTGAACCATGGAATTCCGTGTTGCAGTTAATCAGCCATGAGATGTGATCAGAACCCGCACCAAGCAGCTTGTTTGCACATGCACTGATTTTGAATAGAGCCACCTTGCTATCAAGTCCAACATACTTCATAAGTGGGATGTTCTTGATATTGCTGTTGTGAAACGAGGAGCTCCACTGTTCTGCTATGAATAACAGAAGCTGTATATACAAATCCTCTGAGACGCCCATTACAAGATTAGAACTGGCTATGCATTTTGCATACCTGATGACGTATAGTCTATACCCGGGTCGCGAACCCGGTTAGTAAACAATACTAACAATTAAGCCCACCACGTATGGGCCGCAACTGGACTACCAGTTGCGCGGATTGGGTCGACAAGGCCCAAGCCCAAAGCTATTTCCGGATAATATATGGGATATCTTCTAAATAAAGAAGATATATACCAAATCTCCGATGTCGGCGGACACGCCGAAGAGTAGGGAACACGAAACCTATTAGGGTTTCGTGCATATATAAAGGGCATTCCAGCCCTCGGTAAAAGGTACGATCTTCAATAAACCCTAAACCACAAACTAAACCCTACGTTCGATTACTTACTCTCACGCCGGAGGATAATCGGGGGAGACAATCCCTCGATAAGCCTAACGGTGTTTGTTATTTTTCTTAGTGCGCAGGTCTCATCAAGCATTAAGATTCGAATTGGTACGAGAATAGAAGCCCTATCAAGGAACGCCCAACTTTTGTATCAACAAGTGGCGCCATCCGTGGGACCCTACACTAAGATTTTTGCCAAGAACTAGAATGACGAAACATGGGAGTCACAAGAGTCCGTATGGGAAGAAGGCGCAGGATGACCCACTAGGGAAGAAGCACCAAACAGATGCGCCCCCTAAGCAGACCCCTGGAACAACCAGTGTGCCTAAAAGCTTAGGAGTGTATTCAGATCAGGTCTTCCCTGCAGTGGAATCGCTTACCAAAACTACCCCCGCTATTACGACAAGTACTAGCGCGGTAGACCTGGAGCGCACTCCTTTCACCATGCCAGAGGTGAACTTCAATGAACCTCCCAATGCGCCTATCCGAAACAAGGATCCTGCCTTGGAAACGGACTCCATCGCGCTTGAAGGAGTCACTTCCGAATTAGCGCCAAGCGACTTTGTATCCCAAAACTACGAAGCCTTGACTGCGCTCATGCGAGAGGAGGCAAAGAAAAGGTCAAGCCAAAGTCTGCACGGCAGACTCAACTTTGACCCTAATCCTGACGCATCCCCACCGCGCTACCGAAAGGAAGGACGCGAGAGGGATAGCCGTAAACAACCAGTGTTCGCCAGGATTGGAAGGAAGGTTGTGGATGATGAGGCAGCCGATCTTCAACATCTGGAGGAACCTGAAGAAAGTGAGCGGCGCGCCAATGTCCACGCTAGGCTTGGCAAGCGCAAAATCCAAGATAGGCTTGGGCGACGGTGCTCCCCAAGTGAAAGCCCCTCAAGCTCTGACTCTGATGACAGTCGACGCAAGCGCCACAGAGGAGCAAGCTCAGACTCTGATGATAGTAGACGCAAGCGTCACAAAAGAGTCCGCTCACCTTCAAGAGATTCCTCGGACAACGAGGATAAAGAAACCGGACACTGGAAATCAAGAGGGAAATACCGCGACCAGGAAGATGAGGACATGTCTCTTCCCTGGCGTCGTCACAAGGTTGATGCGTTTACTAGGCGCATCAGCGATTTTTCTGAGAATAAGAAAAGGCGCATGCCTGCTAATGTCAAAACATATGATGGGACAGGTGATCCTGACGATCACCTAAAAATTTTCGAATCAGCAGCAACTATCGAAAATTGGCCACAGCCTGTGTGGTGCCATATGTTCAACTCCACACTAGTAGGGAATGCGCGCAATTGGTTTAGTAAGCTTCCACGCAGAAGCATTGATGGGTTTGAAGAGTTACGCAGAGCGTTTCGCTTAAACTTCACTCAAAGGAAAAAGTGCGCCAAAAACCCTGTCGAACTCGCTAGGGTTAAACAGCGACAAGGGGAATCCACAAGCGCTTTCATGGAACGCTTTAAGGACGAATGCATGAAAGTCAAGGCGTGTCCAGAGATATTAAAAATATCGGGTTTTATGAATGCAATCAATAACCCAGATCTCATAAAAAAGCTAAACGACAAGGTTCCCTTAACCTTTGATGAGCTCATGAAGCGCACAAGGTCTTTCGTCCAAGGAGAAGAAGCCGCTGCGGATAGCAAAAAAGGGTATTCAAACCATAGACCACAAGAAGAGTCAAGGAGACAATCCAATGACCAGGGTGGCAATCGTAACAACCGCAGCAGAGGTTATCGCAACCAAGGAAGTGGAAGGGACAATGATAGATACACACCCCTCACAAAAACCCCAAGAGAGATATTTGTGACGGAGGGTGCGAACTTCCCAAAACCACCACCAATCCGCACCCCAGAGGATAAGCGCATAGGGAATGGTTATTGCGAATACCATGGACAGAAAGGCCACACAACCAATGAGTGCGTCCAACTACGCCAATTGATTGACAAATTGGTAAAGGAAGGAAAGATGGACCACCTCGTGAAAAACATCAGAGAAGGAAAGGAGAAACCAAAACCAGGGACCAAGAAAGAGACCTCAAAAGAAAAGGCAGATATCATATACATGATACAGCCGTGGCAGCGCGCGACTAGGCAAAAAGTCAGCCAAAGGTTCTCTAAGGGAAACGAAATCTCTTTCCCCTCCCTGACTGCGAACAACGCAGTAGTGGATCCGCTTACCATTGAAATACATACGGGGGGTCACGACATCCGTCGCATGTACATAGATGGAGGTGCATCCGCTGATATTATATATGAACACTGTTTCAAGAAGCTGCGACCTGAGATACAGAGTCAGCTAACCCCAGCCACAACGCCGCTCACCGGCTTCACAGGGGAGAAGATATGGCCCACGGGACAATTACGTCTATTTGTAGAAGTTGGTGACAAACCACACTCTACAACCACCTGGATGAACTTCATGGTAATCAGATCCCCCTCTCCGTATAACGGTATTATTGGGAGACCTGGAATATCATCCATCCGCGCCGTGCCATCCACAGCGCACGGAATGCTCAAGTTCCCAGTGGAAGGAGGTATTGTCACTCTTTACAATACCACCATACCACCAAAAGAATGCAACGCAGTGACAAGTGACGTAGCCGATGTTCCAGAACAACGCGCAATCAAAGTCCCAAACATAACAGTCGCCATTCACCCTGACTATCTGGATCAGCAGGTATCTATTGGCGGGTCTCTGTCTGACAAAGGCAGATCAGCTATATGCGCACTCCTGCAAAATAATTTGGATATTTTCGCATGGGAGCCAAAGCATATGACAGGAGTACCACGTTCCATCACGGAACATAAGCTACAAATCCGACAAGGATATCCTCCAATACGACAGAAAAAGCGCGGACAAGCTCCAGACCGCGCAAAAGCCATCTTAGAAGAAGTACATAAGCTAGTAGACGCAGGCATCATGCGAGAAGTCTACTATCATGACTGGCTCTCTAACCCAGTGATGGTAAAGAAGAGCGATGGCAGTTGGAGGATGTGCGTGGACTTCACAGACCTCAATAAAGCATGTCCACAGGACTGCTACCCACTACCGGAAATAGACTGGAAAATTGAGTCTCTATGTGGATATCCCTTCAAATGCTTCCTGGACGCATACAAGGGATACCACCAAATTCAAATGGCGGAGGAAGACGAAGAAAAGACGGCCTTCCATACAAGTCAAGGGGTCTACTGCTACACAAAGATGCCCTTCGGCCTAAAGAACGCAGGTGCAACATACCAACGTTTGGTAGACACTGCGTTCGAGAAGCAAGTGGGACGCAACTTGGAAGTGTACGTCGATGATCTCGTCATCAAAAGCCATACAGAGGAAGAGCTGGTGCGCGACATGGAGGAAACGTTCAAAACACTGAGGAGAATCAACATGAAATTGAACCCTAAGAAGTGCACATTTGGCGCTACAGAAGGCATGTTTCTCGGGTATTTGATAGAACCCGATGGGATCAAGCCTTGCCCAGAGAAGACTCAAGCAGTCATTGACCTCCCCTCACCGCGCACATTAAAAGAGGTTCAGTCACTAAACGGCAAGCTAGCCGGACTGAATCGATTCTTATCCAAGTCGGCGGATAAATCACTTCCCCTATTCAAGACACTCAAGAAGTGCACCAAAAAGGGAGACTTCAGATGGACTGCGGAAGCAGAAGAAGCTTTCCAACAGCTCAAGCAACACATAGCAGCGCTCCCAAAGCTTGTTGCACCCCGACCAGGGGAAGAGCTGATCATGTACCTATCTGCGACCCAAGGAGCAGTTAGCGCAGTGCTATTGACAGACAGGAACTCCATCCAAACACCCATTTATTTTGTTAGCAAGGCGCTCAAAAAGACGGAGATCAACTACACGGCAATGGAAAAGTTGGTCCTAGCTTTAGTGTTCGCAGCGAAAAGACTGCGCAGATACTTCCAGGCGCACCCAATCGCTGTCATCACAGACCAACCTATCAAACAAGTTATCTCGAAACCCGACGCATCGGGGCGCTTACAAAAATGGAGTGTGTTACTGGGAGAGCATAACATATCATACAGACCGCGCACTGCAATTAAAGGGCAGATATTGGCCGACTTCATCATTGAGAAGCCGGATACAGACACTCCACTTGCGACAAGCAAGGAGGAACTGCAAGAACCATGGGTTCTATTTACTGATGGATCCTCATGCGTAGATGGATCAGGAGGAGGCCTTATTCTCACCAATCCAGAAGGAGTTGAATTCACCTACGCACTGCGTTTTGAATTCACAGCCACGAACAACGAGGCAGAATACGAAGCACTCCTAGCTGGGTTACGTATCGCAACTCAAATGGGTGTACGTAATCTAGAAGTAAACGTCGATTCACGACTAGTGGCTAACCACGTGTCAGGCGAATACGTAGCAAAGGAGGAACACATGATCCAATACCTTGAAAAGACCAAATCTCTGATCCAGAACTTCGATAGATTTGTCATCAAGCAGGTTCCCAGGAGTGAAAATAGGAAAGCAGATGCGCTGAGCAAAATTGCATCCACCAGTTTTGCGCATCTATCTAAACAAGTTTTGGTGGAAACCTTGAAAAGCAAGTCAATCACAGAGATGGAAATATCCACGGTGATAGAAGAGGAAAATCCCACGTGGATGACACCGATCATTGACTTCATCAGCAAGGGCACACTCCCCCAAGAACAGAAGGAAGCTCGAAGAATCCGGCGCACAGCGCAGCGATTCGAGCTCAGAGATGACGTCTTATATAGACGCTCGTTCTTGCAACCATGGCTTAGGTGCGTTGGACCTCTCCAGGCAGACTATGTACTTCGAGAAATCCACGAAGGCTCATGCAGCATGCACTCAGGACCACGGTCCATTGTAGCGCGCGCCCTAAGGTCTGGATACTATTGGCCAACAATGCATCGTGACGCACGAGATTTAGTACGCAAGTGCAACGATTGCCAAGTCCACAGACCCATTCCGCGCCGACCACAGCATGAGCTAACACCTATCACATCGCCATGGCCATTCTACAAATGGGGTATCGACATCGCTGGACCTTTCCCTATTGCCGCAGGCGGATTGAAATTCCTTATTGTGGCAATAGACTACTTTACCAAGTGGATCGAAGCAAAGGCAGTAGCGACCATAACAGGTAACCAGGTGAAACGATTCGTGTGGGACAACATAGTATGTCGCTTCGGATTACCTGGTGAAATTATCTCAGACAACGGAAAACAATTCCGTGACAACCCGTTCAAAGATTGGTGCGAACAGCTGAACATAACGCAACACTTCGCATCGGTAACTCACCCACAAACCAACGGTCTGGTAGAACGCGCAAATAGAAGCCTGGGTGAGGGAATCAAAGCGCGTCTGGACAGACACAAAGGAAGATGGGTAGAAGAACTATCACATGTTCTCTGGGCGCACCGAACAACCATCAAGGTTAGCAACGGGGACACCCCCTTCTCTTTGGTCTATGGGACAGAAGCTGTTATACCAGCTGAAATTGGAATGCCAACCATCCGTACTGCGGAAGTTAATGTGGCAACCAATGATGATGAGCGGCGCATAGACTTAGATCTATTGGAAGAGCGACGTGAACGCGCAGCAATACGCGAAGAGAAAGCCAAGTCGAGAATGAAAAAATACTATGATGCCAAAGTACGCAGCACTTCATTCAGACCAGGTGACTTCGTATACCGCGAAAACGACTCAAGCCGCGCAGAAGACACTGGGAAGCTAGGACCAAAGTGGGAAGGACCTTACGAGGTCATAGAGGCACTCGGCAATGGAGCGTACAAGCTACGCGACAAGGACGGAAATGAGCTACAGCGAACATGGAACGTCCGCAACCTTAAACGGTGCTATCTTTGAAGAAGGCTACGGCCCAACATGGACACTCATGCGCTTTAGAAAGTGCCCTCAATAAAGATCCATGTAATCTTATTTTTTATGAATTATCTAGATAAACATTCCTTTTTTTTCAAAACTTGCAAGTATTAATAAAACGTTATGGTTTCTAGCTAACTCCATAACACTTTTGACTTTATTGTTTGCATTTCTTATTATGTTTCAATATTGTTATATTCTTGCCTACATGGCGTGCATGCACACACTAAGACCCACGATGGCAGAAAGGATGAGTATACCTAATAAACTACTCGTTGAGTAAGAGGGTTGCAAACCCATCAACACCGGATCACGAATCCTTGTTAAACACCTTGCGATCAAGACGTTGGCGCAAGTTCCTCGCGCACCCCACGACGGATGCGCGACAGAGCACACTGTGCGCGTTTAACAACTCAGTAATCAAGACTCTTGATTCCTTAAAATACGACAAGTAAACTTACAAAAGCGCATAGACTACTATGATTAAATTTGGAAAAATTCAACACATGACTACGGTCCTTAAGGAAACTCATACACGATTATGATCCTTATTTTCTAAATACGCTTAGATACTTAAAGATATCTTCACGACAAGATGCATAAGTAATACACGAACTACGAGTTCAAAAGCAAAAGTATTTGGTAGTTATATAAATACTGAGTACAAAAGAGCAACCTATTTTATTTATAGAATACGTTCTACAAAAAGGCTTATACAAAAACAAGCTAAATGCTATACGCGCGCCTCAGCTGGCTGGGACCCCCACCCAAAGCCGTTTCCTTAGCATCCTCGAGTCGCTTAAGTAACGCGGCATCATCAAGGGAAACGGTGGCCACTGAAACAGGCACACCATCAGACCTAGGCAGATGCGCAGCGCCTATGCCGCACAGGATGGCCTTTCCTTTCACGCCCTTCTTTCTTGCGACCCTGGAAACATGAGCATTTAAAGACCTCTGCAATGAAACCTCTTTCTCAAGACGGAAAGGATTCAGAAGGTCGCGAGGTTGAGCAAAAATGGGTACCTGCAACTGCGACACATCAGGCTTCAAGTAGAAGTCCAACTGCTGATCCGCATCATCCTGCAGATGCCTAGGAAGAGTGAGCCCCGCCATGATCACGCTGATAGGCTGATCCTGGTCACGCTCCAAGCGAGCAATATGTGGAAGCTCAACCTTCTTCAGCTCCCCCATAGCAGCAACAAGCTCAGCATGGGCATCCGCCTTGTACCCAGGTACCTCAGCCACCGGCACGGTCAGCAACTTGGCATCAGCAATCCTATGCGCAGCCAAGGTCTCACCATGTGCGATAGCGCACTCCACAACCTTTCCAAAAGGCGTGGTGACCTCAGGATGCTCCAATGTGCACATGGCAGCCAAGCGAAGACCATGGCTGATCAACCACCTACAAAATAACACAAGTGTTAACGAAAGAAGGACCAAAATATATACAAGTTATAACGAAGTAAAGCAGCATGTACCTGCGCTCAGCCACAGACTGAACCAAATGCGGGTAGAGCTCCTCATCAAACTCGATGCTGAGCTTGCGAAGCTTCTCCTCTTGCGCCTTCAGCAAAAACTCTATTCGGTTACGGAACTCCTCAACGCTGGCAAAATGGTTATTCCTATTTTGCTCCAAGTACTTCAGCGCCCAGGAAGAGTTCCGCCTTTGACGATCCGCAGCAGCACGCTCCTTCTGCAACTCAGCCAGCACCGAGAGCTTCTCCTCAGCCAACTTTTGCGCAGATGCCTCTGCGCGCCCCAGTTTAGCCTTGGAGCTCAGCTGCTCAGCTTTAGAGCTTGCTAATTCATCTTGAACAGACGCTAATTGCGCCTGCAGTCTGGAAACCTCCTCAGACTTGTGCGCCCTTATCTGCGCCACCAGCTCAGACTGGCGCATAGCAATGGAGGCCAGCTCCTCCATCGCGGAGTCAAATGGACTTAACTCCACTGCAATGTCCTTTGATGCAGACGCCTCAAGGGGACTCTCCTTAGGTGGAGCACTCTCATCAACAACACCAGCAGGCTGTTCACTGCACGACAGGTCAAGAACCAAGATCAGCGCACGAAAAACAGTTAAGCAAATACAAAATCCTAATGGATTACTTACATGTGGGGAGGAGTAGCGAACACCTCCTTCTCCTTCTCAGTTTCAGCCGAGGACACATCCTTCTGCATCTCCGTCTCAGCCGTGGACGCGCCTCCACCAGACTTCTCAGCATCCACACTGAAGACATGGAGAAACAAAGTTAGAATACAATGTAACTTGACAAAAGTTTCTAACTAACAATGAAGGCACTTACTCCATCTGCACCTCTGAAAAAGATGGGCTTCCCCCAACATCAGTTCGCGGCCTCTTGGAAGGCCCTTCACCATAACCACCAGACGCTCTCTTCCGCGTCAGTGGGGAGCTATCCTCCATCTCACTATCAGTCTCCTCCAAATGGATCACCGTTTCGGGAGGAGGCGGCTGAGCAGTCTCAGGACCCTGCTGCACAGGAGGAGCCACAGCTTGAACTGGCTCAGCGACCACCACATTAGGGGAGCCTTCAGGATCTGGGATAACCAAATCCACGACGCGCCCTTCCGTCGCCTGCAAAATAGTCTGCTCACCGTCCCCCCGAGGACGCACTCCTACCGCCACAGAGCGCGGATTTTCTAGCCTCACAACGGCGAATAAATCCATCTCTGCACATCAAGCAAACACAGAAAAGCAAGTCACATAAAGTATGGAAAAAGAAGAAGTGCTTACACTAATAACGACAGAAAGACGACAGAATGAGCACCCACCCGTGCCATCCGCATTCAAGAACGTGGGCACCTCTGTCTCATGATCGAAGTAGTTGCGACTGATGCCCATGTGCACCAGGAACGCCTCCGGATATGGCTTGATGGGAATACGGTTCTCATCAATGATCGCCGCATGGTCCGCGTTATACCATGACTCTGGTGGGCGCTCATCCTTCTGCAGATCGGCACGGGTGTAAAATGGAAAATGGTCAGGGAAGACGGCTTCATCAACCCAAAAGAACTTCTCCCTCCAATCCTTAAGCTTATCTACCTTCTGCGTATAGCACTGTAATTTTCCAACGCGCTTCGAGAAGGTAACCCACCCATTTGACCACGTTGCGTGATAAAACGCGCGAAATAAGTGGAGGGTTGGGTGAATCGCCAACAAGCGACAGTTCACCTCAAAATTAGCAATCTTCCCAGCACCAATACAGTGCAGCTGGGAGATGTGGAGATTGTAATAATTGAGTATGTCACTCAATAACACGGAGATGGGTACGCGATAATTCGCCCACTCGAAAAACCGCGTATATACCCCCACCTTCCCAGCAGGGAAATCCGCGATGGTGTCATTCGGACCGGGTACCTCTGGGCGTAGGCCCATAGGGATGAAATAATCCGAGGTGAACTGAATCAGTTCATCCTCGGTTATATCAGAATGAAAATCGTGAAGTTGTGCTACCATCTTGTGAGTCAGAATATGGGCGCAAGCGCTATTACCTTTGAATTATTGCTTTTTTGAAGAAGCTTTGAAGATGTAAAAATGGCGGAAGTGTGATATTTTAACTGTGGACTTCACAATGAAAAAGCGGCGGTAGTTTATATACCTTTCCTATCCACCACCGATGATCGCCACGTGTAGCCCACTAGCTCCAATCGTGTGGCTAGGATAACTGACGAGACAAGGCAAGTGGGCAACCTCACCACTTCCCAAGGTACCCCAAATGCACTTTTTTGGACTAGATACATTACACGTGCGTTTTGGCGGTAATTTTTTGAAAGCTTCCCGCGTACGCATGGGGAATAATTTCGATACGACTCTAGTCTAGCGTCCGCAGGTTTTACCCTGCGCACACTAGACTGGGGGGACATGATGACGTATAGTCTATACCCGGGTCGCGAACCCGGTTAGTAAACAATACTAACAATTAAGCCCACCACGTATGGGCCGCAACTGGACTACCAGTTGCGCGGATTGGGTCGACAAGGCCCAAGCCCAAAGCTATTTCCGGATAATATATGGGATATCTTCTAAATAAAGAAGATATATACCAAATCTCCGATGTCGGCGGACACGCCGAAGAGTAGGGAACACGAAACCTATTAGGGTTTCGTGCATATATAAAGGGCATTCCAGCCCTCGGTAAAAGGTACGATCTTCAATAAACCCTAAACCACAAACTAAACCCTACGTTCGATTACTTACTCTCACGCCGGAGGATAATCGGGGGAGACAATCCCTCGATAAGCCTAACGGTGTTTGTTATTTTTCTTAGTGCGCAGGTCTCATCAAGCATTAAGATTCGAATTGGTACGAGAATAGAAGCCCTATCAAGGAACGCCCAACTTTTGTATCAACAATACCATTCGTTATCAACATATTTGATATCAAGAAATTTCAGTATGGAATTGTACTCCTCTTTATCGAATGAAGAGGCGAGAAGATACGCTCCATGAGATGATATATTTGTGACACTCACACCTTCGGCTCTTGACTTGTTCAAAATGCTCCAAAATTCAGGCTCCAGCCTGTAAACTTCAGAAGGTTTGAGGAACAACTTTTGCACAGTGTATGATTCACACGGAACAATAGCTTCGTTCATTACTTTAGCTTTAATCCCATCCCGAACATGGTTCAGTTTTGGATGAGAAGACTCATTGATAGGTAAGAACAGAAACATATTAGAGAGACTGGAAACAGGAGCAATTTGTGTTGACTTTATCAGTGAGGTAAACGCATGCATAAATGCAACCGGAACACAATCAAGAATACCCTGGTTCCATTTGTTATCCCACAGAATATTTTCCCTTGATGAAGCCAACAAAAAATCCGCCTGGATAACAAACGGAAAATTTGTTACCGTCTCAGTTGGTAAAAACGAATAGATGCCAGGCATGCTTGCACCTCTATTGAGTCGTCTTCCAACTGGAAAAGCCAATGTAATCACCCATTCCTCAACTTCCGATCTAACATCAACCTTATTTTCATTCTTCACGGGAAACCTTTGTTTCCACATGTGGTAGCCACATTCTGCTTCAACGTCGTTGCCAGAAACATCAGCAGTAAGATGAAGCGTATAGGACTCAGCATCCATGCTCTTCAAAGTAACAAAGTTTTTCTCACTAGAGATGGATATTGCGCTCACAGTGTTGAGCCTAGGATCCTCATTGTCTTCTCTGACTGAAAGCCGTTTTATTTTAGAAAGAAATAGGAGAACTTCAGGGTGGACACTTGAAAGCTGGTCTTTAACTGGTTTGACCTTTTCAAATTTTAGAGGCAACACGAGAGTTGTGGTTGGTAGAGAGGTAGCTGAACCATATACACTTTGAATGGCGGACAGAGTTGGATCATTTTCGACCCATTCAGGAACAATGTATCCAACATTACAATGTTGACATGGTTTTTCGTTGAATTTTATCTGATAACCGTTACTAAATATGTACGGCTGAGCTGTTATCAGAAACACACTCTTGAACCCAATACCTGATTACATAGTAAATAACGGATCAGAAGCAAAACAGAGCTAGAAAGAAAATAGAATACAAGAGATCATCAAATAAAAGTATGCTATTCCATTTTAGCTTACGTAAAACATAATGCAACTAACTGGCCTAAAAAAAGCAGTAGTAAACACATACTTGTACATTTAAGTATAAATCATCTCATTGTAAATCTAAAGGAATAATCCCTGTCAAAGCCAGTAGGCCACCAAGGTTTTTTTATCCTTTCCTAAGCAACTTAATATTACTCTCGAATTTGGTAACATTAAAAGGATACATATTAGAGACAGAATGTGCAGACATTAGAAAGCCAATACAACATGTGACCCACACTCTGTATAACTTACCTGCCATTAAAAAGGCAAAACCTTGTATAAATGGTATAATTGTTTGATCACATTTTAATTGTTACTTTTAACGTTATACCAGAGTACGAGTATATAATACATGAAAAAAGAATAATTACTATTTAGGTCCTTATACTAATGTGGATACTGCTAAATATAGTCATGGTTCAGAAACAATAAAATTTGTCTATCCAGAAGAATTATAACACTAAAATACTACCACTAGACATATGCAACTAAAGAAATAACAAGCCGATCAGATATAGAAATAATGGGATTATGTACATGTGGAGGCAGCCCAACTATTAAACATTTTTTCTTTTAGGCCGCCTATTTATTTAAGCTAATTTATGAGCGACCCAAATATGTGTTTGTTTTACTTTATATCAATCTCGTTCAATTTTTTGCCGGAAATTTGTACAATTTCAAAAATAAAGTTAACTATATCATATCAAAACAATAAATTTAAAAATTTAAACGTAAAACACTAATTAAATTATCATAAATCACTTTCGACTAGATAAACTTGCACTTATATAATGGCTAAAACTGATATTTTACATTTCAATAGTTATAGTGTTATTTTAATATGTTATATTTAGCTTTATTCTCGTTGTTTCAAAGACTTTCTAGAAAAATTATCCAAAATTGGTATACACAAAAGCAAACACATAAATAAATGGGATATAAGTTAGTTTTGATAAATATGTGGCCTAAAAAAATTGAATAGTTGAGCACCCTCCCAATACATAATCCCAAAAGTAAACTGAAAATGAGAAGTATATACCTTTTTCCCCAATATAACCACGCTTACGAAGACCTTTCTTAGTCGAACGGCCCACACTACAAATTGATTCAATGTTCTTCCTGGAAAACCCTTTCTCATTGTTGAAAACCAACAATGTGGCTAGAGCTCCGGTGTTTGTGATGTCTTTCGACGTAATCACAAACTCTAGTGACGGATCTACCCCATCTGGATACTCGTTATCCTCAGCATTCTGTATAACAATAATCGATTAAATAATTTCACTAACCACAACTCACAAAGCATCTTTGATCAATCATCTTCCTAAAATTTACAGAGTACAAAATATAATAATCTGTACAAAATATAATCTGGCATTTTATACACATTCAAACTAAAATCACCAGCTCAAAAGTTGAAGTCCAGATCATGATGTTTTTTATTAAAAAAAATGCAAGCGTAGTTCATGAACCAGTAACAAACCCACGACTAAAGGCTATCACATGTTTTTTCATTAAAACTAGACAAGAGGTGTAACAAAAAACTTCTGGACATGTTGCTTCTAAAATAAAATCAAGTCTTTTCAGTTTATTTTACACAAAATCTATGTGAAAACAGTGTGTGTTGGGTGTCAACAAAACGGATTCACATTATGAATCAAAGAAATAACACATAAAAATAATTTGTGATTAACAAAAAACCCCCTACCAAATAAAAATAAAATTTATAGAAAAGCCGTAAATTTCTTAAATTAAATACAAATCAGTTTTTTTTTTTTTTTTTTTTTTTTAATCTAGCGTTTTCTTCATATAGTGCACATAACTGACCATGAACAATAATCTAAAGCAGCGACTAATCAATGATAAAACCAGTGTTAATAAACACCGGTCAACTATAAGGTTAATATACAAATATGTCACTAAACTTTTAAGAAAAATGCGTCTAAGGTAAGACTAGTAGTTATGGTGACCCCAAGGGACACCAAAACACCCTAGCGCCACATGAGATTCTCTCTCCTAGACCAAACACATGACCCTAAGCCCGTAGTAAGGTAACTCTAGTGGACACCAAAAACATATCCCCAAAAATTTAAAAAAAAAAAAAAAATAGACACACAAAAAGAGGGCTGGTGGGGGGCGTCCTCTAGGGTCTCCTTCGTGGGTAGACCGACCCTTCCATTCGGTCCCCATAACGACTAGTTTAACGAGCTTTCATTTTGTTCATTTGGGTTATTAAATTTTATGAAACATAACATTTTGAGGTAACTGAACTTATAAAAACTATATGTAAACGAAAAAACGCAACATTTACATTAATTAAATGTCCAAAAATATGGCTTAACCCTCTGAAAATATAAAAAGTAATCTGAATTTTAAGTTTATTAACTCAAATAAACAAAATAAAAGTTCTTTTATTTGGATAGTGACATATTGTATATTACGAGTAATAATAAATCGTCAACTATATATCATAACAGAAATATCACAAGAAACAAAAGTATAACAAGAATGAAACAAAATATAACAGAAATATAAATATACCTGAATCAACTCCATGAGGAAATGCACGTCTTTAGCATAAAGTTCAGCAGAAAGATTCTTAACAGCCTGATGAAGATCCTCCGTTAACGGATTCGGTTCTCCGCCTATCGAGAACTTCGTCCGTCGTATCTCCTCCACATGCTCCTTCGCAGTCATCGCCATCATGCACGATCAAATTTTCCTTCGTACGTATAACAATAACAAAGAGAAATTATTATTACTACTACTCCACTTGAGAGTGAAAATGATGATAAAGGAAAATGGGTGAGTTTACATTATATAGAGAGGAGAGATATGATGTGAACAAAGTGAAGAAAGGTGTGTGTGGTTGTTACAGTGACTGATTCGTCAATGCATAGTCAACTTCTCAATCTTTTCCAGTGCTTTTCTTTTCTTAATGGCGGGTTTTTGAATTTTCTTTTTTACATTTTTACTCCTTGATTAAATTTGTTTGTTTCATGTTAGCCCTTTTAAACTCTACTTTTGTACTTTGGCCACCGTCTAGGATATTAGAGCTCTAGGTATGGTGGCATACCAAAACTCCTCATTTGGGGCCCACGGGAGGCCACATCACTTTAACAAACCATCTTCTACAACCCCTCTTATCACAACTAACCCCAACTTACTCATTTGTGTCTCACAACTCACACACAATTACACAATATAAATCGAAAAAAATACAACCACTGACACTAGTTTCCTTCATCGTGCAGACGAGGAGCTCCACTTTGGCGAGCTATGGCGAAGTACAGGGGTGTGGTGGCAAGCTTCAACGAGTTTGCCATGTCACTTTGGCGAGGCAACAGCGAGCCCACACCCACCGCTCTTATCGTGTCGGACTAAGAAAGAGTATACTAACAGTGAGAATTTGTCAGATTTCACTTACTTGAATGTGGTGTTCAGCTAGCTCACGTATTCTACTTGTTGATGCGGTATCAGCAAGATAGAAAGTATCTTTGAATTGCATGCGACGTTTTCGAAGCTAGCTAGCCGCTAATAGTGTTTTATACAACACTCATTTATTTTATATTGGCGAGTAAATTTAACTTCGACTATTTAAATTTAGATGTGTCAGTTGTCAAAGACTATTGAGAAAATTTATTGGCTAACATTTTTGTACACCTTTTACAATACAGCTAATGTATATTCGATTCGTGAGTTAGTTAGTTGTCTACCTATACTGGATTGACTTGTAAAGATATAAAAACTGATATGCATACCTTAAAAGATTGTTGTGATATGTTTATTTGGCATGTAACTGCTTTCTTATGTATACATGGCGAGAAAATATTTTCTTTTTCAAATAGTCTTCATATATTCATGTTTTCCGATGATCTAATAAGGATTTTGTAATAAATATATAACACTTTCTATTCATGTTAACATGTTAAATTGGATTATAGCTAAAATGTATTTCACTAAAAATTTTCTCTTGTATATACAAGTTGTCTAATTCATACTTAGAGAGTTCATAATTTTTAAATTTGCATGTTAATGCGCGAGTAATTCGAGTCAAACCGAAACCGCAAATGATCCAATTGAAGTTGTAAAGATTTATCAAACAATAATCATCAGCCGAATGATTAAATGTTAATTTAAAGAAATAAAATTTCTAAAATAACCTAATTGTGAAACCATGATCCACCTTTTAGCAAAAAATAAAAATAAAATAAAATAAAAAAAAAACAATTTACACTATAGATTAGTGCGACTGACCGACTGTGCAACTGACGGCTATTATACTTTCGTGCGACAAGATTTTGTCTTTTTTAATTGAAGTTGTAAAGATTTATCAAACCATAATCATCAGTCGAATGATTAAATGTTAATTTAAAGAAATAAAATTTCCAAAATAGCCTAATTGTGAAACCATGATCCACCTTTTAGCAGCAAATAAATAAATAAATAAATAAAAATTACAAGATAGATTATTGCGACTAACCGACTGTGCAATGGACGGCTATTCTACTATGTGCGACAAGATTTGGTAATTTTTCCCCAAAAAATAAATAAATAAATAAATAAAAAATAAAAAAATAAATAAAAAAAATAAAAAAAAAAACTCTTTTTTATTTTTCTAGAAAAGGACAAAATTTGATTGCACAAATGTACAATAGCCGTCAGTCGCACAAATAATACAAAGTCAAATCAACTTCGAGTTAGCTTACACAACTCACCAACAACTTGTATTTTATTAATAAAAAATGAGAAACATGTCAAAATGTTAGTAGAGTCGCACATTCGAACTAATCTATTTTAAGAATTAATTTCTTTTTAGGTTAGAAAGTGGACTGTGGTTTTACTTTCGGGCTATTTTTATAATTTTCTCATTTCGAAATTTATAACAATAAGCTTCTTGTTAAACATACTTTGAGAAAGTGAAAGGGGTTAAAGAATGAAGGAAGCATTGGTGATTAGTAGATAGCAAAGTGCTTTGTACGGAATTTTTATTTTTGTGTCCCCACTAGTAAGCTTTTTATAAACTGCAAATCAAACCTTCTAAACCGTGTATTTATCGTTTGAGTAAATTACAAATATGGTCCCTGTGGTTTGCATTGACTCACACTTTTGGTCCTTTGACTTTTTTTTTGCACACACAGTCACTAACTCTGAAACCCTTAACAACCACGATCCCTTAATCAAACGACGTTAGGTTTGACTGTTAAATACCCCTCATGTGACTTGCACATGAGGGCAAAATAGTCTTTTAATGTCTAACCACATGGACCATATGTGTAATTTAGCTTATTGGATATGCTATGGCTATCTTTATTTGTATTGTTTTGCTGAAGCTGTTGTTGTTGCTTTTCTAAATAAGAAATTTTGTTGTTAAAGAAACAGCTTATTTTGATTAAAAGCTATGATCTTTATGAGAAATTTTGAACACACTGTTAAATAAGTTTTATTGGGAATAGCGAATTCAGTTAAAAGGTTGGATCTTGAAATTGGTTCTGTAAAAAAGATTTAAGAGAGAAATCATATAAAGATTGATCCTTTATGTAGTTTATTAAAAGAATTGCTTATCTGCTTATTATTCAAGCAGGGATCTTTTAGTATTTAAATGAACTTTGTAAAGCTCTCTCTCAAATAAATAAGCAGTTAATAAGCTCTGTTCTTTTTTAAAGCTTATAAGCAGGTTATATTAAGCTGATTAAAACACCCCTTTTGATATTTTCATCTGCAAAATAAATAAGCATTTAATAAGCACTCATCTTATTAAGCAAATAAGCACTTTATATTTAGCTATCCAGAACACCCCTTTTGATATTTCCATCTGCAAAATAAGCAAGCACTTTATAAGCTATGTTCTTTTTTAAGCATATAAGCAGTTTAATTAAACCAGTCCCAAACACCCCTTTATAACGATAAGCTTCTTGTTAAACATACTTTGAGAAAGTGAAAGGGATTAAAGAATGAAGGAAGCATTGGTGATTGGTAGATAGCAAAGTGCTTTGTACGGAATTTTTATTTTTGTGTCCCCACTAGTAAGCTTTTTTATAAACTGCAAATCAAACCTTCTAAATCGTGTATTTATCGTTTTTTAGGAACCTTTCTTTGCCTCAAAATGCTTCTAAGAATCTATGGATTTTGAACCAGACATTCAACTGATTTTTTAAATAGTTTCTGGTTCAACCCGGTTCTTTTCGGTTTAATCAGTCGGTTTCGATCGATTGGTCCCGGTTCAACCAGTTGAATTGGAAGGTCTGGTCTGGTTTTCAGAACATCGAAGAATAATCATTCTAGGAACGTTCTTGATTAATCCCTTATATAATAAGAGAACATACAAAATCGACAATTATCTTTGAAAAGCTTTCAATTTGACCGATGGGATGGCCTCATTTTGCCACGTATGTGAAATAAAGCATTCCTGTTGACTAATAAAAGTTAAATTTGCATTCACTTTTGTCAAACTCAATTAAATTTCATCCCGCAAATAAAATATGTATAAAAACTTATATGTCGATTCTGTAAAAAAAAATGAAGGGTAATTAATAAAACTTTGATTGATAAAATTTAAAAATTATATTGACTTAAATATTTTCTTATTTTTTTAATAACTTTAATGTCTCATAAACTTTATACCCCCTTATCATTTATATTTTATAAAAAGATTACAAGATATATGTTTTTGTTGTTTATAAATATTATTATCCATATTAATTAAATTAATGTGCATGCAAGGAATTACCAAAAATCAAAATGAAAGCACGAGTTACTGTGATATCTAAATAAATACACGAGATTATACATATACAAACAAATCATGTTATTATTTATTATGAAATTAAGTAAGGATATTCAGAAAGTATTTTTTATAATTATCCGTATTCGAAAACGACTCATGTTATTCATCTTTATAAATTTACCCGCGCATACACGAATTTAAAAATTAAATACGGCTATTATTAAAATGAATATATGAAATTATACATATACTGCTTGTCCATCGGCCCTTCAATAAATGACAATTTTTTTAATAATAATAATAAAGAAATACAAGCCACGTAAATTCTATAGCAATTATTTATTTATTAGCATCTCATCACATTAATACAATCTTATTAATTATTTCAGTTAATAAGCAATGTCTCATCTATGCTAAGAAAAAATCAATCAATGATAGAACATAATGCCTTGAATTAAAAGTAATCTTGTAATGTTATAAAAATCTAGAGATCATAGTGGTATTTAACCCGCTGTGAAATAGCTTGGTAGCACTAGTAAGCATATAGTACTGAACTACTTGTGAGCTAAATGGGAATCTGAGATATAAATAGGTTACAGGACGCAACTCTAGCCAAGTTTTCCATTCACCAAGATACATCTAGCATGACTGTTAAGATCCCGATCATGATCCTAAGATCTTACGATTTTACGATACTAAAAAGCAAAAAATGATCCCGATTCTACGTATGATCTTTGCGAGATAGGATCTTAATAGGATCTCAATCTTGACCGTAGAATCTTAAGATCTCGATCGATGCAATCTTAATTTTCTCGAACCACAAGCTAAACACTACAAATTTATGTATTAAGTTTTGTAAAATATGAAAAACAAAAGGCTAATTGTATTAAACATTTTATAATCATAATTTTGACTTATATTTGTTAGTTTTGTGGACATTATTTTAGTAGTCGTATGTTAGGATCGAACTCGAGATCACGGGATTGCACACTTTACGTATGAGAACTAAAGATTAATAATTTTATATAAAATGTTATATTTAATTATTAATTATCACAAAACGTATAACGAACGTTAGTATTTAACGGAAGTGACATTAGATGTCAAGAATGTTCCGGATCCCCCTCTAACCATAGGGCCGATCGGTTATGGATGGGTTTAACCCACTCCATATCAAACTTGGACACTAAGTTTCTTATAGTATATAAACAAACCAAGGGTTATAGTTTTTAACATCTCTTATGCACACAAACTAAACCCTAAAAGTTTTCTTTCTTTCTTCTCTTGTTCTAGCCAATCGACAAACACCCTTGAACATGGGTCGATCGACTTTTTGATTAAACAAAAAGTTTGGTTTAAGTTTTGTGATTTATTTACTTGCATAACTTTAGTTTGTGTTAGTACGTGTATATAAGAACGTGATACTTACACACTATTGTAAGTATCTTGGATTGAATTGCAAAAACGGTAAGGGGCAATTCGTGTAATCCATATAAACCCTAATTAGGGTTCATCACTTCTATTGCTCGGTTGATTCTTGTTTTGCTAGAATCATCAAGGTACGCTTACATTTAAATTAGGTTAATTAATTATGTGTTATGTTTCCTACGCTTCCGCAATGTGTTCTTTGATGTTATTATTTATATGTGATTGTCATGATATAATAATTCCAACAGTGGCATCATGAGCCGTTATAACGTGTAATTAATTACCGAAACACATAAAAAACAAAACTTGATTGTGTTTTATACATGTTAGTCGATTTAGGGTTTAATCCCAAATCGAACCCTAAATTTTTTTAGGCCGATTGCCTATTAATTATTTTTAGGGTTTATGTTTGGTTATTTAATTTGATTAGGAACCCTATGATTAACATGTTTACGTGTTTGTAAGTGATCTTGTGGCAACTTGATAATTGTTACGTAGAATCCATGCAAACGTGCATGTTTGGCATGGATTCATTGTTGTGATGATTTAATTATTTTTTTCAAATGTAATTTAATTGATAGATGTCGAATTGGGGAAGACTCCAATTATTTAAGAAATCAATTATGTGCAACGTGGTGTATATTTAATTATGACTAACGCAATCGATACGTCAATGCATGTGGCTCACTTACCATTGTAAGTGATAATCTTAGTTAAATATATGCATAATTAAACATAGATTGATTATTAATAGGTTTTATCGAATTAGTTTGCATGTGACTAATTGTTTACATAATTATTTGTTAAGTTATGTGCGTTATTTAGTTGTTTATTTTTATTATTACTTGTTTTTGTTTAATTGTACGACATGCTTTAAGCAAAAACGCTAATTTTTTAATAGAAAATAAATGGACTAAATAATGGTGAAACTTGATGTAATAAATTATGAATCTTGCAAAGTCTTATATGCCGATAGTGGTTCGCTTCGCACGGTAATTTGCTCAAAGTCTTTGTGCGTCAAATTAAAGCTACCAAGTACGACTATTTTATGTACAAAATCACCTTAAGGGTGAATTGACCTCAATTCCACATGCCATTTTTGTGGTAATTATCCGAATAACTTGGGTCTTTTGACTCATGCAGTAGTCAGATATAGTGGGCGATAATTGTAGGTAATTCTTTGATTGGTGAACCCAATACCTCAATTAAAACTTTGTTGATTTAAATCTTAGCTTAAAATTGGTAAATAAAAAGGTTTTGAAAACTTATGATACGAAGATGTATGCATGCTTCTTCGTACATATTTTGATTATAAACATCAAAATTAGTACCTTTTAAAATTAAGTTAATGCCATCTAATTAAAAGAACACTTGAAGTTGTAATTTAGTCATGTGAGAGCTTGGACTAGATTACAATGGAAAGGTAAATTTCATACTTTCATTACTAGCAGATCAACTGATGTAATGGGACTATGGTAATTTACAGTTTTTTAATTAGACGACTTAATTGAGTTGTAAGTGAGATCTTGGACTCAAGGCATAAGATGGGAATAAAACATGCTTATATTGGAAATATGTTTGCCAATTATTGTTCGATAGATTACCTTATTGTATGCTTTCATTACTAGCAGATCAACTGATGTAATGAAACTATGATAATTTGGATCCTAGTTTTCAAGAAAATACTATGGTTATATGAATATTTCCTTGGGTATTTTATTTTCTTGAAAAATTGTATTATCGAAAATACTAATTTTGAACTTTCTTTATCTGTAGAAATGGCTCAAAACAATAACACTACTATGAGTTCTGCGTTCAAATCATTTTTTGAACGGGAAAAATTGACTGGCTCACAAAATTTCAATGATTGGTATCGTTCACTCAGGATTGTCCTGTGAATGACAAATCAACTTGAATATTTATATAAGGCTTGTTCTGCTGAACCTACTGCTGAAACTTCAACTGATGAGGAAAAAGCATTGTGGAAAGCTGAGTTTAAGACACATAATGATGTGGCCTGTTTGATGTGGCCTGTTTGATGTTGGGGGCGATGACACCTGCTTTACAAAAAGCAGATTGAGAATTACTTCCCTATGGACATGCTAAACGAACTCAGAAAAATGTTTGAAAAACCACAAACCGTTGAGGTCTATGATTTGATGGAATCTTTACACGGTTGTAAGCAGGCAGATGGTGAACCTGTAAGTGCTCATGTGTTGAAAATGAAAGGTTACATGGATTAACTACAAAGCACTTGGCAAAGTCTATGAACAAGACATTGCTATTAACTTAATCAATAGATCCCTGACTAAGGAATTAGTGGTTTTGTGCGTAATTTCAATATGCACTGCATGGGGAAGACGGTTTCTGATTTACACGCACTGCTTATTAATTACGAGAAAGGTTTACCACCAAAGGCTTCTACACCCCAGGTACTTGCTATTCAAGGGGATAGAATTAACAAGCCAAATGCGAACAAGAAGGGTAAAGGAAAGGGTAAGACTGATAAGGGTAAGCAAGTTATGGCTTATCAACCACAACCGAAGAAAAAACCCTCCTAAGAAGAAGTATAATCCAAAGAAGGATCAGGCTTGCCACTACTTTCATGTAGATGGTCACTGGAAGAGGAATTGTCCTCTTTATATCCAAGAGTTGCGGGAAAGTAAGAACAAGAATACTGGGCACTTGGGCGCCAGCACTTCAGGTAACTTACTTATGATTGAATTTTTTAGTCTAAATCATAAAATTAATTCCTGGGTATATGATACTCGATGCGATATTCACATTTGTAATATGCTACAGGGGTTTAGAGTGGAAAGGAAGCTTGCCTATGGGGAGCAATATATGCATGTGAGAAATGGAGCACCTGCAACATTTGAAGTCATAGGAGTGTTTAATTTAGTTTTACCTTCGGGTTTAGTACTGTTATTAAATAATTGTCATTATGCACCTCCAATTGTTCAAGGTGTTGTTTCCTTTTCTTGTTTATTAGATCTTGGTTTTAATCACATTGTCAATAGTAATGGAATTTCTGTTTCTTTAAATGGTATTTTTTATTTTAATGCTATTGCTATTAATGGTGTGTTTGAGATTGACATGAATGATTATGTATCAAATAATAATAATTCAATGTATAGCATAAGTAAGAGAATTAAGTCAGACTTGAATTCTTCTTACCTTTGACACTATAGACTTGCTCATATAGGCAAGACTCGCATGAAAAAGCTACAACATGATGGGCTTTTGAAAAGTATCAATGATGAATCTTATGATAAATGTGAATCTTGTATATCTGGGAAGATGACTAAGAAACCTTTTCATAGTAATATGGAAAGGGCTTTTGATCTACTTGGTTTAATACATACTGATGTGTGTGGACCACTTAGACATATGTCAAGGAAAGGTGCTAGCTACTTCTTAACCTTTACAGATGATTTCAGCATATATGGTTATGTTTACTTGCTTAAACATAAACATGAGGTGTTTGAAACATTTAAGATTTTTAAAGCAAAAGTAGAATTTCAACTAGGAAAGAAGATTAAAGCTCTTCGATCCGATAGAGGCAGTGAATACCTAAGCCAAGAGTTTAAATATTACTTAGCTGAGAATGGAATTGTCCAGAATCTCACATCTCCATATACTCCACAACAAAATGGTGTATCTGAGAGAAAAAATCGTACATTGTTAGACATGGTACGATCAATGTCTAATCTTACAACTCTTCCTTTATCTTTTTGGGATTATGTAACAATTCACAATTTTGAGGTCATTATTTAACTATTTAATTTACTTATTATTTTTATTCTTAAGAAAATTTACTCTTGCGAGTAACTAGATAGGTTATTCTGTGTACGTCGTTAAACGTACATTTAACTCTAACCGACACCTGACAATACTCAGTATAACTATTTTTATGCATTTTGGTTTCTTACAATCATAAATTAAATATCTCATTTTTACTTTCGCATTTTTAGTTAAACTTTGCACATTTTGCGTTTTGCGCATATTCAGTCTACGTTTGCAACTTTTAAACAACAAATAATCACCCAACAAGCTCAAGGATCACCTAAAATATCAAAATAGGTTTTGTTGACAAGTTTTAATATTTTTGTAAGTTTTATATTTTTACGTTACCCGATTTTAAATTTCACGTCGTAAAAACATCACGTTTGCAATTACCGGGATCAAATTATACCCTCTAAACATAAAACTAAACAAAACCACTAACCTCTCCTCTTTTAATTAATAAAAGAACACACCACTATATGTGATGAGTCATATGTAGTGGTGTCAACACTTGATACAAAACATAAGACACTTGTCCCATGGTTTTTGCATGTTACCACATTCTTACACATAGATCTCAACAAAAATCATCATCCTTTTTGTTTTTCCTCCTCTATTTCGTGGCTTAAACAGCCCCAACACCCATCAAACTTTTATTTTCACTAAGTTTATTGATCACAAGTTAAAGATCATAAGTTCCTAGTTTATGTTCTTGGGCTAAATCACCACAAAACTTCATCAAATCTCAACAAATCGTAGAGTTATTTGGATTTTTTGCAAGGACGTTCTTGGAATATTTAAAAGGGTTTTTGAAAGGGTTTTAATTGTTGATCAAGGGTTTTGCAAGTGTGGTTTTGATTTGGAAGCTTGGGTTGTATATGATGATTTATATCTAGTGCTCTTGATCTTGAATTTCTTGTGTTTTTCATCTCACTCTTGTAAGAAACCACCCAATATTCTCATTTCACAACTGATGTCATTTATATTTTATGTATTTTTCATGTTTCATATAATTGTTGTATTAATTTATGCATTGTACATAGCTTAGAATACTTAAAACTATGATTGGGACTAGATTTGCAAAGACCATTTGGATCAGTGACTGTTTTCATAATTACCGCACTTAATCAGTACACTTTGAGACTTAGTTAAAAATATAGGCCTGTAGATATATCTCTTAGCTTCGATTTTTCGGGAGGTTGGTCGTGAGAAGATACCCGATGAATTAATTAGAAAATAAACGGCAAAGGTTGTCAGAAAACGAACACCAGATTTTAATGGGTAAAATGGTAATTTCACTTAAGTTATATAATTTTCAGAACAGTGAGACTCACAAATCTAATTATTACACTTAAATACCTTTTCGAGAATATAAAATTTAAAGTATAACTCCTTACGGTTTAGGAGAAACGGAATTTTTAATATTAAATACCAACTTTTTATAAGAAACCGCACTTTATATAAAAACTAGTTAATTCATCAAAACTAGCTTAAAAATGGTCCCACGTATTTTATAAAACTTATAAACATTAAAAATAATGATTATAATTATTTTGTAACTTAAAAATTTATAAATTATAAATTTCTACAAACACTTATTAACTTATTTTACACTTACCCGAAGTGGTAGGACTCACTTTCAGGAATAAACCCGATAACTCATTTTTGGATAATCTAACCACATATCGACACAATAGGATTTTTGGACTATAAAATATCATAAAACCCGAACCTCGAACAACTTATATATTAGGGCTCATTGTAAAACCCTAAATTCTAAAACATGAAAAATGACCAAATTGCCCCTACAAGTTTAAAAATTTTATTTAAAAGCTTATAAAGTATAATTTAATTACAAAAGCTATGAAAATATATCACAAATGACATGAAAAAAATTATGGAGCATCATAAAATAATTGTACAAGCCACAAAAATTATTGTAACACATTACCAAAGCCACTTGAACCGAAAATCTATAAGTATGTAGTTATTTGATATTTAAATTATTATAAACCATGGATAAGTATAAAGAAACTAAGGAAATTAAATCAAAATAAGTGTGATTGATTCTTTCCAAGTTATGATCGATTATTTTGCTCCTTATACTCCATTTTGCTCGGCCATATCTCCCCATATAATTATACATATGAATTTCCTTCAAAAACTAAAACCGAAAATCCCAAAACACCAAATAAATCACATTCATTCCATCCGAATTTTCTGAGGTCCAAGCATACTTTTATGGGTTCTTGGTCGTGCTAGGAAGCCAAGAAAATTGGTCTTTCGATTTATAGAGGCCTAAATATTTTATTGTCGAATTTTGTTCAAAAGTGAGGTAATATTCCATTTTAACTCTTTCGACTCTTGTAAAATTTATTCTCTATTTCTCCTAAGTCCCTCACATCATATGTGACCTGTGAAAATTGGTTTCATGATTTTTAGATCGTTTTTGAAGTCGTGGTGATTTTTGACCCGTTTTGGCGAATCGCGTACAAAAGAATTCTTACACCTCATTCCACACGTTCAAATATTGATTTGGTATTTTTCTCAGACCCTATATATGTTAAGAACACCAAATAAAATGTTAAATTCGATCCATGCATGATCTAACAATTATTTGTGAATTAAATCTTAAAAACGTGTATAAACCCTAAATAATTCAATCCGAATTTTTGAGGCTTCATATTTATTTTATTTGGACTCTATATGATCATATTAATCTGGGAAAAATTCTATTTCGAATTATCAAGGCCTAAAATATTTATTTTCGATTTAATTGTTTTTACCGATTTAAGGAAATTAAGAAGAAAAAGAAATAAAATGTAATTCGATTAGGGTTTGAGGATTAGGGCTTGTTCTTGGCTATTTAATGAGTATCAAATTATGGTATAATGATGGGGTAATGAATTGTATTTTTAGGGTTAGGGTTTTGGCTAATTAAAGTGTTATACGAGTTGTTTAAATTGTTTTGGGTGAGTTTTGTAACATTTAAAACTCAAGGGTTATTTTTAGAACTTATTTTGGGACATGTACTTACTGTATAAAAATATAAGAGGAGGGGGTCTAGTGTCATTTTTGTATTTTAAAGGATTAAAATGTTTTTAGGGTTTAATTTTGGTTCGATTTAGAAAATAATTAAATGGAGGGACTAAGCTTGTAATTTCTGGAAAGTTAGTGCTGTTTTGAGTATTTTAATATATTCAGGGGGTTATGTGTCATTTTGATAATGTAATGGCTTAATATGTAATTATTGATAATTAAAGGTTGAAATTGTAAATAAAAGGGTTAAAAATGTAACTTTGATAACTTGAGGGACTTAAAGTGTAAATTATGAAATCTTGAATACCCATTCGTATAAAATATTAAAATAAGGGATCATTGTGTAAAATGGATAAGATAAGGGTTTAATGTGTAATTATGAAACTAAAAAGGTTTAAAGTGTAATTTTGGAAAGTAAAGGGTATAAAATGCAAAGTTATGAGACCCTAAGGACCAAATGTGAAAATATGTTAAAAGATACTTGTTTCCATTAATAATGATTCAACTTACTAATTATGGAAACTTTCTAAAAGTGGAAACTTACTATTTATGGAAACCTACTAAAAATGGAAAGTTACCTTAAAATGGAAAGACACTTAATTAAGAATGAGTTATAATTCCCTTCTACTCCTCTAGGTGTGAAGAAGGAGAGATCTTGAGCCATTCCCTATTTCTGTGCTTTGTTCTGTTTGTGCTTTCGTCATAAGGTACAGATACTCTGCCCTTGTTTCAGTAAGGGTTCTTATATCCTATGCATTGATTTTGAGTTATGATTCAGTTAAGATTTCCCAAGCCATTGCTATGTTCCCTTCGAGTGAACCTTTGATATTCCTCTTGATTATGATCTGAGCTTCGTATATCTGACCTATGCCTTTGCCAAGTTGCGCTAAAGTTCTGAACTATCCTTGTGAGAAACTAAGATTTTGAAATGGTTTACTAAACTAAGGTTTTGAACTACTTGTTTTGAACTATCTTTTACGAAGACTATTTTAATGATTATCTTTATGAAACCAATTTAAAGACCATTTTAATTAAATAACTTAATTAAGCTTTCTAAAATGAATCTGTTGAATAAAGACTTTGAAGATGGATCCTTTGATACAGACGTTGAACTTTAATTTTGATTCTCTCTGTTTTTTTAAAACTATGATATGAACTTTGGAAGACCTTGGTGAACCACTCTATTATGAACTATTCGATATGAACCCCTTTCTATGGACCTTGTGATATGATTTTGAGATGCACCTTTTGATATGAACCTTTTTCATATGACTTTGAGATTCACTTCTGATATGACTTTGAGATGAACCCGTTTGCATGACATTGAGACCTGACTCTTAGTTTGATACCCGAGCCACCTTTCTGTTTCCTAGCCAGGAAGGTAACCTGGCCATGTCTGTGATGCACCACTGGCATGACTCCTGTGTGGGGAGGGGATTTCTCACACCGTCCCTTTTATATTATCTGCCATGGCTACTATGATTTTGAGTATGACTTTGAGATTGACTTTGAGTGGGGGCGTATGGATTGCAATCCTAGGCATGTATGTTTAGTGGATTTAACTATGACTTTGAGTATGACTTTGAGGTGACTGGTGCCTGTGTGCTATACACGCCTTTCACGTTTATGGGAGCTGATCACTCCACCCCTTTTGATACATGAGGCCACCCCTCATATTATCTGGTTGCCTGAGAGGTATCCCCTCTGATTGTGAGATCTTGACTTTGAGTATTATGATGTTGAGATATGACTTTGAGTATGGGCTCGTGGTGGATGACTATCCTATAAATCTTCTATTTCTTCTTACTTTGATTATACCTTATGACATTTCCCTGTACTTCACTATTTTCTGTTTCGTTATCTTTGCTTGTATTATGTATCTGTTCACTGAGCTTTGTAAGCTCAGCCGCACGTTTTCTTTTCGTGTGCGGCAGGTTTTAGTTGGAAGGTGGGTATGAGTGAAGAGGCTTTTGGACTTAGAAGACTTGAATATTATTTTGGCCTAGATGCGATTGGAAGTTACTACATTGTTAGAATTTGTATTCGCTTTTGTAACCTTGTAATTTCAGAATTTCATTTGTAACCTTTGAGAATTTCTGTATTATTTGAAATGTATGCTTTGTTTGATCTGATGTGAAACCATTAGTGTGACATCTTTACCCTTATTGGGTTGGGGTGTTACAATTATGGTATCAGAGAAACAGGCTGCGATACGTAATACATTTACCCTTGGCCTGTGTAAGTTAGGACCACTAAGTTTTCCCTGTAGGCGCTCATAAGATAACCTGTAAGAATTGCTTTAGGACTTCCCTATAGAAACGTAAGTTTTGACCAGTGAGGAATGGGTAGACTAAGGCATTTGTTTAAGTATCATTGCTTCCGCATCACTCTGATTCGTGCCTTGCTTTTGGTTAGATCCTGTTGATACCACTTCTGGAAAGTGAAAGCTTATGTTTTGCACCACCTAAGTTTTGAACCTGATTAAATCTTGAAGAGATTGAGTATTACATAATGGCCTGACACTAATTGATCCTTATCTTCAAATCCCTTTTGTTAATCACTCTGATAATGACCCGCATTTCACTCTGATCCTTTTGTTAATCACTTTGACGCCTCTTCAGGCATTCCGAGAACCTCCATGGCGATGACGTACTGGATATGTTTTGTTATTTGTCTTTTGCTTGATAAGTAACTATGAATCTCCTGACCCTATTTGAGTTTGTTCCACCCATCCATGTTCTTGCGAGAAGTTTTGTAGTTCATAACTACGAGTATAAGGATATTCTCATCTCATTTCCGAATAATAAGATTTGCGCTGCCGATCTGCTTGATTGGAAGATTAATTTGGACTGATCGCTCATTCGATGATATTTTGCGTGAATTTCTTGAGTTTCGAGCAAATTTTGACACCTACCGAATTCTAATACCTAGTATCGTTTATGTCATTTTCAGCATGGCACCTCCAGCACGCCGCAGATATAGTTGGACAACTAGGTTCGCCATCGGCCGAAAGAGGACCGGAAAATTGAGGAGGATTGCCAAGAGGATATTGATCCCCACTAGGATGTGGCCGGGCCGGATCGAAGAAAGGAGGACCGTCATGAATATAAGTGGGACGGAAGAACAGCGGCACGTGATGGAAATAACAGATGGAGGGGGCATTGTAACTAGATACCAGGGAAGATGCCCCAGGTTTTCAGAAGAAGGAGGAGTGGTGCGAGTCGAACCTCGCAATTTGTACGGATTTGTGGACCGCATAGAAGATGAAGGAAGAGACACTTATGAGGGTTTTGCAAGTCAACCACTTCCCCAGCCAGAAGGGAACCGGAACGGATGGATCAGCGAGGAAGAGGAGAAGGATTCAGACTTGGAATATACTGCAAGTAAACCAATCTAAGCATGGAGTTAGGAGTCTAGTAGCTGTATTGTTTAGAATTTTATCTCGAATTTCTTATGGTATTAACGTTTCATGTACCTCCGTTGAATTATGAAAATTTTCCCGAATAAGATTTGAGAAATGTTTGAAATAAATTTTGTGCGATACGTTCTTCACCTTTGTAAATCTGTTAGGACTCATCTCAGCTATATAAGCCAGAACTTTAACTTTCCACATTTGTTTTGGCATCCCTTACAGATATGTTGTTTCGAGTACTGAAGTTTTCCTAGAAACCATTTCATATTTCAACGACTAAACATTATCTTAGAAGCTTTTGGCGCTTGAACTCTCTGAACATGAGCATTGTATTGAACATTGTTTAGCATCCTGGACCTTTGAATTTGATTCCTGATGGACCACCAAGTTTTGCACCGGAGTAGGAAGTAAGATTTGACATGATTGTCTGGGTATCTAACAAAGACGTCTGTCGGATCATACCTATTGATTTGAAACAAAAAGGGAAGAGCATGGAGGTTATTTTGCACCTTGTTAGAAATCTGATGATCATTTGTGTATTTTGAGAGATTGATGTTGGGTGAGACAACGGTGTTCCTTGCCTGACCTGGAGTTGACGACAACGGAGACTACCCCGGAGAGTGGAGACATTCCTTACAAGACAGAAGTATTGGCGATGCAGAAGAAGAAATTCTAGTCAAGATGGTGAACCTGGAGCTGATGAAGACATACAGTCCCCCTTCCCTATTCATCTTAGTTGTACTGAGATGAATTGAGAGCGGGAGCAGACGGGAGGAAGGAGAGATTTAAAGACCGTGCCAGAAGTCCACGTTGCTCCATCACATTCCAAGGAGAGCTGCAGGAGGCTCGACGAACCAGACACAAGTTCCTGATTTTGGTTTCACTTCCCAACGGATGGACAGCCGAAGACAGATCAACCGGACTTGAAGAGATTAGATGTGTTAAATGAGCAGATTTTGAAACAGACCCTCTATACTTGGAATAATTGATTCTATGAAGGCAGAAGTTTGGCGACTAACTTTCATTTCCGTTGACCCTCTTAAGTTTCGTTATCTAGTATCAAGTTCCTCTTATGATTTAAGTTCCCTAGAAGCACTTCCATTCGTGTTTACCTTTCGTATGATTCGGTGATGACCTTGTTTTGAGAGATTTTGGCAACTCGTGGAAGATATGATGCTTGTGACGGCATACCCCACTTCTGCTAGATAATCTGGGATTTTGAGACTCTTGCGAATAGTTTTGGTTTCTCTCTTGACTGTGGCAATTGATTTTGTTGATCTATGAGACTGTAGAAGTACTAGGTGGATTAAGATAGGTGGTTTTGATTACGATTTGAGATAAAGTATGACCATCATGAGGGCATATTTATATGATGCCAGTATTATGACGTCTGGCCAACGTGATAATACTTACATCATATAACGTGCACTTGTTGTAGGCATAGGATATCTTGGGGAGTACCTAAGAAGTTTAGAATTTGATTTCGTTGGATTATCCGTGATTAGTGAGACTTTAGGTTCATTCTACCTATGCGTATACTCTGCTTTCGTTCATTAGATATCTGATTGAGTTGAACTCTCGTTTTGCATTCTGTTGACCTCAGTTATAAATCTTAAACTCTTCGTAGAGCTCTCTACTGTTGAAACAGTTAATTTGAATTTGAAATCTTGTTCGTATTCCATATGAGCTTTCTAGAAGATTCGCCTATCGTTCATTTTATGTTGCATGGACCTTTTGATCAGAAATCAACTTATTCTGTTTCCTTCTGAGAAATTTGAACCTACCTCGTTTTGATCTGAGTCATGAGAAACCTATTGTTTTGAAGATCCTTCTGGGAGAATCTCCCCGGGCGTCAGAATGTTTGTGATGATCTTTTGCGACTTGCTACGACTTCGTCTAGCTTTGCAACTTCAAATTTCGAGGACGAAATTTTTTTTTTAGAGGGGAAGAAGTTGTAAAACCCTGAATTCTAAAACATGAAAAATGACCAAATTGCCCCTACAAGTTTAAAAATTTATTTAAAAGCTTATAAAGTATAATTTAATTACAAAAGCTATGAAAATATATCACAAATGACATGAAAAAAATTATGGAGCATCATAAAATAATTGTACAAGCCACAAAAATTATTGTAACACATTACCAAAGCCACTTGAACCGAAAATCTGTAAGTATGTAGTTATTTGATATTTAAATTATTATAAACCATGGATAAGTATAAAGAAACTAAGGAAATTAAATCAAAATAAGTGTGATTGATTCTTTCCAAGTTATGGCCGATTATTTTGCTCCTTATACTCCATTTTGCTCGGCCATATCTCCCCATATAATTATACATATGAATTTCCTTCAAAAACTAAAACCGAAAATCCCAAAACACCAAATAAATCACATTCATTCCATCCGAATTTTCTGAGGTCCAAGCATATTTTTCTGGGTTCTTGGTCGTGCTAGGAAGCCAAGAAAATTGGTCTTTCGATTTATAGAGGCCTAAATATTTTATTGTCGAATTTTGTTCAAAAGTGAGGTAATATTCCATTTTAACTCTTTCGAACTCTTGTAAAATTTATTCTCTATTTTTCCTAAGTCCCTCACATCATATGTGACCTGTGAAAATTGGTTTCATGATTTTTAGATCGTTTTTGAAGTCGTGGTGATTTTTGACCCGTTTTGGCGAATCGCATACAAAAGAATTCGTACACCTCATTCCACACGTTCAAATCTTGATTTGGTATTTTTCTCAGACCCTATATATGTTAAGAACACCAAATAAAATGTTAAATTCGATCCATGCATGATCTAACAATTATTTGTGAATTAAATCTTAAAAACGTGTATAAACCCTAAATAATTCAATCCGAATTTTTGAGGCTTCATATTTATTTTATTTGGACTCTATATGATCATATTAATCTGGGAAAAATTCTATTTCGAATTATCAAGGCCTAAAATATTTATTTTCGATTTAATTGTTTTTACCGATTTAAGGAAATTAAGAAGAAAAAGAAATAAAATGTAATTCGATTAGGGTTTGAGGATTAGGGCTTGTTCTTGGCTATTTAATGAGTATCAAATGATGGTATAATGATGGGGTAATGAATTGTATTTTTAGGGTTAGGGTTTTGGCTAATTAAAGTGTTATACGAGTTGTTTAAATTGTTTTGGGTGAGTTTTGTAACATTTAAAACTCAAGGGTTATTTTTAGAACTTATTTTGGGACATGTACTTACTGTATAAAATATAAGAGGAGGGGGTCTAGTGTCATTTTTGTATTTTAAAGGATTAAAATGTTTTTAGGGTTTAATTTTGGTTCGATTTAGAAAATAATTAAATGGAGGGACTAAGCTTGTAATTTCTGGAAAGTTAGTGCTGTTTTGAGTATTTTAATATATTCAGGGGGTTATGTGTCATTTTGATAATGTAATGGCTTAATATGTAATTATTGATAATTAAAGGTTGAAATTGTAAATAAAAGGGTTAAAAATGTAACTTTGATAACTTGAGGGACTTAAAGTGTAAATTATGAAATCTTGAATACCCATTCGTATAAAATATTAAAATAAGGGATCATTGTGTAAAATGGATAAGATAAGGGTTTAATGTGTAATTATGAAACTAAAAAGGTTTAAAGTGTAATTTTGGAAAGTAAAGGGTATAAAATGCAAAGTTATGAGACCCTAAGGACCAAATGTGAAAATATGTTAAAAGATACTTGTTTCCATTAATAATGATTCAACTTACTAATTATGGAAACTTTCTAAAAGTGGAAACTTACTATTTATGGAAACCTACTAAAAATGGAAAGTTACCTTAAAATGGAAAGACACTTAATTAAGAATGAGTTATAATTCCCTTCTACTCCTCTAGGTGTGAAGAAGGAGAGATCTTGAGCCATTCCCTATTTCTGTGCTTTGTTCTGTTTGTGCTTTCGTCATAAGGTACAGATACTCTGCCCTTGTTTCAGTAAGGGTTCTTATATCCTATGCATTGATTTTGAGTTATGATTCAGTTAAGATTTCCCAAGCCATTGCTATGTTCCCTTCGAGTGAACCTTTGATATTCCTCTTGATTATGATCTGAGCTTCGTATATCTGACCTATGCCTTTGCCAAGTTGCGCTAAAGTTCTGAACTATCCTTGTGAGAAACTAAGATTTTGAAATGGTTTACTAAACTAAGGTTTTGAACTACTTGTTTTGAACTATCTTTTACGAAGACTATTTTAATGATTATCTTTATGAAACCAATTTAAAGACCATTTTAATTAAATAACTTAATTAAGCTTTCTAAAATGAATCTGTTGAATAAAGACTTTGAAGATGGATCCTTTGATACAGACGTTGAACTTTAATTTTGATTCTCTCTGTTTTTTTAAAACTATGATATGAACTTTGGAAGACCTTGGTGAACCACTCTATTATGAACTATTCGATATGAACCCCTTTCTATGGACCTTGTGATATGATTTGAGATGCACCTTTTGATATGAACCTTTTTCATATGACTTTGAGATTCACTTCTGATATGACTTTGAGATGAACCCGTTTGCATGACATTGAGACCTGACTCTTAGTTTGATACCCGAGCCACCTTTCTGTTTCCTAGCCAGGAAGGTAACCTGGCCATGTCTGTGATGCACCACTGGCATGACTCCTGTGTGGGGGAGTGATTTCTCACACCGTCCCTTTTATATTATCTGCCATGGCTACTATGATTTTGAGTATGACTTTGAGATTGACTTTGAGTGGGGGCGTATGGATTGCAATCCTAGGCATGTATGTTTAGTGGATTTAACTATGACTTTGAGTATGACTTTGAGGTGACTGGTGCCTGTGTGCTATACACGCCTTTCACGTTTATGGGAGCTGATCACTCCACCCCTTTTGATACATGAGGCCACCCCTCATATTATCTGGTTGCCTGAGAGGTATCCCCTCTGATTGTGAGATCTTGACTTTGAGTATTATGATGTTGAGATATGACTTTGAGTATGGGCTCGTGGTGGATGACTATCCTATAAATCTTCTATTTCTTCTTACTTTGATTATACCTTATGACATTTCCCTGTACTTCACTATTTTCTGTTTCGTTATCTTTGCTTGTATTATGTATCTGTTCACTGAGCTTTGTAAGCTCAGCCGCACGTTTTCTTTTCGTGTGCGGCAGGTTTTAGTTGGAAGGTGGGTATGAGTGAAGAGGCTTTTGGACTTAGAAGACTTGAATATTATTTTGGCCTAGATGCGATTGGAAGTTACTACATTGTTAGAATTTGTATTCGCTTTTGTAACCTTGTAATTTCAGAATTTCATTTGTAACCTTTGAGAATTTCTGTATTATTTGAAATGTATGCTTTGTTTGATCTGATGTGAAACCATTAGTGTGACATCTTTACCCTTATTGGGTTGGGGTGTTACAACTTATATATTAGGGCTCATAACACTTTTGTTAGGTCTTGTTATTATCACACAAGGTTACTAGGAAGATTAAGAGAGAGAGAGAGAGTTGTAGGTTAAATCACAAGTAATATGAAAATGAATAATGCATTAACCAACAACCCTTCCCATCAATGGGAGGGGTATTTATAGTGTTTAACATGAAATGGGCTTGGCCCTAAATAGAAAAGAAATAAAGATGGGGCGCAGCCCATATAGGAAATAAGTACTGGGCCACGGCCTATGGGCCTTCTACACAGGCCGTAGCTTAAAACTAACCTAAAGGCCTAAGCAACCTATTACATAATATGATTAATACTTCAATAATCTAAAACGTGTTCCCAACAATCTCCCCCTAAGTATTAATCATCGAGGTTGCTTGACGTCATCTTTGCTTCTTTGGCTTCGACGTCATTAGGATCTTTGTTCTTCGTTCTTGAATAAGTGATATGGTAAGATAACGGTCTGCCTTCCACCAACATTCTTTAATACTGGTGTCTTTGCGTCTTTTCCACCATGCTCATATATCTTCTGACTTTTGTTCTTCTGATATCAAGTAATTTTGACTTCACTTTGATCTTGAACTTGTGAAATGTTATTCTGTTTGATCTTAGACTTCTCATCAGGATATGAGCATGATGAAATGGTGGATTTAGAACTTCCGGTCTCCATGGTTCGCTGCATGTAAACAGTTAGCAATAAATCATCCGGTACTTACAGGTTTGGACTTCGAGATCGTCAACAGCATAGTGTGAAGACTTTCTCTAATCCTAACCCAGGCCGTTCTGAATCGGATACCCCCGAAAGAGCTTACACAGACACACTAAAGTACACCCACGATTCAGTGAGTCGCTGGAGATCACCCCACGACTGTAGACCATTTTAGAACTAACACTAAGCGTAACCCACTAGGGATTACCGAAGTGACCTGCTGTCAGGGCTGTTTGAGGTAGACCCTGGCAGGATTTCCATTCAATCACTGAGAAACACAGTTTGTGAATTATCTCATGAATGTTCTCGGCAAATTGCTAAGATCTGCGAAGGACACTCTTATATTTTACAACTGGCGTTCCTTTTGATGAACAACCAGTGTATGCTAAGTGTACCTAAGAGATCTTTGATGTGTCTCATGGCTCTAGACTCAATTAAGTGCTCATTTGTTTGGTCGTCAGAGGCGTGGAGCAGAATGCCTCCTTTTCAATATCAACACTTCTCGGAGTGAGAGGTTGATAGATTATGTAGGGATCTCCGTGTGAAATGAAACAAGTGTCTTTTGAGAGACACCTGAGTGACTAGAAGGTTTAGTGCAGTGCGTCACTGGGTCCATGACGGCTTAATCTTCAATACCGGTGTTACCGTAGTAACAGCCAGTAGCATATGTATTGAACCCGGTTTCTGCCTAAGGTTGAACAATTTGGAGGGCTATTTCTTTTCACCCTTTTCTTTACTTATCTTTTTAATTCTTCAACCCCTTCTTTCTCCTTTCATTTCATTACTCCTTTTTTTCATAATACCTAGGACTTTCTAGTTCTAAACTATTGGGATTGTCCTTGGGTAGATCCCTCCGGCTTTGGCGGATCATAGGGCGGTTTCCTAAACCATAGTCACCTTATAACTCCATGACTATCCTATTGTTGCCATAAACCAAACCATTTGAAAATCTCTCAAAGTGCTTATGATTGTAAAAACAAGTTTTGTTCACACTTTGAGGGTTTTGTGATTTTCATAAATACTCCCCCTTAACATGTGCTCATAAGTGTTTAAAGTAAATTTGCACATGTCGGGTAGAGTTAGCACATTGTGAATTGATTGATTTTCAATGAACATGATCGTTGCAAGACACGTTTACATCACTAGTAGAACTAGCTTGAAATTATCACCCGTCCAGATCATATTCAAGGAAAATCTCTCGAAATTGGTACATTCTACTCAGACATATCCTTTGCGAGACACGTTTACATCACTGAATAAATTCAGCTTGAAATTATTACCCGTCCGGGGCATGTCTTTTCGATTACTAACTTTTTCGTCAATTCAAGGGTAAATCTGAGTCGAGCTCTCGTGAGATTACAACTTTACTTTTACCATATTTTAATCATTCACTTATTCTCCCCCTCAAAAATAGCATACTCATGTTGTTTTTGTTAAACTTTTGATTAAAATATGCTCTTTTTGAGGTTTACGGGAAGAATTTCAAGAACTTTGGTTTTCAGAACAAAGATTTATTTTCAAATACTCCCCCTTAACAAGGGAATACTTGTCCTTATGAGCAGAATTTTGAAAAACTTTAGAAAAATTCTGATTAATTCTACTCACAAGAAAGAAGCTTTCGCTCCTTTGATCAGGATTGAGGCACTGAAGCATACCTCAGGGTCCTTTCTTTACAGGAACGGGTTGTGCACTGTTATGTGTGCACAAGCCATAGTCAAATTAATCAAATGATGAAAGAATGAAATCAATATAGACGACGTCCACCCACATAACTTTCCAATCTCCTCATCTGCTCACGAAACTTGAGCTTTCGGTCGATGCGGTCGATGAACTTGTACTCTTGTTTGACATCATTTCTTGTCCACCACATATGCCTCAACCATCCTATCCTCAGCCCCTTCCTATGGTTTTACAAAATCCCTTCATGTTCAAACTTGAGACGTAACAAAGTCTCATCACCGAATTTGTGAATTTCCTGAAAACCCATGAACCTTGGTAACCTTTGATTCCTTACATATACCAACCCAAATGGTCTGTCACCAAAAGTATAAGGTGTCATTTCTACGATCCCCGGCGGTTGGAAATCAGGCTTGACCAGATTCAACTTCGTCTGGTAGCTTTCTACACCAAGATGAACATCCTTAACTCTTTGTCTGATTACAATACTGCGGATGTAAAGCAGAAGAGAGTTGATGATGTCGTACTGAAGACGACACGGTAAATGCTCAAGCTTGCCTTGAATCTTAAGGAGATACATATCTTCAATGTTGTTGACATTCAGATACGGATAATCAGCTTCTTTGAAGGTGTATTCCTTTCCATCCTGTCTTCTTACGGTGATCTTCGTCAGAAAGTTATACCCATACTTGGATTCAGTTGTAGCGCTGGTGATGGATAGTATCCGACTCTTGTGAAACACATCAGTTCTAGATGGTTTTGAAAGCTTCCACTTATAGAACCACTTACGCATACCTGGCCAGTGATAGATACCGAGAACGGCGTCGTCGTTATATTCTTCAACTTCTTTGAGGAATAATTCGTCCATGTGTTCTTCAAAACCATCTATCACGTAGGAAGTTGCCGGACACTTAGTGAGGGATGTAGCATACCGCTTTTCAGGGTCCGTATTACCATGGATCAGATACTCCAAGTCCTTATTAAAGAAGTACTTCTTGGGTATCTATAGGTTGTGAGAGGGTCCGATAAGAGGTAAGGGTTTTGAATAATCCCGAAGATTAGAGGAGCCAGCAACATCCCAATTCACGTTCTCTACCATTGCCCTTGCAACCTGCTCCAAGTTATACTCGAACTCCAAATGTGACGTAGTGACAGTCTTAAACTTAGTGAAACCAGCTTCGCGAACCTTGATGATGTCAAAAATTTCTAACTGCTGAACCCGCATTACTTTATTTAGACGCTTCGTAAAGTCCACAATAGATCCGGCAGTAGGAACAGCTTATGCAGGAGTATTAGGGTACACATCCACCATTTGTTCAAACCATGTATGTTTCGCAGCATCTGGGTTGACCCATTCTGGTGCAGGCATCAAAGCTGCATCAGCTGGTGGTGCAGTTACATATGTGAACTTTGGAGGAGCAATATCAGCATCATGTTGTTCCAGTGTGAAGTCATTAAGTAGTTCAGTGTCGTCTAAAACACCCGTTTCTTGTGGAACAAACCCCTCAGTGCCAGTTGATTGAATGGTAGTAGTAGGTTGGGTTGTAGAAGTACCCTCCTTTCTTGATCATTTTCCTTTTTTCTTGGCCTGATCGTCCTTTTCAGGATCATCCCGACGACGTTTACTGGGTTTGTCTTGCTTGCAGGTCTCACCCTTCTTCTCAGCTCTCTTGATTGAGTTAATCAATGCTCGACGAAGCTCTTTCTCATTTGGATTATCCGCGACACCTTCCAGTAACTTTTCTTTGAGATATTCAACTGGAGGATTCGACGGTAAAGTATGGAGTGTCACGGACGTGGTGCGAAGTCGATTAGCCACCACGCGATCCAGCTTTCTCTTCACATACTCTTTCATCAGACCAGGAATTGTCTCATACAGGTTCTCGCTGATCTCTTGAGGTAAGGTGTTACTGATATAGTGATCACATGCTCTCTCAATGTTGTAGCCTTTGAACTCGTTCATATCCCTTTGAAGTGCTTCGAGTTGTTGTTGTGCTGCGAACTTATCTTCTAACTCTTTAAGTTAAGCATTGTCAGGTTGTGGAGCTGTAGGTGTTGGTGATGGTGGAGTGTTCATTGTGGTTTCAGCAATTGGAGATGGTGTTTTGGTTTTAGAAGTGTCAGCTGCTGGTGATGGGTTCACTGGTGGGGTAGGCATTCTATCATCACCCCGGTTTTCAGTTTCTTTATCACTTTCCTCATCTGTTTCATCACCACTTTCTGCATCTGTCTCTTCACTACTTTCTTCATCTGTGGATTCCTCAGCATCGTCAGTATCCTTGACTATCTCAGTATTCTCTTCATCGTTATTCATCTCATCATCTATTGATCCCTTATCATCATCAGCATCTTTGTCTTTCACGGTCTTTCCTTCATCATCATTCTTATCATTCTCGTCCTTTTCTTCATCGGATTTCGAGTCAGAAGCTGTTCGATCACCGTGTTCTGATTCGGACTGATTCTCAGACTCAGCATCTGAACTACGAGCAGTTTGACTATGTGTAGCTTCCGAGTCCTCTTCTGATTGTGACTCCGATTCATCATCCCTTGGTTGTGAAGCGGATCCTTCACCCTGTTCCATTCCCCTTTGTCTCTTCTTATCAGCTTTAAATTTGGCTATGCTTTCTTCTGTGGCCTTTTGGAGCTGTTCTTCTTCCTCATCTCTTGCCGTTGGCGGTTCAAGTTGCTCATATGATGTATCAGTCATCTTTATGGATTTCCCCTTTCCTTTTCCCAAAGTTTTATCACCTTTAGCCAGTGCGGATGTAAACTTTACAATTGATTTCCTTCGTTCTTCCCTCAGATCTACGAGTTCTTCTTCTACTTCCTCTTCAGAAGTTTCATCTCTGAGTGTTACCTTCTTCTTCATTTCACGAGTGATCTTTTTGGTACGCGAGGAGGAAGAAATGACAGTTTTACCTCTTCCGCGACCTCTGCCTCTCGTCGCCTTAGTTCTCTTAACTGTAATACCAACTTCGCCAGCTTTTTCAGCTTCATCATACCAGTCATAGGCTTCAGTTGCCTTAACCGGGTCAGACAATAGCCTTGGAGGAGTCCTCAATCCTTGTTTTGTTGTGTTAGTAGCATGTATCCTGATAGTTGTGAGAGTGTGATCCATGCTTTCCATGTGATAGTTCTCGCTTGGGCGTCTGTCTATCTCTGGATGCTTTTCCATGAAATATGAGATGATCAGCTTGGTGAAGTGAGGGAATCGTACTTTGTAGGCTTTCTTCTTTGCAAATTGTTCGGCTTGATAAATCATATCGATCCAGATATATTGAGCAAAGTCCACGTGGTGCAGATTAATTACACCGTGAAAGAACTTGAGGTGTTCAAGTCTAGGGTGTTCTAATCCTGTTTCTTTTCCAGTTATGCAGTGACTGATGATGGTGAATAGCGTCAACCAAGGTTGTGGAATGTATTTTCTGTCGACCTTAGAGCTAGAGGTGAGATCCTCGTTGTCTTCATCATAGCCAATTACTTTCAGATTGTCAACAATTTACTCAAAGGTGGGATCTTTGCGAAAGCTTCTATTGGGAACGGACTCTGGTGGAGGAAGATCAAGAATAGTCCTAAGAGTGTTGACACAGAACTTGATTCTCTTGTCATTAACGGTTATTCCCATCGTCTTCATATCTCAGCTGATAAACAATTTGTGCCAGAACTGGTGCATGTACACCTCTGGTACACTGGCTGACTTAGTCATGACAGGATTGACGAAGTGTCGCTTCAGGATTTCTACCATTATCTGACAGGACTTGTGACATCGTAGGTCATCGAAATCCGCTCTGGAGTTGGATTTGCTAATCTGGCGCTCATCCCCTTCTGGGATCATCTCCGTTCTAGCAACGGAAGTGTGAGACATGAGTATCCTGTAGGTCACAAACACAAACAACCACACAAAAGAGGGTGTATATTTATGTTAGTGTTAGGGATATATTCCATGAACTCAATCCAGCTGACATGATGTAGCACTTAGAAAGAAACAATCAGAAGCAACATTCACAACTAAAGCAGGCACCAATGTAAGCATAAACTACTGCACATCTCAGCATATATCAGGAAGACACTCCTCACTACAACTGATACAAAAAAAATGACTAAGTCTGGGAAACAGTTGTTACTCAGAGGATATGAGCCTTACTCGGAGGATTTAGACCAAACTTGGAAATGTCCTAACTCGGAGTTTTTTGGCTTACTCGGAAAATCAGATGAACTTTGTTACTCGAAAAAAATTGAAGTCTTTACTCGGAAAGTCTCTTTATCAAGTTACTCGGAGACAAACTGTGTAACTTGGAACATTTTAATGAAAATTCTAAGTTACTCAGTTTTAGTCTCCTTGCTCGGAGATAAAAATACTTGCTCGGAAAAGTTCATCAACAATTTCAAAGTAACAACGATCATTCTCCTAACTCGGAGAGTATCAGTCTTACTCGGCAATGTTCAAGCCTTACTCGGAAACATTCATACAATCCAAAATCTCATTCAAGGCATGTACAGGTAACACATTATGAATAACTAACATCCTAAGAATGCCCTAATCATGACCAAACACCCAGATATCCATAACACACCACACAGAAATTTCCACAAACACTTTTAATTCATACAATCATACGACTTAGATCATATGTGTGATACATGTTATAAACACTTAGGCGCATAATCACTATACATCTACAATCATATCCCACCAATAACATCACAGAAACATTCATTCTTTTGTTGCTAGTCATTAATTCGACCGTATGAACCCTAATCATCTCAATATGCATCAATTGAAGTTACACAGGACAATTAAGCATTGTAATATCACTCCTAAGCATGTTGTTATGATTAAAAACTATCACAATTAGATTGCACGATAACAACCGAAAAATCCCTAAATTCAATATATGAACCCTAATTCTCGTATGAGCAAATTGAGCCACAAATATGTTACAAGATCTCAGTCGAGTGATAACAACACATAATTAAGCATGTATAACACTTACAAATGAGTTTTCGAGAAAAATCAAAATTCTTGATTTAGAGCGAATTGATTTGGCTGGTTTTAGCAAGTTTTCTGTGTTTTGAGAATAAGAAAATTTTGAGTTTGAGCTTATATAGTTTTTTAAGTTTGCACTTTTGTCACTTTTAGCCCCTTAACTCTATTTCAAATTCACACTTGCTTCTAAAGTGGTAAACATATGCAACTTTGACACTAACAGTCCCTGAAGTTTAACCACGTTGCACTCTTAATCCAATGTGATGAAGACTAAATTATTTACATTCCTCCCCCTTGAACGATGATGATGAATATTTTGAGAAAGGATGTGCAAACGGTAAAAAATTCTCCCCCTCAAAATTTGGTCGTGATTTGAAATGGATTAGATTTGAAATGACGAAAACAAATTTTGATTCGGTTAAACATTTGCACACCCGTAGTGATGAAAGATGGATTTTTTTTTTAATGAAAAAGTTTACAAAAAATTATGTACAAGAAAGTTTCCCTGATGTTTGACTCGTTTAACTTTGTTTAAGAAAGTTTTCCAAATCGACTGGAGTCAAACATCTCATACCAATCTGGTGAACTAATTCCACAAATCTTGCATGAGGCAAGGCTTTGGTGAATAAGTCAGCCAGCTGGTATTCTGTACCCACAAAGTAAAGCTCTGCGGTACCCTATTCCACATGCTCTTTGATGAAATGATAACGAAGAGCAATATGCTTGGACTTGGAATGTTGAACGGTGTTGCACAAAATAGCAATGGCACTCTTGGAGTCGAAATACATCGGAATCTTGTTGAACACGTATCCATAATCCATCAGCTGTGACCGCATCCAGATGACCTGCGCACAGCTTGCCGATATGGCTATGTATTCGGATTCTGTTGACGACAGTGATGTACAATCCTGCTTCTTTGACTGCCAAGATACGAATTTGTCACCTAAGAATTGCACTCCCACTGAAGTACCTTTCCTTGTGTCTAAGCATCCTGCATGATCAGCGTCTGAAAAGGCAATTAGTTCAAAGCCAGAATCCTTCGGATACCAGATCCCCAAGTGAATGGTTCCCTTGATGTATCGAAGGATTCTTTTAACCACAGAGAGGTGTCGTTCAGTAGATCTAGACTGATAGCGGGAGCAAAGATATGTGGAAAAGACTATGTCTGGTCTGCTGGCTGTTAGATACACGAGTGACCTAATTATACTACGGTATTTGGTAGGGTCAGTTGGTGTCCCATGTAAATCAGCATCCAGCTTAGGGGATGATGAAGACATCGGTGTATTATAGGTATCACTACTTGACATGCCATGCTTTTTCAAAATCTCTTGTGCATATTTAGCCTGGTTTAGAAAAATGCCACGGGGTGATTGATGAACTTGCAGTCCTAAGAAGAACTTCAGTTCACCCATCATGGACATCTTAAAATTATGTTTCATTAATTTAGCGAAAGCGTTTGAGTATTTCTTATGTGTTGAACCAAAAATGATATCATCCACATAGATTTGAACAATTAAGATGTCCTCCCCGTGTTTTTGTATGAACAGCGTTGGATCAACAGAACCTTTTGTGAAATGATTAGCTATTAAGAATGCTGACAGTTTATCGTACCATGCCCTCGGGGCTTGTTTAAGGCCATAGATGGCTTTCTTGAGCCGGTAAACATGCTTCGGATGTTCTGGGTCGACAAAGCCGTCTGGTTGTGTGACGTACACTTCTTCCCGGAGTTGTCCATTCAGAAACGCCGTCTTCACATCCATTTGATATACAGTGATATTCTTGTGAGCTGCATATGCCAGAAACATATGAACGGCCTCAATTCTTGCCACTGGTGCGAAAGATTCCTCGAAGTCAATACCCTCTTCTTGACTATATCCTTTAGCTACCAGGCGAGACTTATTACAAATAATTGTCTCATCCGCATCCAACTTGTTCTTCCAGATCCATTTCAGTTCGACAACGTAAACTCCAGTTGGTCTTTCTACCAATTTCCAAACTTCCAGATACTTGAATTGATCAAGTTCTTCTTGCATTGACTCAATCCAATTGTCATAAGTGAGAGCTTCTTTAATGTTTTTCGGTTCAGTTTGTCAAACAGTGAGTGCATAAATGCAGTGTTCACCATCGGTTTGAAGTTTCTTACGTGTCATGACCGGATTGTCCGGATGACCAATCACGTTCACTAAAGGGTGATCCTTAGTCCACTTGTGGGTTGAGGGGTAGTGTTGAAAGTTTTGGTGCATGTTTGACGGATCCAAGTTGCTCGTTGATGATTCGGTCGTATCTGGAAAGATGGGTGCCGGAGAAAATGGATTGAAAAGTGTATCTCCGTCAAAACTTGATGGTGTGGGTACACCAGAAGGTGAGGGATGATCTTCAGCTACAGTCTCAGTGGTAGACTGTGTTTGATCGACTGATGATGAGTGTTCTGCTTTAGGTGCGTCTGTAGAAACTGTCGTAGAAGTAGTTGCTTGAGTAACAGGTTCTTGTACCTGAACATTGTGTGCAGCGGAACTGGTGGGAACCTCAGACTCACAAATAATAAGCGAATCATCGAACAATGGAGCAAACAAGTCTTCCAAGTCCTTACGGTTGACGGAGAGTGGTGCAGCTGAGTGATCCGGAAAGTTCAGACTGTTTGAATCAGGTCCTAAGCGGTTTTGCTCAGAAGCCATATCCGTGAGTTCATTGAAATGAGCGTGTATCATTTCTTGAATTTTTCGAGTTCGACGGTTCCAGATGCGAAATCCCTTTGAATTCTCACAGTAGCCAACAAAAATTCCAATATACGCTTTGGCTTTCAACTTTCCAATGTCATCACAATCATTATTTGGGTAACAGAGGGCCCCAAATACATGAAAGTAATTTATGTTCGGTTTTCGTTTGTGAACAAGTTCATACGGGGTTTTGTTATGTCTTTTAGTGATCATGCAACGGTTTTGGGTGTAGCATGCAGTGGAAACAGCTTCTGCCCAAAGGTAATCAGGTAATTGAGCATTAATTAACATCATCCTTGCAGCTTCGACTAACGTTCTGTTTCGTCTTTCAACCACTCCATTCTGTTTGGGGCTGCGAGGAATAGATGTTTGTTGTTCAATACCGACTTTCTCAAAGTACTCACGGAGAGTGTGGTTCTTGAATTCGGTTCCGTTGTCTGTTCTGACTTTGCGAACTGTGTTGTGGAGCTGAACCTGAATTTTGGTGAGAAAGGTGATGGTCATCGAAGGAGCTTGATCTTTGCTGCGAAGAAAGTAGACCCATGTCCATCGAGAGAAGTCATCCACGATTACCAAAATGTAACGTTTTCCATTGATGGTTTGCACTCTCATTGGTCCACACAAATCCATATGAAGAAGTTGGAGTACATGATCTGTACTGTGCTCTGTTTTTGGAGGAAAACGAGTACGAGTGCTTTTGCCTTGTTCACATGCCGGAAAAAGGTGGTCTTTGGCATACCGAAATCTAGGAAGACCGTCAACTAACTTATGACGTGCAAGTTCAGTCATAGTTTTGAAATTCAAGTGAGACAGACGCTTATGCCATAACCATGATTTTGTTGATTGTGCCATAGAGAGTAAGCATATTGGAGAAGAGGCGGTCATATCTGATAGTGAAATGGTGTACAGATGCGTTCCGCGTTTTCCTGTCATAAGATCATTTCCGTGTAGATCTCGTACAAAGCAGGTTTTCTCCCGAAATGCAACTTCCAAATCACCATCACAAAATTGGCCAACGGAGAAGAGGTTATGACCAAGGCCTTCAACGTAGTACACACGGCTAATTTCGATGTTCCCGTTGACATAATCCCCATAGCCCATGATAGCGGCAAACTGATCATTCCCGAATCTGACAGTTCCTATGAACTTTTCAACAAAGTTTACTAGAAGATTTAGGTTGCCTGTCATGTGTCGGGAACACCCGCTATCAACAATCCATAGTACGATTTGAATCACCTGCATCACAAGAAGACAATGCAGATGGAGAGACAGTAACGGTGGAACCCATTGGGTTAGTAGCACAATTATTAAGCTTCTTAGGTAACCAAGTAAAACTAGGTTTAGTCTGAAGCCAATGTTGCCAATTCCAACTAGATTCTGCTTTCTTCCTAGTAAAGGCACTAGGTGTTTGATTGTTCTAGTAGGACCTATGGTCTTGTCTACGGTATTCATAGAAACAACTTTTGGCGGTTTTCCTAAGATTGACTTGGCAGCGGTAGGGGGCCTAGAGGAAATGCCAGTTGTATGTTTCTTCTTACGAGACAAAAGGGTATTTACAACACAACTTTTATGATTACCAGACAAAACACTCGTACGACAAAACACACAATAAGCATCAATAAGAACATCATTCGAAACATTCAAAGTATCAGCATTCGTTACATCAGAATTAGAATTACACGTTTTAAGGCTTGATTCTACTCTAGATATAACTTGCTTCTTATTCAAATTCCTAGTGTGAACTTCTACTTCTTGGTCCTTAGGGGAGCTGCTCTTAGGTATCCAAACACTATTCTTCATGGAAGTCTTGGATCTGCTAACCTTATGAGAGATGCCTAGTCCTGTAGGTATTTTGTCTACTTTATACATGCCTGGTTTTATCACATTCTTGTTGACATTTTTCCCTTTTTCAAGTACATTTATTTTCTCTCTCAATTCAATGATGATGTGTTTCTGTTGTTGAATTTTAGAATCCAATTCACGATTTAATCGAAGAAGGTTATTTCGGTTTTCGCAAACTTTATCGATGTCCTTTTCGTATTTAGAAATTTGCTGTCTTAAAACAACATTTTCTTTCTCAATCAGATTTTTAGAAGCATGACTGTTTTGAAAGGACAAAGATGTGATTTGGTTTTGTAGTTTTAACTCAAAGGCGAGACTCTGAGTTTGACACCATTGCAACCTCTGATTGAGTTTGCAAATTTCTTTTGAAAAATCATTTTTCACATCATCATTGACTTGTTTAAGCCTCTCATTTTCTTGTCTCAAATTATCTATCTCAACACGCAACATCTCAATATCAACAGAATAAGCATCAACAGTCATATCATTACAATCCACAAAAATAGAATTCATAATCACAGAAATAACATCAGAACATAGAACATTTTCCAAAAGTCGATCTGCTTCTTTTTCCAAAGTTTTCTTTTGAAATTTTTGTTTCAAGATTTTGTCGTCTTTTGCTTTGAAAATGCTCATCATTGATTCAATGTCCGATTTTAGTTCCTGTTCCCAATGTGTGGCACAAAGTCGCAGGTGTTGAACGTGTGGTAAAAATTGTTGTTGAAAAACTTCTCTCTTTCCCTTTTCATAGGGAGAAAGAAAAGTAGAGACTTTTATTTCAGAGTTTCATTCAATTGCGTCTTCCAAAAAATTTATGTCCTTCATAAAAGTATTAAAATATCGAAGAACACGACATGGTTTTGGCACTGAAGAAACTACACCTGGATTTCGTAAAGAGTTATTTACTTGTGCTTCATTGGTTACAAGGAATACCTCAGGAGATGCATTGATTTCACTTACAGACCATGTTGGTTCTGATTTTTCTTGTTGCGAGACGAAATTGTCGCTAATATGAGGTACTTGAAAATAATCATATTGGTTATGAAAGTGGACTTGACTCATTTTAGATCGACTTTTGTCCTCCTGTTCTATTTCCTCTTCACGATTGTAAACAACAACACGCATGAAAGAATCATCAAGCAAATGTTCAGCACTATACAACTTTGGATTTTCCTTGAGTGCTTTATGTAAAAAACGTGGTTTGGCACTTCCAATAGCAAAGCCATACCCTTTGGGAGCTAGTTTTACCGTTAACTTTTGTATGGTTGTTATTGATTCACCAGTTTTATACACAACGTTTTGAAATTCTTTGAGTTTGGATTCCAACGCAAGAATTTCCTCAAGATATGAATCAACTCGTTTCCTAGAACTTTGTCAGTGTTCAGAAAAATCGTTTTGACAAGTGGACAACTCTGTCTTAGTTTTAGTAAGATCAGAGTTTAGAATGTCAACCTATTTTCGAAAATCTAATTTCTCTTGTTCCTTTTCTAAAATTAATTCACTTTTGGAAATAGTTAATTCACGACCTTGATGTTCTAAATCTTGTGCTTTCGCATAAGATTGTTGGAATGCAGCCTCAAAGCTTTTCTCTCGTTGTTCTTTAGTTTCATAATTCGAAAGTTGAAGCTTGTAACACTCAAGATCCTTAGTTAATACTGCGACTTTTTCTTTTAGATTTCTATTTATTTCATTGCACCTTTCAATTTGGGATTTCTGTTCATTCAACTATGTTTGGGTGGTCAAAATTAGGGTCATGAGTTCTGAATCTGGATCAGGTAAAAGATTATCTTGTTCATATTGATCATTATTATCATCAGAAGGAGGATCATCAAATGAAACAATGGGGTTAATTTGATCATCATCAAATGTAACGACGGTATTTATTTGGTCATCGACTTGAGAGGATAATAATGAATCATTTTGACCAAGATCTGCTTCAGCTGATGTAGACGCAGAGGGTGACACAATTTCATCAATCAGACATTTTGAGTTAGGTACCTGAGACAAGCCATCGGTATCATAAACTGGGCCTGTTTCACTCATGTGCATTTCCTGCATATTAGCCATCAACATCACAACTGCTTCTAGATCCTCCATGTCATCATCTGAGTAAGCATTTGCCATGAAGCTTTGCTCCTTTTCAGTGAGAGTGCCTCCACGTTCATCTTTGAGGGCTAGAAGTAGAGCTTCCTTGTGATATGCACTTCCTCTGGTTCTTGGCTTGGGGCATGCATTGGCTACGTGACCCTTTCCCCCGCAGTTGTAGCATTTGATCCCGCTGTTTCCAATCCCAGAATTCCCTGTGACAACAACTTGTGCCCTGTTACTTCCAGTTGAATTGAACCTCTGTCCACCTGAATTACCCATGTAGCTACCCAATCCAGATCTCCCTGAAGCTCGGTTTTGAATCTCAACTCGGCCATCCTGAACAACTGCCTGATTTCTGGTGTTGGTAGAAGACCTCATGCGGTTGTTGGATTTGTTTGAGAACTTGCTGAAAGCTTTGGCAATCAAAACAAATCCTTCGTTCAATGATTTGAACGCGTCGTCGTCATCACTATTATCATCGGTATTTTCATATGGAACCATTTTTTGTGATGAGCCTCCATATGGAACGAGTTGATTAGATGTGGTTTGTGAGGGATGATTTGTCGGATGCTGTGGTTGGGGAAAACTTTGACCTGGTGGTGGTTGGATAAAACTCAGTGATGGTTGTGGAGCAAAATGAGACTGAGCCATCAAGGCAAGTGAGTTTGGAGTTGGTGATGGCGTAAATCCTCCACATGCTGCTCTGTCCTTGTCAACTTCAGATTGGTTTTGTTTAAGGTAATCATACAATAACCCATAAGAAACTTCATTTATCTTTTTGGCTTGTCGAATAAACGTCACGTAATTTTGCCAATCTGGTCCGAGACACCCCAGAAACTTAGAGTTCACTGCAATCCTGGGTAGTTTGATGTTGTGACGGTCCAAGTCGTTGACGATATTTGTGAACCTGTGGTATTATGACTCCAACGATTCCCCTTGTTCAATCATGAAATTGGTATATTCCATGTACAGTTTAGATTTCATGTCCTCCTGATTTAACTCAGTACCTTTCATAAGAAGGTGTACATGTTCCCACATATCATTGGCTGTCTTTTGTGCATCTATGCTTCGGAAGATGGGATTTGGAATTCCTTGAAGTATATAGGACATTGCCAATTCATTTGCTTCTTGTTCAGTTTTGAGTTGAGCAACATGAGTAGGAATTGTAGTAGCTTCTCTTGGAGGAGTTGCATTGGCATCACCTGGAACCGTGTTTGTAGGTGCTGGGTAAGGTCCTTCAATAATGACCTTTTTCATGTACTTACCATGAGGTTTCTTCTGCTCGATAAATCGAAGGAAATGACTCGACCACTGCACGTAATTATCCGGAGTAAGCATTGGTGGGGTGTCTAGAGATCCGGCCTCGTGTCGGAACGGTTGATTGCTTATTGCCTCGCACATTTTGTCAAACCAGTGAGGTTGCTTTGGAGGTAGTTGCTGGTAATTCTGCATCGGTTGTGGTTGAGGAATAACTTGGTGTTGTTGCATGAGGATATGTGGTTGCTGATACTGTGGTTGGGGGTACAGTTGTTGATTCGGTTGTTGATACGGTTGTTAGTACGGTTGTTGATACGGTTGTTGCTGTCGATACTATTGTTGTTGATTGTTGAAGTAGTTATTGTATGGTGGTTGAGACATCGCGTTGTAACCTGTGGATGTTGGATCGTTTCAAGGAAATAGGAGTTGTGTTCGTTTGATTTGAAGTGTGCACAATTTGTTTCCTAACTCGGAAATAATTTCTGATGTTGCTCGGTAGCTGCCTTACTTGGAAGAATTACACTAAACTTGGAAGATAATACGTTTCCTTACTCGGAAAAATTTAGAATGTTCCTTGCTCAGAAAATTTGAGAAAATTCCTAAATCGGAATATTTAAGACCTTTCCTTACTCGGAAGATATGTAAATGTTCCTAACTTGGAATTTTTGAAATTTTCTTAACTTGGATGATTCACAATTTTCCTAACTCGGAAATGTTAAATCTTACTAAGAGATAGCGCTTCTTCCAAACTTGGAAATTACAAAGCAAACTCGGAAATATTTTCCTAACTCGGAAACTTTCTTTACTCGACAATTCCTTAACTCGACAATTCCTGACTCGGAAAAGTTGAGTCTTAGATTTTTTTTGTTAACTCGGGACAATTTCCTAGCTCGGAAATTTTATGATAATTCAGGACTTAGTTGGAAAATATTCCTAACTCGGAAAGTTTCTAGTTTTTCCTAACTCGGAAAAATGGCAATCACTCGGGACTAATCTGGAAAAAATTTCCTAACTCGGAAAGTTTCCAATTTTTCCTAACTCGAAAAAATGTCAATAACTCGGGACTTACTTGGAAAAATTTCCTAACTCGGAAGTTTTCAAATTTTTCTTAACTCGGAAAAAAGTTCGTATGAAGAGTAACAGGAGAAACAAAAAAATTTCCTAATTCCTTGTTTAGCTCTGATACCACTTGTTAGGTCTTGTTATTATCACACAAGGTTACTAGGAAGATTAAGAGAGAGAGAGAGAGAGAGTTGTAGGTTAAATCACAAGTAATATAAAAATGAATAATGCATTAACCAACAACCCTTCCCATCAATGGGAGGGGTATTTATAGTGTTTAACATGAAATGGGCTTGGCCCTAAATGGAAAAGAAATAAAGATGGGGCGCAGCCCATATAGGAAATAAGTACTGGGCCACGGCCTATGGGCCTTCTACACAGGCCGTAGCTTAAAACTAACCTAAAGGCCTAACCAACCTATTACATAATATGATTAATACTTCAATAATCTAAAACGTGTTCCCAACAACTTTTCTAACTTGTCAATTTTAGTCCCTATCACTTTATAAACCTTAAAAACTATATGTACAATTGCATGATTGATATAATAAATATATAAAACTTTCTTGCATCCATATTCTATTATTTTAAAAACCTAAGACGCAACATATTATGTCTAGATTGCTCGTAGGAGTTCTCGGCTTACTTGTCACTTTATTTGCACCTTGCTATTCACTGTTGCTTACGGTGAGTTCATAGCCCCACTTTAACTCTTTAAACTGTTTATAAATCCATTGGGGGAGATACATGCTATTTTACAATTTGGACACAAGTGCTTTAAAATGTATGCTTATCAGAACATATTATTGCTAAAGCACCGATATTGCCAAAATAAGTCCCTAACGAATCATGAACCATTAATCACTTGCAAGTGAACGCGAATATTGTGAATATGCCTATTGGGATTGACGAATCCCGTTTGTGTTGATTGGATAGACAACTGAACGCACTATATTTGAAATTTAGGTAAAATGGCAATTTACCTTTCAGGGCATTGGTCCATTCTATGAACCTTCAGTCAGTTTGAGTGTCATGAGCTTAAAGCAATAATTATTATTTACCCATAATTGTATTTGTTGCAATTATTATTTTAACTCTGAAATCTTGTGGTCCATTAATTATTTATAAACCTGTGAATTTCACTCAACCTTTGTGTTGACCTTTTAGCATGTTTTATCTCAGGTCCTTAAGATATTTGGCAAGCATGAAGTCGCACGAAGAATGTTTTGATGGCTTGCATTTTGTTATCATTCGATAAACTTTTAAAAACTTTCATGTTTACATATTATGTATACTAAAACTATTTGGGATCTCTTGTAACTCTGATGTTTTATTTTGATCGAATGATAAACTTTTAAAATGTATCATTTAGAGTTATTTTCTATGATTATGACTGTTGTACTAATAAGTAGCACCCCAATGATATTACATTCCGCTGCGATATTTTGGGGGTGTTAAAGATTGGTACCAGAGCCATGGTTATAGAAAACCAGGTCACATTTTAGACCTAGACTATAACCGCTTTTTATATTTAACCACTCCACTTTGCATTGCCTTACACTCTCCGTGCGCTTACATTTTCCAAACACTTATGCACAATTTTATGTACCATTATTCTATTTATATATAAAGAATATTTATATATACACTTGAGTGACTTTTGACCACTATTTATTTATATAAAATATTATTTATATAAACATTTGATTGATTTTGATCTCTTATACTCGTTTCCAGAACTTCAGGTCAAACCCTGTTTTCCCCGATCACATACCTACACTTACATTTTAATGATCTCTAAAACTTTCCTAAGACATTGTGGATGACACAATGATCTCATTTGTTTTCGAGACATTCTGAGTAAAACAATGGTCTCAATTAATTTCAAAACATTGCGAGTAATTCCATGATTCGCTAAAACTTTTCATGATCTTTCATAACATCGTTTTACATAAACCCGTTACAGTCTATCGAATCCCCTCGATTGTCTTACTATCTGTCTCCAAAGACGAGTTTGAACATTCGTCCCATACTCATGGAACATCTACGTTGCCTCGTAAACCATCGCCTAAAGACACGCCGGTTGATTAGAACTTGACTTTAACATGCCACCTTAGAACACCTACTTTCGGAACACGACTATAATATCTCATTACTTTCACTCTTTTTGGTTTTGAAGAATTACGCCATCAGGAAGGTAACGCCAAAACTTGACAGCAATGTTTACCATAATGTTATCTTTCGATTCCAAGGACAAATTGGAGAACTCGTCGGCCACCATTTTTACACCCACTTCACCGACCTATTTACTGATGCCCGACAGTGAGACTGAGCCATTCGAGGACAAGACTATGGAGTTTGAACCCAAACTAGAAAATCACCCACTCGAAGAAGAACCCCTCGGAAGACAAGGAGGAGAACCACTACTACACCTACTCCTCCTACCCGACCAGAGTTTATCACCAAAGAGCCCATCCACCACAGCATCCCATCGCTGGTGACATACATGGCACATCATGAAAGATGTTACACGAGCTGTGATGGCCAACCTACAGTCCCGAGTGAAGCCCGAGAAGCCAAATACGGATCTTACTCAATCAACATTCGTGATGTTTATTGAATTTACCATTTACTATTTATTTTCATTTATCCTCAATCAACTTTCGTAATACTCAATGTCTTTCTCATTTTATGTTTGTTCTCATTTAACAGGCATGCTTACAAAGTAATGTTGTTCTCATTTATTGTTAGTCCCCATTCATTCTCAATTAGCATTCGCAATGCTTATTGTCTTTGTCACTTATTGCCTTTCTCATTAATTGTCTACTCTCAGTTAGCATTCGTGCTGTTTGTTGTCTTTCTCATTTTTGTTTGTTCGCATTTCTTCTCATTTAGCATTCGAGATGCATATCGTCTTTCTCATTTATTGATTTTCTCAGATATTCTTATTTAACATTCGTAATATTTATGGAACTCATCATTCATTGTTTGTTCTCCTTCATGACACATATTGTCTTTCTCATTTATTGTTTGGTTTCACATTTATTGCCTATCTCATTTATTCACATTTAGCATATCGTAACGCTTATTGCTTTCTCAATTCTTATCTATTTCACTTAACCTCTTTTAAGAATCGTGTGTCTATTATCCTTCTCAGTTATCGATTTTCCTTATTCATTCTCATTTGACATTCGCATTGAATACTGTTAGCCTTAAAAGTAATGTTATATTAGGAATTGCAATAGTTATTAAGTACAAGGTCTAGTTTTGCCATTTGTGTAAAGTTAGGCTTGTAGAGTTGTATAAATACCCTCCTAGTGTCAACTAGGAGAGGTGGATTGTCTCATTTGTATCTAAGGTGTGTGTGTGTTTCTCCTCCTTCTCTCTAAAATACACACACACCTTCCCCTTTCTTTAAGCTAATAATACCATGTTTAATCTTTATTTTGAGCATCCCCGACCTCCCGAACACGAATTTTGATCATTACAATTGGTATCAGAGATAACCAGGGGCGAATCGTGGGGTTTTGAGGTGATATTAGAGATCTTGGCTCGCTACTGTTCATGTTTTGCGTCGTACTGTTCATCAGTGGTGTGTTGATCGAACGAGACATCTTGTCGAACGACTTGATCGAACAAGCTTCCTTAGTCGAACGAGCAAACTATCGAACGAGCAAGGCTATCGAAGGAAGTAATCAACCGAACGAGCAAAGGGGTAGTCGAGTTAGACTTCTCCTCCAATTGATCGAACGACATATTTGTCGAACGACAAATGAGTCGAACGACATTTTTGTCGAACGACATATTTGTCGAACGACAAATGAGTCGAACGACAAATTAGTCGAACGACATGTAGTCGTAGGAACTTCTCTATCGAAGGAAATTTTTATCGAAGGATCCAACATGGTTGTCGAACGAGCCAACATGTAGTCGAACGAACAACTCTATCGAGCAAGCTTATCGAAGGACTATATCTATCGAACGACCAACTCTATCGAACGACCAACCTTTTCGAACGAACAACTCTATCGAGCAACCTTATCGAAGGAAATTTCTATCGAAGGTACCAACATGCTATCGAACGAGAAAATCTAGTCGAAGAAACTTCTAAGATCGAAGGAGCTTACATGATCGAACCATGGATTATCTAGTCGAACAACTACTTGTATGATCGAAGGAAATTTGTAGTCGAAGGATATTTGTAGTCGAAGAAACATGTTAGTTGATCGAACAAGAATCTAATCGAAGCAAGTCATTTGATCGAAGCTTCACTCATCGAACCCTCTCATGTCACCGAACCACAAACCTTTGATCGAAATTCGAAGCAACCAATATCTAGTCGAACCATACCTTGATAGTACAACATGTTGATCGATGAGTTAAGGTGGTTGCATGATCTAGACGTGAAGATTGACGAGCAGTTTTTTTTCAGTTGCATGATTTAGAAGGTACGATTGACATGAGTTGGTCTATTAAAAGGAGCAGCAATATAACGAGAATGTGTGGTTTGCAAGTGAATGGTTTGCAAGTGAAGTGCATGAAACATTATATAAGATATTATTCAATACGTGTTGTCTCCAGTGAAGTTGCATGAGATGTGAGGTAGCATGTGAAACGTGAGTAATACAGAATGCTTGAAACGTGTTTTTACATAAGGCAACTTTGCATGTGATGTGCAATAAAAAGTTTTGACGTGTGTACCATTACAAAGATTCAAAAGGATATCAAAAGGATATTATTTTTTTGCACGTGAAGACAGTTATCACAAGGAAGTTTTTCATGCGTAGGTTAATATAAGTATTGAAGAATTAATACAGTGATCTTGGTTATCACGTGAAGAATATTAATTTATGTATCGAAGTTTGGGGCATGTGAGATTACTAAATTAAGGTTGTCAACTGTCAACTCATGTCTAATACACGTATCAATTGATATTGAAGTTTGGGGCATGTGAGTTATTAATAAGGATTGATGTTTATTATAAGAATGAGTGTTTCGTGAAGTTTAATATTGTGTGCATTATTTATCAATTGTTCAACAAAGGCTATTCTGAGTTTGCATGTGACGAGGTTGCTTCAAAATATTATTGGCCTACATCCTCAAAATACCGCGTATCGCTAAAACGATCCTGATCAAGATTCACTATCAAAAGACAATGGCTACAGTTTACAATGAAATGTGACTACGGGGATGATTCGTTATTATTCATTTGGGTTTGAAGTAAGGTTTTATGGACGCGTGTACTTATTTCATCTTCTTTCTTTCTACCCTCCCGCGAAGATGACTTGTTTGGGCATATATTAATGGTGACGAAGACTTGGATATCGAGTTACTTTTGTGATTCTTTCTCTCTATACTCACAAAGTAGTTAGGATATGTCAAGAGGTTTTGTACTAAGACTTCTGTTGAGGGTATAGGGTACACCGTTCTTAGTCACAAGGATCGTACAAGATTAAGTCACAAATCTGGGTGATTTTACTTCATTCTCAAGATCGTCATATTGGGTTATCTTCTCATGTGGTTACTACAAAAAACCGTTGTTTTTTATACAGGAGGTTGATAAAGAGTTAAACACTTCAAATGGTATTGTTAGTAGATTGGGTTTATCGACATCTTCTCACGGGCTGTATGGTTAATGATTAAGATGCCTCCAGTTAATACTTCACGTACACATCAGTATGCTGATTCCGATTAATCGTAACCAGCAGGGGAGAGAAATGTGTACATCGAGGACGCACAACAAGTTCACGTGATCGGGCTTAATGATTTATGAAGGGATTTATGTCGGAGATTGGTTGATTCTATGTCTTATCTTCTACTCATCTTATTCTACGCACTTCTACCTTATCCACCTTCACCAATTTCGGGCAACAAGATCAAGATGATCAGTGGTTCAACTTGTTACTTTGGTGTTATCATTTCATGTGTACGTTATGGGCTGATTTATCATATGAAAGATAACTGGGATGCATTTGGTGAGATGAAGATGTTGATACTCGATTTCCCCCGAATGGATAATCTTGAAGAAGGTCGAGTCTACAGTCTGTTCTACATTTTCCGTTGCGTGTTAGAAGACAAAAGACGGGATGCAGTTAACTATCAAAAGACTTCTTCAGAATCACGGCAGTAATCAGAAAGGTTGTTTGTTTGGGGGAGAGCACTAATTAGGGGAGAGCACTCAGGGCACCCAGAATTATACTCTAATTAGATTTGCTCACGTTCTTCTGCAAGTAAAGAAATGAAAGCTGAGAAGATTCTGCAAGCTGAACGAAGTAATGAAGTTTGAAGATCATTCTCTGCGCTTAATGGTTTATATTTTACTTATAGGGAACTTTGTAAGCAATTCCCATATAACATCACTTTGGGGAGAGATTGTTAGCCTTAAAAGTAATGTTATATTAGGAATTGCAATAGTTATTAAGTACAAGGTCTAGTTTTGCCATTTGTGTAAAGTTAGGCTTGTAGAGTTGTATAAATACCCTCCTAGTGTCAACTAGGAGAGGTGGATTGTCTCATTTGTATCTAAGGTGTGTGTGTGTTTCTCCTCCTTCTCTCTAAAATACACACACACCTTCCCCTTTCTTTAAGCTAATAATACCATGTTTAATCTTTATTTTGAGCATCCCCGACCTCCCGAACACGAATTTTGATCATTACAAATATTGTCTGTCTCGTTTATTATTGAACCTTATTTAGAATTCTGTCTTTCAGTATTGGCCTCTTTTGGCTATTGGTTTGATTCGATTGATTCTCTCGGTTAATTGAATTATTTCGTGTTGATATTCGATATCTCTTCTCTTTACTATTGTGACAAATTATGATTCTTCTATTTGCGTAAATTTGAGTCATTGGCTTCTCTTTTACACACGCTTTCGTTTGCTTCTTTGTTCGTACGAATATCAAATCTTTCTTTCGAGAACTCCTTGCTCATACCAGTACGAATAATACTGATATCTAAATCTATTCACTATTGTTTCAATTCATTGATCCTTCCATTTGCATCGGTTGATAACGATTTATTTCTTTGTTCGTACAAATACCTATCTTTCTTTCGAGCATTCTTTGCTCATGATAAGTACGAATGTTCTTGATCTCTAATTATGATCCATTAATTTTATTCATCAATTCCTTCATTTGAATTGATCGATAATGGTTTGCTCCTTTTTCCATACAGATATTTAATCTATCCCTTTTAAGCAATCTTTGCTCCTAAATATGACACACGGCAGAATCACATTACTATTTTTATGATTCGTTAGCTCTTTCAATTGTATTGTTATTCATTATTTTTTTGTGAGTATCATTTCTTCCATGACATTGATATCTACTCCTTTCGACTGTTAATACACCTCCGTAGTTGTCCCATCTACATTAATCGTTAGTACGTATCAGGGCTTAGGAGCAACACCCCCAGACAACAGGCTGCAAGCCGCACGAAGTCGTCAGAAAAGTTATGCCAATGTGACACGTAATCCATTAGAATTTCAGGTTGGAAATATAATCATGCCGAAAGTCACGCCATGAAAGTACGTGATACGTTTCGAGAAACAAGGAAAAACGAACCCGAGGTACATTGAACCCTTCAAAAATTTGGCTGAAGATGGTCCGGTTGCTTACCGACTTGAACTTATACCATAACTCAGTAGAGTACACAACACATTTCATGTTTCGAACCTGAAGAACTACTTATCAGAGGAAACCCTCGACATTCCACTTGAGGAGATTCAACTTGACGACAAACTTCATTTTGATGAAGAACCTGTAGAAATCATGAACCGTGAGGTCAAGCGACTGAAGCAGAGCCGTATCCTAATTTTCAAGGTTCGTTGGAACTCTCGACGAGGACCGGAATACACTTGGGAAAGAGAAGACCAGATGCGTCGGAAATATCCACATCTCTTCACCAACACAACTTCGACATCTAACTCGAACTGAATCGCGGGACGAGATTCCCTTTAAGGATTAGGTACTGTAACAATTCGCAATTTTGAGGTCATTATTTAACTATTTAATTTACTTATTATTTTCATTTTTAAGAAAATTTACTCTTGCGAGTAACTAGATAGGTTATTCTGCGTACGTCGTTAAACGTACATTTAACTCTAACCAACATCTGACAATACTCAGTATAACTATTTTTATGCATTTTGATTTCTTATAATCATAAATTAAATATCCCATTTTTACTTTGGCATTTTTAGTTAAACTTTGCATATTTTGCGTTTTGCGCATTTTTAGTCTACGTTTGCAATTTTTAAACAACAAATAATCACCCAACAAGCTCAAGGATCATCTAAAATATCAAAATAGTTTTTCTTTTGACAAATTTTAAAATTTTTGTAAGTTTTATACTTTTACGTTGCCCGATTTTAAATTTCGCGTCGTAAAAACATCACGTTTGCAATTACCAGGATCAAACTATACCCTCTAAACATAAACTACACAAAACCACTAACCTCTCCTCTTTTAATTAATAAAATAACACACCACTATATGTGATGACTCATATGTGGTGGTGTCAACACTTGATACAAAACCTAAGATACTTGTCCCATGGTTTTTGCATGTTACCACATTCTTACACATAAATCTCAACAAAAATCATCATCCTTTGTGTTTTTCCTCCTCTATTTCGTGGCTTACACAGCCCCAACATCCATCAAACTTTGATTTTCACTAAGTTTATTGATCACAAGTCAAAGATCATAAGCTCCTAGTTTATGTTATTGGGCTAAATCACCACAAAACTTCATCAAATCTCATCAAATACTAGAGTTATTTGGAGTTTTTGCAAGGATGTTCTTGGAAGATTTAAAAGGTTTTTTGAAAGGGTTTTGATTGTTGATCAATGGTTTTGCAAGTGTGGTTTTGATTTGGAAGCTTGGGTTGTTGTGATGATTTAGATCTAGCGCTCTTGATCTTGAATTTCTTGTGTTTTTCATCTCACTCTTGTAAGAAACCGCACAATATTCTCATTTCACAACTGATTTCATTTATATTTTATGTATTTTTCATGTTTCATATAATTGTTGTATTAATTTATGCATTGTACATAGCTTAAAATACTTAAAACTATGATTGGGACTAGATTTGCAAAGACCATTTGGACCAGGGACTATTTTTGTAATTACTGCACTTAATCAATACACTTTGAGACTTAGGTAAAAATATAGCCTGTAGATCTATCTCTTAGCTTCTATTTTCCGGGAGGTTGGTCGTGAGACGATACCCGATGAATTAATTAGAAAATAAACGGCAAAGGTTATCGAAAAATGCACACCAGATTTTAATGGCTAAAAAGTCTAAAAATTTGTATTGAACTCTCTGTTGCACAAAACATAAAAGTCGTAGGTAACACATTGACCTGAACGTATCCAAAAACCCCGCATAAAAAGGAGTTACGGAACTCAACTTATCGCAAAAACGGTGGGACTGTTAGGTGCTGCCCCGATCAGACTTGACATATTAGGGTAAAATTGTAATTTCACTTAAGTTATATAATTTTCAGAACAGTGGGACCCACAAATCTAATTAGTACACTTAAATACTTTTTTGGGAATATAAAATTTGAAGTATAACTCCTTACGGTTTAAGAGAAACGGAATTTTTAATATTAAATACCAACTTTTTATCAAAAACCGCACTTTATATAAAAACTAGTTAATTCATCAAAACTAGTTTGAAAATGGTCCCACATATTTTATAAAACTTATAAACATTAAAAATAATGATTATAATCATTTTGTAACTTAAAAATATATAAATTATAAATTTCTACAAATACTTATTAACTTATTTTACACTTACCCGATGTGGTAGGACCTATTTTCAGGAATAAACCTGATGAAGCGAAAAGTGTACCGCTTTTAGGGGGTCATTTAAGCCCTAAATCGTATTTATTTGATCAAATATTGCCCTAAATCTTTCCTTTTGTCATTTTAGGTACTTTGGAGAAGAAATCTGGAAAATGAAGCATTTTGGACGTTTTTGGAGCATAAAAGTGAAGAAAACGACAAAGTCTCCAAAGCTGCTGGAAAAGTACACATGACGGCGTCAAGGATTGCTCCTGACGGCGTCACGGCTTGGCAAAAGAGGTGGATATGACAAAATACACGTGACGCGCCAGAGAGTTTTACAATGGAAATCTGACGATGTCACCCTTTAAGGTGATCAAGGCCATCACGGTTTAAGTTAAAGAGAGACGGCGTCAAGCACAATTGTGACGGCGTCAACCCTTGACGCGCCAGAGTGGATTTTGGAGGATTAAAAGGGGACGGCGTCAGGAAGGCTATCAAGAAACCCTAAACGCGGCGAGGTGACGGCGTCAAGCTCTATAACGTGACGCCGTCAGATCTGTTTTCCTATATATACTTTCATAATTTTTAGTCATTAGTGTGCAACTTTGTGAGGAGAAACCCTAGACGAATTTTCTGCCATTTTTAAGGGTTTTATACCCTTGGATCTCCCATGTTTAATTGAAGATAAGTAATCATTTAATCATTCAATATGTGTATGTGTTGTTTGATTATATCTTGTTCTTGTCTTTTAATTAACATGTTAGGCTAGATTTATCTTGTGTTTCTTAGATCTAATGAAACCTAACTATTGATTATCGGTTGTTGATGTGTTATTAATTGTATTGGATGATTGTTTATCGATGTTAGGCTTAAGAAAACTGGCTAACCTCCTATACGGTAACTTGCTTGAACGTCTTAAGAAACATGAACCAATGCGTACTAAGGTTATTATGGTTGTATTTAATGCATGAGCGAATACTAGTGATCCCATGTTAGGAGCTTCTTAGCCGGCTCGACATAGGAGTGAAGTAGGAGCTTATAGAGTTGGGGAAGTACGTATGCCACCCCACGATTGGTATTAAGGAATACACCCGTCATCCACGCAATTAATACACACTAATCAACGGTAAAAGATAGTTAGGGAGTAAGGAAATCTAAGTAAACACATTTCTCCCCATATAAGTTCCACAACCTTTTTATTTTCAGTCATTTTATTTTATTTGCATTTGTAGTTATTTGGGTTAGTTGACTAGCAACTAATTCCGCCCACTCCTTCAAACCCGAGATTTTACTTGCTTTCATAAAAAATATAAAAATACAAAAAGAATCTTCCCTCACCCTTAGACCTATTAGAGTAGTTTTTCAATCCTAACGACACTATTCCCCTAGAGAACGATCAATCCCCCGGTACTTGCCACTACACTATACTACATCGGTCAGGTACACTGCCTGGTGGGGATTGCAAGCCTCTTGAGATCCCTCGAGAGGTAAAACCTGTTGTAAGGTCGCAAAACCACGCATCAAGTTTTTGGCGCCGCAGCCGGAGGAATAGTTATTTTTTAGGTTGAATTTTTATTTTATTAGGTCTACTCACTAGATTCCTTTCTAGTGAGATTTTTATTTTATTTTTCTAGGTTTTTCTTTAGTCTATCTTTTTTCTTCGTTTCTTTGTTCGTAACCATTACCATCCGACATCATGGAAGGTGGTAATATCCTCGATCCCAACAACCCACCACCACAACAACACCCACCTCCTAGAGCCCGTACCTTAGGAGACTACTCCCGTCCTAGCCACCATGGCTATCGAAATACCATTGAGCTCACTCAAGGAGCCAATGTCACTCCCTTGCGATCCGACACCATCCGGTTGGTGCAAAGCGGATGCGCATTCCATGGACTTCGTTCCGAAGATCTTAATCAACATCTCAAGGACTTTCTCAAAATTGTTGATTCCATAGACCTTGATGTTGCCACTCGAGAGACGACCCGACTGCGTCTCTTTCAATTCTCTCTGCGGGACCAAGCTAGTCAATGGCTAGAGCGTCTACCCGCAGGATCCATCACCTCTTGGGATGATCTCACCACTCATTTCCTCGCCCAGTTTTTCCCACCAGGAAGAACTACCAAGCTAAGGAATGATATCTTGATGTTCCAACAACGTCAATGCGAAACCCTCTACGAGGCATGGACTCGATTCAAGGACTTACTCCAAAAGTCCCTCACCATGGCATAGAACTTTGGCTCCAAGTCCAAATCTTCTATGACCATATCAACCTCTCCACGAGGCAAACCATTGACCAATCGGCCGGTGGTAAGCTACGTGATCTAAGTGCGGAACAATCATGGGCTCTCCTGGAAAATCTTGCTCTTTATGACAACGAAAGTTGGAGTGATCCCCGTGATTTGAATAAAACGGTCAAGGCAATATCTTTGCCTTCGAACAATTCAAGCACTTCCGACCGTAGGATCATAGAACTTGAAGACCAAGTCAAGTTTCTTATGAAATCCTACGAGGCTCCTAAACCTTCAAGCCAAGTGAACAAAATCACTTCTTCATGTGAATTATGTAGTGGTCCCCACGACACTCGTGATTGCGTGGAACTCCCCGAACAAGCTTTTGCGGACTACGCATCCTCGCGTACCGACGGAGCGGGAGACAAGTGGTACACTTTCAAACCCGAGCCAAACCCCTACGGTGATTCATACAACCCCTCCTGGAAAAATCACCCAAACCTTAGGTGGAAACAAAACCAAAACGCACAACAAACCAATTCTTCCAACCCACCTAATCGTTTCCAATCAAGCGGTTCACCCTCGAACCGTACTTTCAACAACAATCCTTCCAGCAATGGTAGTACCAATAACTTTGAAGGATTGATGTCCCAATTTATGGCATCTCAAGAAGCTCGTTTGGCCAAGTTTGAATCCGAATTCAATCAACAACAAACGGAGATGACCAATAAAATTGACAACTTATTGAAAGCCCTCGATAACCAAGTGCTGTCACCTCCACATAAGAACGCTAGGAACACAAATGGCGGACCCCAAGCAAAAGACCCCTCTTCATCCAAACACGTCCACTTCGTCAACATTGTCACTATTAAACCAATTGTTAGGAATGAGGATAATAGTGAACCTGAGGATGAGGTTAAGAAAGTCGAGGTTAATAAAGAAGTTATGAAAAGTGAGATTGAAGAAGTAGATGATGATGAGGACTACTTCAATAGGCTACCCACTAAGGAAGAGCGCGCATATCATACAGACTTATTCGATGACCCCGAGACACCATACTTCCTAGGTAGACCAATTATAAAAATAGGCGACCCTTCTAATCTCAACATACCATGCAACATCGGACATTTGCATGTGTGGAAAGCTTACATCGACCTTAGATCGCCCATCAACATCATGACTAGAGCCCACTACAACTTGATAATGAAAAATCAACTTGGGTATAGGATGTTCCCTGATAAGGGTTGGATGAGTAACTTCACGGGAAGAGTTAAGGGATTACCGGTTTATGTAGGAAACTTCACCTATGTCACCGAATTTGTAATTGTAGAAGATATCCGCCCAATAGTCGATGCATGCTTAACGCAAGTAGTTTTTGGAAAACCGTTTGTTGAGGTCTCTAGAATGACTTATGAACCTTCCTTAGGGATAGTTAGATTTAAGGATGAGACTGATGAGGTAAACTACCAAATGCCATATAAGATAGAGCAATTCCAACACTTGTCAAATGTTGAGAAGGAGCTTAAGCAAGCGGTCTACTATAGGAATGATGAAGATAGAAGTAAAGGAGTAGACTATGTTATGGAAAGGATATCCGGTTTCTACAAGGATTGTCTGAAATTAGGACCAGAATATAAAACCGGACATGAGAATGGCCTAGAAACCGTGACCAATGATGGAATCACGTAATGTACGTGACTTTGAGTCTAGCTACAAGACTCGTTAATAAAGAAAAGCGCTTCTTGGGAGGCAACCCAAGCTTTATTTGCTTTGTGTGTTTATTTATTTGTTTGTTTGATTTTATTTGCTTCCGTATGTATGTTTAACTTTTATTATTATTAATTCATGTTCAAAACTAAATTGTGAAAATGCTTTATTTTGTTTTTAACTTCGTCTTAACTACATATAAAGGTATTTTGCAAAAGATAAGTGTAAGGGAAATCCAAATCGGTTTATTAGAACAAATGAACATGAATCATAACAATAATAAATTAACATACATATTAGTAATTGTTTGAGTCAAATGCTTGTATCGAGTCATAATGATGTTTTGCAGGAATTCCAGGAAGTAAGGTATAGGTTTTTCCAGAAATTTTCCGGAAACTTAACATGAGAATTCTGTCAGATCATTTCTGACGGCGTCAGGCATTACAATCTGACGGCGTCAGGTTTTAATTTTCTGAAATTTTTGAAAGTTTTGTTTTTCTACCGGAATCATAAAAAGTTTTTATTAAATCTATAACCTATAAACTCCAGGAATCTGCAAAATAATCATTCCACAAGCATTATATCCTTATATAGATTTATCCCGCCGTTGTTATGCAGGTTTTCGTGTTTGTTTTCTCAGGTTTAACAGGTTATTTTGGACAAGGAGATGTATGTGGAATCTAGCTTTTGGCGATGCTTTAGTCTTGGAGCTTCTACATTCTCTTGGAAGAAGATCTAACCATGTTGCCACATTATCCACCGAGCGAATCAGGGGAGTATTTAATTTCATTCTTTTACCTTATTACTTTTACATCTTGTTATTTGAACATTGGGGACAATGTTCATCTTAAGTGTAAGGGGAGGTAAATGATGATACTTTAGAGAATGCAATTGCACTTGAGTTTGTTTGTTCAATAGTATGTGTGTAATAAAACTGAGAGAAATACCTGTTAAGGCAATTTTAGTGCCAAATTTAAATTTTTTTACAACATATAGGAGTGAAACTTTGGTCTTAATGAGCGTCTCACGGATAGGAGTTATATGACTAGCACAAAACCGTACCACTAAAAAATTTTCCACCCCCAAATATGTGAGGTTCGCCCCTAGAATTGGTAGGAAAAGCATTTATGCTATGATGTGTGTACCGGTAGCACTTAGATTCTAGAACTTGCGTTAGGACCATTCCGAGGCCACAAGTGAGACTACATTCATGTAGTTAGATTTACTACATGATAAGAGGCATTAGGATTAACCCATTGTTTGACACCTGTGTTTTTGTTATAATTACATTGGCTACATTGGTCAAGTAATTCTGCCACACCCTTTGCGTTGTACTCATTTTTAGTACACAATACCCCTAGTACACCCCTCAGAGCCTATCTTTTCGTTTCGACCTTTAAGCATTTTACTTAAAGGAAGAATTTGTTACACCCCACTTAAATGTACACCCAAATCGCCTTAGCCTACCTTGTATGCACTCATTTTTAGTGCATTATTGTGACAACATTTGTTTAAACCCTTAGTTAATTATCTAATTGATTACATGGTTGCTAAGTCGAGTCATATCCTTGTACATATTGTTTTGGGACGATTGGGACTCATGGGTAAAGTACTAGTGTAATGGAGTAATGGGGAAGAACAACATTATTACCCCCATATGTGCTAAATATTTTAAAAGTACTCCAAGTGTTTCGATTATCTTAATTCGAGTCATTAGAATAGTTAATTGTAAAGTTATGTAAAAGTTCAAGTGTAAGGGGAGAACCGAGGCCCCTGCGATGTATTATTTTGGATGGTAGGGCAAGAGTGTATGAAAAAAAAAAAAAAAAAAAAAAAAAAAAAAAAAAATCGAAAAAATCAAGAAAAATACAAAAAAATGAGAAAAAGAAAAGTAGAAAAAACATACGGACTACCATCCCGTTTCATTTTATGTTTATTTTATGTTTTTGTTATTTTGTTTTTAGCTTAAGTCGAGTCTAGTCTTGGCTTAGCAACGCCATATTGTACATGTAATTAATCAAGATCTTTAACTCGCCACCAGTAAAATATCCCTTATCCAACAAAACCGTATTTATCATATCCCTACACCTAACGTTATAACCCATTTAAAAGCCCTCTTTGATAGTTTATCTTAGGTGCTTACGCCTAGTGGAGGAGGTTTTTGACCCTTTCCCAAGCCTATGGTAATCTATTTGCTATGACAGGTAGTGAGAGATATTATCTATTTTCATTTATGAGATATACTTTTATGACACCTGAGAGATGTGAGTATCTAAACACTACTTGTGAGGTGCTAGTTTGTAATCTCCGTGCTTATTATGATTAGAGTGGAACGACTATTTGTTGTAATTACTTTTATATTAGCGTTAAATGACCCCTAACTTGTATTTTGATTAGAATAAAAGCGCATTTGCTTGAGGACAAGCAAATCTCAAGTGTAAGGGTATTTGATGAAGCGAAAAGTGTACCGCTTTTAGGGGGTCATTTAAGCCCTAAATCGTATTTATTTGATCAAATATTGCCCTAAATCGTTTCTTTTGTCATTTTAGGTACTTTGGAGAAGAAATCTGGAAAATGAAGCATTTTGGACGTTTTTGGAGCATAAAAGTGAAGAAAACGACAAAGTCTCCAAAGTTGCTGGAAAAGTACACATGACGGCGTCAAGGATTGCTCCTGACGGCGTCACGGCTTGGCAAAAGAGGTGGATATGACAAAATACACGTGACGCGCCAGAGAGTTTTACAATGGAAATCTGACGGCGTCACCCTTTAAGGTGATCAAGGCCATCACGGTTTAAGTTAAAGAGAGACGGCGTCAAGCACAATTGTGACGGCGTCAACCCTTGACGCGCCAGAGTGGATTTTAGAGGATTAAAAGGGGACGGCGTCAGGAAGGCTATCAAGAAACCCTAAACGCGGCGAGGTGACGGCGTCAAGCTCTATAACGTGACGCCGTCAGATCTGTTTTCCTATATATACTTTCATAATTTTTAGTCATTAGTGTGCAACTTTGTGAGGAGAAACCCTAGACGAATTTTCTGCCATTTTTAAGGGTTTTATACCCTTGGATCTCCCATGTTTAATTGAAGATAAGTAATCATTTAATCATTCAATATGTGTATGTGTTGTTTGATTATATCTTGTTCTTGTCTTTTAATTAACATGTTAGGCTAGATTTATCTTGTGTTTGCTTAGATCTAATGAAACCTAACTATTGATTATCGGTTGTTGATGTGTTATTAATTGTATTGGATGATTGTTTATCGATGTTAGGCTTAAGAAAACTGGCTAACCTCCTATACGGTAACTTGCTTGAACGTCTTAAGAAACATGAACCAATGCGTACTAAGGTTATTATGGTTGTATTTAATGCATGAGCGAATTCTAGTGATCCCATGTTAGGAGCTTCTTAGCCGGCTCGACATAGGAGTGAAGTAGGAGCTTATAGAGTTGGGGAAGTACGTACGCCACTCCACGATTGGTATTAAGGAATACACCCGTCATCCACGCAATTAATACACACTAATCAACCGGTAAAAGATAGTTAGGGAGTAAGGAAATCTAAGTAAACACATTTCTCCCCATATAAGTTCCACAACCTTTTTATTTTCAGTCATTTTATTTTATTTGCATTTGTAGTTATTTGGGTTAGTTGACTAGCAACTAATTCCGCCCACTCCTTCAAACCCGAGATTTTACTTGCTTTCATAAAAAATATAAAAATACAAAAAGAATCTTCCTTCACCCTTAGACCTATTAGAGTAGTTTTTCAATCCTAACGACACTATTCCTCTAGAGAACGATCAATCCCGCGGTACTTGCCACTACACTATACTACATCGGTTAGGTACACTGCCTGGTGGGGATTGCAAGCCTCTTGAGATCCCTCGAGAGGTAAAACCTGTTGTAAGGTCGCAAAACCACGCATCAAAACCCGATAACTCATTTTTGACAATCTAACCACATATCGACACAATAGGATTTTTGGACTATAAAATATCATAAAACCCGAACCTCGGACAACTTATATATTAGGGCTCGTAACACTTTCCTAACTTGTCAATTTTAGTCTCTATCACTTTATAAACCTTAAAAACTCTATGTACAATTGCATGATTGATATAATAAATATATAAAACTTTCTTGCATCCATATTCTAAAATTTTAAAAACCTAAGACGCAACATATTATGTCTAGGTTGCTCGTAGGAGTTCTCGGCTTACTTGTCACTTTATTTGCACCTTGCTATTCACTGTTGTTTACGGTGAGTTCATAGCCCCACTTTAACTCTTTAAACTGTTTATAAATCTATTGGGGGAGATACATGCTATTTTACAATTTGGACACAAGTGCTTTAAAATGTATGCTTATCAGAACATATTATTGCTAAAGTACTGATATTGCCAAAATAAGTCCCTAACGAATCATGAACCATTAATCACTTGCGAGTGAACGCGAATATTGTGAATATGCCTATTGGGATTGACGAATCCCGTTTGTGTTGATTGGATTGACAACCGAACGCACTATATTTGAAATTTAGGTAAAATGGAAATTTACCTTTCAGGGCATTGGTTCATTCTATGAACCTTCAGTCAGTTTGAGTGTCATGAGCTTAAAGCAATAATTATTATTTACCCATAATTGTATTCGTTGCAATTACTATTTTAACTATGAAATCTTGTGGTCCATTAATTATTTATAAACCTGTGAATTTCACTCAACCTTTATGTTGACCTTTTATCATGTTTTATTTCAGGTCCTTAAGGTATTTGGCAAGCATGAAGTCGCACGGAGAATGTTTTGATGGCTTGTATTTTGTTATCATTCGATAAACTTTTAAAAACTTTCGTATTTACATATTATGTATTCTAAAACTATTTGGGACCTCTTGTAACTCTGATGTTTTATTTTGATCGAATGATAAACTTTTAAAACATCTCATTTAGAGTCGTTTTCTATTATTATGACTGTTGTACTAATAAGTAGCACCCCAATGATATTTCATTCCGCTGCGATATTTTGGGGGTGTTACAGATTATGCCTTAGTATCTACGGTTCGTATTTTGAATATGGTTCCCACTAAGAAGGTTGATAAGACACCATATAAAATATGGAATGGAAATGCTCCAAACTTGTCTTATTTAAAGGTCTGGGGTTGCGAGGCGTATATTAGACGTGACTCAGCAGATAAACTCCAACAGAGATCTGTAAAGTTTATCTTTGTAGGATACCCAAAGGAAACGATAGGTTACTACTTTTACTACCCACCTGAAAACAAAGTAATTGTTGCTAGATATGGAGACTTTTTAGGAAAGGAACTTATATCTCAAGAATTCAGTGGGAGACTTTACGATCTGGAATATGATAATATAGATACATTATCTTCTGAAAACACTAGCGTACTTCCTATGGAACCTGAAAGTCTGGAATTGTTCCCATTCACAAGTCTTCAAGACATGTGAAAGCTCCTGAACGTCTATGTTTTAACGTAGAAGTTGAGGAAACTAAATTAGGGATCTTAATGAACCTGCTAATTATAGGGTTGCCATTGAGAGTCCTGAAAAGGATAAATGGGTAGTTGCTATGAATGGGAAAATGCAATCCATGAAAGATAACAATGTCTGGATTGAAGTAGACCTTCCTCCCAATGCCAAGGTAGTTGGAAGTAAGTGGCTCTTCAAGAAGAAAACTGACATGGATGGCAAGTTACACACCTATAAGGCCCGTTTGGTAGCTAAAGGCTTTACTCAAACATTTGGTGTTGACTATGAGGAGACCTTTTCTCCTATAGCTGACATTAGGGCTATTAGGATTCTCATAGCCATAGCAGCATACTATGACTATGAGATTTGACAAATGGATGTCAAAACCGTCTTCTTAAATGGTCGCCTAGATGAAGACATCTATATGGCACAGCCTGAGGGGTTTGTGAATCCAAAATTTCCAAACCGTGTATGCAAACTTCAAAGATCCATTTATGGATTGAAGCAAGCATCAAGGCAATGGAATAAAAGATTTGATGAAGAAATTAAAAGGTTTGGATTTACTCAAAATCTTGATGAGCCATGTATATATCACAAAGCTAGTGGGAGTAATTCAATTTTCCTTATCCTATATGTTGATGACATATTGATCATGGGAAAAGACATTCCAAGTTTGCAAAAAGTTAAGGCATATCTTGGAAAGTGCTTTTCTATGAAGGATTTAGGGTAAGCTGCATATATTCTGAGAATCAAGATCTATAGAGATAGATCAAGGCGGTTAATTGGATTAAGTCAAAGTGCTTACATTGACAAAATATTGAAGAGATTCAATATGCAAAATTCCAAGAAAGGATATTTGCCAATGGAAGTGAAACATGGCTTGAGCAGTGAGTTATGTGCTTCAACACCTGCAGAGGTGGCACGCATGAGCAAAGTTCCTTATGCTTCGGCAGTAGGATCAATTATGTATGCGGTGAGATGCACAAGGCCAGATGTGGCGTTCGCTCAAAATATCACCAGTCAATTTCAACAGAATCCATGTGAAAACACTAGATTGCTGTTAAACATATTCTAAAGTATCTTAGGCATACGAAAGATATGTTTCTTGTGTATGGTGGAAATCCAGCTACAGAACTTGATGTAACAGGTTACTGTAATGCGTCTTGGCAATGTGACAAAAATGATGCGAAGTCTCAGACTGGTTATGTCTTTGTTATCAATAGAGGAGCAGTAGATTGGAGGAGCAAGAAGCAGAGTACAATTGCGATGTCTGCGACAGAGGCTGAATACATAGCTGCTTCAGAAGCTGCAATGGAGGCTGTTTGGATTAGGAAATTCATTTCAGGGCTTGGTGTTATGCCTTCAATTGAATCGCCTATTAATATGTATTGTGACAATTCTGCTGCAATCATATTTGCCAATGAACCTGGAGTCATGAAGGGCACCAGACATTTTCTACGGAAGTATCACTTTGTTCGGGAACAAGTCCGTGAAGATGAAATTAACCTCTTGAAAGTTCACACAGATGATAACTTAGTTGATCCATTCACTAAGGCTTTAGCTAAAGAAAAGCTTACTGAACTTGCCAATGGCATTGGATTTAGATTAGCTAGTAGTTTCATGCATGACTGTGTTTAGTATTTGGATAAAGGATATTGTAAACATTTATTAGTTTTAATGAAATAAAGTATTGGTTATGTTTATGTTCATTATTTAATATTGTTGTCCTATATATTTGCATGTTTAATTCGTGAATAAATTAGTTACTCTAAACGTCCGTTGTCAGTTAATGATATGGGAATATCATTAAATTAATACAAATCTGAGTTTTGGTATAATATACTTGAAAGTATATTGATGCGTTGACATGCCAAATTCACATGATATTCAATGAATTGAATATAGGACATTTCCCAACTACATGATGTTACTTTATGGATGTTGTTATTAAGTAAATCATGAATAGTTATCCTCAGACTTGAGATACTAGATAACTGTTATGAATGTGGTGCATTCTGTGGAACAATTTAACGTTATACGTAACTGGTAGTGATAAGGATTGTTTTCGGAATTGTTGCAAACTTCATAGGTTATACTTGTAGTCAAGATAGAATTTGTTCCTTCAAATTTATTTTGAAGTTTAATACTGCTAGGCCCCTCGTAGGGTTGACAAGATGTTTGCGTGGCCACGCCCAAGATCTCCCCTGAATATGTTCAGAAGATTTGGTAATCTTGCTCAATCACAAACAACGAGAAACAGAATATTTGAATAAAGATAATATCCATATCTTTATTTAATGTAGTATTAGTAACAAAAGGATAATAATAATGATGAATCATTAAAGGTTTTTCCTGGAGACCTACTCGAGTTGTACTAGAGGCATCGGCGTGTTGCAAGATGCTAACCGATGTGATTACACTATTAAAATATGTCCAAGTGGGAGCTGTTAGTTTTGTGGACATTATTTTAGTAGTCGTATGTTAGGATCGAACTCGAGATCACGGGATTGCACACTTTACGTATGAGAACTAAAGATTAATAATTTTATATAAAATGTTATATTTAATTATTAAGTATCACAAAACGTATAACAAACGTTAGCATTTTACGGAAGTGACTAACGATCGTTAAATAAGAAAAGAAAAGGGACTAGAATGAAATTAGATGTCAATAATATTTCGGACCCCCCACTAACCATAGGGCCGATCGGTTATGGATGGGTTTAACCCAATCCATATCAAACTTGGACACTAAGTTTCTTATAGTATATAAACAAACCAAGGGTAATAGTTTTTGACATCTTAAAAGTTTTCCTTCTTTCTTCTCTTGTTCTAGCCGATCGACAAACACCCTTGAACAAGGGTCGATCGACTTTTTGATTAAACAAAAAGTTTGGTTTAAGATTTGTGATTTATTTACTTGCATAACTTTAGTTTGTGTTAGTACGTGTGTATGATATGTGTCTAAAAACACATATATATTACCCGTTTTAAACCCACATAAACATCCAAAAACACACAAATAACCATAAATGTTATAAATATCATCAAAAATGTGTTTTTATATGTTACAGATGCAAAATGATTGAAAATAAGTGAAAACGATCCAAGTTTGCATAAATGGCAAGTCTAGTCCCTCAAGTTTCAAAAGTTGTCAAAATTAGTCCCCGGGTGTTTTTAAAATGGGAAATTATATTTTAAACCCTTGTACTATTTAAACTTGGCAAGAAATACCCTTGTGATAACTTTTGGGAATTTACAAAACAAACCCCTCTAAAATCCAAAATTACATAAAAGGTCCTTAAAGTTTTAAAATGTTAAAAATATACAACTTTAGTCCTTGGGTTATTGTATATTGGTAGGTTTAGTCCTTGGAATAACTTTGGAAAGATAACAACTCAGGCCCCTCAACTTTCAGCAAATGACAAGTTTGGTCCCTATGCTTGTTTAACTATCAAATCCGGATCCAACATTATCCCTAAAATCCAAACCCATTAAATCCAAACTAAACCCAGCCTATCACCCAACCCAGCCTATTATCCATTACCCAAGCCCAAATCAAAACAAGCCCACTCCTTTTGTCTGAGTTAAACACTCAGTCAAACTGAGTCAAAACCATCTTCCTTATACCACCATTGGCGCCAAACCAGCCAGTCACCCCCCAGCTCACCAAAACCACTAACCACCTCATCCCCCCTCCTCCTACACGCTACCTAACATTGCCAAACGCAATTAATGCGTCCTCCCCACTCTCACTAGCTAAATCAGAGAAATAGCCAAAATCCTGTTTTCCCGCCAATTTTCCAAGTGGACTGCTGAGATGAAATTGGAGCAATTAAATGGTGGGGATTTGTTCAAGGATGTCGACAATGTATTTCCCATTTTAGTTTTGTATATATAGACTAGTATTGTAAGCTTTTTAAAGCAAGTAGTTAATTATTAGCATAATTCGTATTTTACTTTCCAGTAGTGTAAATTGTAATTTTCAAGTTCAATCAATCAATACAAGATAATTTTAGTATATTCTTTGTTGTTTCTTTGATTATTATCAGTAGTTGATAATTATACCAATGTTCTGATTTTCATTGACACTGAGAATTAGATTATTGATAAGTAGAATATAAAATAGCTTCTTAGCTGTTTTTAATAGCTTATATAAGCTTCTTATAGCTTATTGTAAGTTATTTGTAGTGTAAACATGTTCCAAATTCAAGATTTGAAGAAAGTCAATGAAAGTCAATTTGGAGGTCAATAAGCTATTTCTGGGTGGATAAGCTAGTTCAGGAAGCTTCTCTGGGTTATCTAGCTTGTTTTTGACAAGCTAGATTGGTCCTTGGTTCCTTGTTCTTTGTGCATCAGTTCACATCAGTTGTAAGCTTTTCTAAGTTTTTGCTTAAATTTCCATTTGACTGTTATAGTGCTTATCAGTAACTTATTGTTGTTTTTATTTGCTTATTGTTGTTTCTTAATCATATTTCATTAGTAAAATCAGTATTAGATAGCTTGTTTCTTCATTTCACTTAAAAAACTCAAAAAGACCAAAATCAGCCATATTAGCATAGGATAATTAGAGTGCTTATTTTTGTGTTATAAGTTGTTATTCAGTGGTCATATAAGTTAGTTAATAAGTAAAATCAATTAGTTTAGTTTAAAATATTGTACTTTCTTTGTTAAATCTCCACAGAACACCATAGAAGGGGTGTTTGGATTGAACTCAGTCAAAGGGTTAAGACCCATGTTACTGTAGATTGGCCTTTAAGCTAAGTTTGCACAAGCTAAACACTGTCCCTAGAAGCTCTTGTGAACCCCTGATCAGACACTTAGTTTGATTTAGCCATTTTGAACCTACTTTGTTGATTTCAGTCAGTCAAGAGCTCAAACAAGCTCAAACAAGCTTCAAGCTTGTTCAGTCCTTGCCTTTGGCATTTTTACACTTAATATAGTCCATTTAGTTTGTCCTTTGAAGCTTAGAACCTGTGCACAAGTTGTGCACAAAAACACAACACAAACAGACACCTCAGTGTATACTGAGTGGTGTTGATTGCTGATCTCAGCCCAAATTGGACCTCAATTGGTTAGACTATGATGGGGCTTTTAGTGTTTTTTAGATAGCTCATAAGCCAAGCTAAGTTTTGCCCCCATAATATTGCATTTCAATAGCTTATTTCACTCTTTAATCTGGTCTGCAAGTTTGCACTTTTCTCCATTTTCTGTTTTGATTTTGCTAGCAGCCATGTGTCCATTTGGCTTATTTTGTGGATTGGTTGTTTGCAATAAGTTGTTTTGAGCTCACATAAGTTGGTTTAACCATTTCTGAGCAGTTGGTGCATTTTTGTGCTTTTTAGCTTATTTTTGGGCTTATTGTAAACTGCTTATTAGCCCAAATCTGCTTATCAGGTTTAGGAAACTTCCACTTTTATTTTTCTTATCTTTCTAATATTATTTTAGATTTATTCAGAAATTTTCATAATTTTCTGAATAGTTTTAATATTTTTAATCATTTTAATTATTTTCTAGTAGTAATTAAATCATAATAAATAGAATATTAATCAGAAAAATATAATTCCAATTTTCATAATTTTCTTTTGTCATTTTTAATCTAGGAAAAATATAAAAATATTTTTAGACCTTAAGAAAATCAAAAATAGAAATAAAGTGATAGCTTCTATTTAATAGAATTTATCTTTTTAAATTTTAATTAAGTAATTTTTATTTTTATAATTTTCTTAGCTTTTATTTACTTATTAATATTTTTAGAAAAAGTTTTAGAATTTTCTTAGTCCATTTAGTATTTTTTATAAATTTAAATAGTTTAATAAGTAATTAAATAATAAATAATTAATAATAATTAAATAAAAAGTGTTAAAATTATAATTTAAGTTTTTAAATAAGTTTTAAGTTATTTTACATTTTTAGGTTTTAATTTTCTAAAATTTTAGTTTTTGTCCCATTTTAGCTGTCCCGTTACGCATTTGTAATTTATTTATTCGCGTTTAATTTTATTGTGCATATTTGTCTTTAAATTGTTATTTAGAATTGTTAAATAAAGCAAAAATCCAAAAATATCTGAATCATCAATCACTTTAATCCTAGCTTTGCACAGTTTTCCATTCACGCCTCGTTGGGAAACGATCCGGGTGATCACTTGCCTGGTTTCACACACTACACACGAGAATTCGTTCTGAGGCTGTTTGCCTTTTATCATTTATCACGGTTGACCATTCACAAGTGGTTGACTTGTGTGATAGAGAAATAAAAGATAAGTGTTTCGGGACGGATCAAATTTTGGCGCCGCTGCCGGGGAGGTGTGCTGCGACTGTTGTGTAAGTTTTAGCGATTAGTGATTCGAGATCCTTCTATCAGAAGTTCCTATTTCCCATAAACAATATAAAATACCAAAAATATTTTTCTTTTCTTTTCTATATATATTATTATTAATATTATCATATAAAAAATAAAAACACCAAAAATAAATTCCGTTTTCTTTGTTAATAATAAATAAACAATAAAAATTACCATCGAGAACCAAGACAGAGTACTACCTAACTGCGGGTACGGCCATAATAAGTTCCCAAACATCAGATTTAAAACTTGCCTTTATATCACTTGCGAATATCGGCTCACCTTTGATTGATAAACAAACTCTAACGGAGGTTTTAGGATAGTCTGACATTAAATTGTCGGACTGAAAGAAGCGGGTTTTTAAGGAGCGTAATTGCCCACCTTTGCTTCTCCACCACTCTGTGCGTTTATCTTTTAGAGAGCTACCGTACGCTTGCTGATTATTGGTTTAAGTTCACTTGTGTTTTGCTTCTGTCTTGTTTTAATTGGAATATTTTACTTAGTGCATGCGCACTCGTTCTTCCACGTCATCAAGCCCTTTACGTGAACTCGTTGAAATTCCGAGAAGACGTAATCGTAGACGTGCTGCCCAAATAGTCGAACCCGAGATTCGTACTGAACCCACTGATAATATGGCAGACGAACGCACTATGGCTGAAATGCTCCAGGCACCCACCGAGGGTTATGGAGATGCCATCGTTTTACCAGCCATCGATTCTGATCATTTTGAACTGAAAACACATCTGATTCAGCTCGTGTCCACAAACCAATTTCACGGGTTTGAACGAGAGGATCCTTATGCACACATTCGTTGGTTCAACAAACTGACTTCTACAATCAATTACAAGAATGTGCCACAAACAGTGATCAAATTGATGCTATTTCCATTCTCACTTGAGGGGGCAGCCCGGATTTGGCTGGATAAAGAACCCCCTCGATCCATTGAAACCTGGGAAGATCTCGTTAAGAAATTTGTAAATTATTTCTTCCCTCCATCAAAGACGACTAACCTAAAAAATGAAATTGCTGGTTTTCGTCAAGGTTTCGATGAAAATTTCGGAGAGGCATGGGACAGATTTAAAGATCTCCTAAGAAAATGCCCACATCACGATTTCAATGTGTTACAACAGATAAATACTTTTTATAATGGGTTGACCCAAAACGATCAAGATGCACTTAATGCAGCCTCCGGTGGCAATATCTTGAATCGTAAACCCAGAGAGGTGGTTGAAATTTGTGAAAATAAATCAAAAGTTCCTATTTCAAGAAACAAAGTGAATGTTCCTGTCACTCCTACTGCTTCTTCTTCATCCGGTAACTCCTCAGAGTTAGCCTTTTTAACGGATTCAATGCGTTGTATGATGAAAGAAATAAAAGAATTAAAAAGTGAAGTTCATAAACCGGAACAAATCAAAGCAATAAACAAAGTGTGTGAAACTTGTGGTGGCCCACATGCGTATTTTGATTGTCAAGCAACCGATGCTTCTCTTTACCCAGCTCCCGTAGCTGCAGTAAATCAAAATCAATACCGTCCGCATGCTGAGACTCAGTACCGAGCACAGAATGCTATGGTCCCACCTGGTTTTCCACCCGTGCCAAATCAGAATAATCAAAATCGCTTTGTTCAAAATCAGGGACAAAATTTCCACAATTCCCAAAATTTCAATCAAAACCAAGGTCAGAATCAGGGTAATTTTAACCAAAACCGTGGTCCAAATTTTAATCAAAACCAAGGTTCAAACCGAAATCAGACGTCCTCAGATGACTTGCTTATGCAATTCATGAAAACCCAAGAGGAAACAAATAAGACACAACGTGAGACAAACCAATTATTGGTTGCTCAATTAAATCAGATCAAAAAGTCTTTAACTGATATACCTTCTACCTCGGGAGGTCTTCCAAGTAACACTGTTGTCAACCCAAGGGGTGAACACAAGGCTGTCACTACACATAGTGGTAAAGCTCATGTTGGACCGTCAATTCCTCTTTTCTCTCCGGTGAGGGAATTGGAACAAGAAATCAAGGTAATAAAGGACCCGGTGCTTCCCACTAACAATGGAAGTACTAAATACGTCCAACCTTCGGTCATCCAAAAACCTACACCCACACTTGCTCCCCAACCGTCAAGAATAGATCCTTCTCTATCACGATTTACGGTTAAAAGTTTGTCAACCAAACTTAGTGAGCAAAGATCAGCCAGATATTATTCTGAGATGCTCAATGCTGTTCCTGTCAGTGTGCTTGATGACGACAGTGATGATGACGAAGATACCACTTTCGTCAAAGCCATCACCACAAGGAGTGGTGCTGCTTATGAGGGGCCAGCTGGCCCTATTCCTCCTCCGTTATTTGAAATGGAGAAAGAAACGGAGGATACAACGGACAAAGTGCAAATTCCAATCCCACAAAGTACAGCACATGTCCATCCTCCGGTTAGCCCTAAAAAGAAATCCAAACCAGGAGTTGTCTTTGAGACTCCTGAAGTGGTTGTCCCTAAATCCAAACCTTACATTCCTTACCCATCGCGCTTAAATGAACAAAAGCTCCGTGAGAAGGCTAGTCAACAAATGGACAAATTCTTTCAAATCTTTAGAGAATTACATTTTGACATAAGTCTTGCGGATGCTATCATTCTGATGCCCAAATTTGCATCATCAATCAAACACTTGTTAAGCAACAAGGAAAAACTGATTGAAATGGCTAAAACTCCAGTAAATGAGAACTGCTCAGCGGTTATCTTGAAAAAGCTTCCGGAGAAGCTTGGAGATCCTGGAAAGTTTCTACTACCTTGTGTCTTTCCAGGAATGGTTGAATGTTATGCCTTAGCAGATCTAGGTGCAAGCATCAACCTGATGCCTCATTCAGTATGGAAGAAACTTTCTCTTCCGGCTCTTACTCCTACCTGCATGACTCTTGAGCTTGCAGATCGAACCATAACTCATCCCTGCGGCATTGCCGAAGATGTATTTGTGAAAATAGGAAAGTTCCATTTTCCAGCTGACTTTGTGGTTGTTGATTTCGATGCTGATCAAAAGGTTCCTCTAATTCTTGGAAGAGGATTCCTAAAAACGGGCCATGCTCTTATTGATGTATTTAAGCATGAAATCACCTTGCGTGTGGATAAGGAAGCTGTTACCTTTAATCATGATCAAACTTCAAAGTACTCCTCAAATTTTGCATCGGTTAACCGAATCGATGTCATTGACATTGCTTCAAAGGAGTACTCTCAAGAGAGTGTTGATTATTTTCATAATTCTGTGAGTGGGGATCCCACCACATCTTCTCAACATATCATAGCCGACTCTTCCCCTTCTCTCACTTCGGTTGAGGGAAGTGATCCCTTTTGGGATGAAGTCGATGCTTTTCTTGCTCTAGATAGTTCACCTCCGCATGAGGTTGATGATAACTATCTTGATCCTGAGGGGGATATTCTTTTTCTAGAAAATTTATTAAACGAAGATTCATTTTCCCCTCTTCCACCAAAACAACTTCATAATGAGGAAACTGATAAAATTCCTGAGATCAAGTTTAAGGACTTGCCTCCTCCACTTGCAATTCTTGAGGAGGAAGTTCTTATCCTAATTGCTGTTCAGATCTCTCTTCTTCCCTTCACCTACCCGGTGATTTCTCCTATCTTTCACTCATTCGGGAGTGAGGATATTACTTTTGACCCCGGCATTGTCCATCTAACATTGGTTTAAATGCCGGATTTCCTGGTCTCTTACTTCCCCATAAACTTTTAAATTGCTTTTTCTCCCGGGCTGTTCAGGAACCCTTTGTTACAGTTGACCGTTCACAAGCGGTTAGCTTGCGTGATAAACCTGTCTGTTCGGGAGGAATCAACTCAGTTCGGGGTCGAGTCAAGCTAGCGACTCGGTGATCAAAAACAGTAGCAATATATGGGTTTTCACCCATATTCCACCTAAGTGTGGGGGAGATGCCCCACATGTTGTAAATATGTACAGTCAAAAAAAAAAAAAAAAAAAAAAAAAAAAAAAAAAAGAAGAAGAAAGAAGGGGAATTTGCATGCCTTAACGGCTTAAATGCAAATTAAACAAAAATAAAATAAATAAGTATATAAAATAAAGGCTATTAATATTTCCCTTTCACGTTCTAAGTGTTGGTTTAACAACCGATTCTGTGAATATTGAGGGCAATATTCAGTTCTAAGTGTGGGGGGGAATTCTCGCGAATTTGATCAAATGTACCATCTAGTACCCCCATTTTTGGCCAAAATTTAAAAAAAAAATTTCTCACTTAGAACGCAATAAATGGTTATCAGTCCGCCATGTCTAACCCACATAAGGATTGGCTAATCCGAGAGCAAACGGCTCTTGGTAAAGATGTCTCAAATCCGTTGATGGCTTGCAATTTGCCCAAAATTGTATGGTATTCGACTCACCATATCTTCATAAGTGAAGAGTTGGCTAGCCCGCAAGGTTATGGCTTGTGGTTAAGGCAGTGAAAATCCATATTGGTAATCAGCTCACCAAAGATAATATTGATAATTTATCTAAGAGTTAGCTAGTCCAGAAGCAAACGGCTTTTGGTAAAGACAAATCAAAACCGTTGACAGCTTACGGTTTGCTCAAAATCATTTGGTTATCGGTGTACCAAAGTTCTTACTTGAACTAAAACATTTGGCTACTCCAGAAGTAATGGCTTTTGGTAAAGAGATGAAATCCATTAAATCTTCATAAATGATTGCTAGGGACTAGCAATAGTTTAGTGTGGGGGATTTGATATGTGTCTAAAAACACATATATATTACCCGTTTTAAACCCACATAAACATCCAAAAACACACAAATAACCATAAATGTTATAAATATCATCAAAAATGTGTTTTTATATGTTACAGATGCAAAATGATTGAAAATAAGTGAAAACGAACCAAGTTTGCATAAATGGCAAGTCTAGTCCCTCAAGTTTCAAAAGTTGTCAAAATTAGTCCCCGGGTGTTTTTAAAATGGGAAATTATATTTTAAACCCTTGTACTATTTAAACTTGGCAAGAAATACCCTTGTGATAACTTTTGGGAATTTACAAAACAAACCCCTCTAAAATCCAAAATTACATAAAAGGTCCTTAAAGTTTTAAAATGTTAAAAATATACAACTTTAGTCCTTGGGTTATTGTATATTGGTAGGTTTAGTCCTTGGAATAACTTTGGAAAGATAACAACTCAGGCCCCTCAACTTTCAGCAAATGACAAGTTTGGTCCCTATGCTTGTTTAACTATCAAATCCGGATCCAACATTATCCCTAAAATCCAAACCCATTAAATCCAAACTAAACCCAGCCTATCACCCAACCCAGCCTATTATCCATTACCCAAGCCCAAATCAAAACAAGCCCACTCCTTTTGTCTGAGTTAAACACTCAGTCAAACTGAGTCAAAACCATCTTCCTTATACCACCATTGGCGCCAAACCAGCCAGTCACCCCCCCCCCCAGCTCACCAAAACCACTAACCACCTCATCCCCCCTCCTCCTACACGCTACCTAACATTGCCAAACGCAATTAATGCGTCCTCCCCACTCTCACTAGCTAAATCAGAGAAATAGCCAAAATCCTGTTTTCCCGCCAATTTTCCAAGTGGACTGCTGAGATGAAATTGGAGCAATTAAATGGTGGGGATTTGTTCAAGGATGTCGACAATGTATTTCCCATTTTAGTTTTGTATATATAGACTAGTATTGTAAGCTTTTTAAAGCAAGTAGTTAACTAGTAGCATAATTCGTATTTTACTTTCCAGTAGTGTAAATTGTAATTTTCAAGTTCAATCAATCAATACAAGATAATTTTAGTATATTCTTTGTTGTTTCTTTGATTATTATCAGTAGTTGATAATTATACCAATGTTCTGATTTTCATTGACACTGAGAATTAGATTATTGATAAGTAGAATATAAAATAGCTTCTTAGCTGTTTTTAATAGCTTATATAAGCTTCTTATAGCTTATTGTAAGTTATTTGTAGTGTAAACATGTTCCAAATTCAAGATTTGAAGAAAGTCAATGAAAGTCAATTTGGAGGTCAATAAGCTATTTCTGGGTGGATAAGCTAGTTCAGGAAGCTTCTCTGGGTTATCTAGCTTGTTTTTGACAAGCTAGATTGGTCCTTGGTTCCTTGTTCTTTGTGCATCAGTTCACATCAGTTGTAAGCTTTTCTAAGTTTTTGCTTAAATTTCCATTTGACTGTTATAGTGCTTATCAGTAACTTATTGTTGTTTTTATTTGCTTATTGTTGTTTCTTAATCATATTTCATTAGTAAAATCAGTATTAGATAGCTTGTTTCTTCATTTCACTTAAAAAACTCAAAAAGACCAAAATCAGCCATATTAGCATAGGATAATTATAGTGCTTATTTTTGTGTTATAAGTTGTTATTCAGTGGTCATATAAGTTAGTTAATAAGTAAAATCAATTAGTTTAGTTTAAAATATTGTACTTTCTTTGTTAAATCTCCACAGAACACCATAGAAGGGGTGTTTGGATTGAACTCAGTCAAAGGGTTAAGACCCATGTTACTGTAGATTGACCTTTAAGCTAAGTTTGCACAAGCTAAACACTGTCCCTAGAAGCTCTTGTGAACCCCTGATCAGACACTTAGTTTGATTTAGCCATTTTGAACCTACTTTGTTGATTTCAGTCAGTCAAGAGCTCAAACAAGCTCAAACAAGCTTCAAGCTTGTTCAGTCCTTGCCTTTGGCATTTTTACACTTAATATAGTCCATTTAGTTTGTCCTTTGAAGCTTAAAACCTGTGCACAAGTTGTGCACAAAAACACAACACAAACAGACACCTCAGTGTATACTGAGTGGTGTTGATTGCTGATCTCAGCCCAAATTGGACCTCAATTGGTTAGACTGTGATGGGGCTTTTGTGTTTTTTAGATAGCTCATAAGCCTACCTAAGTTTTGCCCCCATAATATTGCATTTCAATAGCTTATTTCACTCTTTAATCTGGTCTGCAAGTTTGCACTTTTCTCCATTTTCTGTTTTGATTTTGCTAGCAGCCATGTGTCCATTTGGCTTATTTTGTGGATTGGTTGTTTGCAATAAGTTGTTTTGAGCTCACATAAGTTGGTTTAACCATTTCTGAGCAGTTGGTGCATTTTTGTGCTTATTTGCTTATTTTTGGGCTTATTGTAAACTGCTTATTAGCCCAAATCTGCTTATCAGGTTTAGGCAACTTCCACTTTTATTTTTCTTATCTTTCTAATATTATTTTAGATTTATTCAGAAATTTTCATAATTTTCTGAATAGTTTTAATATTTTTAATCATTTTAATTAGTTTCTAGTAGTAATTAAATCATAATAAATAGAATATTAATCAGAAAAATATAATTCCAATTTTCATAATTTTCTTTTGTCATTTTTAATCTAGGAAAAATATAAAAATATTTTTAGACCTTAAGAAAATCAAAAATAGAAATAAAGTGATAGCTTCTATTTAATAGAATTTATCTTTTTAAATTTTAATTAAGTAATTTTCATTTTTATAATTTTCTTAGCTTTTATTTACTTAGTAATATTTTTAGAAAAAGTTTTAGAATTTTCTTAGTCCATTTAGTATTTTTTATAAATTTAAATAGTTTAATAAGTAATTAAATAATAAATAATTAATAATAATTAAATAAAAAGTGTTAAAATTATAATTTAAGTTTTAAATAAGTTTTAAGTTATTTTACATTTTTAGGTTTTAATTTTTTAAAATTTTAGTTTTTGTCCCATTTTAGCTGTCCCGTTACGCATTTGTAATTTATTTATTCGCGTTTAATTTTATTGTGCATATTTGTCTTTAAATTGTTATTTAGAATTGTTAAATAAAGCAAAAATCCAAAAATATCTGAATCATCAATCACTTTAATCCTAGCTTTGCACAGTTTTCCATTCACACCTCGTTGGGAAACGATCCGGGTGATCACTTGCCTGGTTTCACACACTACACACGAGAATTCGTTCTGAGGCTGTTTGCCTTTTATCATTTATCACGGTTGACCATTCACAAGTGGTTGACTTGTGTGATAGAGAAATAAAAGATAAGTGTTTCTGTACGTACGTGTGTACAAGAACGTGATACTTACACACTATTGTAAGTATCTTTGATTGAATTGCAAAAACGGTAAGGGGCAATTCGTGTAATCCATATAAACCCTAATTAGGGTTCATCACTTCTATTGCTCGGTTTGATTCTTGTTTTGCTAGAATCATCAAGGTACGCTTACATTTAAATTAGGTTAATTAATTATGTGTTATGTTTCCTACGCTTCCGCAATATGTTCTTTGATGTTATTATTTATATGTGATTGTCATGATATAATAATTCCAACAATATTTTCATGATATATGATACATAATAATATGTAGATTTGCATAATTTTACAATGCATATTAAGCAAATGAGACCATAGTAGGATTTTAATATCCCAATCCAATCTTACGAAGACGAAAACGATCATAAGTAGGACCCCGATCTTAACAATCTTGACATCTATTAAGAACGTTTTTTATACTAAGGGCCTGTTTGGTTCATAAGTGTTATTAGGATTTGGGAAAGGTTTGAAAGATTTGAGAAAAGATTAGGAGAGAGAATTGATCGGTCCTAAACAGTCATCTTTATATTAGCCAACCACTTGTGAATGGTCAACCATAAAAGTCAAACTAATCTAGGACCAAATTCAATTTAAATCCATGGGAGTACAGAATTATATCCCCGGGTCATTATGTCCCAACGAGGTGTGTAAAATGTAATACAACGAATGTGTGTGTTGAAATGATATGGAATATACAAAAACAGGAATCTGATTGACTAACACTAGGAATGTGAATAGTCATAACTCTGTCACAGCTATATCGTTAAAAACGTACAATCAGAAACCTAAAAATGTAAAAGATATACAAACGTACGTTTAACTTAATTTAAACGTAAACGTAAAAACAAAACGATTTATAACTATAGTATGGATTTGCATGCCTTAGGGGCTTAAATGCAAATTAAACAAACTTAAAATATTTACTTATAATTTACAAACTTATATAAAAGTTAAGAAAACCTAAAACCTAAAACGCGTATGATTACGTAACAATTACGTAAACGTACCAAAATAAAAAGTGAATTATGTCCAATACAACTCCCACAAATGTGAAAATCATATTTTTGGAATCCTAAAAAGATAAGAAAATTATTAGAAAATTAAAATAAATTTTTATACTATTTACTTAATTATTATAAATTAAAAATGAATTAAATGTATTTAATAATGAATTAAATAATAAGAAAATCTAAAATTAACTTAAATAAATCAAATAAAGAATCTGAAAAATCTAAAATATTATAAAAGAATTTTTGAAATTGAAAATATATTTATTACACAATTATTCTATTTATTATTAATTATTTACTATTATTAATTACTAAAAACTATTTTTGATTTATTAAAAGTATTAAATGAATAAGGAAAAATCTGAAACTTTTTACATAATTATAGAATAAATAAAAGAAGCTAAGAAAAATATAAAAACAGCAAGTGCTTAAGAAAAATAAGCTAATAAGCAATAAGCTTCTTAAATAGAAGCTATCACTTAGCTTTATGTGGTTCTTTTTGGCTTTTCTTTTTCTGAAACTCAATATGTACTGAATATGAACAAGTTTAATGAAAACAAAAAGTTACAAACCTAAAAATAAGCAAATTGTAAGCTTATGAGTCCAACAGTCAAGCCTTTGGGGCTCACAGTGGACTCTCAAGCTCAGAATAAGCTTGAAAAAGCTATAAACATGAAACAAAAGGCAAAATAAGCTGTATACAAGTATAATGAACAGATAAATACAAGCTTGTGGACTGGCATTCACTCATAAGCTAGTTATAAGCTAATAAGCAAATCCAAATCCAACCTGCTGCTAGCTTTAGCAATCCTGCTGATAGTGCAGTGATTCTGCTGCTAACTTAAGAGGCAAATTAAGCTATGAGGATAAGCTCATCAGTACCAAATAAGTATGGGAGTAGCAAGCCAGGTTGGTTGGCTTTCCAAAAAGCCAAAGCTCAACCATTTTGGTCCACAGATGAGCTTTTGAGAGGCTTTTGAAAAAGCTATAATTCCACTGACCATCAGTGTATACTGATGACATGGGACAAACAAAAAGCTAAGTGCAGCCCTAGCAAATAAGCTAGGGCATGGAATTAAGGCATTGGAACTTGTTCACTGGTTGATAAGCTTCTAAAAGAAACAAATTTCACCAGCTAAGTCCTAGAAATGAGCTTTTTGTTAGCTTATGAAAATGCTAGGGTTTACTGAGTCTTTAGTGCAACTCAGAAAATGGATAAGTTAAAAGCTAGTGCAGCCCTAGTAAATGGGCTGCAACATGGAATTTAAGAGCTGGATCATAGAGTTGGGTAGGTGAGCTACACAAAAAGCTAAAACACCTAAGCTCTAGACCACTAATGAGCTTTTTAAGAGCTTATGAAAATGGCCTGAGTGTACTAGTTTCTTAGTATGCTCAGGAATTGGGGCAAACAACAAGCTCAAAATTAACTTGTCAAATGTGCTCATAAATGCTCAACCTACACTGAAACACTGAGTATGATTGATTGGCCTCACATAAGACCAAAATTCACAAGCTCAGGCATAGTGGGGAGTCTGTTTATTAGCTTATGAGAATCACTCAACCACACAGTTTGCTTCTGTGTGGGGAGTTCAGTTGGAACAAAATAAGGTGAGTGGAATAAGCTATCTAGATTAAGCTACAAATGGAAAACAAGTACAAACATAACAAATAGGCCACAAAGGCAACACAAATAAGCCAAAAACCCAGGCTAGGATCAATTCCATAAGCTTATGCAAACTTAAGGTTTTGACTGCCTAGCCTTGGTGCAGGGCAAAAAGAGGCAACAAAAAGCAGAAAAATAAGCACTTAAACATAGCACATAAAAATAAACAAAAATACAATAAGCAAGATGAGCAACAAAACTATAAAACCCTAAAAGCATTAAACATGAAACTTAAAAACAAATCCTAGGGAAAATTATCTAGTTTATTCAAAAATGACAAAAGTGAAAAATTGACTTTTAACTAAACACTAATCAGTTGACTAAAACGAATTTAAAATCTAATCTAATGACTGATTATGGAATATTTAACAACATAAACATGAAATTAAGCTGAATGAACAAGATTTAAGCAGATATGCAGGATTGCAGAATCTAACAACCTCAGAATTCTCATATTGAGACTGTCAAGTGTCAAATTGACTTTCTAATATGCTAAACCCTTTGGTTAATGTTTCACTGAGCTTATTTAAATCATGTGCAGCATACAATCAAACAAGAACAACACCAAACATGACCATTAACACAGATCATTTATCAAATCCAAACAAGCCTTAAATGGACTCAAATTGAGATTTTTATGACACAAGACTGTATAAACTTATAATTTCCAATCCAGAGGTTTTTATTTGTCAAATAGAACCTTTTTTAGTTTAAACATGCTGTCAAACAAGATAAACCTATGATTGTCCAAAATTAGCATATTGACAGTCAAGTACCAATTCAAACCACAATCAAATCCAAAACATACAATACTAAGATTAAGCTATATAATCACTATCTAACAACAAATAAATAGGAAAACAAGAGAATCAAAGCAGATTAAAGACTGAAACAGTAAATTGCAAAGATTTAAGGAAAATTGCTTACAAAATGGAAATAGGACTGAGATTATGGAACCAATGGACAAGGTTACACCTATTAGCTTCCCAACAAGCTCCGAATACCCATTGCACTCTAAATCCACACCTGCTTCATCATCTTCTTCATGATCACATGAGTTTTGATTTTTCATTGATTTTCTCTATTTTTTAGTACTTTTCTGAATTTTAAATACCAAGGTTGTTTTAAGGTTTCTAAAAGCTTAATGAGCTTTGTCAGGAGCTTATATGAGCTTATTGAGTCCAAATAATAACTATAATCAACATTTAAACTAGATGAGATTTTGAATTTGAAATTTGCAATAATAGAAATTTAAACCTGAATACTGTAATTGAAACTTGAAATAACTTTTATTGATACTGAGTATGCTAGAATTACACTAAGAAAGCTTTTAAAGTACACTAGAGATTGAAAATTATACTACTCGACTAAATTATGACTATGTGACCAATGGCTAGCCCAAGGTGAGTTTTCCTTTGCTCCATCTTCACTCTTTATACACTTTCTGAATTCCCACTAGCATCCTGGTCAAATCCCACTTCTAATCTTGTCCATTGATTGACTGTAAGTGATCCTAGCCATTAAATTAACTTTTGGCGGGAAAACAGGATAAGTGTAAAATCCACTATCTCTGACTGTTTGGGGAGAAGGAAGATGCATTAAATGCATTTGGGAGTGTTAGGTAGCGTGTTTGGAGGGGGAATGAGGTGGTGAGATAGCTGTGGAATGAGGTGGTGGTGATGACAGGTTTTGGCGGTTTTAAGGGAAGGGATAAGAGTTTGACCAAAGTCAAACTCTGATATTTAGCAAAGGTGAGTGGGTCGGGTTGTTTTTAAAGGGGATTGGGCTTGGGTTATGTAACTGGGTTGGGTTGTGTTTGTGTTGGGTTTGGATTTTGGGTTTATTATTAATAAAGGGTCCGGTTGGTTTGTAGTGATAATAAGCCCAAGGACCAATGTTGCAACTTCTGAATTCTTGAGGGATTAAACCTGTTACAATTCCAAAGTTATGACAAGGACCAGTTATGCCAAGTTAGATAAACCAAAGGACCTTTATTGCATTTATTACAATTTAAAACACCCGGGGACTAATTTTGCCAATTTTGATACTTGAGGGGTAAAAGTTGCCATTTTGTGTAAACTTTTATCCAGGGATTATTTGTGAACAAGTTTGATTATCCAAGGACTAAAGTTGACTTTTCTTCCTTTTTAAACCTTCAGGGACTAGTTTTGCCATTTTGTGAAACTTCAGGGACTGAAATTGACAATTGTGTGAACTTTGATCATTTTTCACTTGTTTTCAATCTTTTTGTACCTGAATCACATAAAAACACATTTCAATGCTATTTGTAACATTTATATGGTCATTTGTGTGTTTTTGATCGTTTTTGTGGGGTTAAACAATATAAAATATATGTGTATTTAGACACATATCAAGAATATATATTATTATATAAAAAATAATTTAATTTATAAATTCATAAAAGATTTAAAAATATTTTTTAGAATAAAATAGGAAAAAGAAAGCATCATGCTACGGAACAAAAGAGAATAAGTCAAAAGTTTGTGTGGCTGAGATATCATGTAGCATTAATATTGTGAGTAAACCTACATATTTAGAGTGATATGGGTTTTTAGATTCGACACATTCCCACTATTTTAAAAGGAGCATACTAAACAAATAATTCTAGCAAGGTTTAGGATCATTTAGAAATAAACAAAAATTAAAAAGTTTAAAAAGTATTATCCACCGTTGGATGGGATCTAGTCAAAACCATTCTTATTTTTTTTTATTTTCGGTCAAAGGGTGTTTTTGTCTTTTAACTCGTTTTTTTTCACCCCCGAACTAAAACGCATATAACTCACAAACGACTAACTTTTAAAAAAAAGGGATTTCACCAAAAATTTTAAATTTAATTCTCTTTAATTTGGTATGAATTTTGTTAATTATTTCGAAACTTTTTTTTTATACATATTCATTGGGTCTTGATTTTCATGATGTTTTTGCCATTTTTGACCTTATTTTTTACATTCAAAATTGCCGAATCATAAAATACTTAAAACACGAAAGTTGTAGACTTTGGTTCACTCTTTACCCAGAATTTTGAATCACTCATATCCGATATTATATGAGTGAGATATCGCACGTTAAAGATGACGTTGTAGTCATATTTATTGCACATAAGATGTTTGATAAAATGTCTAGCTTAGATTTTTAGAGTTAAAATTGCTTTAGATGCACTAATTTTTGTACCACAACGTATCATTTATTATTTTATTAATGTAAGATTAAAAAAGTGACATTTTTTAAACGTTAATTTAAAAAGAAAATGCGTATTGAGTTTTTTTGCGTTTTTTACCATAAATTTGACCAATGTTAAATTCGGTTTAGAAAAATTGTAAAACATAAAAGTTATATATTTTAGGTCATTCTTTACTCATGTTTTGTATTTATTCAAATCCAATGTCATATGAGTTATATATCACACGTTAAAGACGACATTTTGTTCATCAGTTAGTCTTGTTCATCAGTTAGTATTGTTCATCAATTAGTGTTATTCATCAGTTAATCTTGTTCAAGTCTGATGAACTGATGAACAATATTAACTGATGAAAAAGATAAGACTTCTGTTCATCAAAACGAGATTTTGTTCATCAACTGTAACTGATGAACAAAAATAATAACTGACATGAGTAACTGATGAACAAAAACAACCTAATAATGAATAAACATATAACTGATGAACAAAAACAATAACTGATGAACAAAAACATGTTGAAAAGCAACTGACATTAACTGATGAACAAAACTGACACTAACTCATGACCAAAAACATGTTAAAAAACAACCGACACTAACTGATGAACAAAACAACCTAATAACGAATAAAAACCGATGAACATACTTTTTGCTGGAAAAAAAACATGTTGAAAAACAACCGACACTAACTGATGAACAAAACAACCTAATAATGAATAAAAACTGAGGAACATACTTTTGTTGGACAAAAAACATGATGAACAATAACCGACATTAAGTGATGAAAAATAAAAAGAACGTCACTTTTTGAATCTTACATTAATAAAATGATTAATGGTACGTTGTTGTACAAAAATTAGTGCATTTAATTCAATTTTAACACTAAAAAGCTAGGCTAGACATTTCATCAAACACCTTGTGTATAACAAATATGACTAAAACATCATCTTTAGCGGATGATATCTCACTCATATGACATCAAATTTGAGTGATTCAAAAGCCTGTGCAAAGAGTGAACCAAATCCTACAACTTTCATTTTTTAAGTTTTTCACGATTCAACATTTATGAGGGTAAAAAATATGGGCGAAAATGCCGAAAAAATCAAGAAAATCAAGATCCATTTGATATATAAAAAAAAGTTTCAAAATTTTTAACAAGATTTATACCAAATTAAAGAGGATTAAAGTTTAGAAATTATGGTGAAATCGGTTTTTTCTAAAAGTTTGTAGTTTAACAGTTATGTGCATTTGAATTTTGAGGGTGAAATGTAAAAAACGTGAAAATGACCAATACACCCCTAGGCGGATTTTTTGAATAAAATAGATGGAATGACACATGTCACATTATGAGTAGCTTTTTACACTTTTTATTTTTTATCACTTGCAATTGATCGCAACTCATTTTAGCAATCATTCTAAACCAACAGTGTCATAACCTCCAAACAAACACGCCCTAACTCTTGTTACAACTTACAACTTAATAAATGGAACTGTAAATTTTTTACATAAACTATATTTCCTAGAACATTTGTGACTGGTCACAATCAAACTTTTTGTAGGTGTCGGGATTGCTTATCTTTGAGCAGAAGCAACTTTGTGTTATTTAAACTTCCTGATTATGGTATCCGAACTTGTTGACTTTCTAGTTGACTCGTATGCATAAAAGTTCTTTCCTTCGGTTATAAAAAGACCATCAATGATTAGAAAGAGGGTGTTTGGATGTAAGAATATGATATGAGTAAAAATAAATATGAAAGAGTGTTAGAATATTATTTATACTATTTACAAAGTATTTATGTTTAATCATGAAAATTTAAAAAGGTCAAAAAATGAGTAAAGTTTTTTTTCCTTAAAAATACCTTTTATTAATACCCTTTAATTCTGAACACAATTTTTATTAGTAAAGTTTTTTTTTTTTTTTTTTTTTTTTTTTTTTTTTTTAAAAAAAAAAAACCTACACGGTTTATAATATGAATAGAAACTTTTTAATAAGACACAATTTTTAATTTCTGAACACAGGTACATGGTTTACCAATTTGAATGGAAGCTTTTTTATCACACGAAAATAAATAATTAACAAAAATGACTATAAATTGAAACCGCAAGTGTTGCATCAAAAGTCACACAAGAATTACAAGTTCGCAAGTATAATTATTTACTGCTATATACCGCCGCTTTGCGCGGACATTCGTCTAGTTAAATCTTGAAAATATGCAAAAACCCTTGCAGTTAACGGGCGTTAGAGGTTTGGACCGTGAGGGAGTGAAAAACGTGATGTTGGAGACTACGGGTACGAAACTCTAGATCTGAGGACTATATCCACAATCTATTTGAGAACCAACGGTGTAATTTACCCTAGTTATTTTGATGATAAGATGGTTATTTATAGTGTGGCACGTTGATCACCTAGAGAATCCTTTTTTCCTATGGCGACGACCATAAATTTTCTCCCTCCACTGGTCCAAATCTCTGTTCCCTACATTTATTTTTGTACAACTCTTTTCCCAACATTTGATAAAGATGTTTTCCAATGATGATGGTTAGACACGTTAATTTTGAAAAAATTGCAGTTTAGATCCATCCACAAATTTTAATTTACGTATTAACTACTAAAGATGTACAATTTCAACTTTGCCTAGTCCTTTTCACTCTTTTATTGCTACCTGTTCAAATTTCTCTTTGATTAAAAGCTTTCTTAATTGGGAAGAAAATAGGGATCATTTGGAAGAATCTGTACAAAAAGAAAGAAAAGAAAAATATGAATTGATGGTTAAAAAACAAAAAATCATTAAATAAATACTACAATTATCCTAACCTCATATTTGCTAGAAACTTGTTCAACAATGACATTAACGCTAATTGAATCACTAATTTCTACAAAACTCACAAAATAAGAAAAGAAACGGTAGAAAATGATATGTTATAGTGTTATACAGTTGATGTTGTGATAAAATTTTAGAAACTAATAAATGAATAAAAAAAGTCTCCTTTTATAATGTTAAAAAGTTGTCGAATACTCTATAGTGTATGCGTTCAGATACTCTAATAGAAACTAATAAATATTGTCAAGTGTATATAGTATGGTAAGACGTTTCAATATAATTTTTAAAACCAAAGTCATCTATTATGATGGGTTTATGAAAAAGTTTAAGAAAGATGAAAATTTTTATGTTTATTTTAACCATAGTGGATACTCATTTCATGTTATCTGGCATGAGTATGTCATAATTCTTGAACCTCTTTATAAATTCAATACATTTAATGCATTTGTTAAAAAGACATTTTAGGAAGTTGTAAAAGTTTATAATATAGCGAAAGTATGTTTATAAAATCAAAAGGTTTAAACTTTATTGATGTATAAAATTTATTGATGTATAAAATTTATTGTATAAACTTTTGTACAAGGTTTATCATATTAGATGCTCTAATAGAGCTAATAAAGATTGTCATTAAGTGAAAAAGTCTCTACAATTTAAAAAAAAAATAAAAATAAAATAAAAATAAAGGGACATAATAGTTATTTAACATTTCTCATTTTAAGAGTTTTAAACAAATTATTTTTCTTTTTATATGTAATAAAGATAAAGATAGAAATAAATTAGTTCTTAGCGTATGTGAGTTTTACCTTAATAGCTAAAAGCACATACGACCATTTCAGGCCCATAATAAGCTTTGCCTGGAAAACCTACATCTAGAGAATGACTGACATAACAACAATTTTTTCAGACCGTTATTGTACAGTTGCCACACATAGATACCTCACTGGTGTAGAGGTAATGCAACGGGCATTTCGCTATGACATATAAACAGAACCTCGTACGAAAATTCATACACACCAAGAGCCAAGAATATACCACCACATCTCATTCTTGTATCCTCCATGGGATAACTCCCACATGGGTTATCTAAAGCCGTTGGATCTCTTCTAACGGGTCTCACCAAACCCTAAATACATCCCTATAAATACATATACATTCAACATACACAAAAACCCTAATTGTATGTGAGTGTTACCTCGACTCAAGATAAACGCTCTTATCTCGGGGTTCTTACCAATCAAGGAAAACCGAACATACGATTAGCCTTATCTCACACCATAAACCCAAACTAATCCGTACTTTGCGTACCATACGTAAACATGACGCCATCTATAGGACCATGACATAAAGAAAGCCATCGATTTCCATTTTTTCAACATCGGAAATCCTAAAATTTCATCTTTTTGTTAAAAATACAAACTTTATCTCAAAAGCATGACGGTTGAACAAAATCAATCTTGTTTCAAAAATGATACTAACATTGGTCAGATACCTCACATACATATGATTGAAACCTGGACTCCGGGAAAGAAGCGAAATATTAAGGTACTCGAAAAATGGGTTTGCACAGCTAGAGAACACTTCCCTTGGGAAGGATTCATTCGTGCAGCCGATCCAGTCATCATCACAATTGTGATTGCTTCACATAAGACAAGCATAATCTATATGGACGGAGGAAGCTCAATCAACATCATGCACAATCACTATTTCAAATAATTACTTGAAGAAGTCAGAAAAACGATACGCCCTCCTACTACTCCTCTCATTGGATTCTCGTATGAAAGATCTCTGCCTGAAGGAGTGCTTCAACTGGAAATACCCACTGGAAAGGACAGTCATAACGGAATTCCACATTGCCAAATCAAATATCAAATATAACATAATATTTGGATGAACAACCATTCGACAATTATGTGCAAAAGTGTCTAAAATTCGGTTGCATATACAGCTCCCAACAAAGTCAGGGGTGACCACGGTTAAAAACGACTACCCAGGGGAAGACGCATAACTATCAGCAATAGTGGACATAGACGGAACCAGAATAAAAAAAAGGAACATCTGCATGTACGAAAAACCAGATAAGACTATAAACAAAATTTTTAGGACAAGGTGCATTTCCGAAAGAATTATATTGTTATAAGAATTAACACTACGTTGCAAAAAATTTATAAGCATCCCGAAACTCTTCGAGACCCACCCTGATCCGTAGCAACGTTTTTCCATGTTGAAGGGTAACCCAACAAAGAGTGGTTGGGTTACCAAAAAATACAAATAGTGGTTGCTTATGTAGTACTTTTTATAAACAAAAAAATTAAATAACTACATTATTTATAATTTCTACAAATAATGGTTTTTAATTAGATGTTCAAGTGCTTTTAAGAATTACTAGGTTATGTTATTTTGGGTCGAGTTATTCTACCCCCCCCCCCCCCACCCATTTGTACAAAGGGCACCCTCCCTAGTGGGAAGGTGCACCTTTTCCATTTTTTATTTATTTTTTTTTTGTACCTTTTGTACTTTTGTACCTTTTTTTTCTTCCTTTTTGTCATTTTGTGGTTTTTTTTTTTTTTTTTTTTTTTTTTTTTTTTTTAGTGTTTATTTGTGATGTTTTTTATGTTATGTTATTTGTATTCGTCTAATGTGTTTCTATTTAATTAAACAACAACAATAACACGTTAACATTAACACATTAAACAACTATAAAAACAACTGTTATTATTCAATTAAACAACAACATTAACACGTTATTTAAAAACAACAACACTTACTACATGTGAAGATTATTTATGTCATCTAAAAGCTCATGGAGCATTGCACCCGACTGACATGCGTGATCCTCAAGATTCCTTACCAATTCCAGTGATGCCTCGAGCGTCTTTATTCTTGTCATCAACATCTTGTTTTGAGACACTAACATCTTGTTTCTTATTTCAAGCTTGTCAATCTTATTTTCTTTAACTACGCAGTTTGAGCACTGCGTTGAAGAAGAGGCTTGACTAAAGTACTTGTTTTGAAAAGCATCCTTCCACATAAAGTATCCACACCCATAGTCATCTGTTCCTGGCTGTTATATGTTAAGAAAATTATAAGAAATGTATTCTTAACAAACAAACAATTTACATAATTAAGCAAACGTATGATTATTTACCACTGAAAAAGGACATGCATAATACAGTTGACCATAAGTAGTGTCAGTACGGGATGTCCTTTCTATAATCAATCCTCTCCGACAGCGACGCAAGAAAGGATTATTTTGTTCCACCTGGCCAAAGAATTTGTATAATAATTTACAACATAAATCAGTAATGTATTGTTAATTTAAATAATACAAATAGTTATTTGCAACATAGATAAGTAATCGTTCACTATGTTTTGTCGGTATAATTATTTACAACATAAATCAGTAATCATTTACAATGTTTTGTCTGTATAATTATTTACAACATAAATCAGTAATCATTTACAATGTTTTGTCTGTAAAATTATTTACAACATAAAACAGTAATCATTTACTATGTTTGTCTTGGTCTAATCTCAGTATACATGTGTTGTCGATCGTAATATAAAGTTTCCCATTCAGATGCATCGGCAACTCTGAACGCCCTCCATTGTGGGTGAGTATCCGGAAGTGGTGAATTTTCGTCTAGCGTCAGATAAATGAAGTAAGCACAGTCGTCATCCCCCACACGGGCAATCACAAGGGGCCAGTTCCTTGTGATAAATCTGGAGCGGAAAACACGTATGACTTTGTCGCTCGTATATAAATACAACAGGATGTTTAATCACTGAAGCAATAGCCAACCCCGTGTTTGGCATACTCATCCAGTAGTCTCGCGGTGCAAATCCATTTTCAAACCAGTTTACTGATCTCCGAAGTTGGTCAAAGTCATTTTGCCACCACATACTTATGTAAAAGGCACTAATAGTGTTTAACTCTTGCAATAACCACATTCGAACATCGCGCCACCTTTCTTCGTGTTGACCAATACCGTGGGCAACGCACCGAAACCCACAATTTCCATCACCTCGCACATTATAAATACTTATGATGTATCGACGGAAAATCTCTGGAATCTGCTCAATCAAATACTCGCTAACTGCGTCTCCAACGTATAACCTGTATCTTCTACTTTGTTCAACTCTAGGACCCATGTAAGAACTATGTCTCATTGGTTGTTTATTCAAGTCCGGGACTTTTGTAGATCTTGAATTTGTGCTTCTTCGGTGATCTACGGTTGGTACTTTATTCAAGTCTGGGACTTTTGTAGCCCGGGACTTTTTGTCCTTTGCGCTCGGACGTCCACGAGTACTTTTGTGAACAGCAGGTTGACGTATATCAACAGAATCAGGATCGTATATCCCTCTCACCTTCTTTAACATATTTTTCTTGACAAACGACGACATTTTGTCAAAAACACTCTTGAATTGTTGTATGTCATCTTCACAAGAAGGATCATCGTCAGGTTCACAAGAAGGACCATCTTCATTATTGATACTAGGCCACGGAACAAATAGGGTTCTCCAAAAAATATCAACTGTATCCAGTGGAATGGCCATTTCTGCATTCATTAAAAGTGACTTATATAAATTACTGATATTAATGGGGAAAATACCTTGATAGTCATAAATTTAATATACTTACTATGAATTCGATAGTAAAGCAGTTCGTGAAAGCATGGTAGCCCATAAACTGACCGCAACTGATGACTACAATCTTGGGCGGCGATCGACAGTTGGAGTTCATCGAACATGAGTTCCAAAGCATATTTGGAAACTTTATACCACAATTCTGCAAATAGTGGTATATTACATTTATTCATTATCTCGTTTTTGCTTCTATTAAAAGTTTCCTTTATCGCAGTTTCTTACGCAATGAGAATCTTATCGATCGAACTCAACAACGTGTCTAAGTTGAACTGTGTGCTGCCCAAGTATAATTTCAACAACGAGTGTTGACTCTCAACTCTGCATGTTGTTGACTGGCCGTAGCTGCGATATTGATCGGTAATAAACGCGAGCAACATGTCTGAATAACCTTGCAGCCAGTTATTCAGATACGAATAAATATCTGAAAAAAACAATGAATTAATAAAAAGTCATTCGGGTACTTATTTATTAAATACTAAAAACAATGAATTAATAATTAAGTACCTGCATGTTCGACCAATAACTGTCGTAGGAGGGGGATGACAGATCTACTAAACAAAACTCCCGCCGGGAGTTGCGTGTTCATAATAATGCACAAATATGCCGCGTGTCGGAGCTTTAACCATCCAATCCCATGTTCCTTTAATGGACTCATACTCCTTTAGCGAATTGCATCTATTTCTGCAATACTGAATCACATTTTGTGAAATGTGCCACTAACAGAGTAATTTGTTTGCGTTCGGGAATTCTTCTCTGCATGCCCCAACCAACGCTAAATCTCCGTCAGTGATGTTTACACGCGGGTAATATTTTTCCTCTATCACCTCCTTCACACATTGAAATACCCATTGAAAATTAGGCCCCTTTTCTTTGTCCAAAAAATAAAACGCCATTGAAAATGTTTTGTTTGTTGAAGTTAATCCGACAATTTCAAAAAATGGCAATTTAAACAACGTGGTATTGTATGTTGAGTCCATTAGCATGATTTCAGGGAATATACATCATAGAGCATATGACGTGGGGTGAACAAAAAATAGTTCCTTAAGCTCATTATGCTCATTTACCCTCTCGTAATATGTATACCCTGAATGCATCAAATGTGAGTAAAGGACTTGGATTGGAGTTCTATGACCTATTAGGGCCCCACGGATCATACTTTGTGCGTTATATATAGTTCTAATGCTAGACACGTTATCCAGATTACGCTCTTTTATTGACGAAAGTATATGACGTGGTGGTACGTGATACTCTGTCAATTATTGCACCAAACTGAACTCATCATCCTATAATCGCATTGCATATGGGAAACCATGCAACGACTCTGCAAAATCATGATTATGCCTATCACATTTCACCGTCAACCTCCAAAAATCTTGTGTTTTAGAATATGTCGCCACTAATTTGAATGGACAATCGGTTTTAGAGGTACTGGTTTGCCGTTTAATTTCATCTTCTAAACCTTCACGTTCATACTTCCCACCCTTTGAATAGCCATAAATGATTGCGTACAAATACCCCTTCTATGATTTGGTTCTTTTTTTAACAATAACAAAACCGATCCCTCGAGCTATATTTTGCACCCAATCAGTTAGTTGCTCGTGAAAATTGAACACCTGAAAATACATTACAACTTTTACAACTTTTATTTTTTTAACAAATTACTTTATTTTTTTTAACTTTTACAACTTTTATTTTTTTAACAACTTTTTTTTTCAAATTTTTTTTACAACTTAAAAAAAAAGAAAAAAAAAGAAAGAAGAAGTAAAACTGCGTAAACCATACCAATACCACCCACACCCACAGACTTGCCATTTATCCCACCCCACCCCCATCCCATCTCACAGACTTCCCGTATCCCATCCCCACCCAGTCTGACTCTCTCTCTCACTTACAAATCCCATCCTGTCTCTCTCTCACAAAACTGCTTTCTCTCTCTCTCTCTCTCTCTCTCTCCTCTCTCTCTTCTCTCTCTCTCTCATAAAACTGCTTCTCACAAAACTGCTTTTATGGTGGTTTAGGTGGGATGGTGGTTTCCTTTGTAGATATGTGGGTGGTGGGGGGGGGGGGGTGAGATAAGGGCAAGTCTGTGGGTGGTGGTGGTATAGATGGGATGGTTTACGCGGTTTTACTTTTTTTTAGATCTTTTTAGATCTAAAACTGATGATGCTTATGTGATGGGGTTCGAATAAATCGACCCTTTTTAGATCTTTTAGATCTAAAAAAGGGGATGGTGGTTACTTGGTTAGATCTGTGTATTTATATAGATCGACCCTTTTTAGATCTTTTAGATCTAAAAAAAGTTAGTGGTTTCTTGGTTAGATCTGTGTATTTATATAACTCGACCCTTTTTAGATCTTTTAGATCTAAAAAAAAGTTGGTGGTTTCTTGGTTAGATCTGTGTTAAAAAAAAGGTCGAGTTATTCTAAACCCCCCCCCCCCCCCATATGTTGGTGGTTAAGATATGGTTGAAACTGATGGTGGGTTCACATACAGTTTACATATTGATGGTTTAGCATTTTTGGTTCTGATGGTGGTTCTAAGCATTTTTTAAGCATTTTTTGTGCTTATGTTGGTGGTTCTTGGTTGATGGTGGTGTTTCTTGTTCTGTTATGTGGTGGTTCTTGTTTGATGGTGGTTTCTTGTTCTGATGGTGGTTTAAGCATTTTTTGTTCTTATGTGTGGTTCTTTTATGTGAAACTGCTTATTGTTATATTTAACTGCTTATGTGGTGGTTTCTTTTATGTGAAACTGCTTATGTGGTGGTTTAACCATTTTTTGATCTTTTTGATCTTTTATGTGAAACTGCATATGTGGTGGTACGTGAAACTGCTTATGTGGTGGTTTAAGCAGTTTTTGATCTTTTTGATCTTTTATGTGAAACTGCTTATGTAAAACTTTAAACAGTTTTTGATCTTTTGATCTTTTTTATCTTTTATGATCTAATAGCAGTTTGATGATTTAAAAAAACCGAGATACTGGCGATGATGATTTAAAAAAAAAAAAAAAAAAAAAAAAAAAAAAAAAAAAAACTTGTCGATTGGCATGGCATAACCGAATGGACGACAAACATTTTGCAACCTTCAAATTTGCAGCCATATGATTAAAAATAATAATCTGAGCCATCTCGATTTATCATTTTTTTTATAAACGTTACTCATTTTATTTTTAAAAGTAATAGCGTAAAATTATACCTCGTTCGTGTAAAACGGTGATGTATTCATCGTAAACTAAGCTTTTTTGATCTTCTAGCACTATCTTTGAAGCTGCTTCTATGAAACTGTTTATGTGAAACTGCTTATGTGTAACTGCTGCTTATGTGAAATTCCTTATGTGAAACTGCTTATGAGAAAACTTGTGAATGTAACTTTGCTAAGAAACATTTTTTTATAACTCAACAAAGATTCTCAAACAGTGAAAAAAACAATCTCGTGACTTAAAAAAAAAAAAACTTTGACACAAAAAAAAAAAACTTTGACACAAAAAAAAAAACTGCTTTTAGTAGAAAAAAAATTTTAAAATTGAGTGTGTGAATGGGGTATACTATTAGTAGAAGAGAAAAAAAATAGAAAAAATACAGACATAATAAGATAAAAAGTACAGACATAAATACATAGGGTGGGGGGGTTAGTAGGGGGGGGGGGGGGTTTATAGTGTCCCCCTGTTATTTTATGAGACAAATACAAACGCATTTGACGAGTTGGCATTAATAACGTTTAGTTTTAAGAGATACTAGACGAGTATCCGTGCATACCAACGAGATTTTATAACGATAGATATTTATAGTGATATTTTAGTTACACAAAACACTTAACCAAAATATCATTATAACTATATGTCACTATAAAATCTCGTTGTTATGCACGAGTACTCGTCTAGTTATCACAAAAGTAACAAAAAGGTTTTGGTGTTTGTAATTTGTATAGTAGAGATTAGGATAATTATTTGAAAGTATTAAATATAAGTTTATGGTGTATGTCTGAGTTTTTTAAACTGTGTATGTTTAATTTATGTTTGTCTAACTTTCTATTTGTAATTTGCAAACCGTGTATGTCTAACGAATTCGAGTTTCCATTTCATTTATTAGTTCATAGTTTTCAACTGTGTGCTTCGAAGTAATAATTTCTACTCTAGTTTCTATTTATTTATTAGTTTCTAATTTTCATTTCAAAGTATTAATTAAGGGTATTAAGGAGGGTAAATTGGACAATTATCATTAAACCGATTTTTTTGTTTGTGATTCCTTTTTTAACCTATAGTTCTTTCTGATTCAAACATATTACAATAAGGGAAAATTCCATAAATGCCCCACAAGTACAAGGGTGTTCACCCTAAATGCCCCAAAAAAAAAATTTTTCTCTAAATACCCCAGGGGATCAAGTCGCTCAAAAAACTTGGGCGGATCTCATAATATAGTGACATGTGTCCCTATATATGTCCCCACCAAAGTACTAACATGTACCACTTACAGTATGTACTTCTTGGGCGACTGGGACCAACATATCTTGGGCGACTTTGGAATTTTTGTCTTTTTGTAAAAAAGTATAGTCTTATTTTATTATATAATAGTACATAAGTCTTGGGCGACTGGGTCCCACTATTCCTTATTCTTGGGCGACTTGTTAGGTAGAGGGTACACTTTTATATTATTTTTTTTTATTGAAACTTGTGTCCAATACTTTATACACTTAAATACACTAAATACTCCTTTATTTAAAATACAAAATACACTTTATAATAATAATTTTAATACAAAATACACAAAACAATTGAATTAAAAAACCAATCAGACAAACTCACACTTCTTCTTCTTCCTGAAACCCTAATCACGTTTCAAAACACACAAACCCACACTTCTTCTTCTTCCCCATCCCACAACCCCTCGAATTTCTGAAACCCTAAACACGTTTCGCCATACTTTACTTCTTCTTATTCTTCTTCTTCCCACTCACAGTATTTCGCCATTCCTGCACCATATTTTGACCCATTTTAAACTTAAGGGTAGGGCTATCAGAATATTTCGCCATCCCTGCTACATATTACAATGTCTGACGCAAAGGTAACAGTTAGATCTAGATTAGAATATATTACAAATATCAGAGGTATGTTGAATAGTAATACAACTACCTTGTTTAGGAGAACTGTATTTGGGCCATGGTTAGACATCCCCCCCTTTTCTGTAGATAGCCATTTGTTAAATCATTTTTATCAAAATCAGGTTAATGTGGTTGAAAGTAAGGATTGCCCTTCCCTTAGGTTTAAAATAGGTGATAATGTGGTTGATTTTGGTCGTGAAGAATTTTGTCTGATAACCGGTTTTATTTTTGGGTCTGTTGCGAAAGAAGAAACTATCGTAGGTCGTAATGTTCGAGGGCTAAGAAATAGTCCTTTCTATGATCGTATGTTTCCTCATTTACAAAACCTTAGGACAAAGAAAGTAAAGGGTGATGAGCTCATGGCTCTGATGAAGCCTGGTCCAGCGTGGGATGCTTTATCGGATGCGGATGCTGTTAGGGTTTGTTTGTTGATCATTGCAACATGTGTATTCATGGGTCGTGAAGGAAGGTTCTACATTCCGGACCACTTGTTGACAATGATTGATGATTTGTCTGTTTGGAATTCGTATCCATTGGGGGAGTATTTGTGGGTACATTTGTACAAAAGAACGGTAAATGTTGTAAAGAAGCATAATGACGGTGCAGCAAAGAAGCCGGTCAAAAAATCCCCTAAGAAAGATCAAACATACAATTTGTATGGATTTGTATATGCCCTCAAGGTAATAATTTATTCTACACTTACTTGACTAATGTAAGATTTATGCTTAATGTGTATACCCATAGATTTATTCTACAGTTACTTGACTAATGTAAGATTTATGCTTAATGTGTATACCCATAGATTTATTCTACAGTTACTTGACTAATGCAAATAGTAGACTGCTGTCAGTGAGATATTAATAGCCTTCTTGAAACAAACACAGCAAGTACATTATAAATTCATCAGGTAGATGTTTATAGTAAACATGATGCTTTCCTAATATATAAATGACAATCAGAACAGGAACATATTTGATCATCACATTATGAACTTCCAAGTTCCAACAATCCTGTATTGATCATTTTCGGCTAATGTAAGATTTATTGCTGTAATCAGTAGATTTACTTGACTAATGTATACCCATGTAAGTGCAAGTACATGAGCTTATTTATTAATCATCATATAAGTTAAAATGTTGTTTATTTTTGGGCGTAACTTTGTTCCTTTTTCCAGATATGGATTTTGGAAAGCTTCCCTAACAGCATGCAGTGGTGGAGCAAAGACCATACAAAGACCCCACGTGGTGTAGCCTGGTCGAAAATGAAATCCTTTGAAAAAAAACACTACTCCATGCTATTTGACCCGGTGAGTAAACCCTTTATATGCATTGTTTGTTTTGATTGCGTTCATGTTATTATTTAGGACGGTTTGTTTTTCTTATAGGGTTTTAAACCAATAAGCAAGATGGTTCCAAGAATTGATGAGGTGGTCCTTCCATGGTACATTCGTAGCATGGATTATATCCGAGGACTACAGTTGCAAATGACAGTTGCAACAAATATGTCGGTTGAGCCAATCGCTGTTGTAGAAGATGGTGGTGATGTTCATGTTAGTGAAGGAGGTGGAGTTGCTGATGATGGTGGTGAAGGACCTGTAGTTGGTGGTGATGGTGGACAAGTAGTTGTGGTTGCTGATGTTGATGTTGGTGATGTTGATGTTGGTGATGATGGTGGACAAGGAGTTGGAATTGCTGGAGGAGCTACAGTTGGTGATGATAGTGTTAATGATGTTGATGTTGGTGGTGACGGTGGACAAGGAGCTACAGTTGGTGATGATATTGTTGATGATGTTGATGTTGGTGATGACGCTGCAGAAGGACCTCGTGTTGGTGGAGAAGGAGCTGGAGTTGTTGGCGAAGGTGGAGAAGGACCTGTACTTGGTGGTGATAAAAATGTCTCCGACGAGGATGAAGTGTTGCCTACAGCTCAGATTGAAGCTGAGCTTAATTCTATTAAGTCAACAGTCGGAGGCATTGAAGAACGTGTTGGAGCCGACACACCTGTCTCAAACCTGTTAAGTGAGTTAGAGGTTGTTAAGAAAAGGATTGGGGTGCTTGAGGATGTGTTAGGAGTACGGAAGCAAAAAAAGGTATGCCGACACACCTGTTTCAATTGAATTCAATTGCAGAATATTTGCCCATAAACCATAAACCAATTTCTATTACTGTTTCAATTGCAGAATATTTGCCCAGATTTGCATGCCGACACACCTGTGAAGGCCAGTGGTGTTGATCATGATGATCATAAGTTGTATTATACGGACACACAAGGGTTTCAAGGCCCCATGACACAACTTATCAAAGCCGCCTTCCACACCCCATCTGATCCTTGTACGGAGTTTATGCAACTGGACGATAATAGTAGGTTTGATTGTTCGTCCTTACCGAATTTGAATTCAGCATTCTCCGAATTTGTTGATGATGGGATTGATCTTCCACCTCATGATGTATGTATAAATAATACTGGTCTGTCTTATTTTTATTTTTTAGTTTTATTGATACAGTTAAATATACTACCCTTTTGCTTTTTTTTAGGATTTGATCGTTATGGATGTCGATAATAAGGAGACTGAGGAGGTGGCGGGAAGCGGGATACAGCAACATCCGGCTGGGGACAGCCCTCAAACAGAACAACAACCGTCTCGGGAAGGGAATGAAACACTTGATGAACCTGCTGCTGACGGGGGTAATGGAGGTGACGAGGGTGTTGAAGTTATTTGCATCGATGTGGTGGTCCCCACGGAAGATGTTCAGGTAATTTTTTTGTTAATTCAATATTATGAAAGGCTACAATACATCACCTACAAAACCCAATAAGTTGACAAAACAGACACATAGACGGTTGATGCACATATGGCACAAGCTTATGTACATGAAGTTGAATGATTGTTCAGAAACATACATTAATAGTTTCTTTAGAGCCATAACTTGACCCATCACATCCCACAACACATGTCTTACAAGGGCAACATACCGTTGAGCCTCTGAATAAATATATCAATTTCTTTGTTCCTCATCTCCATCTCCGCAGCCAGTATCTGCAACTCCATCACCTTTCTCTCATCTTTGTATTGAAGCTCCCTCAAAAACTGCGCAGTTTTTTGAGGCACCCTTTGCCCAACATATGTCTCCAACTCCGTAATAAGAATAGCCCTGTCACGATTTTTAGCATTCACCTTGCTACACATTGCGGTTATCTCTGTAGCCAACCTAATATACTCGATTCCTGATGTTTGGCAATAGAACTTTAGCATGTCTTCCACTGGTAC